>CM053027.1:454664509-455864509 GCA_028564925.1 Lithobates sylvaticus | reverse complement strand
CGAGTAACACAGTTAACGAGCGTATCGCAAAACGAGCACTGTATTTCTAAAAATCCTAACTCAGTTTGCGAGTGTTGTCTCACAAAACGAGCAGGATTCAGGCCAAAAGCGGTGTGCAGTACCACTTTTGGCCTGAGGTGGGGGGCGCCGGAGCCTAACAGCGCCGATCATCGGCATTCGGAAATGCACGGAAAGGCCCGAGGACAGTTCGGCTGACCTCGGCAAACCTCAGAAAGGCTTGTGATGTGAGTCTTTCCGAGGTTTGCCGAGGTCAGCCAAAGTGTACTGGGGCCTTTTCGTCCGTTTTCCGAGGCTCTCTGGCTCCCCCCACCTCTGGTCGCATGCAGTATTGCATCCCATTGAAGTCAATGCGGAACAAATTATTTTCGTTTCCATTGAATTCAATGGGAAAACTTGCTTTGATATGCGAGTAATTTGGATTACGAGCATACTCCTGGAACGGAGTATGCTCGTAATTACGAGGTTCCACTGTACTTACTTTCACTCAGTTTTTATTAAAAAGAGAATAAAATGGACATCAATAGTTGAACTTCCAACAATTCAGCAAAGAATATAATGCTCGTAACAAATAGCCTACAACAGGCTTAAGCCCCATACACACGGTCGGACAATCCGCGGACCAGGTCGGTCGGATCCTGTCCGTCATACTTTGTCTGATGTTGGTTTTGCGTACACACGGTCGGACAAAGTTGTCGGAAAATCCGATCATTCTGAACGTGGTGACGTTTGTTGCCTACGACGGGACTACGTAGAGGCTAGTAGCCAATAGCTTTGGTCTTGTAATGTGATGTGAGCATGCGTAGCACTTTGTCCGGTCGGACAACCGTACACACGATCGGATTTGGTGTGATCGGACCGTGTTGTCGGCAAATCTTTCCAGCAGGAGATAAGACTTTGTCCGTCGGACAATCCGACGTACACTGTCCGATGGTGCATACACATGGTCTGATTTTTCAACAACATTGTCCGATCGGACAGAATCCATGAAAAAGTCCGACCGTGTGTATGGGGCTTAACAGTATCCATGGCCCTGATAACATGGACCATCTAACCAAAACAAGCTGCAGAGACTATCATATCCCCTCAACAATTCCTAACAGCTAATTTCCTAATTGTTTATGGATCTGTCACTGCTATAGTAGCAGGTTTCTAAAGTGGCGATAGTTAGAACTACCTGATGTGTGTGGTAATGTTACTGAAACTGACACTAGTGCATTCCCAGATTAGATGCAGATTGTTCTCAGGCTCCATTCACACTTGTACGGCTCCAAAGTCACTGTGACTTTAAGTCGCACATATTTGAACGGTTGTCATTGAAAAACATGGGGTGCGATGTATCATGCAACTTCGCATGACAAATCTCACAAGTGCGAATGGAGCCCAAAGCAAACTACCAATAGAAAATATTCATAAATGCTTTATTGAATTCCCTACCTTGGTCTTCTATTGTAGATGTATGAAAGATCCCCATAGTTTATAGTCACTTAGCAAAGCATTTCTTTGTAAATGACTAAATGCTCTGAATAGAGTGAAAAAGCAGTATGAAACATTACTAAAAAATAATTCACACCTCATTGTAATATAAAGACAACATGACATACAACTGGTGTTAGCAAAGATTTGTCACTGTCTTGGTGACATCTGATTTCTTTCAGAATAGTGCTCTTTATTTTCTTTTAATCCATCCAACATGGCATCATCAGAAAAGGAACAACAGTTGTTCCTTCTGTCAAAGCACTTCCCATGTGCTAATAAGAAACTCTGTTTTTTGTATAAAACCAATGAACATTTTTATATATATATATATATATATATATATATATATATATATATATTCATGCGCATTCAATACAAAGAGAGAAAGTACTGATTTTCAAACAAAAATGTAGAGCTATCTGCACACTGAAATGATCCTGTATAGGTAGTTTTATGTCACAGCACCCACTCATGTCTCCACTGTAGTACATGTTCAGGGTAAATGTAAGGACGTCTAAATGGCAGATAAAAGACTGTTCACATAAAAAAAAAAAATAAAGAACTCATTATATTATGCTTTCTTTGGTCAAAATAATGCTAAGCAACATTTTTTTACCCTTTAACTTTGCCTAGATAATGAGTTCATGGAATTTACTATATTACTGTTGGAATGTGCACTAGCTAAATTGTGGTTTAGCTAATGTTCTTTTTAACCACTGTTAACATTTATTATTGTTCATACCATGTAGGAATGAAACTGTATTTATCGCTATCATCAAAAAACAAACATTTTTTGTAAAACTCTTTAGTGAACTGTACATGTAGGATTTTGTGCATTTTTGCAGTTCACACACCAGTTGGCTTACATGATTCCATAGGATGGTTCCAGTGATACATATACAGTACATACATATGCTGTCTTTTTATTGTTTTCATAACATGGTGTATAGGTGCGTTATTTGGCACATTTCATTGCTTTGTGAGTTACTTTTTACAGGTAAAAAGTTCAACATTCGCATGCTTTAGTGTCCTATGTTAAAATAGAATGTACAAAATTAGTGTAAATTGGATGTTCAACTCACTCTGCAGACTAGGTCCACAATGTATGTTTTATACATCATATATGTATTAATATTCCAAACTTTCTCCTTAAATTTGAAGTTGTGCCTTGGTAATTTATGCTGCTGCTTTTTCTGCACAAAGATACTGCTGCATGACATTTTTTTTATTAAAGTGTTAATAGGCGACCTTTGAGAACGTCTGACGACGAAACGCGTAAGGCGTGCTGACGTCACTTCCGGTACGGGACTTAGAGGCTTGGTGCGCAGCTGGAGCGCAAGCCGCAAACCAGCCCTATACCCCTCCGTTTTTTCATGTTGTCTTACCAACCTGTATTGTGTACGGTGGAAACAGGAGTATCCTGCATGATACCCTGTTTTTTTACTTTGTTTTTAAACCATAATTTTTAATAAACACCAATTTTTTTGTATCTGGTAATACACATGAGACTTTCTTTTTTTCTTGCTTTCTTGTGAGGAACATCCCCTTTTGGGGATTGCTGCTGGATTTCCCAATCCATCATACCAAGGAAATCTGGGTGGATTGAATGGAAAGGATTGACCGGCTAGGATATCTTCCAGTGGGGGACCTGAGGAGCACCCGATACTGATAAATTGCAAGCTGTTCACCCCTGCAGGGGTATCTACATCTGGTGAGTGAGGGAGCAAGAGGGGACAGTACAAAGTCACCGTCATTTCCTGAAGCACAAAAGTCACCGTTTTTGAATCACCATTCAAAGTGTTGCTACAAGGCTATTTGATATAGAGTCACCATTTACACTTTTTGCCACTCTACCGTGGAAATTTATTTTGGACTGGACTTTCACATATAACTCTGGGTTTTTCGTTTTGTTTTATTTCACCATATATATATATTTTTTTTCTTTTACTTTGAAGCCCCCATATGGGCCATATTTAATTAGCAATTTTTGTGGTATTTGTCACTTTGTTTCACTGGTATATACATATAGGCTGTACTGGCTCACTTATAGTACTGTTACATATAGGTGGTAATGCACAGGATTTATTGGTTTTATTTTTAAAAATACCAGCCTTTATGGTGGGATACTTACTGGATCACGTTTGAAACTGTATGGGAGCAGAGGACCTGGATAAATATCCCGTTCCTCCCACTTAGCACTGGGTATTGGATCACCTAGCCTTTAACCATCCCTTGTCACTGCTAGTATTAATATCACGTGTCTGCGGGCAGATAGGGGCACTTACCCACCCCTATCCATCTCACAGCCTACTTGCTATAATAGAGGTATAACAGGGAATTGTATATTTTAAATATCCCTCTAGACCTATTTTACTAGGCAAAAAGGAGCGCCAATTCGTCCTTTAATTTACACTTTCAATAGTGTTGAATTACTTAAATTTTAACACAATCAACCTGACAGTGTACTACTGAAAATAAGAAATATGCTTAACTGGATGCAGACCAGCCTCCGCAGTTTTACTGCGGCAGAATGGCACGGCTGGGCGAAACAACACTACCTTGCGTTGCTTTGCCTTTTGGCCACTAGGGGCTTGTGCCACAGCATGTGCCCAGAGCCAATGTGAGTGCCCGGCGGGCGCGATGACTGCCGGGCACCCGCGATCAGTCATGACAGAGTGAGAACACACAGATCCCGGTTCTCTCAGGGGAGAGGAGACAGATCTCTACAGATTCTACAGAATTTTATCAAAAATATGTAGACGAATACATATCAGCGCCTAAACTTAGGAAAAAAAATATGTTTTTTGAAAAAAAGGGGCATATATATTATAGCAAAAAGTAAAAAATATTGTGTTTTTTTTTTCAAAATTGTTGCTCTTCTTTTGTTTATATCGCAAAAAAAAAAAAAAATGCACAGGTGATCAAATACCACCAAAAGAGAGCTCTATTTGTGGGAAAAAAAAGGACATCAATTTTGTTTGGGTATAGCATCGCACGACCACACAATTATCAGTTAAAGCAACGCAGTGCCGTATCGCAAAAAATGGCCTGATCATTGAGCAGCCAAATCTTTCGGAGGTGAAGTGGTTAATGTATCACTCAAGGCTCATGTGAAATATGGAATCCAGACACCCAGGCTATGAAAGTATCCATTACATATTTAAAAACACCAAGAGGAATAAATTGAGTCACGTCACCCCTGAGTCTACATTCAGAGGGAGATGAATCCACCTTTATAATAAACTTTTGAGTCTTTGGATTCAGCAGTGGCGCTCAGTTTTTAGTGGATTAGTGAAGTCCAAATTCCTTAGAAATTAATTAGTAACATTTTCCAACCTTTTGATCATCGATAACTGTTTTTCACAGGTCCTGAGAAATCTCATGTGCTTGAGACCTGGATTGTTGAGGTCAGACTTGGATAGTAAACAGATTTTATTTCTATAAGAAGACAGGGCCTTCTACACTCACACCTGATTATCATCCCATTCACTAAAATACCTAATTCCAATATATGTTCAAGAGGAACTGAGTGTACCAGATGTCACATACATTTGCTATACAAAAATTTTGCTACACACAAATATGCAATTGTTACCCGTTTACTATAGTTGAGATTTAATATCTCTCAGATATGATTTGGGTTAAATGAGAGTTATTTGACCATGAGTGAAAGCTTTAACACAGTAACAAAAATGTATTGGTAAATTGTAAAGTGGCCTAGACTAATACACACAATTTATCTATTTGTACAGGGAAAGGGTAAAAATCATGAATTACATGAAGAAATACAGAGTATATTCCTTATATATAAAATACATAAGACCAACATGTTTAGATACAAGTACTAGGGAGATTTCCCATATTTACCATTCCCATAGAGGTTCAAATTCATGTGACTGCTCTGCCATAGTGTGTGTGTTTCCCTCCGATCTAAACATGGGATCCTTTAAAGTGAATGTGTGTAGAAAAAGAGGGTTGGGTCCCATTGTTTAGATACACAAGCCTAGGCACCGACTTGTCTGTCTAACATAGACTTCTGGGACACTATGTTACATAGATACAAAGCTAACTGAAATATATTCATAATTACAATATTTTACAGCTATTAATGGAGATTTCACATAAACTCATAAGGCAACACAATGTTGGCTTTTTATTTTTAATATTTAATTGAACATTAAAATGTGTATTACTTATTTGTTTAACCACTTTCTGACTGCCCTATAGCACTTTTATTGCTACAGGGCAACAACTGAATGCAGGAGCACGTATATATACCGGCTCTGTTATCACATGATCAGCTGTCATTGGCTGACAGCTGATCACGTGGTAAGGGGTCGGATCGACCCCTTCATCGGATCTGTGATCCAGCGAGTCTCACAGACTCGCTGATCACAGAGCGCGCCGCGCGCGCCCTTCCGGGAGCGCGCAGGCAGCTCGTGTCCGGGTCGACGTCAATCGACGTAGTCCCGGCACAATAGACCCGCGCTGAAGCCGTCATTTGGCTATAGCGCGGGTCTAAGGTAGTTAACACCACACTACTTTTTTGTTTATAGTGCAAAGTGCACAGTCTATTTGCCTTTAGTAAATCAACCCCATAGTCTAAAGCTGGGTACATACATACTAGGGTTGCACCAATACCCGTTTTATACCAACAATACTTGTGCTCAAGTACTCACTGATACCAGTTGCCGATACCTTTTGCGGTGCAATTTGAGCCCATGCAAAATGAGTGGGCTCAAATCGCACTGTAAAGAATCACCTGTGATTTGAACAGGAATGTGGTACGATTCCTGTCTGAATTACATATGGTTTCCCGCACCACTCCTGTGTTAATACAGGCTGAAGTCACTATGACAAGCCTGGGTTCACACAGGAGTGGTGTGGGAAACCGCATGTGATTCAGACAGGAATCGCAGCACATTCCTGTTCAAATCACTTGCATTTCTTTACAGTGCAATTTGAGCCCATTCATTTTGTATGAGCTCAAATTGCACGGAAAGTATTAGTTTTAGATATTGGAGCATTTTTTTGAAGTACAAGGACTCTTGCAAATGCTTAGTATCAGCAACAATACCGGTAACAGTGCAACCCTAGTACACGCTATTTTTTTTTCCAGCAGGCTGAACAGATCCCTGCATCCACTCAAAACAAGGTGGATGGAGAAATCCCCCCTCTGTGCTATTGTACTCTGACAGCAGGATTCCTACACTGTCAGAATAGAAACGTTCAGCACTGCAGCCCACAGATCAAAGGACTTTTTCAAGCAGGACCAAGATCAGCTTCACCTAGTTCTAGAGCACCATTTACAGTCTTCAGAAACCACCCCATTCACTAAAATACCTAATTCCAATATATGTTCAAGAGGAACTGAGTGTACCAGATGTCACATACATTTGCTATACAAAAATTTTGCTACACACAAATATGCAATTGTTACCCGTTTACTATAGTTGAGATTTAATATCTCTCAGATATGATTTGGGTTAAATGAGAGTTATTTGACCATGAGTGAAAGCTTTAACACAGTAACAAAAATGTATTGGTAAATTGTAAAGTGGCCTAGACTAATACACACAATTTATCTATTTGTACAGGGAAAGGGTAAAAATCATGAATTACATGAAGAAATACAGAGTATATTCCTTATATATAAAATACATAAGACCAACATGTTTAGATACAAGTACTAGGGAGATTTCCCATATTTACCATTCCCATAGAGGTTCAAATTCATGTGACTGCTCTGCCATAGTGTGTGTGTTTCCCTCCGATCTAAACATGGGATCCTTTAAAGTGAATGTGTGTAGAAAAAGAGGGTTGGGTCCCATTGTTTAGATACACAAGCCTAGGCACCGACTTGTCTGTCTAACATAGACTTCTGGGACACTATGTTACATAGATACAAAGCTAACTGAAATATATTCATAATTACAATATTTTACAGCTATTAATGGAGATTTCACATAAACTCATAAGGCAACACAATGTTGGCTTTTTATTTTTAATATTTAATTGAACATTAAAATGTGTATTACTTATTTGTTTAACCACTTTCTGACTGCCCTATAGCACTTTTATTGCTACAGGGCAACAACTGAATGCAGGAGCACGTATATATACCGGCTCTGTTATCACATGATCAGCTGTCATTGGCTGACAGCTGATCACGTGGTAAGGGGTCGGATCGACCCCTTCATCGGATCTGTGATCCAGCGAGTCTCACAGACTCGCTGATCACAGAGCGCGCCGCGCGCGCCCTTCCGGGAGCGCGCAGGCAGCTCGTGTCCGGGACGACGTCAATAGACGTCGTCCCGGCACAATAGACCCGCGCTGAAGCCGTCATTTGGCTATAGCGCGGGTCTAAGGTAGTTAACACCACACTACTTTTTTGTTTATAGTGCAAAGTGCACAGTCTATTTGCCTTTAGTAAATCAACCCCATAGTCTAAAGCTGGGTACATACATACTAGGGTTGCACCAATACCCGTTTTATACCAACAATACTTGTGCTCAAGTACTCACTGATACCAGTTGCCGATACCTTTTGCGGTGCAATTTGAGCCCATGCAAAATGAGTGGGCTCAAATCGCACTGTAAAGAATCACCTGTGATTTGAACAGGAATGTGGTACGATTCCTGTCTGAATTACATATGGTTTCCCGCACCACTCCTGTGTTAATACAGGCTGAAGTCACTATGACAAGCCTGGGTTCACACAGGAGTGGTGTGGGAAACCGCATGTGATTCAGACAGGAATCGCAGCACATTCCTGTTCAAATCACTTGCATTTCTTTACAGTGCAATTTGAGCCCATTCATTTTGTATGAGCTCAAATTGCACGGAAAGTATTAGTTTTAGATATTGGAGCATTTTTTAGAAGTACAAGGACTCTTGCAAATGCTTAGTATCAGCAACAATACCGGTAACAGTGCAACCCTAGTACACGCTATTTTTTTTTCCAGCAGGTTGAACAGATCCCTGCATCCACTCAAAACAAGGTGGGTGGAGAAATCCCCCCTCTGTGCTATTGTACTCTGACAGCAGGATTCCTACACTGTCAGAATAGAAACGTTCAGCACTGCAGCCCACAGATCAAAGGACTTTTTCAAGCAGGACCAAGATCAGCTTCACCTAGTTCTAGAGCACCATTTACAGTCTTCAGAAACCACCCCTGGGCAGCCAGGTTACTCATTATTGGCTGTGAACCAAGCCGCATCAAAGCAATCTAATTGGCTGTGTACTTTGTGATCATTAGGATGACCAACCACAGATGTAAATAGTAATACTGGTGCACTCTGCAACCATTACATATATTTTTGGGTGCTGCAAATGCTTTTACTAGCTCAGACCCCTGCTCTGCGACCAGGGTGGGGGGGCACATTTTGGCATCTTGGCCCTGGGCACTGACCACTGGTGGTGGGTTGGCAAGTGGTGAAGAATGTATCTGCCATGCAGAAATGAAAAAGCTATCTCTATGTTCTAGGGCAGGCTTCACCTCAGCCTCCAGTTTATTCTATAGAAAACTTCTCCATGGCTATTCTGATATTCAAATCCTGATAGCCAAACCCATTAGTAGAGTGAGAGAGTTCTCTGCATCCTCAGCACCTGAGTTCAAACACCCCCCCCCCTCTCCTGTTTCGGAAAACCCATCCACCACTCCAGGAGATAGCTCCTGCCCACCTTTGTAGTATCCACCCGGTGCTCCAGTGCTGATTTTATTCCTTGTTCCTGATTGTAGAAAAAAACCCACACTCCACTGTCAGTGTGTGCACACGCTGTAGAATCTCAGCACTGCTAAATAATATTCGGAGACCCCCCCCCCCATGACATGATTCTAGCTTGCTGTCTTTAAGCAGTGCCTGTTTCCATCCACCACTTCTGCACTCATAATTTCTGCCAGAAATTTCAGGTTGTGCAAGCCTTGATCTCGGCTGCATGCCGTTTGTTCCATTTGTATTGCCTTATGGTCCTCCTCTTCTCTCAGTGTACAGCTCCTCCATAGTGGAACACATTGCCAAAAATGCAAATGCATTTATAAGTTTGAGTAGAACTCCAATTGTCATCAATGACATTCTCCCTGAGCTGGATTACAAGGACACCTGGGTGTCTCCAGATACTCCTTCCCATGTACTTGCAAAAATGAGGACAAGTGAGTGGAAATAAAAAAAAAGTGGCATAGTAATGGGGGATTTAGTCCAGTAATAGTCCAGAGATTTAAAACACACCCTATTCTGTGATGCAGCAAGGCAGTGCACGATGGGGTATGAATTTTCCTGGATGGTCATATAATGTTACAGGAAGTCATGGCTAAGATGCATCTTTTGAAATTTTGAAAAGTGAGGATGCCGATTGAAGACTGCCATAGACTAGATAAGTGAGAGGCAAGCACATTGGGATGCTTGGTCAGAAATTACATTAGAAAGGGCTTCTATTTATTATGAAAAGTACAATTTTGCCTGAAAAGATTTTAAGAAATGTTTTTTTATTTCCCATTAATTTATAAGCAAACAATGATTTGTATCATGAAAAACATAATGCTTAAGCCAATAACATATAATTACATATAACCTACCAATAACATCTAATTTCCACAGCAGGAAATCCTGATGTTCAGAAAAAAAAAATAACATATAGTAGTTCAGTGTGTTGACATGTCCATTTCTACTCTTTAATTAAATGCTGTGAACATTTTCTTTGCCAGTTTGGCAATAAACAAAAAAATGTCAAATTTTGTATGAAAAAAAAATAAAGAAATATAGTATATATTTAAATAGATGGGGGGGGGGGGGGTGAGCCAAGAGAAAGTATTTTCCTGTTTTTCCAACAAGACAGTCTGATATTTTTTTCTCATTTTCTCCATAGCTGGGGACTTGCCAACTTGTTGATAGCAGTACAATATAATCTGTTTTTTTTCTTCAGTTTTTAAACTGAAAGTGTTTCAGGTTGTATGATAAGGTGAAACTCCTTTTTTCAAATTCTGATTGTTGAGATTTTTAATACAATAATAATAATACTATAGGAAGGAACATTTGTTATCGGGACAGGTGCTCATTAAATAATAAAGCGAGAAATGGAAGGCAGTACAACTTAGGTGCTATCACAGGTTAAAGACTGGGTGTAGATGGAGAGGGTAGCTGGTGGTTTTTACATCCACTTTCCTTGCATCTGCCCTTGAATATACGCGCCTCACCTCCCCGACCTCCCCTCTTTCCTATCCTACCTTTCTCTTCCCATCCCCCCTTTTTCTTCTTTCAGTCTCTCTTTTCTTCTCTTTGGTAAACCAAACCTGACAGAATGGGGAATCTGAGGTGAGAAGACCTGCTTACTGGCTGGCTCCTCATCCCACTTTCCCCAGATCATGAAGACGGGCAAGAGTAGAATAGGAACTTCGAAAGCCCCCACGACCTTCTAGCTCTCTGGACGGGACTATTAGGAATCTATGTCATCCATAACGGCACTATCCCATTAAAGCACCTGGGCAAATGCCTTAGGCATCTCCAGGGTATGAAAAAGTGCTTTCATTACATGTCAGAAGAACCCAATGAGCTTTACCTTTATGAAGGTGTGATGGGGGTTTGTTACCCGTTGGGAGTTGCAACCCTATTGTTATAACTGTTTATACTTGTTCCTGTTGATATCTCTGTAATTTCACTTGAATTAGTCAATAAAATCTTTATGAAATAAACAAAAAATAATAACGCCAGATAAAAAGTGTTTATTTGATAAATCTGCTGGGTTAAAAATAGTGATGAGCCAAAGGTACCTGGGGGGTTTGGTTTGGGATACTTACGGTGAACTTTACTGAAGTTTGGAAGCTGAATCTGAATCCTATTGAAATCAATAGAAGACACATCTTAGAAATCAGTAATGGACATTTTCTAAGCTAATAGCCAAGGATTGTCAAACAAAGGGCATTGGTGACTGGGCATTGCCCTGGAGGATATGCCGCAAAGTAAAAAGAAAGTAAAACAATTCTGTATGGTGGGAAGATGCTAATTTAATAGCATTTAAAGTGAAAAATAAATAGCAACAGTCATTTAGATAACACGTTTGGGGGATTCCTTGAACCTGCCTGTGAAGTGGTACATCTGCACAATGTATACCACTTACTACTGAAAACTGACCTTTGCAAAGAAAAAAAAAAAAAAAACATTTAAATTGCTATTAAAAGGCAGTTCCTGGATTATTTATTCTGTTTGTTAAAAAAGTGGCTAGAGATTTCTTTTATCTTCCTAGCTAAGGATCTGGTATCCCAAGCTAAAAATAAAAATAAAAAATTGCTTGGGATTCCCCTAAAAATACATACGAGACTCATATACTTGATGATGCCAGCATCCCTGGAATACAGCTGAATGGGCAAGGTTTGAATGGCTCAAAGGTTGTTAGGAGATCAGTGGCCACCAGCTCCCTAACAACCAACCTGAGCAGAAAGTTATCATATTTATCAGTGGAGTAATACTGCCGCTACATGTTTCACTTCTTCCGGCAGCCAGAGGTTTGGTTTGGCCAAACACCCATTTAGTTCAATCATTCGCCAGACTCTAAAAATACAATGAACTGAACACAGGTACGGTCCAAACATAAAGCTCATCCATAGTTACATAGTTAATTGAATCTCAATAGGTGTATGCCACTTCCCAGGTTACAGCCTGCTCTTTGCAATTTGATATTTCACTAACGGCAGATACAGTGGTATAGTTTTCATTATTCTCATGGTGCTTCTACAACTTGTAGCTGTAGTACACACAAGCAGCCCTGGCATTTGTCTGTTCCTTCTCTCCTATTGCTCAATCGCAAAACGCATTGTAGTCTGGGAACCCAGGGAGGAGGAGGAGGGGTTCACAAAATAGATTGTATGTAGGAGAGCCCCCAAATCTGCTGATGGAGGTACAGCATTATTGAAATTGCACATTTTAAAAACAGGCAGAAATCAGAGGGTGGCATACAACTCCTGGGATTAATTCATTTTTTACCCTTCAGATTTTTTAAAATATTTTTTTCCTGGTCTCCTGGAATTCCTCTATAAGAGTTAAGTATATAACAAAAAAAAAAAATGTTGTATGTTGTATAGAGTACTCATCTGACATTTTGGAGACATTTACTCCTTCTGTGTTGTGCAGTAGAAAGAAGAGCTGTCAGGTCCATTATTTGTTATCTGTAAGCAAATTAGCAATGATGTTTCTGATCCTGGCCTAGTGTTACATGGCTGTGTATAGCCTGGACATACAAATGATGGTATTATTTAATTAGTTTATTGTTTAGAAGGAGGAGTAATTGCACACTTTCAATATGCCAAAAAATCAAGCATTCCATCATGAACTTCATCCCCGTTCATTACAATTATAATAAAGAATGCTAGTCTTGTATAACATTAGCAGAACATTAGCTCTTAAAAAAGTATAAGCAGCTGTAATTTTTAACTTCCTTTCCCATGTCAGAGCAGCTAATATTAAATACAACATTTCAATGCATTTATACATTATAAGTTGTGAGCACTTCTATTAATGTTATTAAGTTTCATATGTATATGATGAACAAACTAATTCTGAATTATACTAATGTTATCGTTATGATATTTTTGCAACTTGAATAACGATTTAGATGCATGTTGAGCTGCCCAGAAGAAGCAGATAAAGAGTCTGCGAAACGCGTCAGCTTACTGCACACACAAGCCTCTTTCAAGCTTTTATATGGATTGAGTATCATTTTTGGTCAATTTTCTACATGACCTAATGTTGCTGTCAAAGAAGTTTTATGCTCTGTATAGTTTGTAATACATGTATATTTTATTATTATCCACTGTGTATGTGCTTACCTCAGAGACAGTGTGTATGTGCTTACCTCAGAGACAGTGGCATATCTGGAAGTGTTACAAATGGGTGCCGGACCCATGAGACCAATATCAACAGGTCTAACTTGGGTCTCGAGAGTGGTGTTCTCTCTAATTAAGCTCTAATCAATTTCTTAGGGATGTGGATATGATAATCTGTCCCTAGAACTGGTCCAACAATCTCAAATATATATATTCATATGTTTTGGAAGCTTCTATGAGATGACTAGTAAAGTGATACAAAAAAACATAATATTGTTATCCACAGAAAGGTAAAATACCAAATTGTTATTGATTGATTTTGTCCTCATTGGGGATATTTGTCAGAAAAGGAAATTGTGCGACACAGATTGCAGCAAAAATCTTTTTTTGGTAAGACTGGGAAGGTTAAGACGATCTGACATGTTATCATTACTGTCCATGTCTCCTTGTCCAAGTGATAACTTCTGTTTCTTATCTTGCTGTCACTGGGACAGGAAAAGGGCGGAAATCACCCAACAGAGTCAAGGACAGCAATAAAACTGATATAACTATTTAAGTTTCCTAAGTCTATCCATAGCTAAGATTACATTTGGGATGGAATTGGGCTTTATGATAGCAAACCTGGACAGGTTCAGCTCAACAGGGTGTTCACCAAACCAAACCAATCCTGAAATTAGTGACAAACCCTCTTGAATCTATGAAAGGCAAACCAAGCTATTTTTTCTGACCTTTTTCAAGGGTATTGAGTAAGATATTGCAAAAAAAATCCCAAGACTAAACCCAGTGGGTGGGTTTAGTCATGTTGTGGGTGTGGCCTGGACAGAGTCTAGGCTGAGGCTGCTTCCACACATTACACAAGGGTTTGCGTTTGGGACTTATTCCTCATTGCTAAAAATAGGGCATGGTAACTGAGCACTTCCATGGAAAACATGTAAGTGCAAACACATTTTGTAAAAATCGCCCATGTGACTGAGATTGATTTACACCTTTCACTTTCTGGGTGCACACTCAGAATGTGAAGGGTGTACAAAATGCACAATTGCAGGCACGAGCTTGCATTGTATTTATTCAGTCAGCTCCTGGCTGTCTAGTAAAAGTGATCCAGGCAGCTGTGTAGCTGCATTTTATAATGTGGGCAGTGTGCCCCCTTCTATGGTTCCTGGGCTCTCCCACTCTTCCTAGGATGGTGAGAACACATAATGCTTTCAGGGTGGAAAGCAGGAGGAGATTGAAGAACATACATCCCCTGATCTCCTCTGCTATCTTTGAAGCCAGAAGCACTCACCTCTGAGCATTTTTGGATTCAGAGCTTTTCTGGTTTTGACAAATTTGGCATCTGCCAAATGTTGACAAATTTGGTATCTACTTACTCTACAGTACCCCATATTTTAATAAAGATTGTTACCACTTTGTGTTGGTCTATCACATAAAATCCCAATAAAATGCATTTACATTTTTGGTTGTAACAAAATGTGGAAATTTCCAAGGTGTATGAATACTTTTTCAAGACACTGTATATTATACAATGCCTCTGCTTTTAAAAAATGTTCTGAGATTATGAACTAATGTTCAGTGTTGGTCATCTTACTTTAAAAAAGTAATTTAGTTAAGTTACAAATTACTTCTCCCAAAAAGTAATTGCGTTAGTAACTCAGTTACTACATTGGAAAAGTAATTAGTTACTCAGCAAAGTAACTGACTTTTTTTTTAAAATATTCTATACGTGTAACTAAGGGGTGGGTCTAGTATTACTGTAACCAAGGGGCACATTTATTATTGTTATATATCGTGTAACCAAGGAGCTGCTCAATTATTACTCTAACCAAGGGGCAGATCTGTTATAGCGTGTAAGCAAGGGGGGGGTCTATTATTATTATATCGTGTAAGGGGTGGATTTCTACAGAAGAGGGTGAATGTTAAATTAATGGGCAGAGCTCGATATATATAACAATAATAATAAATGCGCCCCTTGGTTACAGTAATACTAGACTCGCCCCTTAGTTACACGATAGACGCCCCTTGCAGAGTAGCACGAGCATCATAAGGGTGCGGCATCGCCTCGTACAATTACATGTTAACTGCGCCTGCGCTGTGTAGAGTTCACTCAGAGCTGTTTAGGTTCAGCAATTTTCGGAAGCTCCGTAGTCCTTCGTACTGCGCAAGCGCTGCACCTGCGCTGTACAGGGGGTCCTTATCCGGCGGGGGAACTTTTTTGGCAGGACACCGGAATTACACTACTGCCATCTAGTGACGGTAGATGTAATTGGGGTAACTAAGCCAAAGTAATGGGAACTGAGTTACCATGAGGGGAAAAGTAATCAGTTAGATTACTAGTTACCCTCTAAAGTAACTGAGTTACGTAACTCAGTTTATTTTAACTCAGTTAATAGACAAAAATGCAGTTTTTGTGTTAAAAAAAGGATAAAATGCTTTGGAGGGGAGCTGGTTAAAGAGCAACATTGAAAACACACAAATCCTTTAAAGGGTAACTCCACTTTCATGGGAAAAAAATAGCAAATAAAAAAAAAAAAATATATAGCATATACGATTGCGACATAAGTAAAATTGTAATTGAATGTTATTAAAAATGACCTTTAATTTTCAATCTACAGGTCTGTAAATTTCTGTAATGTGCACTGCAAAATGGGTACCTGGAGGTGTTCTGTACACAGAATGTGTACAGAACGCCCCCCAGAAATACAATTTCCTGCTTGTGTGATTGGCTCACTGATTTTCCCAGAAGTCTACACTAAGATATAATTCAGATTTTTGGCATCCCCTGCAACAAAAATGTCTAAGCCCCCGTACACACGGTTGGAAATTCCGACCACAAAATCCGTCCGATTTTTTCCGACGGATTTTGTCCGAAACTGGTGTTGAATACACGCGGTCGGACAAAGTTGTCGGAAAATCCAATCGTTCCGAACGTGGTGACTTTTGTTGCATACTACAGAACTACGTAGAGGCTAGTAGCCAATAGCTTTGGTCTCGTAATTTGATCTGAGCATGCATGGCACTTTGTCCGTCAGAATTCCCTACACACAATCGGAAAAAGTCAGATTGGATTTTGTTGTTGGAAAATTTGAGACCGTGCTCTCAATTTTTTTCCTTTGGAAAAAGCCTGCTAAAGCCCACACACGATCGGATTTTCCGACAACATAATCCGATCGGACTTTTTCCATCGTGTGTATGGGGCATTATGGTAAGATACTCCCAATAGGATACAACATCTAAAGGGATGCAGACCCTGCAATTTTCCTCATTAGAGGTCTGATTCTGCAGTAGCTGGTGACAATTATGAAACCCCTCCAATTAGACTCATTAAGCCCAGGGGCACAGAGGAACAAACAGTGATTTCTTCAGTAAAACAAAAAGGTAGGCATCCTTGTAATGTACATAGATCACCCAGAGGGGAAAGTTTTTTTTCTCAACAAAAGTGGAGTTACGCTTTATACAAAATGTTATGGCATATCTAAACGATGAATGTGCTATTGAAAAGTGATGGTAAAATGGAGTGGGGTATCCCATAAAATTACAACACAGGATCTTATCCAGGCATGACAAAAAAAAATGCCCTAGGTGCTCAGTAACTAGATTACAGACACGTGAAGGGTTAAATAAACCTGTTAGTTTTACACCGCAAAGACTACAAGAACTCAACCCTTCATAAAATGACCATTAATACAATGCACAAATTAAAATGAATATAAAAACAAGTTAATTCCATGTGTTAAATATGAATTCTCTCTCACGGACTATCAGTAGCCCTTCATGCAGCAGACTCCAGAACTGATGGGAGATCTGGAATTAATCTGTAAACACATGAACAGAGAGTGGCGCAAATGAGTCTCATAGTATAGTAAGTCAATGCATTTAATTGGTACACAAATAAAATGACACACAAAGGAAGAAACTGAGAAGCCTGCGGATAAGGGAGTACATATAGCAGAAGTCCTGTGAAATGGTACAGTAAAGAGATTCCAGCCTGAATAAAACAGCATTAATGGCTGCATCAGCTGCTGACAGTCTAGTCTCTATAATTCGGTAATAGTACACACAAAGGCCAGGTATTCCCCATTAACGACTTTCAGACCGGACCATTTTGCTGGCTTAAGACCAGACCACTTTTTGCGATTCGGCACTGTGTCGCTTTAACTGACAATTGCGCGGTCATGCGACGTGGCTCCCAAACAAAATTGACATCCTTTTTTTCCCACAAATAGAGCTTTCTTTTGGTGGTATTTTATCGCCTCTGCATTTTTTATTTTTTGCGCTATAAACAAAAAAAGAGCGACAATTTTGGAAAAAACGCATTATTTTTTACTTTGCTATAATAAATATCCTCCAAAAATATATAAAAAATATACTTTTTTCCTTAGTTTAGGCTAATACGTATTCTTCTACATATTTTTTGTAAAAAGAAATTGCAATAAGCGATTATTGATTGGTTTGCGCAAAAGTTATAGCATTTACAAATTAGGGGATAGTTTTATGGCATTTTTATTAATATTTTTTTTTTACAAATAATTGTGGCAATCAGCGATTTTTATTGTGACTGCGACATTATGGCGGACACATCGGACCAATTTTTACATTGATCTGTGCTATTAAATTGCACCGATTACTGTAAAAATTACACTGGCAGTGAAGGGGTTAACCACTAGGGGGCAGGGAGGGGTTACGTGTATCCTAGGGGCATGTTCTAACTGTCAGGGGGAGGGGCTGTGTGTTGCACTATACTGATCAGCTCTCCCGATTACAGGAAAAGCTGATCAGTGACAGTGCCACTAGGCAGAAAGGAGAGATGCTTGTTTACATCAGCATCTCCCCGTTCTGACTCTCCGTGAGACGATCGCGGGTATCCCACGGCGATCGAGTCTGCGGGACCTGCGACCCGACTCACAGGGCTCGCACGGGCACGCGTGCACGAGAATGGCACGCCAGCAAATTCAAAGGGACGTACCTGTACGCCCATTTGCCTGTCCATGCCATTCTGCCGACGTACATCTGTGTGCGCCGGTCGTAAGTTTTAACTTGTTCCTCTTGACCCATTTTTGGGACCATTGGCATTAATACAGCGATCAGTGCGATTAAAAAGTCACTGATTACTGTAAAAATGTCACTGGCAGTGAAGGGGTTAACACTAGGGGGCAGTGAAGGGGTTAATGTGTGTCCTAGTTTGTGTTCTAACTCAAGGGGGTGGGGGGGGGGTGGGTTTTGTTCTCAAATTATCCGCTGGACTTGGAAGTCCAGCGGACAAACCCCCCCGTTAGTGGGCAAGTCCGCGGGACTTTTGATCATCTGTTAGCACGTGACTTCAGGTTCGTAGCTAGCGTAGGCAGTTACTGCCGCCGCGCTAGCTCCGTGACCTGGCATGGATTTAAAGGGAATCCCCACGCCGAAAAAACGGCGTGAGGGTTCCCCCCAAATCCATGTCAGACCCTCATCCGAGCACGCAGCCTGGCAGGCCAGGAAAGGGGTGGGGACGAACGACGCCCCCCCCCTCCTGAGCCGTACCAGGCCGCGTGCCCTCAACATGGGGGGTGCCCTGGGGAAAGGGGGGCCGTGCGGCCCCCCCACCCCAAAGAACCTTGTCCCCATGTTGATGAGGACAAGGGCCTCTTCCCGACAACCCTGGCCGTTGGTTGTCGGGGTCTGCGGGCGGGGGCTTATCGGAATCTGGGAACCCCTTTAATAAGGGGGCCCCCAGATACCGGCCCCCCACCCTGTGAATGAGTATGGGGTACGATGTACCCCTACCCATTCACCTAAGGTGTAAAATGTAAAGTAAAAAAAAACACCCACACTTTTGAAAAAATAGTTTATTGCACTGCTCCGGGGGTCTTCTTCCGTCTTGGGGGTCTTCTCGCCGGACTCCCCCGCCATTTACCAAGCTCTTTTCAGTCCGGCTACCTTCTTCGTCGTCGCCGCCGTCTGGGGGTCTCGATCCGCCTTCGGGGGTCTTCTTCCGTCTTGGGGGTCTTCTCGCCGGACTCCTCCCCTCTCTTCTGCTCTGGTCACATGTTCATGTCACATGTGTGTTTACACACACAGTTCCGGGTTCTACATGTGCCCGAAACGATCGCGGGAGCCTGGCGGTGATTGAGACCGCAGGGCACTTGCATTGGCTCAGGGGGCTCGCACGTGCCCCCTAGTGGCCACAGGGCGAATTGACGTTACATAACGTTGTTTTGCCCAGCCGAGCCATTTTGCCTACGCTAGCTACGTAACCTGAAGTTACGTTCGAAATGAACGGACTGGTCGGCATGTGGTTAACCTTCAGGGTTAGTATAAGTCATACCTTTTTTTAAATGTGTGTGTTCATTAGAGCAAACAAAAAATCTGCTTATTAATTTTAAATAAGACAGAAGCTGCGGTGTCGGACAGTCCAGGGGAGCTCTGCCGTCGTGTGACCGCGGACCTGGAGGGGGCTGCCCACGCCTCTCCAAAATCCCTCCAGTACCAGCCTCCACTGTACTCTACCATGCCCTGCCCTGTCATTATGTGCTTGGTTTGCAAGCCAGAATGTCTGTTCATTATTCATATTGTATTCCAAGTGTCATATCTATAACTATGAATCAATACAAATATTGAACAAGAAATACACAATACAATGTGCCAACATATCATTAATTTGTCACAGCCATTTTCTTACTAACATTCTAATCAAATTGAAGTGGTTGCATGGACGGGTTTGTTACGCTTGTGCCATCAGCAAAGCTTTCTTAACTGGTCATTGCAGGTAGTGTAGACCTTGGCACCTAGCCTGTTTTACAGACTTGCTGCCAAGAGAGAAATGGGAAGAGTATGTCCCAGTAGCATGATAAGGCAAATGCATGCCAGACAAATATCTCAGGTCTTTCCTGGACTTTTAGTGAAAGACTATATATGACTGGAGTGTTTCTTTAACTGGAATTTAAACACTTGTATATATAATTTTCATCTTAATTTTCTATAAAATTCATAACATATTAGCAGGCAGACATATTGTATAAAGGTAGTGCACTGTATGTATTTAATGTGCTATCAAATCTGAATTTAAAAGTGGTTAACCTCTGTCACCTTCCATTAGTTGCTGGGGTATTATATCAATAACCTTTACAATTTTCAAACAAAGCTCTCTTGACTTTAAATATATTTTGAAAGAAACCTCTATCCGATCTTTGTCACATAAGCTTAAGCAGTTTTAATTGCCTGCAATCACTACCAGCATGTTGTGCTATCTGATTAACCTATGCCACTGCTACACTGCCTTTGTTAATAAATATTTGGCGGAGAATTAGAACACCCAGGTCACTATTGCTCTCCCTTACATACCAAGATATCAGATCTCACTCAGATAAATGAACAAGGTTGTTTTTCTGTCAAAAATGACTAATCTGTACAAGCTGTTTTTTTTTTTTTACAAAGTTTATATAAAAAATATTGCCAACATTAAACAGAATTCTAGGTAATCCAATTAAGACTTGAACAACAGCACTCAGAACGAAAGTTACACAGCGGGTTCCTTTTAACTGTGTTGTAATAGATGAGCTGAAATAGACCTGCAACGATTGAGAATGCATTAAGTATGCCAACAGGGAAAAAAAAATGGAAAGAGAGGACTAGATGGTTGAAAAAGTGATGCCTTGTTCTTAGGAGATCCAATCTGATTTCTGAAGTTAAAACACTAAAATCACTTGCATTCAATTACTACCCACTCTTCAATCTTCATACATCATTGCTGGATACTGTTTCAAGACATTATTCACATAGCAAAAGAAATGCAAAACCACTTTGGGAGGAGATGACACATTTCAGTGTACATGGTCACCCAGTCTTTAAAATGCTGTGTGCTATCTATCTGTGAAGTGTATTTACCAAATGGAGGCACGACTAATACAGCATAAACAGAAATAAAATCCAGAGCAGATGAACATTTTCAATGATAGGATATTCCTAGCTATTTTCTCAATCTATCCTCTGTGTTATTGGTATAGCACACAATCCATTTCAAAGCAGTATAAAACAAATGAAAGGTTTTAAATTGCAAAGGATACCATTTTGAAGAAGGTGAAGGAATCTGCATTATAGTCTTGTATTTTCTTCTGATCAAAAACAGAGAGCTTCACTTTTATAAAGATCACAATTATATACTGAGGTTTGCTCTCTGCTCAAGTTCAAGGGATACAACATTTGTATATGGTGCTTATACTGAGTTAAAAAGATGTTTAAAAAGAGTTAAAATTATGTTTATAGTCACTAAAGGGGCCATTTGTAAAGCAGAAGTATAAAAAAAGACAGATTTATAACACTCAGCACTGGGAATTAAAAAAGAATTGCCAGGAGGAGGAGCTCTTTGTCTCACTGACCGTCAAAGCATCTCTTCAAATTATGCCGCGTACACACGACCAGACTTTTCGACAGCAAAGGTCCGACGGAACAAATACGTCGGACAATTCGATCATGTGTGGGCTCCATCAGACTTTTGCTGTCGAAAAATCTGACAGACTTTAGAAATAGAACATGCTTCAAATCCCAGTTCCCAGACCCAGTTCCTATCTAAAAATCCGCTCGTCTGTGTGCTAGTCCGACGGACAAACAACGAAGCTAGGGCAGCTATTGGCTACGAACTTCCTTATTCTAGTCCAGTCGTACGTCATCACGTTCGAATCCGTCGGACTTTAGTGTGATTGTGTGTGGCCAAGTCCGTTCATTCGGAAAGTTCATCGGAACACCGTTGAAAGTCCGTCGGACCTAGTCCGTCGAAAAGTCTGCTCGTGTGTACGTGGCATTACAGTGCATCCTCTGCAGTGTTATTGATACCGTGGCCTGCATTTTAAGAATGGCATGTAAAATGGATGTCAGGATTGCATATTGAGCTGCGTATGCACAGTTCGGCCTGCATTCAATAGAAGACCGCCAGATTTAGTAAAATTTTCAAAATACAATGACTTTAAAATGGCCATGATTCCTTCCTGAATACCTGAAGCCAAGGACCAACCTACATATATGTACAACATATATCCAGGTAGGCTCTTTTGATACATATAGAAAGAGCAAAAACAACACTGCACAGCCTGATTGTAACATATATGGCTAACACTTGGATGGTTATTTGTTCCCCGGTTACAGTTATCACACAGTGGAGTCAATCATTGCTTGAGCCTTTGATCATTACTCCTCCCATGTTTGATCAGCAGTTGCATCTACAAGCAATGTGAATCAGGCTTAAAATGGTAGTAAACCGCATTTTTTTTTTTTTAATGTGCTAGTATGCATCGTAAACTTACCTTAAAACGAAGCACTCCTGCTATGCGCTGTCACCGCTGAAGGTACTTCAATCTTCACTCAGTCTTCCTTCAGGGTTCGTGGACTCCAGCTATGTGAGTGGCTGGAGCCGCGATGATGTCATATCGTATGTGCATATGTATGTGCGTGGGAGCTGCCGCTCTCAGCAAAGGGATCTGAAGGGCAAAGAGCCGTTCCTTCAGAGCACATGCGCCGGTGACATTAAAAGTAAATATCTTCTAAACGGTGAACATTACGGAGATATTTACTATAGGCTTACCTATAGGTAAAAGTCATGCATGGGAGTTTACTCCCACTTTAAGCCAGCTGTACATGCTCAGTTTTCCTTTTTAACCACTTGCTTACTGTGCACTTAAACCCCCTCCTGCCCAGACCAATTTTCAGCTTTCAGCGCTGACGCATTTTGAATGACAATTGCGCGGGCATACAGCACTGTACCCAAATAAAATTTTGATAATTTTTTTCCCACAAATAGAGCTTTCTTTTGGTGGTATTTAATCACATCTGGGATTTTTATTTTTTGCTAAACAAAAAAAAATGAACATTTTAAAAAAATAAAAATCATGTTTCATAGGTTGTTATAAAATTTTGCAAACAGGTATTTTTTCTCCTTCATTGATATTCGCTGATGAGGCAGCACTGGTGGGCACTGATAGGCTGCACTGATGGGTACTGATAGACACAGTTATGGCGACACTGATAGGCACAGATAAGGCGGAACAGATGGGGACAGATAAGGCGGTACTGATGGGCACAGATAAGGCAGCACTGATGGCCACTGATAAGAGGGCACTGATGGGCTCTGATGGGTGGCACAGATGGGTGGCACGGATGGGTGGCACTGATGGGCACTGATAGGTACCACTGATAGGTACCACTGATAGATGGCACTGATGGGCACTGATAGGTGGCACTGATGGGCACTGGTAGGTGACACTGATGGGCACTGGTAGGTGGCACTGCTGTGCAGCACTGTTGTTGAGGCACTGATTGTGGACACTGATAGGTGGCACTATGGCTCTTACATACATAGGTACATAACGAATAACAAGTATAGGGTAAAACAGGTGTCACAGATACCTTTACCATAACGAGGTAACTGGATGGATCAACACGTAGGGTCCCTAGAAAAACAGACTACAGCGCTAGCCATGGGGACAGGAAGGAAAGTAGAGAGGGGAGGAAGAGAGAAAAGAGGGGGTGTGGGAGAAGAAAAGAAAACACCAGTACATTGTGCACCAATGAAAATAAAACCATAAATATAAAACCATAGATATAAAACCATAGATATAGAGATACCATCTAGGGTTAATGGGTTGATATGTGTTGAGTGGCCACGTATGGGACAGAGGCTGTTGGAGTAGCTGGAGATACGAGAGGGTGGACAGGTTGGATGGGAGTTGGAGCCTCTAGATCCGTGCTTGTGGGGTCAAAGCTGGAGATGTCATAGTCTTCAGGGGTAATAGTAGTGAGAGTCCCATTGTAGGAGAATGAGAAGCTTTCAAAAGACTGTAGTTCTGTTCGAGTCAGGGTAACTTGCATGAAAGCCCACCATCTGGAATAGAAACGGGTATGGGATTTTCCATGTTTGAAGTGGGTATTAAGTTTATCCTTATGAAGCAAGATTAGGAGCTCCCGTTTGAGTTGTGAGATCCGTGGGCTATGCAATGAAGTCCAGCTTTTTAAGATAAGTATTCTGGCTAGTAAGAGACAGATCAATGCCCAGTCTTTATAGAGGGGGCGGGTGGATGAAGACCATGGTAGTAGTTGATCATCCCAGTTTCCAAAAATGAGAAGTAAGAGGTCTTTAGGTAGTTTAAGTAGTGTTATTTTGAAAATGAAGGAGATAACGTGTTCCCAAAGAGTTACAAAGTTTATATACATGAGGTGGTTTAACCAAGTGATTGAGTTTCCTTGCAAACATACAGTAGTAAAAGCAGAGTTACTAAACAACAAAAATTTTGCCCTGGACCAACACAAAGCCTTTTCCGTGTCTTCAGACAGTAGTTGAGTCTAGAGTGCCTTTTTTGGAATTAATTTGTTTGAGAAGTTTGGGTGGGAGATTGATTATATCGGTTGTACAGGTGATTTAGTGCTTTTGTAAGGGAATGTAAGTTTGCCAATTTAGTCCTGTGCCGTTTTGTCACCAGATTAATGAGATGACCACGCATGACGGCCTTATGGGCTGTCCATAACGTGGTGGGAGAAGTATCAGGTAAAGAATTCTCAGCAAAGTAGTTGTTTAAGTGGTTAGAGAGAGTTTCTATGGTTGCCGGGCCTGTAAGCAGAGATTCATTCAGTCTCTGTGTATATGTGGAGGCTTTGAGGCCTATTTGAGATATTGAGATTGCCACTATGTGGTGGTCTGACCAGGGGCAAACATGAATCTGTGCCACTGAGAAGTTGGCAAGGACTACATGGGTGCAAAAAATGTAGTCTAGTCTCAATTGTTCCTGAATTTCTTTGGGTCTCGGCATGATGTGTAGCTTTTAAGGGAGTAGGAGGTATATGATCTAGAGCCCACATTGTGCTCTCTCCAGACATAGATGAGTTGTAAAGCGTTTAGAGAACTGATTACCAACTTAGGCAAAGCCTTGGTTGATGGGGTAACTCTGCTTCTGTCCAGTATTGGGTGTGCTGTAAGATTGAAATCGCCTCCCACAATCAAATGTGGGAAGAAATATTGATCCAAAGTGTTGAAAAAGCATCTAAAAAACTACACCTGGGCTTCATTAGGAGCACAGACTGAGGCTATGGTGGTAGCACAGCCCTGTATTATACCTCAAAGAATTATAAATCGGCTTTCCAGGTCTTTATATTCATGGGTTATGTCAAACGTCAATGAGTTTCATATGAATATTGCTACTCCATGGGATTTAGTTGTATGGGTATTGCAATAGAATTGTTTAAAGGATTAATCAAAAAACTGGGGATGATTAGATACCAAGATTATTTTATGTACCATAATGAATCGGAAAAAGGTGAGGATATGTGAAGGTGGGAGCAGAATATCCCATACGGGGGGTGGGTAGTCTCCGTGGAGCAGCCGATCCAGCACAGCTAAACCTATGTAGCAATATTAAACAGAGGCTATTGTCTAAATTACTGTGAAGATGTATGCAGTACAGTATAACATTACTCTTGAATCTTCCATAATCAAAATTTTAAAAACATGAAACAATAAAAAGAGAAACCATCATAGAGTAAGGGGGTCAGAGGAGAACCTCCAAACTGACCAAAATCAAACTTCAGACTAAGGTGTCTGATACTCACTACAAGAGCCAAAGCAGACCAAGATGGCGAACAGGGCAGCCTACTAGAACACGCTGCACTGAACACCACCCTGGGTCGGATCATGGAGTAAGTAGGGGGAATAACTGTGTAGGCGAGGAGACTTCATGCTAGACAGTGAGAGTCTCAATGAGACAGTATGTCCTTATGAAGCTGTTATCCGAACTTTAAAGAGCCTTGCCTTTCGATAGTTGTACCTTGAGGACTGAGTCAGGAAGACTTCTCACCATGAGATTTGAGGGTCCTCATGGTCATGGAAAGAGAAACAGTCCTTTACAGGGATCTGTGGGATACCCAGTCCATCAAGTGAACAGCACAACTGTGCAAAGCAAATTGCAACATGATAACAGAACTGGGTTAGGTGTTCCCAGTTTGGGCTATGGGCAGTAAAACACGGCACAGGCTTGTCAGGCTGGAACAAATTTTGTTTTTAACCTCTTCCCGGTGATGGTACACATATATGCAGCTTCCGGGTGGTTGGGCTTTAACACAGAGAGGCCGCACTATGTATATGCTTTTTTTTGTCACTGGCAAGAACCGGAAAGCTCCAGATGCTTCTGATCAGGAGCTTTCCGATCATGTGACAGGCAATCACAGTGGTCACATGGCTTGAATGCCTGTCTCTGCCTCCCAGAATTTAGAAGCTCTTAAAGGGCCAGGAGGCAGGATTGGGAAGGAGCTAAGAAAAAGCTGTATGGTCCACAATGTCCTTGGAATACTCATTTCTGAATAGAAGTCTCTGTGTTCAATCTAATCAGCTGATACACTTTCAGTTCTAATAGTGATAATCCTTGGGGAGTATCTAATAAAAAAATGTAAGTCCTATTTTAGAGGATGCCTAAAATCTTACTTGTATCTTAGTGCAAACTTTTGGGAAAATCAGTGAGTCAATCACACAGGAAATTAGGGGGTGTACTGTACAACATTTGCACAACATCTGTGTACAGAACACCTCCAGGTTGCCATATTGCATTGACTTTTGCAGAACATTATACTGCTGCAGAATGAAAAGGAATGAATGATTTTCTTTGTATTTGTTTTTTGTTTTTCTTCACAAAAGTGGAATTACCCTTTAAGTCATCAACACTGCTCTCTCGTCCAGTCAGTCTTGTTGACTGATACTTCCTTCTCACACCTCTATCTGCCTGGAGCTCAGTTTTTCAACCATATCAGCATGCCAGTCTTTTGCCAGCTACATATATATTTATCAACAGAAGCATGTTGTAATAAGTGATCATTAGTCAGTCTACTGTATTTGGCTTTCTATCTAGCCACCACACATACACTGTCTAGTATCAGAACCTGCACTAATTATTATTGTTCTTCACATAGCTGCATGAAATGCCTTAAAGCCTCAAACTGTCTATATCCAAGTGTAAAGTCTAAGAAATGTCTTCTGGGGATTTACACTACATGTTAACAGAGACATCTTAAATAAAACATCTTCCTACAGGTTCCTGATATATTATTAATAAAGATGACTGTAAAAGTGATATATAACTTTTACTTATTTGTGTTTTAGATTAAAATTGAAATAATGTAACCCATATTTGCTGATAACGGTAATTGCTGTATGTGTTATATTATTAAAATGAGAGATGTTTTTGTTTCAGACTCTCAAAAAAGAATGTATTTTCATTGGTTTGTGTGATGTATCCCCTCGTTATTACCTGTCCCAAAAGTTAACATTTTCACCCCTTAAAATATACTGTATTGATTTTTTTTTTTTTTTATTATTACATGATAGTTTCACGGCAAGAAAAGCACATTTATTCAACTAGAAAAATAAACTTTTTAAAACATAAAAACTTATTTCATTGAGTGTCAGCTATCAAATTTTTTTTTTTTTTTTTAACTTTATATCTTTATTGAGTTTTTTTGTTAAATACATACAAAACATACATTTCTCTCCTACATTCGTTCTTTGGAAATCAATGTATCTAAAATAGGCATAGCAAGAAAAAAAAAAAAAACTGGAGACCAGAAAAGAATAAAGGAGACAAAGAATAAGGAGACAACCAAGTGGTCCCCTATTTCTAGGGGGTCTCTCCTCCTTCTAAGTTACACCTTTAGTCTCCGTTTCTTCCTCTCTGAACCAACAATGATCTCTCCCGTCATTCACCCTCCTCAGTCTTCCATTCATCCTATACTTGCATTCTCTCCCTGTTCTACTTCCTAGTATCTTATCCATGCACCTTCTTCTTCTCTATCTGATCTCCCCTATCTTTTTCCTAGACCTCTGTTTGTTTTATGAGCTCATACATTCACTTTCTTTTTTCTCGCACCATTTTTTCCATATCTCGTCAAATTTCTTACTACAGCCCTGTCTAATATAAAATGTTCTTTCTTTTAGGATCACCATGCTCATGCTCTGTTCCCATTCCCCACTGGATGGAGGGGTGGAGGACTGCCATCTCTTGGCTATAAGTTTCCTGGCTTGGAAAAGACATCTCAAAATCGCCAAGCCAGTACCCTTTGGTTTTCCCTTCCCCTCTAGCCACCCCAGTACACACGTCATAGGCTCTACTTCTATGGGTACCTCGAAGACATGGGTAATTATTTCCACCACCTCCATCCAGTATCGGAATAGTTTAGGGCATCTCCAGAACATGTGGATCATGTCCCCTTCTAGCCTTCCACACCTTGGGCAGGTGGCATCCTGTCTCCGTCCAAAGAGAAATAGCTTTTGCGGCGTATAATACACCCTATGTAGTAAAAATAAATGAGACATCCTCTGGGGCGGGGATAGGGAAACGCACTGGGCAAGCTCCAGGATCCTTTCCCACTGGGCAGGGGTTATATCTCCCACGTCTCTTTCCCATTTCCTCCTGGCGGGTAGTTCCCGTTGTTTCTCCTTTCTTTTCCTATTTAAACTTAGGTAGGTTTTGGATATTAGGCCTTTCGTCGAGCTTGATTTAATTATGTCCTGTAATACAGGTATATCGCACCATTCTATTTCTGTTTCTCCGAATTGTGATGTCATTGCGTGTCTCACTTGGAGATATCTAAAAAAGGAGTTTCTCGGAATTGTAAATTGTTCTCTCAGCTCCTGGAAGGACTTGAATTTTCCGTTTTGATAGAGTTGGTGAAGCCATTTTATACCACGCCTTTCCCATTCCTTGATTGGCCCTATTTTCTGTAGTTCCCCTAGTCTACCATTATTCCATAAAGGTGAGTACTTTGTAAACCCTCTATATCCCAGGATTTCCTTGGCCGTCTCCCAAATTTTACCCATTAGTTCGAGAGTAGGGGCCCCACGCAGTACCTGTCCTGCCTCTAGGGCCTCTACTACTGGCATCTGAAAAAAGTTCCCCAGTAGAGTTTCCCTTTGGTCACTTCTTCCCATATACTGGAGCTGGGCCGCTACAAAGTAATCGAATGAATGGGGGAGTGCGACTCCACCTTCCCCGTTCGGGAGTTGTAGTGTTTTTAAGCTGATACGGGCTGCTCCTCCCTTCCAAATCAATTCCCTGAATATGGTGTCTATTCTATGGAACCATTTTTTGTAAATCCATACTGGGGAGTTGTGCAAAATATATAAAAGTTGGGGCAAAAAAATCATTTTAATTAAATTGCAGCGGCCCGCTGCAGATAGCGGAAGTTTCTTCCAGACTTTTATTTTCTCTTTAAATTTGGTCATGAGTGGAAATAAGTTGTTTGCTAGATATTTTTTGGGATCCTTTGTGATGTATACACCGAGGTATTTCATTTGACTGACTATTTGGAGTCTTGCAGCTTCCTGGGGTAGAACAATTTCCGTCTCGTCTATGGGCAAAAGGCTAGATTT
The DNA here is from genome assembly GCA_028564925.1 of Lithobates sylvaticus. Taxonomy (NCBI): domain Eukaryota; kingdom Metazoa; phylum Chordata; class Amphibia; order Anura; family Ranidae; genus Lithobates; species Lithobates sylvaticus. Next base: position 455,834,829 of record CM053027.1, on the reverse strand, counting down.
CTCCCAATTGATCTTCAAACCCGAGAAGCTCCCAAAGCCTCCCAATTTTGACATTGTTTCTTTTAATGATCCTTGGGCATCTCCAAGTAGTAGTAGGAGATCGTCCGCGAAGAGGATCACCTTTTCCTCCTCATTCCCTCTTCTGAAGCCTTTTATCGCTGGGCAAGATCTTATAGAAATGGCCAAGGGTTCGATCGCGAGGGCGAAGAGGAGGGGTGACAATGGGCACCCCTGCCTCGTCCCCCTCAGCAATCGAAACCTGGTAGAGTGGTCGTTGTTTATTCTAACCCTCGCCTCAGGTGATTTATACAGCAGTTTAACCCAATTTATAAATGCTGGTCCTATCTGGAACTCCCTCAGGACTCTCCACAAATATCCCCACTCCAAGGTGTCAAAAGCCTTGGCCGCATCCAACGAGAGAATAGCTCTCTGCCCCTCTTCATCGGAGGGTATTTGGAGATTCAGGTGGGCCCGTCGGATATTTATACTGGTGGATCTCCCCGGAATAAACCCTGACTGATCGGGGTGTACTAGTCCCTCTATCACCCTATTAAGTCTATTCGCCAGAACCTTTGCCAAAATTTTAGCGTCTATATTAAGCAGGGAAATGGGTCTGTATGAAGAGGGCCTGAGTGGGTCCTTGTTCTCTTTAGGTATCACTATGATGGTAGATTGCGTCATAGACACAGGGAGTTCTTTCTTTGTTTCTGACCAGTTGAGAGTCTTCAGCAACTCCGGGAGTAATACCCCCCCGAAGTGCCGATAGATCTCAACTGGTAAGCCATCTGGACCTGGTGATTTCTGTCCCGCCATTTCCCGCACAGTCTGCTGGATCTCTTTCAGCGTTATAGGTCTATCAAGTATAGCCCTATCTTCTAGCGAGAGACCGGGGACCGTCAAATCATTAAAAAAGGCGTCCATTAAATTCCCTCCTCCCTCCTGGTTGGAGCTGTACAGTTCCTCGTAATAGTTTTTAAATCTGTTTACAATCTCGGGTGTGTACGTAGATGTCCTATCCTCAGTAATGTTAATTATTGGAACTACGGATGGTGGTGAGTTTGTTCTTACTAAGTGTGCCAACATTCGGCCTATGCCTTCCCCTTCCCCAAATGCAATTTGTTTGTGGAACATGTACTTGTTCTCTGCTTTTCTCACCATTATAAGACGGTATATTCGTTGTGCTTCTGCCCAAACCCCTAGGTTCTCAGTTGTCGGGTCCTTTATATATTGTTTTTCTAGAAGAGTAACTCGTTCTGATGCCCTTGCTTCACTTTCAAAGGATTTTTTTTTTAATCTTGATATCTGTTGGATCAGTAGCCCTCGGAGGTAAGCTTTGAGCGTATCCCACACTACTCCTTGAGGGGCGGTGCCGGAATTTAAATTGATGTGTTCAACTAGGGCTTCTGTTACTACCTGTGGATCTTTGATGAGTTCTAACCATGAGGGGCTTATTTTCCACTCCCTTAGGGAAGTACCCTCCCCTAAGTCCAGGGATACTATCACTGGTGAATGATCCGAGAGACCCCTCGGCAAGTACTTTACATTATTTACCATTATGGTCACCTCCTCATTCCCCAGAGCTAGATCGATTCTGGACAGGGTAGAATATGTTCTGGAAAAGCAGGAGTATCCCTGGCTTTGGGGGTTGTATGTTCTCCAAATATCTTTCCAACCTGCCTCACCCATTATCTGGGATAGGCGGTCGTCTATCATCCCTCCCCTTTTTGTCCCCTGTGGGAATCTGTCTAGTTTCTGGTCAATGACCATGTTAAAGTCACCCACTATCAACAGAGGGACTCCCGGTTTGTCCAGTGCAAATTCTATCAATTCATAGAGAATGTCTGTATTGGAAGGCGGGGGGATATATATGTTGGCCAAAATCATAGTTCTATCCTCTATTGTACAGTGTAAAAAAATGTACCGTCCTTGTTCATCTATTCTACTCTGTAGACAATTAAAAGGGACCCCCGATTTAATCAGGGTACTAACCCCTCGGGAGTAGGTTGTGTGGCACGAGTGGAACTGGGGCTTAAACCCTCCCCAACCCAATTGGGGTGTAGTATTATTTGTGAGGTGCGTTTCCTGTAAACATACAAACGTGGCCCTTTGAGTATTTACTGCTGCTAAAACTGCTGCTTTTTTCCCCCTGTCCCCCAACCCTCTTACGTTCCATGAGCATATTGTGATCTTCTTCCGTGATGTATGTGAAGTTTCAGTCATTAGTGTACTACGAAATTTTTCCTTGAAAATTGTGGTTCTATATATTTCATAGACTTATTTAAATTTAAATTTGTGCCTGTGCTAGCTACCTGTATCGTGTTAGTGTATAGAGACGAAGAGAAAAAAAAAAGAAAAAAGTTACAAAAAAAAAACATTGTGTTCTCTTTAGTGAACCTATTTCGTTCCTCCCTCCACCTTTCATTCCTAAATTCCGTGTTATTCATTCCAATCGATTCATACCAATCCATCCAGTCGTGTCGACCATCCTTCCTATTCAAGCCTCGCATTGCCTTACTAGGCGTACCCGGGAGCTTCTTACTGTGACCTTCCCATACACACACTAGTTGTACCTCATCAAGTGTAGATTTGCTCAAATTTTCCCCCCCTCCCTTTCCCTCCCTATCCCAACCTCCCCATATACCAAAAAATTTACCATAAATGGCAGAAAACATTAACAACATAAAACATCCTATACACCAGGAGAACCTTGAGCTGTGTCCCTTCCATTTCCGTGACACCTTGCTCATTGTGCTCCTGTTTCCCTATTCCTCCCACCCTCCCCCCCCCCCCTCCCCCACCCTCCCCCACCCTCCCCCTGAAAAAAGCCCAAACCATGCTGTGATTTGAAGATGGGTATTAAAAGTTGTTTCTACCCCTGGCTAAGGGGCAGAGAAGGGAAAAAAAAAAAGAAGAGAAGGGAAGTCCAGTTACTCAGAAAAACAAATAATAAGATAATAAAATAAAAAAAAAAGAGAAAGGGGGGGGGACAAAGCCCTCCCGATTGGCAAGGCCATTCACTGTCCTATGACTACTAGAGTCTCTCTTTGTGGGCCTCCAGCCATTCTTCTACCCCCTCTGGGGAGTCAAAGAAAATAGTCCCCCCAAGCGCGGTTAGTCGTAGTCTTGCCGGATAGAGTAGTGCGTACGTCAGATTTTCTTGGCGTAATTTGCGTTTCACTTCTCCAAATTTTGCTCGCTTCTTTTGTAAGTCAGGGGAAAAATCTGGGTAAAATGATATCCTAGAGCCTTTATACAGAATGTTGCCCATTTCTCTAGCTCTACGGGTAATGGACACTTTGTCCTTAAAGTGTAGAATTTTAACCAGCAGGGGTCTTGGAGGGGCTCCCGACGGGGGAAGCCTGGTGGGGACTCTATGCGCTCTCTCGATTGCAAAAAGTTGTGAGAAATTCTCCTGGCCAAGCACCTCGATGAACCACTTCTCTAGAAACCCCACTGGGTCTGGGCCCTCACTATACTCGGGTAGACCTACTATACGTATGTTCTTTCTCCTCATCCTATTTTCCATTTCATCCATTTTGTTTTCTTGTTTAGCGAGCTGATCTTTCATAACCTTCATCTCTCGTTTAAGGGGGGCCAGTTCATCATCAATCAGTCCCACTCTCACCTCCAAGGCTGAAGTCCTCTCTTGGACTTGTTGTATATCATGTCTCACATGGGAGAGCTCATCTTGTATTATTTTAAGCTGAGCCGTCACTTCTCTCAAGCAGTCTCTACAGGAATTCACCACATACAGGACCTCTTTCAATGAAGGTTCAGGGTCTACTACCGCCCCCACCTCTGATAGTGTCTCTCGAGCTGCCTCAAGCAATTGGTCCTGGGATCTCCCCGTTGGGTCACCCAACTCCAATACCAATGGAGGATTGCTCTGCCCTTGGCTTTTCCTTATACCTGCCACCCCAGGTTGTTTATTGATATGCCCCTGTTGGCCTTGCTGGGGGTTTTTGGGGGGGGTCTGCCCTGGAATATGAGCAAATTTCTCCAGCTTTGCAGCTGCTTGACTTGCGGCTTGGCTTGCTTTGGTGGTGCGTTGTGACGGCATACTGCCGCGCTGACTCATATAATGTATGGTGCAGATTTTTCCACCACCCGCTCAACCTCAATTGCCCCCTTCCAGTAGACCGAGTTTATGACAGCTGTAGTTAATTGTCTTCTGCACACCAGCCAATGATCACGGCCTTCAGTAAGGCAATTTCTTTAGGGGGAGGGAGGTTTTACTCGTGTTGCTTAGCTCCCTTCTGGCCAAATTTTCCCCCCCTTAAACTATTTACTGTGGGGGTACAGATCAATGGGCAATGGCAGTGTCTTTAGAAATGAATGGGTAGTGTCCTGTACACTGTTACGAAATTAGAGTGCACCTTGGCTAGACTTATCCTTCTCTCTTAGTACAAAGTCCAGGTATCCTTCACTCTGACTAATATCTGATCACTGAACGCTTTACAGGGTATCTTGACAGTGTAATTTCACTTACCCCTCAGACGTCCTCAGACAGGGAGAAGCTCCCGCTTTCCGCCCTCTTGGATGGCTGTTGTCAGCTCCTTTCAGGGTACCAGGGTACAGGAAAGTCCAAAAAAAAACCTTATTGATCCACGATTTCGCCGCTTCGGCTTCGGCGGTCCCTCGGACTGCTCTTTTAAGTCCCTTGTGGGTTCCCTCACCAATCGTCCCTCCGTGAGAATTTACTTTCTGGCCCCCCTACGTCTCCGCTTGTGGCGCTCCCCTCTCTTCCTTCTTTCCGCTCAATGCCGCTGCTCTCCGCTGCTCTCCACTACTGACAAAGATTTCTCGTCTCCCCGGCACCTATAACTGGCAGGGGAAGGGGTAGCAGCCTATCAGCGGGCGCTGGCCACTTTCTCTGCGTGTCTAGCCGTCAGCTGACTGTCGCACGTAGATGACGGTGCAGGAGAGGCAGCCTATCGCGTCTCCAGGATCTACTCGCTCGTTACGCTCGGCGGGCTTTTCAAGCAGGAGTTGCGGTTTCAGCATCGCCGTATCCCGCGGTCTTCACCAGTCCATCACGCGGCGTAGTTAAGCACAGTAAACACATGAAGACCGAACTCGAGGCAGGTTATCGTAGGTCGCACAGTTTCTCAGGGGAAAAGCGGAGGAGACATGGAGAGAGGGACAGGCATCTACGCCTGCTCTCTCACACACACACCCTCCTCCATCCGGTCACGCCCCTCAACCCAGCTATCAAATTTACTTTAAGAAGTTACTTAAAGCAAGCATATCTTCTCTTTCACTCTTTAAAGTCCACCTTTTGAGTTGTACCTACAGGTAGGTCTATAATAAGGCTTACCTGTAGGTACAGTGAACATCTCCTAAACGTGCACCATTTAAGAGATATTCACATTTCTAGCCACCGGCAACGTCAATAGTACATGCACACTGTGCCCTGAATGGATGGAACGATCCAGTATGCTGTCCATTCAGAGCACTATAGATGAAAGAAAGCCGGCAGCTTGATCTTCTAGAGTTTATTAACCACTTGACGACCGGCGCACGACGATATACGTAGACAGAATGGCACGTACAGGCAGGAGGGCGTATATATAAGTCCCTCCTTTAGCCTGTCCGTGCCATCGGGAGCGCGCCGGTCGGGACCCCCGTGAGTCCGATCGCGGTCCCCGCGGACTCAATCGCCACGGGGACCCCCGCGATCATCTCACGGGAAGGCTGAATGGGGAGATGCCGAGATAAACAGCATCTCCCATTCTGCCTAGCAACTAGTGACGCCGATCTCTGCTCCCTGTGATTGGAGCAGAGATCAGCATTCACTAGCTGACAGCCACGCCCCCCACAGTAAGAAATACACCCCTAGGCATACTTAACCCTTACACGGCCCCCTTGTGGTTAACCCCTTCACTGCCAGTGTCATTTATACAGGAATTAATGCATTTAAATAGCATTAATTGCTGTAAAAATGACAATGGTCCCAAAAATGTGTCAAAAATGTCGGATGTGTCCGCCATAATGTCGCAGTCACAAAAAAAACTCGCAGATCTCCGCCATTACTAATAAAAAAAAAATTAATAAAAATGCTATAAAACTATAAAACTATCCCCTATCTTGAAAACGCTATAACTTCTGCGCAAACCGATCAATAATCGCTTATTGCGATTTTTTTTACCAAGTATATCCAAGTGTAAAGTCTAAGAAATGTCTTCTGGGGATTTACACTACATGTTAACAGAGACATCTTAAATAAAACATCTTCCTACAGGTTCCTGATATATTATTAATAAAGATGACTGTAAAGGTGATATATAACTTTTACTTATTTGTGTTTTAGATTAAAATTGAAATAATGTAACCCATATTTGCTGATAACGGTAATTGCTGTATGTGTTATATTATTAAAATGAGAGATGTTTTTGTTTCAGACTCTCAAAAAAGAATGTATTTTCATTGGTTTGTGTGATGTATCCCCTCGTTATTACCTGTCCCAAAAGTTAACATTTTCACCCCTTAAAATATACTGTATTGATTTTTTTTATTTTTTATTATTACATGATAGTTTCAGGGCAGGAAAAGCACATTTATTCAACTAGAAAAATAAACTTTTTAAAACATAAAAACTTATTTCATTGAGTGTCAGCTATCAAATTTACTTTAAAAAGTTACTTAAAGCAAGCATATCTTCTCTTTCACTCTTTAAAGTCCACCTTTTGAGTTGTACCTACAGGTAGGTCTATAATAAGGCTTACCTGTAGGTACAGTGAACATCTCCTAAACGTGCACCATTTAAGAGATATTCACATTTCTAGCCACCGGCAACGTCAATAGTACATGCGCACTGTGCCCTGAATGGACGGAACGATCCAGTATGCTGTCCATTCAGAGCACTATAGATGAAAGAAAGCCGGCAGCTTGATCTTCTAGAGTTTATTAACCACTTGCCGACCGGCGCACGACGATATACGTAGACAGAATGGCACGTACAGGCAGGAGGGCGTATATATAAGTCCTCCTTTAGCCTGTCCGTGCCATCGGGAGCGCGCCGGGAGCGGCACGCTCCCGCGCCGGTCGGGACCCCCGTGAGTCCGATCGCGGTCCCCGCGGACTCAATCGCCACGTGGACCCCCGCGATCGTCTCACGGGAAGGCTGAACGGGGAGATGCCGAGATAAACAGCATCTCCCCGTTCTGCCTAGCAACTAGTGACGCCGATCTCTGCTCCCTGTGATTGGAGCAGAGATCAGCATTCACTAGCTGACAGCCACGCCCCCCCACAGTAAGAAATACACCCCTAGGCATACTTAACCCTTACACTGCCCCCTTGTGGTTAACCTCTTCACTGCCAGTGTCATTTATACAGGAATTAATGCATTTAAATAGCATTAATTGCTGTAAAAAATGACAATGGTCCCAAAAATGTGTCAAAAATGTCCGATGTGTCCGCCATAATGTCGCAGTCACAAAAAAAAAATCGCAGATCTCCGCCATTACTAATAAAAAAAAATTATAAAAATGCTATAAAACTATCCCCTATCTTGAAAACGCTAAAACTTCTGCGCAAACCGATCAATAATCGCTTATTGCGATTTTTTTTACCAAAAATATGTAGAAGAATACGTATCGGCCTAAACTGAGGAAAAAAAAATGTTTTTTTTTTATATATTTTTTGGGGATATTTATTATAGCAAAAAGTAAAAAATAATGAATTTTTTTCAAAATTGTCGCTCTATTTTTGTTTATAGCGCAAAAAATAAAAACCGCAGGGGTGATCAAATACCACCAAAAGAAAGCTCTATTTGTGGGAAAAAAAGGACGTCAATTTTGTTTGGGAGCCACGTCGCACGACCGCGCAATTGTCAGTTAAAGCGACGCAGTGCCGAATCGCAAAAAGGGGCCTGGTCCTTTGGCTGCAAATTGGTCCGGTCTGAAAGTGGTTAATCCAGGTGTGGTACAAAATAATACAAGGCTTATGGGTTTCAGCATGTAGCCTCAATCATTGGTTATGATTAGGCTACACTCCGAAACACGTAAGCCCTGTATTATTTTTACCACACCTGGACTAAAAAACAAATTAATTGCGTAAACTTACTTTCATCTACATGTTTGCTCAGGTGCTAGGAGGACACTACAAGCCAGAGCACCAATCACTAACCACATTTGGGGATTATTACAGGTGTTTTCTACTATATTTAAATTCAGAGTGCTGTGCCAGGATCATGACTCCTGTGCGCATGCACGGGAGTGATTTCCTTGTATCATTCCTGATCATTCAAACAGCTGCAGTGCACAAACCAGGAAGGAAGACCAGGTGAATATGGAAGCTATGTCAGCAGTGACAGTGCATCTCTGGAAGGATCCGCTTTACAGGTAAGTCTGTCACACTGTGCTAGTATGTGGTGTATGCTAGCACATTATGACATTAACCTGCAGGGGGACCATACTTTTTAAACAAAAGAGTTTGATACCTCTTTAAGTGCCAATAGGAACGACTAAAAGGAGAATTACAGAGAGAACACAGACAGTTGTTTATTGAACTTGTAAATGTGGCTACTTATAATATTGTGCAGAAATATAAATAACTAGCCTGGCCGCTGCACACTTCACCAGGCCCAAGTAGTAGGCAGGTAAAAGCAGCCTCATCTCAATTCACCAGGCTATGCTCCCAACATGTTTTGCCCCACCCTACTTGAAATATTGTACTGTATTCTGGTGGGTTGTATGCCATACTACTTATAAGTGTTGGGATCTGTGGGTAGGGGCTTATCAGAATTTGGACACCACCTTCAAAAATAAGATACCCCAATATGCCCCTCCTCCTATGTAAATGAGAAAGGATTATATACTATACCTTCTTGTAAACAGTACATTAAAAAATCACACCTACAAGTGTGTGTTACCATGCAAGCTGCATGCACATGGAACAGAGTGAATACAGACTTTGGTTTTCTTTAGAGTGGGGCCTAACCTAACTTGTCCTGTTACTGTATATGCTGAATATATAGTCTGATTAACATGTTTCCTGTGCCCTGACTTTTTTTGAGATTCTATGCACAATAAACTTGCTCATTCCTAGATGAATATTACACCTTTAACCACTTTAAGACCAGCCTCGTTGTACATATTTAAAACTGTTTTTTTTTGCTAGAAAATTACTTTTTGGGAACCCCCAAAAATTATATTTTCTTTTTTTTCTAACACCCTAGAGAATAAAATGGCACTCATTGCAATACTTTTTGTTACACCGTATTTGTGCAGCGGTCTTACAAGCGCACTTTTTTTGGAAAAAATTCACTTTTTTGAATAAAAAAAAAAAACAGTAAAGTTAGTCCAATTTTTTTATATATTGTGAAAGATAATGTTACGCCGAGTAAATTGATACCCAACATGTCACGCGTCACGCTCGTGGAATGGCATCAAACTTTTACCCTCAAAAATCTCCATAGGCGACGTTTAAAAAATTTTAAAAAATTCTACAGGTTGCATGTTTTGCGTTTCATATGCGGGCGCTACTCGCGTATGCGTTTGCTTCCGCACACAAGCTCGTCGGGAAGGGGCGCTTTAAAAAAAAAAAATTGGCTCACTTTTATTCCTATTACACCCTGCTATGGTATAGAGATGGGTGGGGGCCATCTTAGCCTCACTCGTCTCTATACCCAGCCACGGATAGGACCCGATCGCCTCCGCCGCTGCCGACAGCTCCGGTAAGCGGCGGGAGGGGGGCACCTCTCCCGCCGCCGATAAGGGTGATCTCACAGCGAATCCACTGCGATGACCACCATTATCGGAATTACGACCGGCGCCTGAAGAGATGGATATCTTGGTTGTGGCAGCAGCTGCTGCCGTTACCGAGATATCCCTCTTCAAAAAAGGGATGTACATCATTGTGCGCCGGTCGTAAAGTGGTTAAAGTGTATGTCAGGTGCAATAAGGTAAAAAAAAAACATAATGTAGTACACACAATGAATGCAAATTTCCCCATTCTTTATCCATTTCAAAGATATGCAAGTACAGAAAAATACATGTTGACCTTCCATAAATGTACTCCTGAAGCCCTGTTGTTGGGTGACAATACATAGTAATTTTGTGGATTTAGTGGTTTCGGACCAACCAGTTGTATTTTTCTAAACTACTTAAAGTGGTTGTAAAGCCTCAAGGTTTTCACCTTAATGCATACAATGCATTAAGGTGAAAAACCTTCTGTGCTGCAACTTCCCCCAGACCCCCGCTTTTTCTTACTTGAGCTTTTTTCCGATCCAGCAATGTGCACAAGCGCAGCGGCTCCAGCCACTGTCTCTCTCCTCATTGGACAGATTGATATCACTAGGATCCTTTGGCTCTCACTGCTGTCAAAAAAAATTCATTAACATGGGAGTGAAGGGGGGGGGGGGGGCATTCCTGCTGACACAGCAGCAGGACTCGGGAGTGAGCCTGCATGGGTGCCCCCAGGGAAAGCAGCTTTCCGTGGGGCTACCTGATGAAGAGGATGGGCCTGGAGCGCCAGTGGGGCTCCCCAGAAGAAAAGGTTTGGGGCTTCTCTGTGCAAAATGATTGCTCAGATCAGGTAAGTATAGGCATGTATGTTATTTAAAAAAAAGAAAAGAGGGTTTACAACCCCTTTAAACCTTCCCACTCTCCTACAACTCTAAACACTAATTATTCTATAGTTTAAGACATGAACTAGGAAATCTAACTAGATTTTTTGAGATATCACAGGAAGTGTGCACAGGACATCTCTGAATTTCTGACAGGTATTTACTTATGCACCCGTCAAAAGGTAAAACAAAATGCTTTCAGTTATATATTTACCAGGATAAAGTGGTAAAGCAAAAAAGCATTTTTACTTCCTAGTACCTGTCTGTTTTGGAAACTCACAATAACATGAAATAACTTACAATATGCAGCATACAGAGAAACTTTGGATTTGATTTATTTAAGGAAAATCCACTGGGCACTTTGCAAATGCATTTGCACTCTGCAAGGGTGTTTGCTCCAGAGCTTAGTAAATGAGAGGTAGCTCTGGTGACAGCTATTATTCAACCATGTGCAAGCAAAATGCATCTTTTTTTTATTTTCCTTGCAAGTGATTATTATTCTTTGTAAAATTAATTTACATCTCATTTACTAAGCTCTGGAGCAAATGCCCTCCAGAGTGCAACAGCACTAGTGAAGTGTGCAGTCTATTTGCCTTTAGTAAATCAACCCCTTTGTGTCACTAGAAGTTGAGGTAACAGCAGGTGGATGACTCATGTGGATCAGTGTCTGCAAAAATATTGTTTTCTTGGGTAAGTGCACATAGCATAGCATCCTTTTACAACTGACTTATTATAGGAACAAACAAAGACCCAACATTTTCAGAAAACCCATAAAATATGCAATCTCCAGAATGCAAATATAATACAAAGTGGTATTTTTATTGTTATCAATTAAAACCAGCAAAACCACCCGGTTTGACCAATATGGAAATGCAGTCTCACATATTAAAAACATGTTTCTTAAAAAAAATGTAAGTATTGTAAATGGAATAATAATTCATCCAACTATGTCTTCTCCCTCTACCAGAATACAATGGCATACATATGTGAATCTTTTCATCTATTGAACAAAATGTTATTAACATAGCAACACATTTGTAAAATGTAATTCCTTGACATAGATGGTCCTTTAATAATGAGACCGCATCCACTGGAGGCCATTCACACCTTTCATTTGTGCAGTGAGTTTGTTATGTGGACTTAGTGAAGTACCCAAGGAGACTTCAGACCTGGTTGAGCCGAATAGTCATATCTTGTATTTTGGTAGATTATAGACATATGTAAGTGCCTATACAGATTATTTAGCAATGTATTTTGTTAACTGTGCATGTTTTTTTTTTTAACATACATAATATATATGATTATTATGATTGCAAGGCTGTGGTTTGAAGGTAGCCAACTATTATACAAGCACATTTAGGCTCCCTGCAATAATCACTGTGTGATCAGAATCTGCAACATGCTTTGTTTTAATCTAATAATCAATATTTCACTTCAAGCATAGCTGCAGGTTGACATTTCATTGTTTTACTAGTCACATCAAGTTGTCACGATCAAGATGGTAAAACACAGAAAATTTATCCTCCTGCTAAGTATGAAAATAAATTATTGATTTTAACATTCAGAGATATGGCCAGATATTATTCGTGTCCATGGCTTTATAGTCTCACTAGTCATTGTGCACATTTGTAATGTGCAGTGCAATATGTGTATAGCTGATTTTCCCTTTTTTTTTTTATATTTTCTCACTAGGAAGAAAAAATGGATAACAGAAATACAATAAATGTTTAATTTATTATTATCTTACAATAGCTAAGCAAATATTTTTTTTGCAAATGCTTTGTTTGAAAAAAAATAAAAAAAAACATTTTCTGTAGTGCAGAGACATATTGGAAAGGTAATACACATTTTCAAATACTTGTAAACTTACAGGATAAAGAACAGTTATTACGGTGCAGTAACCCATACTAACATATTCATTAGACATGTGCCATTAGTTTCATACGAATGGAAAATTCGTACGATTTTCCGTAAACTCCTACATTCGGGAGAATCCGAAATACGAATTGCTATGCTTCCGAATTTTGTACGAAATACATCATTTCGTTTACGAATTTCGGATCCAAATTCCATTACAACGGAAACGTGACTGGTGTTTTGTTGACCAATCAGAGGTTTTCTTCTGCTGCTGAGTGAGGGTTGGGAAAGTTACCTTTTTTAATATGGGAGTGGGAGACTGGTACTGGTAGTCGATGGGAGATTCAGAATCGGACAAAATAAGAATGTTTGTTTATTACGATTATTCGTTATGATGAAGTTAAAAACCCAGGAAGTCAGCAAGGCACAGGGATGGTGGGAGCCCCTCATAATGAGCACAGCACAGGGATGGTGGGAGCCCCTCATAATGATAAATTCATCATAACAAACATTCGTAATTGTTATGAAAGGTTAACGAACCTAACGAAAATTCATATTTCGTACGAATCCAAATAGAATTTCAGACACGAATTACGAAAAACAAATTAACGGCTAATACGAAATGGAACAGAATGAAACAAAACAAATTTATTGACGGCGCACTTGTCTAATATTCATTGCTTATTAGGGAAGATCTCCAGGTGTTATATACGGATAAGTATGAGGTGCTAAGACTGACCATAGACAGATCAAAATTTGGCCAGTTTAGCAAGAACCAGATTAATTTCAATCCATCTATGGGAAGGCTGGTTGTACTGAAGTCGATCTATTGATAAACTTCAGTACAACCAGCCTGTCAGGTATTTTTTTGTTTGGCCACTGCAGATGGCTATAGTTACCAGCAGTGATCATTGTATTCTGATAGTGGGGAAGCCTCCTCCTGTCATATAATAGCAGAGTGGGAGGGATTCCCATATCAACACTGGCTGCATTAACGGGAGAATTTAGCTATTTCCTTTTCTGCAAAACATGGTTGAAGGAAAGAAATTTGCATAATCTATGACTGTTTACAATCCAATTTTTTATAATTTAAATAAACACTTTCATAAGTGTGCAGCAAGAACAGTGATACCATTAGCTTAACCACTTTATGCCCACACTGTAGCCGATAAACAGCTACAGCACGGGCCTCCAGTTATGGAAGGACATCCTTGGATGTCCTTCCATGTGTTTGCCTCACACAGGCCCATGGGGTGAGCATTAGACAAGCTCTGTGACTGCCGTGTGCCTTGGACACAGCAGATCACAGGTTGGGGTAAAGGGCCAACCGCAGTGGCTCTTTACCATGTGATCAGCTGGGTCTAACAGACTTGCCAATTATCATCTTTTCTTTTCTCACACAGAGACAGCATAATAGGAAAGCAGAGCTGATCTGTCAGGGCACATTGAGTACAGCATTTTCACTGATAATCAGGGCACTGATCATCAGTGCCCTGATTATCAGTACAGTTTATCAGTGCCCATCAGTGAAGCTTATCAGTGCAGCTTATCAGTGCCCATCAGTGCCACCTATCAGTGCCCATCAGTTCTGCCTCTTTAGTGCAGCCTCATCAGTGCCACCTCATTAATGTCCATCAGTGCCACCTCATCAGTTCAGCCTCATTAGTGTACATCAGTGCAGCCTCATTCATGATCATTAGTGCCCATTGGTGCAGCCTCATCAGTGCCCATTAGTGCAGCCTCATTGACACTCATAGGTGAAGAAGAAAAATTACTTATTTGCAAAAGTTTATAACACAAACTAAGAAATGCTTTTTTTTCAAAATTGTTGGTATTTTTTCATTTATTTAGCAAAATATAAAAACCCCAGTGGTGATTAAATGCCTCCAAAAGAAAGCTCTACCTGTCTCAAAAAATGATAAAATTTGCATTTGAGTACAGTGTTGCATGACCGCGCAATTGTCATTCAAAGTATGACAGTGCTGAAAGCTGAAAATTGGCCTGGTACAGGAAGGGGGTAAGAGTGCTTGGAATTGAAGTGGTTAATACTTCCGGTCCATGTGCTCTTTACTTCTGCTCCTCATTAATGCAATTAGTCATTGGGACTGCCATTTGCTGCAATTATAAGTGTTAATAAAATATTGGATAGAGAATATAAATGCTCATGACCTATAAATGTTATGTTAAAAGTAACATATGCTATGTGAACAGTTTTTGAAGAGCAATAACTGAGAGAAAACATTGTTTGGAGTAAGCATGCTTAAGCCTTTAAACGTTTCGCCTGCCACGGCTGGATTTATCATTAGGCACAGACATCTGGGTCCAGGTCTGTTAAAGGAGTGCTGACAGTGCTTCTGTATAAACAAGCCCGCTTCTTTGATTGCACTTATTGGAGAACTTTACCTGTCTGAGCCCTTACTAACCCAATAGCTAGCCATATATATTTATAGCAGTTTAATACTGAAATCAAACTTTCATTCAATTGCAAAGAGATGGGAGCAAAATTGCTACAATTAAACACAATTAAATAATCCAATTTCCTCAAAGTTTCTGCAGCTTTTTTTTCTCATTATCAATGTAATCTTCCAGTAAGTTGTACTGCAACTGTCAATTTATTTCCCAGTTTTGATTCCACAACTAACTCAGTGCTTGTGGTCAATCAACTGGTGGGTGGTAGATTACTATTTTTGGAGATTATTTGCAACTGTGTGTGTGTGTGATTTTCAGCAGATTGAAAGTGGTTGAAATTGACAAAAAATTGCCACATCTATGATAATTTTGAGTTAACTTTATTTTGTTGTAATTCATTTTTTTATTTTGTCGTAATTAATTGGCACAGGAGCCAGGGGTGGGGCCAAGTCCTGCTGTCTGTGTCAATGAATGCAGTAGCGGGACTCGTAAGCGTGCCCACTGCAAGCGGCTTTCCGTGGGGGGCCCCCGATGAAAAGGAGGAGCCAGGAGCGCTGCCGGGGCACCCCAGAAAAGGAGGATCAGGGCTGCTCTGTGCAAAACCCTTTCACAGAGCATGTAAGTATGACATGTTTGTTATTTAAAAAAAAAAAAAAAACCTTTACAAATACTTTAAGATAACATTTAAATATCCAAAATGGTCCATATAGTGAACTCGGTGCAAACTTTTTTACTTTAAGTTAATTGCAAAGAACAAGGGAGCACTCTTTGTATCTTGGGGAAAAGAGTCTAATTTCTAGTTATGGAAAGGCTTCTTTATAGTAGGTGCTGTGAAAATTGGAATAGGCTACCTCATTAACTAGTTCCAGTCAGCTCAATTAAAGTTTAACTAAAGGAAACACTTTTTTATTTTTATTTTTTCGTTTCTGTATATTGTGGAGATGAATTAGAACACCTGTTAGTTTATATTGCTGTCTGTGTCCATATTAGAGAGATTCACACTCCCTACTTATCCTATTTACTGTTATCATTGAAAGTGAATGTAAAAGAAAATCCTATATTTTGGGTTAAAAACTCTCAAACAGTGCAGCACTACTTAAATGCTTAACGGTAAAACATGAAAATATGAAATTATAATTGTGTAACTTGACATACAAAAGTGTTGAAACAACAGTAAATAAGTTTTCAAGTTTATAGTCTATGCATCTTTAACCGTTTGCCGACCAGCCGCCGTCGTTATACGGCAGCAGGTTGGCTCTCCTCTGCAAATCACCGTAGCTATACGGCCGCCTGTGCAGGTGCGATAGCCGGTGGGCACGCACGCTTGTGCCCACTGCATGCTGCAGGAACCTGCGATCACCTATTATAGAGGCAGAATGGGGAACTGCCTTAGTTAACAAGGCGATTCCCTGTTCTGACAGGAGACATGACAGGGATCTACTGTTCCCAGTGATGGGGCAACACCGGACTCATCCAATCTTAACAACCTACACCCCATCTCCTTGCTCCCCTTTTTATCCAAACTCCTTGACTGTCTGGTCTACAATCGACTAAGCATCCACCTTGCTGATAATATCCTTCTTGATCCCTTCAGTCTGTATTTCGTCCTCAACACTCCACAGAAACTGCTCTCCTAAAACTAACAAACAATCTTCTAATGGCCAAAACTAATGGACACTATTCTGTACTCCTACTCCTGGACCTCTCTGCTGCCTTTGATACAGTTGACCACCCCTACCTCAAAAAACTCCATGCCTTTGGTCTTCATGACTGTACTCTTCACTGGTTCTCTTCCTACTTATCCAACAGCACCTTTAGCGTTTCTTACAACTCTATTTCCTCCTCTCCTCCTCCTTTCTCTGTTGGGGTCCCCCAAGGTTCTGTTCTTGGACCTCTCCTATGTTCAATCTACACCTCGTCCCTGGGTCAGCTGATAGCTTCCCATGGCTTCCAATACCACCTCTACATTGACGACACACAAATATATTTCTCACTCCCTCTGTCTCCTCACGTATCACTAATTTACTAACAGACATATCAGTCTGGATGTCACACCACTTCCTCAAACTTAATCTATCCAAAACCAAACTTATAATTCTTCCTCCCCCATGTGCCCCTTCCCCTGATATCTCTGTCAAAAATCGATGGCACAACTATAAGTCCATCCCCGCATGCCAAGGTTCTAGGTGTAGTCCTGGACTTTGAACTCACCTTTAAGCCCCTCGTCCAATCACTGTCCAAATGTTGCCGCCTTAACCTCCGCAACATCTCCAAAATATGCTCCTTTTTAACCAATGACACAACAAAGCTCTTAATTCACTCCCTGGTCATCTCTTGCCTCGACTACTGCAACTCCCCTTTCATTGGCTTACCTCTACATAGTCTATCACCACTTCAATCCATCATGAATGCTGCTGCCAGACTCATCCCCTCTACCAATCGCTCTGTGTCTGCTACTCCTCTCTGTCAAACCCTCCACTGGCTTCCTCTCACCCAAAAAATAGAAGAATATATATTGGCCTAAACTGATGAATACATTTGTTTTTCCATTTTTATTTTGAATATGTATTATAGCAAAAAGTAAAACAAAATATATTTTTTATTTTCCAAATTGTCGCTCTTTGTTTGTTTATAGTGCAAAAAATAAAAACCGCAGAGGTGATCAAATAGCACCAAATATTTGATCACCTCTGCGGTTTTTATTTTTTGCGCTATAAACAAAAATTAGCGTCAATTTTGGAAAAAAACGCATTATTCTTTACTTTTTGCTATAATAAATATCCCCAAAAAATACATAAAAAACATTTTTTTCCCTCAGTTTAGGCCGATGTGTATTCTTCTACATATTTTTGGTAAAAAAAATCGCAATAAGCGATGATTGGTTTGCTCAAAAGTTATAGTGTTTACAAAATAGGGGATAGTTTTATGGCATTTTTATTAATATTTTTTTTTATTAGTAATGGCGGCAATCAGCAATTTTTATCGTGACTGCAACATTTTGGGACCATTCACATTTATACAGCGATCAGTGCAATTAAAAATGCATTGATTACTGTGCAAATGTGACTGGCAGTGAAGTGGTTAACCACTAGGTGGCGCTGTAGGGGTTAAGTGTGTCCTAGGGAGTGATTCTAACTGTGGGGGGAAGGGGCTGTGTGTGACACATCACTGATCACTGTTCCCGATTACAGGGAGCTGTGATCAGTGACAGTGTCACTAGGCAGAACGGGGAAATGCTTGTTTACATTAGCATTTCCCCGTTCTTCCTCTCCGTGAGACGATCCAGTCTGCGGCAAAAGAGATATTTGGGGGGCACACCCTAAAAAATGCATAAAGATGGTGCTGCCATAAGACCAAACAACAGAACAAACATATTACAGCGCACACATGTGTGCGCTGTAATGTGTTTGATCCAGTCTGCGGGACCCGCAATCGCACTCACGAAGCTCCTGGTGGTCGCGCCTGCAAGCCACCTCTTAAAGAGCCACGTACAGGTACATTAATCTGACGTTATGTGCCCTTCTGCCGCAGTATATCTGTGTGAGGCGGTCAGGAAGTGGTTACGCATGTTTATAACCACTGCTCCTGTAAAAATTATCTTTTTAAAAAACATGCATTTTTTTTTGCATTGATACATGTCCCCCAGGGTAGTACCTGGACCCCCATACCAAACAGGAGGGTGTTCGGCCCATATCTATAAGCCTCCTGTAAACTCCTCGTCAGCAGAGCACAGATTTGGAAAGGGGGTTCAGTAAGGCTGGGCTGCATGCAAATATGTTGAAAAGGAACATGCTGACAGGAGGAGAGAGTAGCATGAGCAGGTGAGCTCATTCATATGCTGCTGCACTTTTTATTCCCCCATAACAGGGTCAGGATAAATAAGTGACCCAACTCTATTGCATAATTGTTTAAAAAGCAAGGTCACAAACCTGGCTCTGCTGTCTGGCAAGGTGTGTAAATTTAAGCAATGGGTGGACAACAATGCAAATCTTTTGGTATGTATCTGAAGTGTATATTTTGCTGTTTGGATTTCAGCTTTATAAAAACCAAATAACATCATTTAAAAACATTATAACTTTATTTATTTATTATTATTTATTTAAAGCATCCCTTCTCTCATCAGTTGAAATGTGTCTCTATTAAAGATTGTTTATACAGTGCATGTATAATATTGAATGCTCCTGTACAAATACCGGAATTCAGAATATTTCAGGAGTAACTTGATTATTGTTCTACAAGTGACTAAACTGTAACACGATATTGAAAATGCTGCATTGTTTAATCCAAGGTTGAAACCAAGCTTGTCACTTGAATGTTAGACAATTTTCCCTGAATTCCCTAAGTAAAACGATGACAAAACATATAAAATAGTGACCTTTAACTGTATGAGAATGAAATTCTCAATATCAAAGCTAAGAGCATGATTTATGTTTCCTAGTGCCGCAAGATCCATATGCAGGTCTACAATTAATGCAAGTTAACAATTATGTTCTGTGGGAAGTGATTACTGGAAAACAAGAATATAAGCGGTTCAGCACATTCATCAAATAATCTGCTAATGTTCTAACATGCCTGCTGTGAATCTAATTGCTTTTTGTGTACCTGTTAAAAAGTTTCATTTACTTAACATTTGCTCGTTTTGGATATTGATGCATGTAAACCACCATTAGATCTTACATTCCAAATGAATAAATGAGGAATCTATATCATGTGCTTTATTTTGGCTCTAAGGTACACGGATAGGTAAATTAAGTTCACCATCTCTAACAACCGTGAGATATATGAACATAAAGGGGAAATAGGTAAGCCACCAATGAGCAACACTACTTTTTTTTTTTTTTTTAAATGATTTTTTTTCCAAATCAGATTCTATAAGAGGTATAACTTACAATTTATTTTGATTAAAAGTTATAATTGCATATCTCTTTATAGTGAACCTTCCTAAAATGAATGAGAGATACTACCCAAGCAAATATCCCTCCCTCACAGATTAGCAGGTTTTTAAAAAGCAGCGTCCTTGTCATTGACTGCATTTACTGACCTGATTCCCTGTTGCTATGAGGTGGCAAAGACCAATTATTTCTTTATTATCCTGATTGAAGTGTATAGATTGTGAGGTTTAAAGGTCTGCATACAAACATCATCCAGGCTAAAGTCATAATTCCCCCTTGAAGAGTCAAAGAGGAATGAAAGCTGGTAATGCTGTCTTTGATAGCAATTTATTCACCTGACATCCAGTTCTCTCACCTAGCTCTCTTTCCCATACTAAATAATACATTGACACAGGCTGTGTCTTACTACCATCTTACTTAACAATGTACAACTCTGGATTAGACCTCCCTTTTTTCAGGGCTTCTTTCTTACACCATTTCACTGTCACTATATGTAGGCCTATTTGGTATTGAATATGGAGGTAAGCCCCACTGTACCAAAATATTTTTGAGAGAAGCCCTCCTCATCAGAAAGTAAATTTCCTCTCAGATAAATTACCTCTTCAGTCTTTGCCTTCAATGAATTACAATATCAAGGCAGAGGGGGGGATTTACTCATATTGGAGCACTGGAGAAGCTGGTGCAGCTGTGCATGGTAGCCAAACTTCTAACTTCAGCTTGTTCAATGAAGCTTTAACGATAAAACCTTGAAACTGATTGGTTTCTATGCAGAGCTGCACCAGATTTTGCACTCTCTAGTTTTAGTAAATCTCCCCCAATATGACTGTATTGCATTAAAAAAATAAAATAAAAAGAACTTGTGCTGTCAATTTTAATAAGGTGTCGGGGGCTTTGTGTCCTTTTACAGAACATACTGGTGATGTATCCTTTGTAACACCCAGCCTTTTTTAAGAAAAGCAACAGGCTGAAATCAAAGCTTGTATGGTTTATTTGAACATCTACAGTATTGCAGTTTTAACAAACAGTATGTGACAACAACAAGAGCAACTGTACACACCTATAGACCACAACACTAAACCACTGTGTTGCAGATAGCAACAGTGTTGTCTCCATGTGCAATCCTTCAGCTGGCCTTCTTATCAGGTCTATCAAATAAGCAGTCCAATGTCCAAATAAATGTGTTCCCATAACAGGCTGCAAGTGTCATTAAACTCAGACTACGAAAAAACTTAAAAATTACATGCTATATAACAGAGCAAACCCACAAAGCTACTAAAGCATTCATTTTGTGTAGAGGGAAATATAACTGGTTGATTCTGCCTTCAGCTGTCCCTTCCACCCTCTCTGCGTCCCCATTGCAGGCGTAGATTGTGTAGACCAGGGGTGCCCAACCAGTGGCCCGGGGGCCACATGTGGCCCGCGGAGCCCTCTGATGTGGCACGCGACCTCCTGCTCTGGAATAAAATAGAATAGAGTACTGTTAGTAAAGGTCAGTTTTAGTAATAAAATCACTGGGTATATATGGGTATATCTATTCTGCAGTGGTTACTGGGCTGCTTTCAAACTGATCCGCAGGTACAGAGCAGTGCACCTTCTGGTTACCTGCACTAAGCCATAGACTTCTGTTATTACCTGCAAGTTTGGTGAGTTTTCTGAAAGTACACCAAACCAGCAGAATATAATATAAGTCTATAGCAAAGTTCAGGAAAGCCAAAGGTACACTGCGCTGCACCAGCGGTGCAGGTAAACTGCAGCGCATCTGTGTGAAAGCAGCCTTGGGCCCCTTTCACACGGTCAGTCTGACCCAATTGGACCCTCCATTCACCTCTAAGGAGTAGCAAATGTAAACCGACTTGTGTCCCACCTCCAATCCAATCCGGGGGGAAAAAAAAGTGTATTAGTGGGCTGTGTCCATGTCCGCTCTGCATATACAGAGCAGACACAGACCTGCAATCCGCCGGCTCCGCTCATTGTGGCCCGCGACCGGTTACCAAGTAGCTTAAGTGGCCCTCACTCTTCAAAAGGTTGGGCACCCCTGGTGTAGACCAACTGGTGTACTCTGCTGAGCATGCTCCTAAGGTCCTTCTAAGGTCTTCTTTTCCTCCTTTTTCTTATCTCTGCACACACAATTACACTCCCCACCCTGCCTCCTCCTCCATGTCCCCCTTCTGCTAAACACTATGGGGCAGGATATCATATGCTTATTGATTACATTCACTAAGAGAATCACACAAAAAGCTTAATTTTAATATAAATCAATATGAAATCTATCAAATGTAATTGCTGATACTTGTAAGGTAAAAAAGAGCCTTGGTTGCTGTCTGAACAAAATGAAAGCTAGGGTCAATCATCTTTAACTCCACTTACACATGTTAATGTACAGATACAGATCTGATTTTCAATAAAGATAGAGCGCTATAAAACAGTTCTATTGATATTTGTAATTTATTTGAATTGCTCTTCTTAACCACTTCAGCCCCGGACCATTTGGCAGCCAAAGGACCAGAGGTCTTTTTTCAATTTCGCACTGCACTACTTTAACTGGTAATTGCGCGGTCATGCAATTTTGTAACCAAACGAAATTTGCGTCCTTTTCTTCCCACAAATAGAGCTTTCTTTTGATGGTATTTGATTGCCTCTGTGATTTTTATTTTTTGAGATATAAACGGAAAAAGAGCGAAAATTTTGAAAAAAAAAGAGATTTTCTACTTTTTGTTATAAAAAAAATCTAATAAACTCAATTTTAGTCAAACATTTGGGCCAAAATGTATTCAGCCACATGTCTTTAGTAAAAAAAATGCCAATAAGCGTATATTTATTGGTTTGCGCAAAAGTTATAGCGTCTACAAACTAGAGTACATTTTCTGGAATTTACACCGCTTTTAATTTATGACTGCCTATTTCATTTCTTGAGGTGCTAAAATGGCAGAGAAGTACAAAACCCCCCCAAATGACCCCATTTTGGAAAGTAGACACCCCAAGCTATTTGCTGAGAGGCATGTTGAGCCCATTGAATATTTTTTTTTTTAGTCCCAAGTGATTGAATAAAGACAAAAATAAAAAAGATTTTTTTTTTTTTCAAAAAGTTGTCACTAAATGATATATTGCTCACACATGCCATAGTTATATGTGGAATTGCACCCCAAAATACATTTTGCTGCTTCTCCTGAGTATGGGGATACCACATGTGTGGGACTTTTTGGGAGCCTAGCCGCATACGGGGCCCCGAAACCCAAGCACCGCCTTCAGGATTTCTAAGGGTGCAAATTTTTGATTTCACTCCTCACTACCTATCACCGTTTCGAAGGCCATAAAATGCCAAAATAGCACAAAACCCCCCCAAATGACCCCATTTTGGAAAGTAGACACCCCAAGCTATTTGTTGAGAGGCATGGTGAGTATTTTACAGCTCTCATTTGTTTTTGAAAATGAAGAAAGTAAAGAAAAAAAAAAATTTTTTTTCTTTTTTCAATTTTCAAAACTTTGTGACAAAAAGCGACATCTGCAAAATACTCACAATACCTCTCAGCAAATAGCTTGGGGTGTCTACTTTCCAAAATGGGGTCATTTTGGGGGGTTTTATGCCATCTGGGCATTCCATGGCCTCCGAAACTGTGATTGGCAGTGAGAAGTGAAATAAAAAAATTACACCCTTAGAAAGCCTGAAGGCGGTGATTGGTTTTTGGGGTTCCGTACGCAGCTAGGCTCCCAAAAAGTCCCACACATGTGGTATCCCCGTACTCAGGAGAAGCAACAGAATGTATTTTGGGGTGTATTTCCACATATGCCCATGACATGTTTGAGCAATATATCATTTAGTGACAACTTTTTGTAAAAAAAATATATATATTTTTTTTTTTTTCATTATTCAATCTCTTGGGACAAAAAAAAAAAATATTTAATGGGCTCAACATTGCTCTCATCAAATAGCTTGGGGTGTCTACTTTCCAAAATGGGGTCATTTGGGGGGGGTTTGAACTGTCCTGGCATTTTATGCACAACATTTAGAAGCCTATGTCACACGTCACCCACTCTTCTAACCACTTGTAGACAAAGCCCTTTCTGACACTTTTTGTTTACATGAAAACATATTTTTTTTTTGCAAGAAAATTACGTTGAACCCCCAAACACTATATATATTGTTAAAGCAAAGGCCCTACAGATTAAAATGGTGGGTGTTGCATTTTTTTTTTTCCACACAGTATTTGCGCAGCGATTTTTCAAACGCATTTTTTTGTGGAAAAAATACACTTTTTTTTATTTTAATGCACTAAAACACACTATATTGCTCAAATTTTTGATGAAATAAAAAATATGATCTTAGGCCGAGTACATGGATACCAAACACGACATGCTTTAAAATTGCGCACAAACACGCAGTGGCGACAAACTACATACATTTTTAAAAGCCTTTAAAAGCCTTTACATGATACCACATTAGATTCACGGAGGAGGTCTACTGCTAAAATTACTGCCCTCGATCTGACCTTCGCGGTGATACCTCACATGCATGGTGCAATTGCTGTTTACATATGACGCCAGACCAACGCTTGTGTACGCCTTTGCGCAAGAGAAGGGGGGGCCGGGGTGCTTTTTTTTTTTTTTTTTTTGTTTTTTTTTTTATTTATTTAGCTTTTTTATTTTATTTTTAAACTGTTCCTTCCATTTTTTTTCTTTGTTATGATTTTTATTGTTATCTCAGGGAATGTAAATATCCCCTATGATAGCAATAGGCAGTGACAGGTACTCTTTTTTTGAAAAAATTGGGGTCTATTAGACCCTAGATCTTTCCTCTGCCCTCAAAGCATCTGACCACACCAAGATTGGTGTGATAAAATGCTTTCCCAATTTCCCAATGGCGCGGTTTATATCCGGGAGGGGGGACATTCCCTCCCACTGCTTGTAAAAGCAGTCTAGAGGCTAATTACCCGCTAGAATTGCTTTTACATGAAAGCCGATCACTGGCTGAAAAGAATGATACCAAGATGATACCTAAACCTGCAGGCATCATTCTGGTATAACCATTCAAAGTCCAGCAACATACTGGACATATATTGTAATCTTTTTTTTTTTCATGCAGCCTCTTGGCTGAACGAAAAAAAGAGATTGATTGGTGGGTATGCCCACCATTAGAATACCTCCCTTCATCCACCCACTTCTAATGATGGGCATACATGCACCATTTATATATGCCGATGCATGGGGGCATCCTCCCGCAAAAGTTATGCCGTGTACACACGGTCGGAATTTCGACCGTATGTACGTGGCATTAGGAGCCAATCGCTCCTCCCCCCCCCTGCTGCCCCCATGCTTCGGCATATATGCTCTTTTTTTTAACTGTGGTGGTGAAATCACCTCCTACAGCGTTGGAGTCGCGGCTTTATGTATCGTGGGAGCAAACGCTGTTGCTGTCAAGATAAATAAATCCGCGTTGCAACTGAATGGCGCACCTGAAAACAAAAAAATGCTCAACACTAAAACACAGTAAACAAAATTACATACCTGAAAAGCAAGCGTGATAAAACATGATAAAACATAATAAAACATTGCAGAATAGAATGGAGTAAAAAAAAGAGCAACAATAGAGAGAGAATAGAGTGAGAGAGAGAACAATAAAACGACAACTATTTTATTTTTTTTTTATTTTTTTGAGATTCACAGGTAAAAAAGCTCCTGACTGAAGCGACTGAATCAAAACGCTACCACAAAAAAACTGTTAGCGATCGCAGGGATCAGGCCTGACTCTGCGAACGCTGCAGTTATGTGTGCTTAGTGTTTTGTAAGTGACAGTGATCGATCGATACTGCACTTGGGTGGGCTGGGCTGGGCGGAGGGGGGAAAACGCAGGTGCTAGCAGGTATCTGGGCTGATCCCGCTAACAATGCGGTTTTTTTTGGAACCCTAAACTGCTGGGACGCTAGTATAGATCTGATCAGATCAGATATCGATCTGTTCAGATACTGTGCCACTAAGGGAGGTGTATGCTTTGCGCGTGGGTGTTTGCGGTACTGGCACTAACCTGGGGCGACGCAGACCTTATTTGACCCTAAAACCTAATTGATATCACCCGCCGGGCGATCAGGGGGTTAAACCGTTATTGGGTAATAAATGGCGGGTGCCCTGACAGTATAAAAAACAAGCTAACTAACCAGCGTCACCCGTAACAGTAATACAAAAAAAAACTGGTTACCTAGCGACACTAATGCAGCGATCAGAAAAACGATCGCTTAGTGACACTGGCAAAAGGGGGTGAAAGGGTTAACTAGGGGCAATCAGGGGGTTAAACCTTTATTAGGTAATATATGGGGGTACCTGACGCTATATAAAAACCTGACGGGGAACCTAAATAACGAAATAACTAACTGGCTAACCAGCGTCACCAGTGACAGTTATACAGTGATCACTGGTGAAAGGGTTAACTCTAGGGGCAATCAGGGGGTTAAAACCTTTATTTAGGTTGTAATATGGGGGTACCTGACCTATAAACCTATTTATGAACCTATATAAACATGGCGGTTACCTAAAAAAAAAAAATGGTTACCTAGCGACACTAATGCAGCGATCAGAAAAACGATCGCTTAGTGACACTGGCAAAAGGGGGTGAAAGGGTTAACTAGGGGCAATCAGGGGGTTAAAACCTTTATTAGGTAATATATGGGGGTACCTGACGCTATATAAAAACCTGACGGGGAACCTAAATAACAAAATAACTAACTGGCTAACCAGCGTCACCAGTGACAGTTATACAGTGATCACTGGTGAAAGGGTTAACTCTAGGGGCAATCAGGGGGTTAAAACCTTTATTTAGGTTGTAATATGGGGGTACCTGACCTATAAACCTATTTATGAACCTATATAAAACATGGCGGTTACCTAAAAAAAAAAAAATGGTTACCTAGCGACAGCAGTGACACTAATACAGCGATCAGAAAAACGATCGCTTAGTGACACTGGCAAAAGGGGGTGAAAGGGTTACCTGGGGGGCAATCAAGGGGTTAAACCTTTATTAGGGGGGGGTAGGGGGCTACCTTGGACCTAAAACTAACTGCCCTGACAGTTATTACAGTCACACTGACACTAAATGCAGTGATCAGTAAATAAATGATCACTGCAATTAGTGACACTGTGACTGGGGGGGGAGGGGGTGATCTGGGGGGTGATCAGGGGGTGACAGGGGGGTGGAATATGTGCCTAACTGTACTGGTGTCAGTGTAGTGTTGTGCACTAACCTGTACATGTTCGCCGCTCGGCGTCTCCGGTCACATAGACCGGCGCACCGAGCGTGACATCACTTCCGCCTTCCTGTCTATACAATAGACAGGAAGGGGAAGTTTCTCATTGGCCAGGAGCGATCGCGAGGGGGTGGCCAGAAACCACTGGCCGTCCCCTCGTCCCGGATCGCTCCTGAAGCGATCCCGACCGTCCCCGCCGGCGGAGGGGGGTCCGATCGGACCCCCCAACCGCCGGAAGAATGTCACGTACAGGTACGTGATTCTGCCTGTACGTGCCATTCTGCCGACGTAAATATACAGGGGGCGGTCGGGAAGTGGTTAAACTGTTTTTTTTAGTCATGTGACTGGCACAGCACCAATCAGGGCTGACAAGGCACAGTCCCTCTCAAGGATCTTTCCCTGCAGATGCCAAAGAACAAGGAAAGATCACGTGACCACACAAGAGTGCTGCAGGAATAAGGTACCTAGAGGAATAAAAAAAATAAAAAAACACAGCGGCATGATATATATATAATTTATGTGAATGAATTATGACAATTAATACTTCTCTGTTTAGTATCACTTTAACGATTTTATAGCAGTTTTTACATTTCTGCTATGAACCTGTTTATCCACAATAACGTTGCCATTACTAAAGATAACAATTTAATAAAAGTATTGCTTTGTTTAGGACAAACAAGACTTTCTTTTAATGATATTGTCTTACAACAATGATTTTTTTTTTTGTAAAGTTTAGATAATAGAACACAATAAAATGTTTTTTTAATATTGTGCTTTTTATATGGGAAATATGTAAATGTTTGTTAAATTTGTAAAAATAGTAACAAACAAAACAAAAATAAAAAAGATTAAATATTAATAGTTATGAAAATAGAAACCAAAAAAATCAGCAAATCAGGAAAATAATTGTTGAAGAGAGAAGGAGATTGGGTGTTAATTGGGGCTGATTAGAGTAAACTAAGGGTTAATAAGGGTTTAAACAAAGGAACATTTTATTGAAATTAGTTTTCAGTTAGGTTTTCAGTCAGGTTGCTATAATTGACAAAATCCACATGCAGAAAACTAGCTTATGTGCAGATCTTCATACACCATCAAGGCTTACTGGTAAAAAAGTCAACCATAGTAGGATTATTCAATCAATCTGGTGATGCTGCTCTCTTAGCCCCCATACACACGCGCAGATTATCCGAGGACCAGGTCCGTCGTATCACGTCCGTCGTACTTTGTCCGATGTTGGTGTTGCGTACACACGGTCGGACAACGTTGTTGGAATTTCCGGTCTGCAAGAACGTCGTGACGTAAGTCGTCTTCCACGAGACTAGAAAAGGGAAGTTCAGCACCATGTCAGGCACCCGTTGGGCTCCTTCTGCTGATCCCGTGTTTATCGCAAGTTAGTCGAAGTTTGGGGACTTAAGATTCGCGCTTCTCAGTTTTCTGACTCAGATCGTTACTGCTCTTCAGTTTGTGCTTGTCGTGCGTATCTGTTTATTAGTGCGTGTAGTCAGTTCGCATTTGTTGGTCATTGCGGCCTATATCTTGATATAGGACGTTTTGATTTGCACTGCTTATTGTCTGCTCGTTTCTGGTATTCATTTCGTTCTTTCAGGCATTGCTGTTTATCGGTGCTTTCTGTTTGTCCGTTCTGACCAGCCGACCTTTTGTGAGCGATGTTTCCCATACGTACTCGTCGCCGAGTTCGTGCTGTACGCGGAATTGGTGTCGGGCTTTTAGCTTTGAGCCAAGACCCGTCCATGAACAGAGTGACGAGGAGTATGTGGACCAAGAATTGGTTGCTTCAGCGTGATCAGTTCTCACACATGCCTTTGCTTCGTGAGATCCGGGACAATAATCCTGATGATTTCAGGAACTTTCTCCGGATGACGGACCCCGTGTTTCACCGTCTTTTGGCTTTGCTGACCCCTTTTATCAGCCAGCAGGATACCTGCATGAGACAAGCCATCACTCCGGAGCAGAGGCTTGTTGCTATGTTGAGGTACTTGGCGACAGGGAGAAGCCTTCAGGATTTGAAGTTCTCTTCAGGTATCTCTCCCCAGGCCCTGGGAATCATTATTCCAGAGACCTGTTCTGCCATCATCGAGGTCCTGCAGGAGGACTATATTAAGGTAACATTTCTCCTTTATTATTCCATTCTATGTATGCTCTGTTTGCTAATGTCTTGTATTTTTGACCTCCTTCCCTAATTACCATGATTGCAATATGCTCTAATATGCTGTGCCCCTTTTCTCCTTCATGCATTTTTCCCTTCACTTACCTCACCAGCATGCTCTTCTACTCCAATAGACACCTATGGCCTAGTCACTTAAGCAATGTATTTTGTCTGCTGCATAGTATTGTTTTCCCCTAAACACCCCCGAAAATATGCACAAATGTTTGCTGTGTGGTTTACTTCATGTAGAGCCCCTTTTTTTTCCCCCTTTTTGTTGGTGGGGGGGGGTGCCAAATTCATTCTGAACCCCTCCCCCAACTGCTCTGTCAGATGGTACCAATCCTCTATCTGCTGGCTTTCCCAAGGTCAATAGACACTATATACCTACCTCTTTATAGTGGGCATCTTTAGGGATGAATTCAGCAAAGCATGTAGTGCAAGGGGCTGGCTCCATACTTTCCATTTCCTCTTTTTTGGTGTTCTTTCCCTCCTATTAGCTTGCTAGGTAATTTCAGAATGTCCAAATGTGCGTTCCTTTTTTTTTGGGGGGGGGGGGGGTGTGGGGATTTTGAATGTTATTTTATCTTTCCTGTGGGCTGCCAATAGTGTTAAGTAAGGAGAGTCTGGCCAAACTAGCACACATTATTGAGCCATTTGGCAATCAATGAAGTGCAGAGGGTTACCTGTCCAACCCCCCCCCCCCCCCCCCCAAACCCCTAGTTATTGTCAATGGCCCATCAGAAGTGGGGCGATTGATGGGGGGTGAGTCATCTGCTAGGGGGACCCTCTACTTTGCGTTGCAAATACTTTCCAGCTATAAATGTAAAAGTCTGATCTTGTTCCAAGATGTTTAGTGTCTAATCTGCTTGCAATGTTTATGTGCAAAGTGACTAATTTATTTTTCTTGTTTCACTCCACAGTTCCCTTCCACGCCACAGGAATGGCAGACTGTGGCCTCCCACTTTGCCACCCGTTGGGACTTTCCTAACTGTGGAGGTGCAATTGATGGGAAACACGTCCGCATCGTCCCACCCCTCAACTCGGGGTCCTACTATTATAATTACAAGGGGTTTAATAGTGTCGTGATGTTGGCGGTGGTGTCGGCGACATACGAGTTTTTGTATGTGGACGTGGGGATGAACGGCCGGATCTCGGATGGTGGTGCCATTGCGCACACGGAGTTCTACTGGCGTCTCCAAAGTGGCAGTCTGTGCTTGCCACCTCCAGAGGAGAATGCTGAAGGACTCTCCTTCGTCTTTGTCGCAGATGAAGCGTTTGCGTTGACTCCCCATCTGATGAGGCCCTTCCCGATGAGGACCCTCACCCCAGACCAGAGGGTCTTCAATTACAGGCTGTCAAGAGCCCGCAGAGTGGTGGAAAACACCTTCGGGATCCTGGCCAGCCGCTTCCGCCTGTTTTTGACGGCTATTAACTTGGCAGAATACAAACTCAACCACATAGTTCTTGCCTCTTGCATATTGCACAACTTTTTGAAAAGACACAACACCAACTATGTGGTGACCGTTGGCCCAGATGTTGAGGGCCCTTCCAATGCCGACCTCACAGCCCTTCAAGCGGCACATCCAGGCTTGCCCCCTCGAAATGCCCGCGTGGTCCGCGAGCAATATATGGACTACTTTGTGGGTAGGGGGGTCATTGCTCTGCCTGACGATGTGTGAGAGGCATTTTTAAATAAATATATTTTTTTACCAAACCTATGTTTTCTGTTCCTTTCCATATTCTAGCTTCTTTGAGATATACATTTTTGCCCTTTAGCTTCAACAGTGGGAATGCACTTTCTGGGCAAAAGAAGGTAAGAGTCTCTTCTTCCCAAAAAGATTCTTTTCATGTTGTGTGTTTGATACCTAATCTTTGGTCTAGAGAAGGTTTGTAGTGCCTAACTGACACCCAAAATACTCCTTTTCATCACCATGACAGAAATGTGTGTATTACCAAAAATGGTGTGCTACGTGTTTGCAAACAAATCACTGTGGGTGTCATTTACATAAGTCAAATCTACTATGCTCTACAAGTGCAGTGCAAAAGTGCCCTGGAAAAGAAACTTGCAGTGCAAACTGGACTTGCCTTTAGTAAATAACACCCATTGCCCCCCAAATCCTTTACAGTTGACATACATAATGCTTTTTTAATTTTAAATAAGGAAGCCACACATTTAGAAAATTAAAAAAGTTTACTTGCAACACATTCACAAGTGCATTTACAAACTTCTTGCCCAAACTGACAAGATCTTGGTTCTTGACAACATTGTTTACAAACATTCTGCATTTGTTAAAACAAGGCATGGAGCAAAACAGAACATAGGAACTAGGAAAGTTCAACTTTCTAAAGTGAAGACAAGATCAGACATGACTATATGTTAAAAGTGTGTTTGATCTTGCCTTCATCACATGGGGGGTCACCCCTGGAAAGTTGAAATTTAGAACATGCACACAATTTGGGTCTGAAAATGTTCATTAGATGGTAAAACACATGCCTAGAATCTTCAAAAGTGCCATTTTCCATCATGGGGATGAATGGACGTTTTTTGGGGGTGCAACCCCTTCACCACAACCACTTTAGTAGTTTGGAAAGTGGTTGCAC
This sequence comes from Lithobates sylvaticus, assembly GCA_028564925.1. Classification (NCBI taxonomy): domain Eukaryota; kingdom Metazoa; phylum Chordata; class Amphibia; order Anura; family Ranidae; genus Lithobates; species Lithobates sylvaticus. The sequence continues at coordinate 455,803,104 of CM053027.1, read as the reverse complement.
CCCCAAAAAAACATTGTCATTCATCCACCATGATGGGAGCTAGCACATGTGGACACAATGTGTGCATGTTCCAAATTTCACACAGTTCTTAAGTTGCAAATGTGTTCAGAAACAGCCACAAATGTGTGGTAATTACTTTGTGCGTTTTCAGATTTTTCCTAAAACATCAATGATGTTCTTCAATTTTTGTTGAACATCATTGATGTTTTGCTTTATGTCATCTAGATCTCGATTGCAGACCATTATCTCCCCGATGAGTACGTGGGCACTCTCTGTGGTAAAGTGCGATTCTTCTTCCACAACATCCACGTCACCTAAAAACAGCCAAAAAAAAAAAAAATGTGTTGTGGAAATGAGGCAGGCATACATTGATTACCTTACCAGTAGCTGTGTTCTCCCACACTCACCTGTTGTGGTGACAAGTTCTCCAATTTCTATGATCTCTCCTTCCTCCTCCTCCTCCTCTGCTTCTGGTCTTTCCCCTTCTTTGGGAGGTGTTGGTTTTGTGGTTTCCTCAGACGTCACGAGTTTTCGCTCCCCTATGAGAAGGTACAAAAGGAAGATTTAGCACCACAATCTATTGAGGGCAGAAATAGGAAATGTCAAACATTGCTTGAAAGTGAGGGACAATATTTTTGTTTGGCCAGTTACAAATGACAACAGCATGAATGTAGTCACTTTGTAAAGGTGCTAAACTTACTAGCTTTTTGGTCGAAGTTTGTCTGATGGAGACCCCCCTCTAGTATCCACTGGAGCACATGTGTGGAAAAGCATAATAAAAAGTGGGTTTGGGTGTCCCAGCACTAGTGCTCTACAGTCCAGATGGGTAAACAGCTACTGGGTGACCTCTCCTTTACATTGAATAAATTGGCTTTACATTCTTGATGACATTTCTAGTGAGAACAAACTTCCTTCGACCAAAAAAAAAAAAAACAAACATCGTATTATAAGTGGCCGAACGATCGAGGTTGAGTACGATCGAATGGACACACACGAACATGACAGTGGCAGAAAGATCGAGGTTGAGTACGATCGAATGCACAGACGAACATGAAAGTGGCCATTTTCTAATGTACAAGTTTGCAAAAATACAAACACATGGAGCAGTATGCAAGCAAAAAATCAAACACAAAACACAACTACTTACTTTTTTGAAGAACTCGCTTGATCTTTCTGTACTGATCGGGTTCCCTCAGTTTCAGGTCTGACCAGCGTTTCCTCAGTTGCTCCTTGGATCGTTGTACCCCAAAATGATTGTACAGCCTCCTCACAACTTTAGACATGATCTTGGCCTTTCGGACATTGGGGTTGAGGTAAGGCCCATACTTCCCATCATAGTCGCTCCTCTTTAATATGTCCACCATCTCCAACATTTCTCCAAATGACATATTGGAGGCCTTGAATTTCAGGCTCCGGGATCGGGGCGTTTCTGCCACCGGCCTTTCCTCGTCCTCCTCCTCGTTGCTGCAATATTTCAGGTGCACCTGCTGTGTCCCGGCCATGTGCTCTCCCCACTGCGCCGTAAAGAGAAGGGGTGGGGAATAGACGAGAAAGATCGTCAGGGGCGGGCGGAGTTTGACGTATGCGCACTGTATATAAAACGTCACACGCCTGTGTCGTAGCCACGATCTGTGAGACAAGGGGAGAGAAAGCTCACGCACGAGACGATCGCTATAACGAAGGTACAATTTGACGTTGGTACATAACTAGCCTAGACAAATTAGACCTTGAGGCTTCTTTATGGAGAAGATTAGGAGAGTTTTGCCGGACATTATTTATAGTGTTTTGTGTGGTGTTGTGTCTTGCAGAGATTATGCAGGGATTCAACGACATGAGTTTTCTCCCCCTCTTCATTGATAAATACAGGGAAATTCCCCTTTTATGGCAGGCCAAACACCCCCATTACGGCCACAAACCAAAGAGGTACGCAGCCCTGCTGAAACTTGTGGAATTTGTAAAGCCAAGGTTCCCCACGGCAACTGTTGTTAAGATAAGAAATAAAATTGGCAGCCTGAGGAGTGCGTATATCAGGGAGCGCAAGAAGGTCCTGAAATCCCAAGAATCTGGAGCTGCAGCAGATGAGGCCTATGTCCCCAAGCTCTGGTACTATGACAGGCTCCATTTTCTCAAAGACCAGACTGATGTCACGGAGCCACTCTCGCCTCCTCCTTCCACGCTTCCTTGCAGGCCACCCCTGATGAGGCTTCCGAGGAGCAACCTGGGCCTTCCAGTCTGGAAGATGTGGAGGAGCCCAGCTTGTGGCAGGTAGAGTAGTTTGGGAACCAATTTTGTGAAAAATAAATGATGTTCAGTTAATTCAGGATCCCCAATTGCTTAGTTCCTAACGTGTTTGACATATCAACAGACAGTAGTGTTGGAGACATTTGGGGCAAGAATATAAACTGCAGGGCTGAGAATTGTATGCTTTTCTATTTGTAACCATTTTGCAACAGTCACTAGATGAAAATTGTGTGTGTTTGATGAACAAATAACTGAAACTATGTCCCTTTTTCATACACAGGAAGACCTCAGCCAGGAGGAGGCTGTGGAATGTGGCAGTCAGGAGGAGGAAGGGGTTAGTGGCAGCCAAGAGGTGGGTAGTGGCAGCCAAGAGGGGGGTAGGCCTAGGAGCCTGACTGACTCCCAAATCCCTCCCCTCCGCCTTCCCTACAAAAGGGCGAGAAGGGGGGGTGAGGCGGGAGAGTCAGCGCTCCGGATGATCCGAGAGGCTTCAGCCTCCCTACATGCCACACCCACCGACGAGGAGACCTTTGCCTCCTTGGTTGTCACGAAAATGATGGGTATGGAGGTGGGGCAACGCAACATGTGTGAGGATGTCATCCTCAAAGTCCTAAATAAGGGGATGGCTGGGGGGGTGACCCCACTCACACATGTTTGCCATCGTGACCATGCTCCGCCTCCTCCTCCTCCTTCTGCCACCCCACCAGCAACACAGCCACAGCGTGCAAGGAAGCGTGGAAGGAAGACCTGAGAGTGACAACCTGGATTCAGTCTGGTCTGAGAGAAGATGGAGCCTCTCGTATGACCAGAGCCTGGGGACCTAGATGGCATCTGCTGCAGTTCCGGATGTTTTGGACTTCAGGACCAGATAGCACTCCCTTATTATTTAGATAGGTACTCCTCAGGCCCCCAATTTTAGACGCTTCAAAAATGATGGTTGCCGTGGGGGTCCAAGGCTTTGCAAGTTCCCCAAGTTTCTCCATCGCTGCGTTCCTCTTTGGTTTGTTGCTGAGACCTAAATAAAGGTATTATTGATTTGAAATAATCATTGCCTATTGTGTTTTACTTTTCTACAATGACAGTTTATTTGTGAGTAGGCAGGTACATTTCACTAATCATAAAGTATAATTAACAAGGGGCACCAACAACAAACAAACTCCTAGTAAATTTAAGCAACAAATAGAAATGTTAATAATGTTGTTTTGCTAAGTTGAGACACACAACCCCCCTCAAAAAAAAAAAAAAAAAATCTCCTTAAAATATGTATTCCAAAAAAAAAAAAAAAAAAAAAAGGACAAATCATCCAAAAATTAGAACAAATATTCTTTTACGATCTGAGTAAAAATAAACATGTAGTCTAGAAATCATGACAACTAATAAAGAACTAAGTTTGTGAGAAGTGCGGGTGAATAGGAGCAGCTAAAACATGTCATTCTTCTTGCATTGTAAAGAAAAAGAGAATGCGCTGCATTAAAGACATTTTAACATTGCAGCGTGACGAATGTGCTGTGTCGATTAGGAAAGGTAGTTTTACCTGACCGAGCGCTTTCGTCACAGAATTTCTTCTGAGCATGCGTAGCACTTTGTCCGTCGGACTACGCTACACACGATCGGATTTGGTGTGATCGGACTTTGTTGTCAGAAAATCTATCCAGCAGGAGATACGACTTTGTCCGTCGGACAATCCGAGGTACACTGTCCGATGGTGCCTACACACGGTCGGATTTTCCGACAACATTGTCCGATAGGACAGAATCCATCGGAAAATCCGACCGTGTGTATGGGGCTTTACACTTGTACTGGGTAATGGAAAAAGATCTATAACAACACAAAGAGAAGAGAACGCACAACCACCCTAGTGTACAGAATTCCAGTTTATTAGGAGCAACAATAAAAACTTCACTCAATGCACTCACATTGCTCCATAGATGAGCATGTCTGCATCAACACCAACCCTCCTCAATGGCCGCTGCAAGACCCAGGTTGGATATCACTTTGAAATAGGCCAGCTGACAGCTTGGATTCCCCAAAGGCCACAGATGGCGATTCCCCACGGGCAAGTGCTACTGCGCATGCGCACGGTCCAGTCAGCACTACACTCCATAGACAAAAGACTCCAAAAAAGACTCCCAAAAGACAACTCCTTCCCTAACCCAAATCTTAAAGAGACTGTACTAGGAGAAGGTGGTTTATATAATTACAAAAGTTGGGGCAATGGCAACCATTCTAAAAAGTTATACAAAAATAAAAATCATTAGAAAATCCATATATCATTAAAATCCATATATCATTAAAAATAATAAAAAAAATATACAGGCATACCCCACTTTTAAGTACACAATGGGGTTTATTTACTAAAGCTGGAAAGTGCAAAATCAGGTTCACTTCTGCATAGAAACCAATGAGCTTCTAACCCCAGCTTGTTCAATTAAGCTTTGGTAATAAAATCTGGAAGCTCATTGGTTTCTATGCAGAAGTAAGCCTGATTTTGCACTTTCCAGCTTTATTAAATGAACCCCATTGTGTACTTAAAAGTGGGGTATGCCTGTATGTATATATATATATATATATATATATATATATATATATATATATATATATATATATTGATTCAAAGACAATCTGTTCCCACTGTAATCAGTGGACTGGCAGGTGTAAACGTACATGTGTCCATTTAACCACTTCATGCCTAAGCCTTTTTCTGACACTTACTAGAAAATTATGAGAAAATTATTTAGAACCTCCAAACATTATATTTTTTTTTTAGTATAGACCCTAGGGAATAAAATGGCATTTGTTGAATATATTATGTCACGCTGTATTTGTGCAGAGGGCATTCAAATGCAATTTTTTTTGCAAGAAATCGACTTTTGTTGAATTAAAAAAAAAAGAAACAGTAATGTTAACCCAATTTTTTTGTATAATGTGAAAGATGATGTTACGCCAAGTAAATAGATACCTAACATGTCATGCTTTAACATTGGTGACAAACTATGGTAAAAAATATCTCCATAGGCGACACATTAAAATTTCTGCAGGTTACCAGTTTAGAGTTACAGAAGAGGTCTAGTGATATAATTATTGCTCTCTTTCTAGCGATTACGGCAATACCTCACATGTGTGGTTTGAGCACTGTTTACATTTTATTTTTGATCACTTTTATTGCTGTCACAAGGAATGTAAACATCCCTTGTGACAGAAATAGGCAGAGACAGGTACTCTTTATGGAACGATCTTGGGTCTATAAGACCCCAAATCCCTTCTTTGCACTTAAAAGCATTCAAAACGCCAAATTTGTCAGTTTTGAATACTGTAATTTTTTTTAAATTTGTCGTCTTTAAGTCTTCCGGAAACTAGTTACTAGATCCGAGATCCGATCAAAGCCAATTCCAGCTTTGTTCGGGTTTCTGGACAGCCAGAGTACTGGTCTCTCGGGCCTCCCGGTGGGGTGGGCCTGGGTGAGCCACGGAAGGCAGCGGAAAGGGGGGACATCCTCTCCCACTGCTTTTAATAACAGTGGCTCTTTAGCTGCATCGGTTGTTATCACAAGAAAGCCGACCGTCTGCTCTAACAGTACCGAGGTGATGCGTCAGATGATTTTCTCTGTCAACAGTTATTGCATCGCTCAAACAGCCTGATGCCCACAGAACTCCCCAATCCCTACCCTATAGACACATACCATATACAGTATGAATGCCAAATGCAAATTTAAAAGATTGTAAAAAGAGCTTTCCTGAGTCATACAGGGATAGCTAGTGACCCTCCAATGTTTTTAGACAGCTTTCGTTAGACAGGCCATAGATAAGTAGAAAAACAAACATGCATTCAGGTAGATAGACTGATTGTTACATTTTTGCATAATTAGTGTGCCCATTGCCATAGGCGATTTTCACGGCATCATTGAAACTGAATGAACAAACGTGTTGCAAACTTTTTTTAAGAACAAACTATTTTTTAGTCATTAATAGGGGACTTGTTTAAGGCAAAAAATAAAAAGGAAATGTGCATGAGCTGAAGAAATCAATTTTAAAAAAAGTTGTTGAATCGGAAAAATATTGTAAGTTTGCTGCACAAATTCCAAAATAAAGATGTGACTGTCGCATGAATAATCAAATGGACATTTCTATTTTGGTTTGAGCAATTATTCATTTTCTACCCTCTGGCCTTTCTCATTTATGGCCTATGTAATATTACAGTTTAACACAACTTTAGATTATAGAGCTGCAATACTATTGTGTTCATAAGCAATCACTTTGCAAAAAAAAAAAAAACACATTGATAAAATAGAAAAACAGAAATGCAAACTAGATAATGCTAGTAGCTTCTCACATAGATCTCTAATTATTTAACTTTTCTCATATTCGATTTACCTTTGCACGTTGATTATAGCCTAATTATTTTTAGGAGCTTTTGTCTACCAATTAATTATTTGGCAACCTTGAGTTTGTACAGTACCTTTCACCTCTAGGTTTAAAGTACTTTATAAATACAATAAATTACTTAGTAATCCATTATTACATAGTTATATTCACTGTACAATGATACACAATATTAAAGCAACACATTGACCTTGCAGATACTCGAGTGGTTACACTCCAACACCACTTAGCATGTTATTGCTATATATGCTTACGCAAATATATATTTTACCAGTTGCTTTTAAGTTCTTTATACCTTTTTCTTTTAGAAAATAAAACATCATACGACAATTTGCTTTTTATTTGTCATTGTTAAAGATGAATAGTTTCAAGTTCAATTAGTAGGCATTATCTGACAGTGCTTTCAGCAAATTTTCACTAAACTACAATGAAATAAAAACAGACTGACAATACTTTAGTCACCTGTTCCAATTCAGGTATTCATGTGTTACTCATTTATGATTATAACATCATGGCAATTATGGTAAAATGTAACATTTAAAAATGTGTGTAGGAAGTTTTAATTTGCATATTATTCAGGGCTATTCTTATTAAATTAACTTTTTGTACAAAGAAAACAATGTAATTGATGTAATTGCAATGTAATTGAAATATCAAAGTACTGTATATATCTAATTCCTCAACTAAAGTTATACTATAGTCATTCATGGAAGGTAAGATGAAGAAGATGTGTTATTTCCAACTTATATGTCCCAAAAACATAATTTTTACTTTTCTTAAATGCTGTACAGAGTACAGTAAGCATCATCCTAAATAAAGTCAGTGAGAAATCTCTAATGCACAGGTAGAATAAGCTGGAAACTCTGTAGGTCTATAAATGTAGGAGTTCAGAACGAAGGTGGAAGCAAAGGAGGACTGAACACTTTAGGCCTGGGAAACTAAGCAAACTAACCTTTTCACAGTACATCCAGTCTGCCTTTTGTGTGTGCAAGCATGTCACTATTACTTGAATACAACGATAATAATTGTGCATTAATGTTTACAATAATACATGTGGTATTACAGTACTGTGCAAAAGTATTAGCCAGATGTGATTTTATATATATATATATATATATATATTGTTTTTTTTATCAATTTACAAAGTGAAAAGTGAGCGAATAGAAGAAAAATCTCAATCAAATCAATAGTTGGTGTGACTTTCCTTTGGCTTCAAACCAGCATCAATTCTTTTAGGTACACACAGTGCTTGTGCACACAGTTTTTAAAGGATCTCAGCAGGTAGGTTGTTTCAAACATCTTGGAGAACTCACTCCAGAACTTCTGTGGATGTAAGCTGCCTCAAATCCTTCTGTCTCTTCATGTAATCCAGACAGACTTAATGATGTTGAGATCAGGGCTCTGTGGGAGGCCAACCCATCACTTCCTGGACTCTTTGCTCTTCTTTATGCTGAAGATAGTTCTTAATAACATTGGTTGTATGTTTGGAGTCATTGTCCAGCTGCAGAATGAATTTAGGGCCAGTCCTATACCTCCATAATGGTATGGCATGATGGATAAGTATCTGCCTGTATTTGTCAGCATTGAGGATACCATTGATCGGGCAACATTGAGAAACATAGAGACAGTGTTCAGCCAAGGAAACTTAATGCAGCAGATGAAAGACAAGACGTTTTGTTTTGAAGCCAAACGGTAGCTATACCAGATATTAATTTGATTTGGATTTATCTGTTTATCATTTAGTTTCCATTTTGTTAATTGATAAAAATAACCTATTAACAGTTATATTTCTGAAAGCATTCTTAACCAATTGCCCTCTGGTGATATTTAAACACCACTGTTGTTTTGTATGTTTTATTACATAAATGAAAAAAAGACCCATTATTTTGTAAAAAAAAGAAAAAGTTTTTTTACTTTTTTCTATAAAACATATCCAATAGAAAATGTAAAAAATCAAATGTCTTCATGAATTTAGGCTAATATGTATTCTGCTACATTTCTTTGGTAAAAAAAATCCCCAAAATTGTACATTATTTGGTTTGTGTGAAAGCTATAGCGTGTACAAACTATGGTATATATACTGGATTTTTTTTTTTATACTAGTAATTTGGGTTATCAGTAATTATCAGTTATACATACTGTATGGTCTTGGCCTCCATGCTGCAGCTCAATTTCAGCAAAATTGGCAAACTTCTTATAGCCTAGACCATCTTTATGTATGAATGAATGGAAGCAAGCAAACATTCATTAGTAGGCTGCATTTGATGGGCGCTGGTGAGGCTGCATTTGATGGATGCTAGTGGGCTGCAATTGATGGGTGCTTCATTAAAAAGGTTAGGTATACATAGGCAGGGCAAAGGGGGTGGAGTCAGGGGTGGAGCCAAGGGGGGCGGCAAAATTAGGTTTCGCCTAGGGTGCCAAAAATCCTTGCACCAGCCCTGTGGACACCACCGCAAAATTTGAGGCCACCTGGGAACCATGGTCCCAATACATTCAACTAAAGCCCACCCCTTAAACCCTTTCAAACCCCACGTGGGGGGGGGCAGGTCTCTCTCCATCACTGTGCTTTCTTCTTCTTACTTTCCTCTCTTCTCCTATTTATTTATTTTTTCTTCTCCTGTAATACTGAAAATGTAAAGGCCGCCTACATCCTCTGGGAACCCTTGAGCCATGTAAAGGGGCTTCTAGAGCTTACATGAGTAAGATTCCTGTTGTGAACACTCCCCACTATGGATATATGCAGAATCTTTAAGAATGGGTTTCCTGTTTCCTGTAAAAAAAAAAAAAATAGTTTTCCCTTCTTCTCCGCCCTGCCAACTTTATGGCACCACTCTCCCTTCTGTACACCCAGTATTACAATAAGCAATAGTTTAAATGCCTGTCCCGATTGCATTGTTCTATGTTCATTTCTGAAGCAGTATATATTTATACCCTACAGTTCTTTGGATTTGCTATACCTTTAAGCCTTCAACTGTTGCTTTCATTATATTGTTCTTACTACATCTCTAGCCCATATTTAGTAACCAAAGGCTGGGGTGTGACGGCCCCCACCCCTTGACACAGCTTAATCCCAATGGTGGTGTTGGAAGGTGGGGTTTGTTCCCCTCTTTATAGCTATAGAATAGTGATATGGTTCCCTGTTACTCAGTTCATTTTCCAAAGGCCTTTACATTTTTTTCACATGTCAATCGTTCTTAGATATGTACCCTGCTGTGCATCTATTAGTACAATGTAAGTTGTTATGGACCAATGGTCGTTTTTTTTATCCTTCTGTCTGAATTATCCAATAAAAATCTACTGAAATAAAAAAAATAAACAGGGAGAGCCTAAGGTTAAAAAGCAAGGTGGGCAATACACTTTACTTCTTTAAACTTTTAAAACCTATGTTAAAGAAATAGTAGAGTATGTTTTACTGTACAACAGCCAGTATTGAACAAAATCATTAGTACTCAAAAAGGATTATAAAAATGCATTAAAAAAAAGTAACAATCAAGAGTACTTACTGTTGAATTTTGAATTGAATTACATTATTTTAAAAGGTATATAGACAAATACGCTGTTCTCTTTGCAAGGGAAATTTAACTATGCATAAGGGCATTTTCCCCAGAGCTTAGTGAATGATTATTTTTTTATCTTTGCATGTGATTGGGTATTCTTTGCTAACTGAATAACTTTCACTAAGCTCTGGGGCAAATGCCCTTGAAAATGAATGGCCTAGTTGCCTTTAGTTAATAAGCCACACTGTGTCTCCTATGCAATAAAAGTGTCTTACCCCTCACAAACTTCTTTAGAATGCATGCACAGCTTATTGTAAATTCTCAGCATTTTTTTACATCAGGATGAATAAACCCCACACGCTCATACACATTATTTGTGTACCAGGCCACCCAGTAAAGCTGATGCTGAATCCAGGAAAAGATGGGGTGAAGATATCTGCACTGGCAAGAGAGCTTTATGACACTGCATCACTGAAGGGGAGGAAAGTATTATGCCACGTAAAATCTTGGCTTGCATACACACAGTCCCACAAAAGTTTGCTGAACTTTCGACGGCCAAGAACGCGGTGACGTACAACACTATGACGCATGCATCAAATTGTTTCCGAGCATGCGTAGGAATTTTGCGTGTCAGAATAGGTACAGACGATCGGAATTTCCGATCGGAACTTATCCCGACCGAAAAATAGAACATGCTCTCAATCTTTTGCTGGCTGGAATTCCGCCAGCAAAAGTCCAATGGAGCATACACACGTTCGCATTTTCGGATCAAAAGCTCTCATTGGACTTTTGCTGGGAGAATTTCAGCTCATGTGTATGGGGCATATGGCTTTTTTCCCTCTGTTTTCACCTGGTAATGTGTCCAGTAACACACCCTCTTTATTATTGCCTCAACTGTGGATGAGGGAGCACAGGGGCACCATTGGACAGCAGCATTGTCAGTCTGGGGGAGGGGAGTGTTAGCTGCACTAGCAGATTGAATGCACTAACAAATCAAAGCCAAACTTTAGATCACATTTTAGAAGCAGTTAAGGCATACTAGTATATTATGACAGACTTACCTGTACACAGAGCCCTCCGATGCAGCGCTGTCATGTCTCCCTGATGCTGCCATCTTCACCCTTGTGGGTTTTCAGGCTTCATGAGTCTCTGGGCACGTGATGACGGAATTCCTACGCATGCTCGGAAACAATTTGACGCATGCTCGGAAGCATTGAACTTCATTTACGTAGTGTTGCACGTCAGCGCGTTCTTGACGGTCGAAAGTTCAGAGAACTTTTGTGGACCATGTGTATGCAAGCCAAGCTTGAGCGGAATTCCATCTAATGATTGGTAATTATTGTTATTACATTTTTGGTTTGGGATTTGATACCACTTTAAAAGTGGAAATTAAGTCATTTTCAAAAACTGAAATTTCTGCCCCAGTATTTATAGAACATTTATAGAAGCTTTAGTATGACTTTTATGAATGGAGTAGCTGGGCAGAAAAAATGGTCATAGTCAGACACTCTTGATTAGTGCCTGTTACCCCAGCTACCCCAGATTCATTAATCATTGCAGCACCAAACAATTATAGAAGTGGAGGTAAGGGGCAGATTGGAGGAAGAAGATTTCAGCTAACAAAGGAGACAACAGCACAAAGAACATATCCTTCTGTACCTTGTGCTGATTTTTGTATTTTTTCTATTTTGACTGCACTTAGGTTTTCAGTAAGTGCACATTCCAAAATATTTGAATAAACAAAAAAAGCATTTACACAAATGTGGAGAAGCAAGCAATAACATATGGCAAATCACGCTAAAATATTTTCAGGTAAATGTTAAAATAATAATCCAATCTTTACTTGCTGTGCTGAATACAAATGCTATGCTGAACATTGAACCTTTTTTTTTTAAAGCCAGCGCACATTTTCAAGTAAATCTGCCATACTTAGATTGTACACAGGGTCAGGACGTCTGCCCCCTCACAGTTCTGAGCTATGATTCTATTATTCAGCTGTTGAATTGCAGATCCTATTGGCCTTGAGAAGTACTGGAATTTGGTAGCTGTAAGTGGAGGTACTTAGGGGAGGAGAAGGGGCACAGTATTTCTTGTTAGGCTTAAAATGCAGTTGTTCCATAAAGCAAACAAGTTGATTTGAAGCAGGCAATTGCAGGGATGCTGGTAGGTAATTAGGGACCTTAGATTGTAAATGCCTTGGGGGCAGGGACTGATTTGAATGTACAGTATGTAACACACTGTAAATTAAAGGTGCTGTAATGGTGGTGCTTACAATAAATAAAAAATACAGTGAACAATCTTTGTTCATGTAACTTTGGTAAAAACTCCAGCTATAGATTGTCTAGTTTAGTGAATATTACTACTACTACAAGTAATTGCCAGACCATTGTTCCTAATTTTTATGAACAGTCTACTGACTGGAATGGTATCAGCTGATTGAAGAAAAGCCAATGCAGCACCAATATTTAAAAAAGGGCCAATATACATCCCTGGAAATTACAGACCAGTTAGCCTAACATCAATTGTATGCAAGCTCTTGGAGGGGATGATAAGGGACTTTATACAAGATTTTAGTAATGACAACGGTATCATCAGCAGTAATCAGCATGGATTCATGAAGAATCGTTCTTGCCAAACCAATCTATTAACCTTCTATGAGGAGGTGAGCTGCCATCTAGATAAAGGAAGGCCTGTAGATGTGGTGTATCTGGATTCTTCAAAAGTATTTGATATAGTTCCCCATAAACGTATACTGTACAAAGTAAGGTCCATTGGCATGGACCATAGGGTGAGTACATAGATTGAAAACTGGCTTCAAGGGTGAGTTCAGAGGGTCGTGATAAATGGGGAGTGCTCGGATTGATCCGGGGTGGAAAGTGGGGTCCCCCAGGGTTCTGTGCTGGGACCAATCCTATTTAATTTATTTATAAACGACCTGGAGGATGGGATAAACAGCTCAATCTATATATTTGTGGACAATACTAAGCTAAGCAGGGCAATAACTTCTCTGCAGGATGTGAAAACCTTGCAAGAAGATCTGAACAAATTAAGGGGGTGGGCAACTACATGGCAAATGAGGTTTAATGTAGAAATATGTAAAATAATGCATTTGGGTCGCAAAAATATGAATGCAATCTATACACTGGGGGGAGAACCTCTGGGGGAATCTAGGATGGAAAGGGACCTGGAGGTCCTAGTAGATGACAGGCTCAGCAATGGCATGCAATGCCAAGCTTCAAGCAAAGCAAACCGAATATTGGCATGCATTAAAAAAGGGATTAACTCCAGAGATAAAACAATAATTCTCCCACTCTACAAGACTTTGGTCCGGCCGTACCTGGAGTGTGCCGTCCAGTTCTGGGCACCAGTCCTCGGGAAGGATGTGCTGGAACTGGAGAGAGTCCAGAAAAGGGCAACAAAATTAATAAAGGGACTGGAGGACATTAGATATGAGGAAAGGTTATAAGCACTGAACTTATTCTCTCTGGAGAAGAGATGCTTGAGAGGGGCTATGATTTCAAATATCGTACTGGTGACCCCACAATAGTGATAAAACTTTTTCACGAAAGGGAATTTAATTATATACGTGGCCATTCACTAAATTTAGAAGAAAAGCTGTTTAACCTTAAATTGTGTAGATGATTCTTTACTGTAAGAGCGGGAAGGATGTGAAATTCTCTTTCACCGGGGAGCATCGATAATTTCATAATTTCATAAAACTATTAGATAAGCACCTGAATGACCACAACATACAGGGATATACAATGTAATACTGACATAAAATCACACACATGGGTTGGACTTGATGCTGTTGTCTTTTTTCAACCTCACCTACTATGTAACTATGTAACTATTGTAGACTTGCCATTACTGTAGTGTATTTGAACTATAGTACATATACACATGTAAATATAATTACTTTACTGTTTTTGCATAAATTGCTACACTATATTTCATACCTAAGTGACTTCCACAAGGAAGTGAGACAGTACAAATCTGGGACTGCATATTAAATTAAATATAAAAGCCTAACTGTGTTGCTGCTTTGCTTCAACGATTAGTGGGGACAAATGTATGTGAATGTGTCAGGGAAGGCATGCCCCCTAGTGTTTAACCCCATTCCCTGCCAGTGTCATTTACACAGTAATCAGTGCATTTTTATAGCACTGATCGCTGTATAAATGACAATGGTCCCAAAATAGTGTTAAAAGTTTCCGATGTGTCTGCCATAATGTCGCAGTCACGATAAAAATCACAGATCGCCGCCATTACTAATAAAAAAGAATAATACTAAAAATTCCATGAATCTATCCCCTATTTTGTAGACGCTATAACTTTTGTGCAAACCGATAAATATACGCTTATTGTGATTTTTTTTTTACCAAAAATATGTAGAAGAATACATATCTGCCTAAACTGAGAAATACATTTAATTTAAATTTTTTGGGGGGGTAATTATTATAGCAAAAAGTAAAAAATAGCTTTTTTTCAAAATTGTCGCTCTTTTTTTGTTTATTGTGCAAAAAAAAACACAGAGGTGATCAAATACCACCAAAAGAAAGCTCTATTTGTGGGAAAAAAAGGACGTTATTTTTTTTTGGTTACAACCGCGCAATTGTCGGCTAAAACGCAGTGCTGAATCGCAAAAAATGCTCTGGTAAGGAAGGGGGTAAAATCTTCCAGGGCTGACGTGGTTAAACAGGCTACAATATGGGCTAACTTCTTTTTGGTCTGCAGCTTCTGTGTGTTTGATTCCTGATTCCTGTGTTTGACCTCTGATCCTGACCCAACTTTTTTCTGACTTGCATTTGTCTGTTACCTGCCCCAACCTTGGCTTATCTCTGGATTCTGCTTCTGCCTCCTGTTTTTGTCTGATCTACCTCCCATTGCTGATTTGGTTTGTGACCCGACTATCATGCTGTCTGCTGTCTATGCCTGATCTGCTCGACCATTACTGACCCAGCTCGTCTGATCCTGTATCCTGCTCATCCAGCCTGCTACAGGTCTTCAGTCCAGCAAGCTCTCATCTGGCTCCTGCTTTCAGCTACTTACCCACAGTCTTCTACCAGCCAAGCTCCGTGCCAGCTCATCTGCCACCAGCTTGTTCTGCTGCCACATCCACCTGCTGATCACTGCACAGGCTACTGGACTAATCACAGGCACTAATACCTCACTGTGCCCACGTGGCTGCTGTCTCACTACCAGTGGTCCCCAAGCCGGAGCTGTACAAAAGGCCTTCCTCTTCATGTCAGGCTCACTGACCAGGTACGTGAAAGAATGGTTCAAGGATCATTGTTGAAGCATTGCTGAATGTGGCATACATATAATAAATAAATGCATAGGGGTTGATTTACTAAAACAGAAGAGCGCACAATCTGGTGCAGTTGTGCATGGTAGCCAATAAGCTTCTAACTTCAGCTTGTTCAATTAAGCTTTGACAAAAAAACAGGAAGCTGATTGATTTCTATGCAGAGCTGCACCAGATTTTGCGCACTCAAGTTTTAGTAAATCAACCCCATAGTGTCACAGTTATCTAATTACAATGTATTAGTCTTCTTAATATGATTAGCGTATATATTATTGAGTATGCTATATTACAAAGTACTAGCTGAAGAAAAATGTTGGGTAATCATTCTAAGGGAGCCTATCAACCAATATAAAAACAGGATTACAGAAGGGTGTGGAAATATAGATTTACATTTATAGATAGCAATGGGGGAAATGCTCAAAAGGAAAACAAATAAAAAATATCCAACCCACAGCATAGCTTGAAGCAACAATTACACAGAAGAAACTGCATTGTCAGGCCAAACTCAGTGGAGTTTCTGTTTCTACATAGTTGAGCTGGCAACAGAAGTGTAATACTGGCATCTGAACCAAAAACCTAATAGAAAAGTAAGTAAAAAGTTTATATTTAATTCCAATTCTATAACCAATCCATAGTAGATTTCTACCTTCCATCCCACCAAATTCCAACTGTTTGTTTTCAGGCAGAACATGTTAGGGTGCTGAAAGCCCCAGTAACACATATCCAGGCAAAAACTAGAAACTAGTTTCTGGTTGCAAACTAAAATAAATGAAAAAAATGTTAATGTAAATGTCAAGCAAACTATTTTGGATTCCTGCCTCTGTTATTGATTAGTTTGGTTTCCATGTTCTAAATATTGACATTTTTAGCCATATAGCTCTAATTGCCATCCCATTATAGGGAAGTGTATATTTTTCATTGCTAACATGTCTACATTCAATGGAGAATTTGGGATGTCATCAAGATAACAATTATTTTACATAACATTCCAGAAAACTTAACTATTTTTGCATGTATTTCCAAACTATTATGATACTCTATATTTCCTACCTATTGGTTGTTTTACTTGTTACTATTTTTTGCATACTTAAAGGCTGGAGAAAGCATTGTTTTCTGTCCCTACTAAAACATGATGGTTAATTAGTTATTTGATTATGATAATCAGATACACTAATCACAGCAGTCTTGATGAAAATTCAGAAATTATCCCTAGAGGGCTTCGGTCCAGTAAATGTGTTGACAGGCTATTTATTATTATGATGGTGATGCATCACAATGCTTTCTGAAGAAACAAAGACAGTCTGCGAGTATGGTGCATAATAATAAAGAACAAAGCAAACGTAGCAAAGATAGATTAAAAACAAACTGGGATTGTGGCAAGTGGCAAGCTCAAGCCAATCACAGTTCACCCCTATGTTTTTCATTCTACTGTCAAATGTTTTATAAGGAACAATGAAACTGTTTTGTATTGAAAATCAAGTACACTTATTAGAATAATTTAGTTAATTTTCTGTATAATTATGATCATTATGCTGTCACCCATTTAAAACTTTTGTTATGTGAATTTAAAGATATCAAGAATAATCACTTCTAATATTAGCTGACATTATGTGTATAATGTTATTGATATATTACACTAACTATTTTTTTTAACCATCAGCTGTAGGCTCTATTAGCTATAGTGCCATGTCTTTGAACATACAATATGCTACCTAACATAAGGAGAAATTTGATTGCCTCTTCAATAAGGACATTTCTTCAATCACAGCAGTGCAAGCCTATGATTTAGTCTGCATTCATTGTTCTTCAAAATGTTCCACTTCTGACAAAAAGCTGACCTCAGCAATGATTACAATAAGTGTATAGTTTAAACCTGGAAAATCATTACCAATAAAGGTAGTTCAAAATTGATTACAAAAAAAATGTAAAAAAAAAACTATTGGCACATTTAGAAACAACAAAGTGTATTTTCAGCTCTGGTCCTGATTATTCTAAATACTCAAGATCAGGTTGGACACAACAACTATTTTGAGTTGGAAGGACACAAGCACCGATTTGAGAATGCTCACACAATGATATGTGTAAAGATTAAGTTCAGTTGTCCAGTCACGTAAAAAATCGACTTTTTAATCTACACATCATTGGAAAATTGAAGTTAATATTTACCACATTTTTTTTTGTTTGCATATTTTTATTGGTCTAGCTTGAACTTATGTAAGTACAGTATATATGTGCCATACCTACCTGGTCCCTGTAGAAACTGGAAATCACTGTGGATGGTACAATTAAGAGAATGATTGCCGCTAGTTTATAGATTCCATGCCAAGCAGATGCCTGATGCATTGTGAACACAAGAGACTAGCTGCACAGCATGGACGACATTCACAGACCATTTGCATTTTCTCAGTGATTGCAAAGCATTCTCTCATTGGAAGAGGTGGAAAAGCAGGGCAATGACTTCATAAACTCCGCCTCATACAATCAAAGAATACCTTGCATTCACTGAGAAAAATGTAAGGATTTCTCTGAATAGTGCCCAATGCCCAGGAACCAACCTGCTATATTCACTATGCATGGGACCCAAAAAGCAAGTAAAAATCCCTGTAATAGTGGCACATACTACAGCTATTTCCATCTTTCACATGGATCAGCTAGGTATGGCACATACACACTTGCATCAGTCCAAGCTAGACTAATGTGACCATGCAAAAAAGCCATACCTAAACTTCACAGCTTTAAAAGCAATACACTTCATTTACATTAAATGATTACCAGTCACATCACTAGCATTAGGTGTAGGACCAGATCTGTATCATTTATTATTCCTGAAAAAATTCCTGACAAGATTCTCTTGACTTCTGACATGCATATGCTTAAAGGTTAATGATAATCAGAGACATCTAAGTGTCACCAACATGAATGCAAAATATTTAAGCATCCGTAATATATTATAATTGCAGCCTGGATGGCATCATGCTATTATATGTTAAAATTTTTATTGCACTAAAGCAAATGATTCTTAAAGTACCGTATTTATCGGCGTATAACACGCACCGGCGTATAACACGCACCCCAAGTTCAGGAGGGAATTTTAAGGAAAAAAAGTTTTAGGAGAGAAGTTTAGGGAAAAAAAAAAATTACATTTAAGCGTCATTTGCAGCTTGCCCAGCGTCATTTGCAGCTTGCCCAGCGTCATTTGCAGCTTGCCCAGCATCATTTGCAGCTTGCCCAGCGTCATTTGCAGCCTTTCCCAGCGTCATTTGCAGCCTTTCCCAGCGTCATTTGCAACCTGCCCAGTGTCATTTGTAGCTTGCCCAGCGTCATTTGTAGCTTGCCCAGCGTCATTTGTAGCTTGCCCAGCATCATTTGTAGCTTGCCCAGCGTCATTTGTAGCTTGGCCAATGTAATTTGCAGCTTGCTAGTGTCATTTGCAGTTTGCCAGCGTCATTTGCAGCCTTGCCGACGTTTAAATTTCCCGCCGCGAGACAAACCGCGCATGCGCGGCCGAAAAAGACCGAACCGCGGCCGAAAAAGGCCGAAGCGCGGCCGAAAAAGACCGAGCCGACTGTTCGGCTCCGCTCGGAGTCCCGGGACTTCGGTCTTCAAAGTCTTTTTCGGCCGCGCTTCGGCTTTTTCCGGCCTTTTTCGTCCACGGTTCGGCCTTTTTCGGCCGCGGTCGCCATTTTTCGGCGCCGCAACCGATTTTTTTCATTTTTTTTGGGGGGTATCGGCGTATAACACGCACCCACGACTTTCCCACGATTTTAAGGGGGAAAAAAGTGCGTGTTATACGCCGATAAATACGGTATTAAATGCTCCCTTTTTATTAGTGCATAGTTAAAGCGGAGTTCCACAAAAAAAAATCGAACTTCCGCTCTTCTGGTTCCTTCCCCCTCCAGTGTCACATTTGGCACCTTTCAGGGGGAGGGGGAAACAGATACAGTACCTGTCTAATACAGGTATTTTGCTCCCACTTCTGGGCATAGATACCCGAGCCACCCTGCTGCTGGCGTATAGGTAAAATTTCCCACCACATTGTGCCTATGTCAAGGTAAAACTCGGCTTTGCCAATATTTTTTGCAGAAAGCCTGATTTCCACCAACCAAGCAGAGATAGGAGCCTTGTAAGTCATTCCTTTCCAGCCATTCAGTAAGTAACTGCCACTACATACTGATCACCATAAGCTTGCCTGGGCACACCCTGTTCAACCCATGTGGGCAGATTCCCACTGCTGATATTTTACCAAAGCCCCCTAACGCAGCTCTTAAAAAAAATAGAAAATAAAAAATAACTTTTGCTGCTTGCTGCTTGCTGCTTGCAGGCTTACCCATGGCTGTAGACTCCCCTTTCCCCATTTGATGCTGTCTGCCTATCCACCTTGTGGAAGGGCAGGAAGCCTGTGGCCAAAGCTTACCTCTTTCTGTCCCATTTCCTCCTCATTAACACCACCCCATTCCTTCACTTCCTATTGCCTCATTGAATGTCAAAAGTTGGTGGAAATCAAATCAATATATGGGCAAAGCCAAGTTTTACCTTGACATAGGCATGATATGTGGGGACATTTTATTTATACGCCAGCAGCAGATCCATTAAATAAGGCCCAATCTGTGGAGTACTGTGGGCCATCTCTCCAGATGGCAGTGGCCTCTAGTTCTGTCAACATCTCATAAATAATTTGTGGGGCTATGGCATGATAAGTAGAAGAGGTTGAGCAAAAGACCACATTTTCAACATTTTTAGTCAAGTGGCTGCTTTGCTTCTGAGAGGAGTAGAGAAGGATGAGGCAAAAAAGAATGAAATAGCAACTGTTGAAGGAAAGTGGCTGTTCTGCACCTGGGAGGAGCAGATAAGGAAGAGGAAAATAGCACATTAGCAGCACCTGCCAACAAGTGGCTGCTCTGTGCCTGGGAGAAGTAACCCATGCATTCTGTGTCTGTATAACTCCCCCCCCCCCCAGAGATTTAAAAGGCAGATGTGCCCTGGCACCAGATGGAACAATCTGATCGTTGCTTTTCCCTGCAAAACCTGCTCACATCCCACTACCGCCACGTGCAGAAACTCTGACTCTCACTTTATGGCTGCCTGACTTCTTTTTAATAAAGGAGATTGTCTAAATGTATTGGCAGCTATAGAAATGGAGGGATAAATGTGTAGTGAATTGGCGCACACTTCATCATCATACAATTATGCACTGCAGCATAAAAAGTAAAATAAAATACTGTATATACTCGAGTATAGGCCGACCCGAATATAAGCCGAGGCATAATTTTGCAACAAAAAAATGGGCAAACTTATTGACTCCAGTATAAGCCTAGGGTGAGAAATGCGCAGCTACTGTAAGTGGAAAAGAGGGTCAACAATGCCCATTTGCAGCCTCACTGTGCCCATTTGCATGCCTCACTGTGCCCATTTGCAGCCATAGGTGCATCAAACTTGGTAGTTAAGGGTTCCTAGATGCCCCCTATCTGCAGCCAAAATTTGGGGTCTCTGGACAGTTGACCGACTTTGGGGCCCCATATCTTGAAGCCACTTGGTGCTAGGGTTCCTATCACCAAGTGGCCCCGAGATACGGGGCCCCAAATTCAGTTCAGAAAATGTCAAGAACTTTTCTGCAGCAGAGAATGACATTTTCCGAACCAAATTTTGGGCCCCGTATCTCGGGACACTTAGTGCTAGGAACCCCATCTTTGGATATGTTGTAGTGTTGGTTCCACTGGGATTGCACACTTTGGGGTTTCTAGCACCAAGTGGCCCCGAGATACGGGGCCCAAAAGTCGGTTGGAAAATGTCATTCTCTGCTGCAGAAAAGTGCTTGACTCCAGTATAAGCCGAGGGGGGCATTTTCAGCACACAAAAAATGTGCAGAAAAACTCAGCTTATACTCGAGTATATACGGTATACCTCACCCTAAGAAAAAACGTATTTGGGAAAGAGCAAACTGCTTATGGCCTTACGATTCTACATTTAATTGTTGCTGCTGCCTGAGGATTTCTTTACTGGATACAACCCTAAAAAAAAAAAAAAAAAAAACATTTGTTCACTGTTAATATAAATAGAGTTTTTTTGTGAGGGTTTATTTATTTGGTTTGTTGGTCATGTGTATTTTTTCCTACCTGAGTACCTATGGATGCTGGTATTTAAGAGTTATAATTGGAAAACATCTCATTAAGGTCTTCTTCTCTAATGGTTTAACATTTAAACTCCCTTTCTGCTGAATTATATCTACTAGTTATATTCCACGTCAATTTGTTATTATTATATGTGATTCTTTGTCATATATAACAATATTACCCCTTATTTGAAATCAGGAAATATTTTCTAAAATAAATGTAATTTATTGTAATACGATAATATAATATATTAACTGTCTTTGCTGCCTGTCTTATTTTTGTTTTTAAGCTTCAAGGCTAATTATTTTTATCCTGTCTGTTCAAATGAATAATTAAAAAAGTCAAGACAAGAACAGATAAAAACCCTACGGTATGAAGTAGAAATGTTTTCCTGTGCTGCTGATTCCTGAAAAATACCAGATGAGGCTTTGCATGTTTCACAGAAAAGTCAACATCTGTTTTTCACGGTGAGAAGATATTTTAAAAATACAAAACTCTAGTTACAGAAGAATTGGAAGAATGGAAGTATAATAACCTAAAGATAAATAAAAAAAGCCATGCTTTAAAATGTGTTTTAAATACATTATTACATTGTATTGTATTTAATCTAAAGCCTTATAACTTACAGTTTTGTATTTTCCTTAAAGCGAACCTTGCATGAGAGAGTGAATTCCACTTTTTTGGGAGCCCTCACCCTGCAAATAAAAAAATCTAGAAAAAAAATACCTGAACAACTAAACCCCTTTAAAAAATAGATAAGCCACTATCAACTGCATACCCATCACTGCTGCCTTTTGAGAAAGCAGAATGATAATAAAGGCATAATAATACCATATAAATGCACTCCAGCAGTCAAATGGTATATATTTTTGGGGGGATTATATATAAGGAGATCTTGCATTTTCATCAACCACCCCCTCCCTCCCGTCCAAAAAATTAGCAATATGTTATTTTTGTTAGCTTAGAACATATTCAAATGTTAGGAACTCAACTCAACCTCAAAGAATGAAATAAACTTTTGGGGAAGGTGGTATAGCATCATGGATAGCAGTGACAGTGATTGCTTTGGAATAAATGACCCCAAGGATGACTGTCCATAACCCTTTTTAAGTGTGTATGTTTCCCTTACTACAGCAAAGACATTAAAATGCATGTTTTTAACAATAATAAATTGTATTAGATGCAGAAGATCATCTGACATCAGTGTTTAAAAGAAAGCATACATTCTGCAAATTAAATGCTCTCCTGGAGGGAGAACAATGTAGCCAAAGTCTAACCATAAAAGGTGGGGTCTTCTCTGATTTACTGCCACCATATTTTTGGGGAGATGGTCACAGCCACATTCCAAAAACCCAGTAACAACTTAACTCAAACTTAACAAAAACAAATAAATACAGAGTTACAATGTACAAATAGGAACCGCTTTATTTGCCAACGCATTTGTACTTCTGGTGAGTTAGTCTGGACACCCCTGCCATTTAGCACAGCCAGGTCTTTAATCTGCACTGCAGCACAGATTGATCAACAACACATCTCTAGCCTACTGATTGTACTGTAATGGAGAAAAGGTACACTGATGAAGTCATATCCTAGGTCTTTCTGCTTTCTTCTCCGGTCAGTATGCTTCTTGTCAGCACATGTGCACTGTAGAGGAGCGTGATTGGTTCCCAAGACTGTCCCTTTCACAGTCTGAACATTAATTTGCAGGATATTTTTAGAAGGCATAGATCAAGACTTTACACTAATTGCATTTAAAATTATATGATTTTTTTTAATGCATAACTGCTTTCTATTATATCAGCTTAGGATTCAGCTTCTAATCAGTGGTGGCGAGTCCATAGAGGACTCGCCATAGATGGCCCCCCCATCCATGCCTCAAGCCCCCTGATCTACATATCAGGGTGCCAAACTATGGATTCCAATGGGGGGTGTTTGTTTTTTTGAATCACGTGATTAGAGCCAGAAGCTAAAAAGGTGGGCTCAGGGTGCAGTGCTCTGCGCCCTGAGCCTATCTTTTTTGAAGCCTATTAAAGTCTCTGGCAAGGAAATCCCACCCAGTTGTGTAACAATAGCAAATTAATTTATCGCTATTTTCACACTAAAGTTCCTCCCTGCCAATCAGGAGGCAGGTCGTGAGAACTATTTCCCGACTGGCCTAAGCATCAGGTGATCCTATGGGATGCCTATTGCTTAGGAAGAACAGAGAGGAGACACACGGCGGAGGAAGCCATGAGAGGAGCGAACACTGGAGCCGCTGCCTGCACCCCTTGAGAGGAGGAGAGGACACCACAGCCAGCCCTTGATCGGGTAGGTGCCTGACTGCCAGCCACCCGGGGGGTGGGGGGGGTTGTCTGTGCCACGCTTCTGGCCTTCTGGGGGGTGTGTGTGGTGTCAGTGCTGGGCTGCAGGCCGCCCAGGGGGGCTGTGCTGTCAGTGCCGCACTACCGGATTCCCGGAGGGGGGTGCTTGTTTGCCACCCCTCAAAAGAAAAACCCACCAGCCACCACTGGAACTTACTGAAAGATTTGTCAAATAATGGAATGTATGGTTCAATTTGTTTTATAACATGAAGACATAAAGTAGTCCTTTTGCATTAGGACCCTAAAGAATGCATGCAGGTAGGAAAATAAAATAAAACCATGGATGCCAGTTTCCTGTGTTTGGAAGCTGAAGGAAATTTAGTTTGCCAATTGCCAACAAATTTGCAAAGTGTTTTGTCTGCTTTGGTGTACAGAAACATGTTTTGTAGGCCATAAGGATAAACTTTGCTTAAATTTCACATAATAATAACACACACACATGTTGAAGCCTGAGATGTGCAGTGTATACAATAGAATGTTTTTCACAGTTGCAATATTAGCATAAGAAAATGGATATAAAAAATTAAAAATCACACATTTTTTATGGCTAAACAAAGCATATATTTCATTTTAGCCAAAGTGACTGTAATTGGAAAGGTATTTTTCTAAACCCAAGTTGCGTAACACCAATGACTGATGAACATAAAATACAGGAATTTTGCCACAATACTCACAAAACAATGTGGTTTTTGAATTATCAGATAAGCCCTTTATGATTTTACATAAAGTGTTAAAGCAAATGTAATTCATTTGTCATATGAGATGCACAATACACATTTGTGAGTAATTACTGTACATCATTTTTGCTAGATACTTACATATTGCTGTATGTGTTTTTAAATCTTTGCTGTCTATTGTGCATGTATTTTTCTCTACACTCCAAATGAACTACAGTATCGGTAGCAGCATTGGTTTGACACAGTCAGCTTTATTTTCTACTCAGTGTTAACACTAGGCAGGTTTAAGGATAAAAAAAAGATTGAAATCATAAAAACAGGTTCACATGTCTGCATTTTTAGCTCTTTTATAAATCCAGGTCTACAAAAACAATCACTTTTTGAAGCAACCGTCATGTTACTTTTTCTCTCTTTGGTCTTTACGCTATGTCTTTTTGTTTTTGTCTTGCAACTCCAGGTTGAAAGAAAATTGAATGTGCCTCAGATGTATTTTTTTCATGTCTTGCAGGGCTGTATCAGCTTTGTTGTATAAATTTGGCCTACTGACCAGCATATTTGCTGAAATTAACAACTACTCACTGCAAGTCACCAACATTTTTTTTTTAAAAGATGCACAGAAAAGGCACCAAAAGATGAACTTTGGTGCCACCTGTTTTTAAATGGGTATGCCACTTAATAAATCATAGAGACTAAAGTAACTGAATTAATTGCTAGTCCATAGAGACTAAACATGTCTTTTATGTAGAACATGGCATGATATAATACTGTATTTAATGCCTTTTACTTACCCAGTGTTAATGTGTACCGTATTTGCCGGTGTATAAGACGACTGGGTGTATAAGACGACCCCCTATTTTTCCAGTGAAAACTTAGGTTTGGGGATATACTCGCCATATTAGACTACCCCCCTTCCGAGCCAACACCATTTACAAAAAAACATCAGAAAAAATGAAAATAAAAAAATATCAGACTTAACATCAGAAAAAGGAAACTGGTGAACTACAAGTCCCAGAGATCCCACAATTGGTAGGCAGCAACAATGAATCCACTCCTCCAAAGCACCATAAATCATACCTGTATTTTAGGGGAGATCTGGAGCTGGATGTGCAGTACAGGATGCTTTGTTAATAAGTAGAGCACCAAGTACACACAGTATATGATGCTGTGTTAGTACAGTAGCGCCAGGTACACTTCAGAATACAGTGTGCAGACAGTGTTCACCGCTGAGCCAATCACGGCAGGCATTGTATTTTACTAATCTGTTGATGGATACAAAGCCTGCTCGGATTGTCAGAGGCTGTGACATCAGCCCGCACCGCTCTGACTCATGTAGCCTGCTCGGATTGGCAGAGGTTGTTACCCAATCCGAGCAGGCTTAGCAGGCTCTGTATTCATCGGAGTGCATCGCCCGCCGGGATTGGCTGAGCGGCGCATACTGTATACATATTACAATTTTACAGAGCGCCCGGCGGACTGATATCCATCTGGCGGCTTCTTCACCCGGCGTATAAGACGACCCCTGCTTTTTGGCTGTGTAATTTCGGTGTAAAAGGTAGTCTTATACGCCAGAAAATACAGTAATGCCAAGGAGATTGTCTTGCTTGAAAGTGAAAACAAACTTAACTACTCTGAAAATCAGAAAGGTCAGCATATATCAAAATAAATATTATTACCTAAGAATCTAAGGCCAGAGACCACACATTTAAAGTGGAGGTCCACCAAATTTGTATTTTTTTATATACAAATACTGCAGCTGCTGACTTTTCAAAATAAGGACACTTACCTGTCGAGGGCGCCCGCGATGTCGGCACCCGCATTTGATCTCTCCCTCGGCTCTCGGGAGCTGCCGCCGCCATCTTTGGTAAGAGAATCAGGAAGTGAAGCCTTGTGGCTTCACTTCCTGGTTCCCTACTGCGCATGCGCAAGTCGCGCTGCGCAATCTGAATGGTCCCTGCTGTCTCTGGGACCCGTGTGTGTCCCAGCAGACAGCGCGGGGGGACAGGAAGAGGCGTAGACTCCCGCAGAAGTCTATGCCCGGAAGTGGGTGCAAATACCTGTCTTATACAGGTATCTGCACCCCCCTCCCCCCTGAAAGGTGCCAAATGTGACACCGGAGGGGGGAAGGGTTCGGAAAAGCGTAAGTTCCATTTTTGTGTGGAACTCTGCTTTAACCATTCATGTTGTTTAGGCTATTTTAGTGTTGGCACGTATACTACACGTGCATTCATCTCATTTCGTAATGCTTTCACTCACTGGTGTACAAAGTTTGACAACGGTAGCTTTGGCTGAAAAGATGGAAGAAAGGATTGACAAGTACTATATTGCAAAACATATGCCAAGTCACCCACTGATCTATTACAATTCATTAAATTACCTAAAGTAGGGGTTAGAAAACATCCTGACAAAGGCAAAGGTTGCAGGGGATAGGTGACCAGAGCACAAGGAATCCTGTACAGCCTATAACAGACAATACTTTACTGCCATTATACTGGAGAGTATTAGCATATGGTACATGAGTGTTATTGGGAGCCAGAGTAAGGAAACAAAGAATAAAAGAAAATAACAGGCCAGGAAGTAAAAACGCTGTTTATACTGAAGAAAATCCAATAATTATATCTATTAACCTATACACATTCATATAACCCATCCATAACCATGACACATATTAAGTCAAACCTATACTTTAAAAAAGTCTGTACAACTAGCTTTAAAATGGCCCCTTCATATGTGAATCCTTTCTGAAAGACTACATCTAATTCACGTTTTACTATTTAGATTTAAAACAATTGGGTAAGAGGAAAATACTTGATTAAAAGTGTTATTATTCATGACAGTATAAATAACCCATGGGAAATAAATCTGGTTAGTGTTACCAGTTCCATATGATGAAACTAATTAATCTGGGACAATCTACAAGCCTTCACAATTGAATGTTCTTGTTACTGGTGCTGCTTAGGCAACAGGCTGTTCTGACTATGCAAGGAAACCTTAGTGGGCATTGTGATGTCATATAAGATATAAGATATAAGTCACTGCTTAAACAGGTTTTTGCATAGTGTTACTATTAAAGAGGGATATCCAGCCAGCATGTACAGTGTGTATGGAATGCTGTATAACAAATCTAGTTTCTTTTTAAAGAAAATTTAGTTTGGAATTGTAGAAAAAGCAGGATTAGAGACTACATTTGGAGAACAATGCTCAATTAATTACTTTATACATTAGTTCCATAGTACAACGTATAGCTAAAAACAGCAATAAACTCCATTCTGCAATTTTTAAAACTTGTTGGCACTAGTTCACAGAAAGAAGGTGCAGAGAAGGGCAGTTAAATAAGTACAGGTCCATTGGGTGGATTGAACATGACACATCACCTCCATTGTTTGTAACGCAGCCTAGAATGCTGACGGCGCTTCTCAAAACAAGTGTTAGCTGCCAAGGAAAACCTTTTGCGTTGTTTTTAAACCCCTTTACCTGTTTTTAACAGGATTTTTGGGAATAAATCACAAACGTACTTAACTATGGAAGTTGCGTCTTTCTTTATTTCCCACTAAAAATTGTATTCCTGCCAGGGTGTGGTATACATCTATCTGGAGCATACCCATTGAAATATCCAACGATTGATGCCGATCAAATCCCGTTTTTGACAACCAGTGGTGAGGCCGATAGGAATTCCGGTTGGGATTGTCATTTGAGCCTATATGACTACCTGTAATGGGTGTCATGGGATTTCGGTGAGGAGGATGTGTGGCAGGTGTTGATGGTGGTGGAATTTTTAACCAAGACCTGGAATACATCATTATTGAATATCAAATGAACTTCATTGCATCACAGATTTTGCACTTGGATATTATTTTTGTTGCATTTTGTGCATAATTTTGGGACATTATATACATAATTTAAGTTTATATATATCAATTTCTTTGCATTTAGAGATTGTTCTACTGCTTTTTAAGCATTTTGTGCACTTTATATCACAATATTCACAGAGAGCGCGGTTTAATTCATTTTTATTAATTATATTTTTTATCATGGAATACCTATTCTTTTATTTTTTTATGACAGATTGGATAGACTGGGGAATGTTGAGGAAACTGCATTTTTTTATTATTCAATAATTTGTTAATGAGTCCCAAGAATAAACAGAGAATTCAATGCTTCACCTTGGAGGCATTACTTAAGCCATATATAAAGACACATAGTTGCATCTTTTTTAATATCAAAATAATAATAATGAAATACATATGACATCAGTACTGGCCTTAGTGTAAGCTGAAGAGAGGGCAATCAGTTTCAATAATGGATGTCAATTGAGATGCACGTGGAGCATCAGTGTATGTGATAGGAGAGGTAGAAATTACAGGAGAAAAGGGAATCAGGAGGGGAAAAAGAAGGGAGAGGCAACATAAGAAAGAAAGGTAGTATATGAGAAATTGAGCAGTGGTTGGGGAGTCCCTGAGATTTGACATCCAGGAGCATAATGAGACAGACCGGCTTCCGGGGAGAAGCGAAATGCACAAGCCAGACAGGAACTTCCGGTGACGTTGTTGAATTGTGTTCCAAACCAGCATTACATGCTTTTTATCCAAAAATTCTAAATATGAGTGCTCAATTTGTTTTTTTTTAAGTTTTTTAACAAAATGTAATCACACAATGGATATCTCCTGCCCTGATTCTCCTTTCATGATAAACATATATCAGAGATCTGCCATCCTGCTGAAGCGTATGAAAGAGTTGTAAAATACCCATCACAGAAATCTGAGGATTGACATTTTCGTAAGAAGAAGCGTTATTTCTACTGAGAGTTAATAAGTGAGGGCACATAAGGAGGGGAGCACAGCACATTATGGTCTTTCACTCCAAACCACTGGCACAAGAAAATTGAAGAACAGATTGCACTTTAAAGGACTAATTTAACCACTTAAGGACTGCCCACTACATATATACTGCGGCAGGGTGGCTCTATTGCGTGAAAGAACATACCTTTTATGCAATGGATAGCCCACTGCATGGAAGTGGAGCTGATGCATGTGTCCGGCTGACTCGATGTCCACCGGCCACCCAAGATTGCTTCACAGAGAGGCAGAACGGGGATCTGCCTCTGTGAAAACAAGGCAGATCCCCATTCTGACAAGGGAGAACGTGGAGATTGTCTGTTCCTAGTAATCAGGAACAGCGATCTCTGTGTTCTTCCTGTCAGTACTTCCCCCACACAGTTAGAAACACACTGAGGGAACACATTTAACCCTTTGAACGCCCCTGATGTTAACCCCTTCCCTGCCAGTGTCATTTATACAGTGATAAGTGTATTATTTTTAGCACTGATCACTGTATTGGTGTCACTGATCCCTAAAAGTGTCACTTAGGGTCAGATTTGTTTGCCACAATTTTGCAGTCCTGCTAAATATTGCTGATCGCTGCCATTACCAGTAAAAATAATAATAAAAAATAAAAGTCCATAAATCTATCCCATTTTTGTAGACACTATAACTTTTGCGAAAACCAATCAATATACACTTATTAGATTTTTTTTTTTTACCAAAATGATGTTGAGGGCTTTCACACTGGAGCGGTGCGCTGACAGGGCATCAGAAAAAGTCCTGCCGGCAGCTTCTTTGGAGCGGTGAAGGAGAGGTGAACTCACCGCTCCTCCACCGCTGCTCCCCATTGAAATCAATGGGGCAGCACTGCGATACCACCGGGAAAATGCCGATCAGGCAGCGTTTTAGGGGCAGATTTAACCCTTTTAGGGGTTAAAACCACCCACTAGCGGCTGCATAGCGACGCTAAAACGACGGTAAAGCGGCGCTAAAAAGTGGACTATATAAACACATCTGCTGTACTAGGACTTTACCTTATGGTCTACAGCATTCTGCTACCTGTTCCCTTTGTTTGATCTCCTGTTGCCATTCTGATCCATCTGACTATGCTTGTATCTCTACCTGAACTAACCCCTGGCTTGCTCTTGGACCACGTTTCTGCTTTACCCCTCTGTCTGCCTGTTTGCCGTCACCAACTCCAGCTTGAACCTGATTACTCTGCTGCCTACTTCTCTGTTCCTGACGTGCCTGCTAGTGACTGAACTGGCTGACCCTGATCTGTGTCCAGCCACTCTTATATCTGCTGCCTGTGACCTGCAAAACCTGGCAATTACCTGCCGTCTGCTACCTGCCAGTCTGCCAAGCACCTGCTGCCTGTGACCTGCCAACCTGCCAAGTACCTGCTGCCTGCTACCTTCCAGCCTGCCAAACACCTGCTGCCTGTGACCTGCCAACCTGCATAGTTACCTGCTGTCTGCCACCTGAAGGTCTGCCAAGTACCTGCTGCTCTGCGTCATGATTCTGCCTGCATCTTTGTGCGCACAGACCTTTCATCTACAGCCTATACCATCTAAACTGCTAGGCACTCGTGCCACTCCAGGCTTTCGTGCTTCCTATTTACTTTATCAGGGGTACCAGGCCAGAGGTGTAAGAGATCACCTTCCTCTCCACGTCAGGCTCCATCTCCAGGTACGTGACAGGCATGTATAGTATGTCGATGATTTCAACACATTTTGTATGAAGCGACAATATGTAGATTTGCACAGAATTTTGGTAGACAGCGCTGGGTTCACTTATTTTAATAAACAAAGGTTAGCTTCAGGTATACTTCAAGTGGAAAGTGATCACCTTAAATAAATGCATTAACAACTTATGGACACCCCGTTAGAAGATTCTTTGGGCATTTGTTTATCACAAGGTCACCACAATGTGCAAAGGGAAATGCCTTCTAACTGAAAGAAAATAGGTTAAACCTCCACATATAAAATTGTTTAGTTACTGTAAGAGCATGTGTAAAAAAATGAGTAAAAGTCTTAAGCATTACAGCTGGATATAGATTTCTAAAAGCACAAAACACTAATAGTTGTATTTTAAATAAAGAAATACATATAGTAGACAAAATCATTTAGGAAGTCATCTGTATTGAGGATCAAGAAAGCCTTCTTCCCTGTTAGATGCTTTTTGAATAATTGAACCTTATGGATAATTTTTTACTTTGTTCCTTGATTAGGTGTTAAAACTAAATTCCTACATTTTGGAACTAAATTGTCAAACATATTGTGTTTCTCTGATTGTTTGATTGATTGCCATTTTCCTATTCATCCAAACCATTCACGCTTTTGTGTCACCTCTTTCACAGGTTTTAGACAGTGCCATCAACAGCCTAAGACTAAAAAGGAAGAAGCAGCTGTACCAGACAGAACAAGACTAGACGTGTTGATTTATAGAGAATATGTGTGAAAAGTGTTTGTGCATAATTATAACTTCATGTTAACTCTATATTTGTACGTGGTGTTTTTGTTATAATGTAGCTTATACAAACTTACATGCTATTGGCTTATTTTACCAACACTGACATATTCTACAAGAACACACCAAAAGATATGATCTACAATGAATGTTTACTTAGGATGTCGATAGAAACAAACACAGGCTGCTGCAAAAACTTTAAACGAATCCGAACCCATGCTAAAAAAAGGTTTCTACTTGTTAACACATCTGAAACGTTTGAATGAAATGTCAAGACTACCACTGCTTTCTTTCTGAAGTGTGACTTTTGAAATTTTCTACTAACTTATATCTTAAAAGAATAACTAAGTTACAACTGGAAACGTTACACTCATGTCAACATTAAAATTAAGAAAAAGGTATTAAAATGACACAAAGCTATTTTTCTTTTTCTTAAAGTTGACAGCAATGAATTTGGAATGACTGTAATGTGAGATTTTTTGTAACAAAATAAGTGATTTTCATAAATAATAGCATAAGCATCAGAATGCGGAAGACAACTAATTAATTCCCCTCTGGAGTCATTTTTACATTTTTTGGATGCCTGTTAAAAATATGCAGATTCACTTAAAACCCCATAACAGGGGAGTGTAATAAATTAGTTTTTAACAATTTTAATAAACAGTATTAGGCTATGGGAGCTCTTTTCACTTCTATGTTCTGTTTTGCCTCTGATGTACTTGTGAAAGTACAGGCATACCCCACTTTTAGGTACACTATGGGGTTTATTTACTAAAGCTGAAAAGTGAAAAATCAGGCTCACTTCTGCATAGAAATCAATGAGCTTCTAACACCAGCTTGTTCAATTAAGCTTTGGTAATAAAAACTGGAAGCTCATTGGTTTCTATGCAGAAGTGAGCCTGATTTTGGACTTTCCAGCCTTAGTAAATAAACCCCATTGTGTACTTAAAAGTGGGGTATGCCTGTACTGCTTGTGTACGAGTGACACCCATGTGATATAGCAGCCTCTGGAACATACACAAGGGAATAACAAATGCACACTTGGACCTACTTACTATTTAAGGGGTCTGTGACTTTTGGTGAGTGTCCAGGGAGTTGGGGTCATCTGGGGATCATGATTTTGGAGTAACAAGTGTGGCACTTGGGAATCAAAGAGTGTTGAAGCAACACATACACTGTATTCGGAGAACTTTACAGCACCTATACAACACAGTTTGATGTGAACATTTTTTTCACTTTGCACTGAACAAGCAGTTACCTGGGTCACACCATTTTTTCAGTTGTAAAAAAAAAAAAAGATAGTAACCGTGTTATACTTACCTGCTAGCTGCCATAACCCCAGTATCCTCTTCTTCAGCGGGTGGTCCACTTTCAGATAAAAGCCGATTTGCCGCAAGATCACTTTTATCGGCAGTGGGAGAGGGCCCCCCTCCCGCCACGCCCTAGTGCTCTCCGCCGCTTGCCAGAGCTGCCAGCAGCAGTGGAGGCAATCGTGTCTGCTCCATGTGTGGTAGGGAGCTTAGTGAGGGGAAGATGGCCTTCCGCCCTGTATACCATTGCAGGACAGAAGACCCGTCAAAATGTCACTTCCACCCATAGCTCTTAACCACCTCAGTACAGTGCATTGTCACCTTCCTGCCCAAACCATTTTTCAGCTTTCAGCGCTGTCACATTTTGAATGACAATTGAGCGGTCATGCAACGATGTACCCAAATGAAATTGTTATAATTTTGTCCCCACAAATAGAGCTTTATTTTGGTGGTATTTGATCATCTCTGCAGTTTTTATTTTTTGCACTATAAACATAAGAAAAGGGACAAGTTTAAAAAAAAACGATATTTTTTACTTTTTGCTATACTAAATATCCCCAAAAAATATAAAAAAAAACATTTTTTTCCTCAGTTTAGACCGATACGTATTCTTCTACATATTTTTGGTAAAAAAAAATCACAATAAGCGTATATTGATTGGTTTGCACAAAAGTTATAGCGTCTACAAAATAGTGGATAGATTTATACCATTTTTATTATTATTTTTTTTAACTAGTAATGGCGCCGATCTGTGATTTTTATCGTGATTGCGATATTGCAGCGGACATATCGGACACTTTTGACACATTTTTGGGACCATTCACATTTATACAGCGATCCGTGCTATAAAAATGCATTGATTACTGTATAAATGTGACTGGCAGGGAAGGTGTTAACCACTAGGGGGTGCTGAAGGGGTTAATATGTTCCCTGGGAGTGATTCTAACTGTGGGGGGAGGGGACTCACAAGGGGAGGAGACCGATCTGTGTTTCTCTGTACAGAGAACACACCATCAGCTCCTCTCCTCTGACAGGACCGCGGATCTGTGTGTTTACACACACATATCCACGGTCCCGCTGTGTTACCGGGCAATCGCGGGTGCCCGGCGGACATCAAAGCCGCTGGGCACGTGCACCGGGTGCCCAGTGACACGGCGGGTGCACGTGTGCGCTGCTGGTGGCACGTGCATGCTCCTTGGAGGGCCGGGAAGGAGAGGGCGTCATATGACACCCTCCTGCCCTGAGAGCTGCGCCGCCTGGTCGTCAATAGACAGCCGGCGGTCGCATAGTGGTTAAAGATCCTTTTTTTTTCTCAAACAACATTTTTTTTAAAAGAACAGTGTAAAAATGAAAAATAAAAGGTAAAATAAATAAGAAAAAAAAATGTAAACGTGCCCCGTCCCGCCGAGCTCGTGTACAGAAGCGAAGGCATACATGAGTAGCGGCCACATATGAAAACGGGGTTCAAACCACACATGTGAGTTATTTCCACGATCAGTAGAGCGAGATCAATACTTCTAGCACTAGACCTCCTCTGTAACTCAAAACATGTGACCTGTAGAATTTTTTAAACATTGCATATGGAGATTTTTAAGGGTACAAGTTTTTTGCCGTTCCACAAGCATGCGCAACTTTGAAGCATGACATGTTGGGTATCAATTTACTTGGCGTAACATCATCTTTCACAATATAAAAAAAATGGGGCTAACTTTACTGATGTCTTATTTTTTAATTAAAAAAGTGTATTATTTCCAAACAAAGTGCGCTTGTAAGAACGCTGCACAAATATGGTGTGACAGTAAGTATTGCAACAATCGTCATTTTATTCTCTAGGGTGTTAAAAAATATATATAATGCTTGGGGGTTCTAAGTAATTTTCTAGCAAAAAAATGATTTTAACTTGTAAACAACAAGTCTGAAAAATAGGATTGGTCTTAACCACTTCCCACCCGGCCACTGCACATGTATGGCCGGGTGGGCGCTCTCTCCTTCTGAGTGGACGTTCAGGAATGCCTCTCAAAAGGAGTGGGATTGCGCGCGCACGTTCCTGCGCAGCGGAGTCGATCCCGATTCGCTCGTGTCATCCGGACACGGCACATCTTAGATCGGCAGGAGGTCTCTGTGATTGTTCCTCCTGATCACATGATGGCCATGTCCAATCCTGGCCATCATGTGATGTAAACAAACAGCCGGTTGATAGGCGATCGGCTCTCCTCTCCTCACACCGAATTTGTTGCTGAGGAGAGGAGAGCAGATCTCTGCAGCCGGCTGGTGATCAGTGAGTATGAGCTGTTTTTTTACAGCTTTTTACTCACTGATCACCAGTCTAGTAAAACACACAACACACCACAGTAAAACACACAAAGTAAACATGTCCCCAAAACACGTCCCCAAAACACATGTCCCCAAAACAAACGTCCCCACATAGTAATGATTCCTAAAACACATGTCCCCCACATATATAACAGTAAAATCACATGTCTCAATAATCATTTGTACACATATGTCCGTGCTCACCTGCGCACATCTGTACATGATCATTTGCGTACATATGTCCATGATCACGTGAACCAATTATTATACATTTAACGGGATATTTTTTACCAAAAACATGTAGCAGAATACATTTTGGCTTAAATTTATGATAAAATTTGATTTTATTGGATTTCTTTTAAAATAGAATAAAGAAAATATTGTTTTTTTTACAAATGTGCTTATATCGCAAAAAATAAAAAACAGAGTCATGAATAAATACCACCAAAAGAAAGCTCTATTTTTGCGAACAAAATGCTAAAAATTTAATTTGGGTACAGCATTGCATGACCGCGCAATTCTTATTGAAAATGCGAGAGCGCTGAAAGCTGAAAATTGGCCTGAGAAGGAAGGGGGCAAAAGTGCCCAGTATTGATGTGGTTGAAGTGGTTAATGTACAATATCTGTACAATCCCCCTGAAATTTACCAAACTTATATAACAGGAGGACACGCCATCTATCCAATCACTCTGTATCCAATCAGGCAGGCCCTTGCACCACACGATTGATGATAGGTCTAAAGAAGATTGTACAATTGGATTGTATAGTGTAGGGGGAGCTTTACAGAACCCAGGACATACATCTCCTGTTTTCAATATTATGGCTCTATTCACATAGTCTGTTTTCTGATTAGTCCTGCCCAATATGCAAAATTAACGATCTATGGCTGTGTATTTAGTAAGAAAAGTATTCACTGATTGCATTCAGAAAACGTACACCTGATAAGGGATGGTAGTAATGTCCTGGAGTAGGAGAGTAGATGATGTAAGGTGTGTGGTCAGCTGGTAAACTCCTTCACATCCCAAGGTCTGTCCCGGAGGTAATGGAGAAGGAGTTTTATACAGCCAGCTGGACACTAAGGTAAGGGGTGTGTGAGATAAATAGAAAGCTTTTTTATTTCTGCAAAAGAAGTACATTAATGGTATATTGGTACATAGGGTAGCTGGAATTCAGGGAAAAAATGTGAACTTATCCTTTAAGGGAAAGCATTTCTAAAAGCA
Organism: Lithobates sylvaticus; assembly: GCA_028564925.1. Classification (NCBI taxonomy): domain Eukaryota; kingdom Metazoa; phylum Chordata; class Amphibia; order Anura; family Ranidae; genus Lithobates; species Lithobates sylvaticus. The sequence goes on along the minus strand of CM053027.1, from coordinate 455,766,403 downwards.
GTTTTATTGGGGGTATAGATTAGGGATTTGTGTGTGCAGGGGTACAATCTTTAAATTATGTAATAATTAGTGTATGCATTCTTGCTATTAGTTTGCTGTACAATTTGATAAAGGTGTACAGTATTATGAACTGGCTTATTGGCACAAAGGTAAGAACCAGTGTGTACCAGGAGTGCTAAAAACATCAATGGAATGGAAAAAAACTCTGGGTAAGGGTCTAGAAAAAAGACTATATAATTGTCCATAAAGTCCAATAGAGTCCATGGGTAGGTTCACTCAGTGGCAGCTCATTAGACAAGCAAGAAGCAACTTGAGGAGAACTGGGAACTAATCACAAGTGCCATACTGAGTGTAGCGTTTTGGTTCATTTATTTGTATTAAAAGGAAAGTAAGATGATAAAAAGCATGTAACACTGCAATGATCCCCGTCCATGGAGCAATGACTCAGGAGGGTTCTCTGTGGCTCAGAGGGATGCTGCTGGTGTTTTTCAGTGCTTCCTGGAGCCGAAGAACTCAAGAGCAACCGATCATGACATCAATTCCCGGATGTGTTGGGATTTCATAGGCGACATATTTTTTTGTAAGTAACTTTCCTTATAATACAAATAAATTCACCAAAATGCTACACTCAGTATAGCACCAGCTTTCTTCCCAGACAGGGTGGTGTGTGTATGGTTGCCAAACTGACCAGTCAGTTTACCAACTTCAAGGGGTGGCAAATTATTCTAAGTCATGTGTCTAATGCCCCATACACACGGTCGAAAATCCGACCACAAAATCCATCGGATTTTTTCCGACGGATTTTGTCAGACACTGGTGTTGCATACACACGGTCGGACAAAGTTGTCGGAAAATCTGTTTATTCTGAACGTGGTGACGTTTGTTGCCTACGACGGGACTACGTAGAGGCTAGTAGCCAATAGCTTTGGTCTTGTAATGTGATCTGAGCATGCGTGGCACTTTGTCCGTCGGAATTCGCTACACACGATCGGAAAAAATCCGATAGGAAAATATGAGAGCAGGAGATAAAACTTTGTCCGTCGGAAAATCCGATGGAAAAAGTCCGATGGAGCCTACACATGGTCGGAATTTCCGACAACATTGTCCGATAGGACATTTTCCATCTGAAAATCCGACCGTGTGTACGGGGCATAAGATGTGTGTGTGACAATGGTAATCTCATAAGTGTGTGATAATCATGTGGCTGCTCCACAGCTCTTGGAGTGCCCTAGATTGTGTGCAAGATTTGTATTTGCCTGTGTGTCCAGCCAGCTAGATTGTCCGCAAGTCTTTTTGGTGGTGGCCAGTGGTATTTGAAAGCTGTGATAATGATATCTGGTTTTACCTTCCCAGAGTAAGCTCTCACCCGCTTCCACCTCCACCAAACATGGCCCTCGCTCCAGTCAGTGAGTCACCGCACGCATAGGGCCTTGACATGGATGGACTGCCTTCATTGCTTCATAGTATTTGAAAGGCAGCTATTCATATAGATAACTATTTTTATTGTGTAACAAAGCTTGTCACTGTTTTCTAACAGATCTTCTTTCTAATCACAGACTTCATAAACCAGAGACAGCAAGCTTCCACAAAAAGAGATCAACCCCTGAACGTCACAAAAAAGCTGTCTGCTATGTCACAGTTTCTCTGTGGACACACAAGAGACCCATAGGGGTTAAAGCCAAAAAGGAAGAACATCCCTTTCCTGCACATTTTGTACAAAAATACAAACTGAAAATGTAGGTAGCTACTAAATTACAGAATGGGCTATTTACTGTAAGTTTATTTTTTTTTATTTTGTTTTAAAGAAATTTGCTTAAACTTAGAAACAATATTCTCGGCATTATATACTGTTTCAAATTAAAATCTGGTCATATAATTACAAATTATTGACCTTTCTAAACTTATGTCTGACAGTTCCGTTCATTTTTTATATTGTTTTCATGTTACAATGTGATAGTGTGGTTGAGGGTAAAATGTATTTGCCCCCTGCATTTTGAACAAGCAATATTAAAGAACCTTTGGAGATAAAGTGGTTAATGATGTTTGTGAACTAATCATATCTGACAAATGAAATGTCCAAAGCAGTTTTATTCAATAACTGAGAAGATACCCGCAGCGGACATGCAACAATTCAGACGTCTTAGCAGCTTCTACATTTTGCTGCTCATATTTTCTAAGAGTATGTTTTCCTGATAAACAAGTAGAGCAATTGCCTTCTGCATGAAAAGTTTTCAATGTAATTGTCTGTCAATGATATGATGATTTATAATGCAATCTGTTACTTCTGCAGCTACAGATAATTCTAATTTGCCACGATTGTTTTAGATCTGATGAACCTGGCAATCGCTCACAATTTTCTATTTTGGTGTTTTCTCAGGTACTGCACAGAAGTCAATCAATGTTTTTTTTTTGCCACTTCTATTAAATAGAGATTGTAAATACTGTAGGGGCAGACAAGCACCCATCAGAGCTGTACATAATTTACATGACAGAACCATTACAGGTAAAATCTGAAATCCAGTCAAACAGCCGAATGCATAGATGACATACCTTTTAATAGAATTATTTTAACTGCTAAAGGATTTGTATTTTTGTCAGTCCTTTCTTCAGATTTACACAGCTCTACCACACAGTGAAGCCCTGGCTGGTATGACAAGAGACCTCATTTTCATCTGCTGCAGTTAAAGTACATGGGATCGGGCTCAGGTACGAAAAAGAGGGGTGCTGCAGCACAGAACGTTTTTTCACCTTAATGCATAGAATGCATTAGGGTGAAAAACCTTGAGGCTTTACAACCACTTTAAGTAACCCCTACTTGTCCCTCCCCCAGCCTATGGCTGTAGGAGAGGTAATAAGCCGATGACCTCAATCCTCTGTCACTCTGATCTTTCCTCCTGTTAGTATGTTTGCACTGTTAGTAAGTTAGCACTACAACGTTGACCAGCTCCTTTATTACTTCTCTCTTTCCCACTATGAGCTGTGTTGTTCAAAGGATTGGAAGATGCAAATACTGCTTGCATTTATGCATGTATTAGGAATATGTATCTTTAATATACTGTATGCCTGTATTGTGTTTATATAAATCATTAAGGTGTTAATTCAAAGCAATTTTTTTATAAAAAAAAAAAATAACAAACATGTCATACTAACCTGCTCTATGCAGAGGTTTTTTTCTTAGGTCCTCCGTCGGCGCTCTGGGTCCCTCCTCTTTGCTGAGTGCCCTCATAGCAAGCTCAGTGTTGCCAACCTACCAGACTAAAATTCACATGAAACTCAAAATTTACTGGCACAGCCAAGTTTTTACTGGCATTTTCTAAAAGTTACAAAATTAACCTCCCTGGCGGTATTCCCGAGTCTGGCTCAGGGTGGAATTTCAGTACCATTAGCGGTAACCCCCCGAGCCAGACTCTGGATCGCATCGCAGTATCCAGGGAAAGTTACTTACCTTGTCCCCTGGATCCTGCAATGTCTCCCCGCTGTGTGTGCGAGCTGTCTCCTCGCTCGATTCACACAGTGCCGAGTTCCGCCGAGCTCCGTTCCCTGCGGAGTAGCGACGCACAGGAGCGGAGATCAACGCCAAATTCTAAAAAGTAAAAACACAAAACACATACAGTATACTGTAATCTTACATATTACAGTACTGTATAAAAAAAATACACATCCCCTTTGTCCCCAGTGGTCTGTCCAGTGCCCTGCATGCACTTTTATATTATAAATACTGTTTTTTCTGCCTGGAATTTGGAAATTATCCATAGCAACCAAAAAGTGTCCCTTTATGTCAAAAGTGGTTTTAGACCAACTAGAAAACAGCGATAATAAATTAGAATCACTTGCAGAATTGAGCTATAGTGATTTGCAATTCTAATGACAGCGACAATTATGCAACTGAGCAAATTTCAGTGTTTTTGATTTGATTACATTATTAAATTATTTTTATTATTATTGATTATAATTATTTATAGTTATTTATTATATTATAATTTATGATTTTGCGTTTCAAACTTTATCATACCCGGGATGTCTACTAGACTCTGGTTTGAACAGATTTAAGTGAGTTATTCCTAAGAATTACAGGCCTACAATATAAAACGCCAAATTTCCATGCAAAATAATTGTACCGCTTTCAGCACCTAAAATCAGAAATAATCATACCACCAGGGAGGTTAAGCTACAAACAAGTACAATAAGCAATTAGCAGTGTGGTTTAAGATAGATATTAGGGTAAACAAAAAACATATTTCTTATGTTATTTTTGATATAGTAAGGGTGGGTTATGTCCAACTGGAGAGATTTCCCCTTAATTTCTGTTCCACCACAGAAAGTGAGCAGAAATCCCAGGTAGCCACCAGGATCACCAAGAATTCCTGTCTCCATTCCTGTCTCCATTCCTGTCTCCATTGCTCCATCCCTCCTGTCTCCATCCCTCTTTCACCTCCTGTCTCCATCCCTCCTTCACCTCCCGTCTCCATCAATCCTTCACTTCCTCTCCCGTCTCCATCCCTCCTTCACCTCCTGTCTCCATCCCTCCTTCACCTCCTCTCCCATCTCCATTCCTCTGTTGCAGGCCCCTCCAACCTCTTCAGCCTCCATCACTTCCATCCCTCTGTTACTCTATCCCTCCCTTCTTTCATCTTTCCATAGCGCCATCCTTTTATCTCTTGATCCATCCCTCCCTCCATCATACTGTCCATCCAATAATCCCTGTGCCTTATATCCCTCCACCTTTTCTATCCTCCATCACTTTCATCCCTCTATTATTCTGTCTCTCCCTCTACATTTCCATAACTCCATCCTTTACTCCATTACTCCATTTCTCTGTCTTGCTCACATCGCTCCATCCATCTCTCTGTCACCCAATCTATATATAGGGCTATTTCACACACATATGTCAGTTTTCACAGACTTCACTTGCTCAGTAGGGATCGATCTGTTGATCCCCGCTGAGCCGGTGGATCACAGGTCCGTCACTGTTCACTGTGCAGGGACGGACCTGTCAGAGCCCCACTCCCCTCTATGGAGATCAGATAAAAACAAGCAGCCTGTCCGTTTTCATCTGATCCGCCAGATGGATGGAAAATAGGGTTGCCATTTTTTAGCAGAGCGGAGCAGATCGGATGTCAGCGAACATGTCACTGCTGACATAGAGGTGCATGGAGTGTCTGTTCAGGTCCGCCTGAAAAACTGCCATGTGGACCTGAATGGTCCGCATGTTTAAAAGGACCCTCACTCCTCACTGTTTCCATCTCTCTGTCCATCCACTGCCCCCATCACTACACTTCTCTGTCTTTCCATTATAAACAAATAAAAACACACCAGTGCGCTTCCACACCCAATTTTCTCACTATTTACCCAAAAAATATATAAATAATAAACACCTTAAGACCATCAAGCACAATAAATAATCAAATATATAAAGATCAATCATACATTTTATAGACACACACTATACAACATTTTCAGCACTTTTCATCTACAAACTCAGCCTGATCTGTGATATTGCTGCTGCTTCCCCTCTCGTAACATGCTGGAATTTGTACTGCCACAACCTGACACATGAGGTGGTCATGCAGGAGAGGAGGCTGTGCCTGGTAATGGGTAGGGATAGAGAGGTGTAATGGAGATTGGGGGGGAGATCGCAGAAAACATGCTCCCTTTAGAAGCAGAGCAGTTCACAGACAAAAACAATCTAGTGTAACAGCATGAGACAGGAGCCTGCTACACAGAGCCCATCATCTCCTCTCCCCTCTCCCCCTCCTCCTGTACACTAAGATAAGCTGCTGACAGGGCTGTCTGCATGTTGCTCAGCTAGCTTAACTTAGGCTAGGCTGAACTCCGTCCTCCACTGCAGACTGTCTCCACTCATCCCCCCTCCCAGCATCTCCTGTGAGGAACTTACAGGTTGGTAAAATGAGCTCTAACTCTTACACTATGTGTTTCACCATCTGATTGCTCATAAGCAAGGGGAAAGGGGTGGGAGGGGAACCAGAATAGAAGGGGGGGGGGGGTTGTGGAAAGGGGAAGAGGAGGGGAAAAGGGCAAATTAAAATAGCATGTATACAATCACAAGTGAAAAAATGACAAGGAATCAAGTCATAGTTTATAAAAGTCCATATCATGTAGTTGAAAAACAAGCAACTGTAGAAGGCAGCCCTGTTTGAAGACTAAGAAGCAGCAAAGCAATCTTCTGGGAACAGAGGTGCCACTCTAAGTGCAGTATTAAAACAGTGCTTAAATAAAACTTAAAATTTGGTACTCACAAAAGTACACAGACAATGGGCATGTGAACAAGATACTGCCAGACATCCATGAAATGGGTTCATTCCGTGAGCTGGAGGGCGGTGGTCATTGGTATATCAGGCTGAGACATGCACTGCTGACACTTCCGGCCGGTGGAATGCACGCCGACAATCAGCCTGAATAGCCTATTCTTCAATCCACTCCAGCACCCGGAAGTGACGTCAATTCCCTGGTTGTCGGCGTGCGTTCCACCGACCTGAAGTGTCAACAGTGCATGTCTAAGCCTGATGTACTGATGACTACCGCCCTGCAGCTCACGGAATGAACCCACTCCATGGATGTCTGGCAGTATCTTGTTCACATGCCCATTGTTGGTGTACTTTTGTGAGTACCAAATTTTAAGTTTTATTAAAGCACCGTTTTAATACTGCACTTAGAGTGGCGCCTCTGTTTCCATTTCCAGTGTCCTGTGAGGAACTTGAATAAGGCACACTGAGAGAAAGGGGGAGGGTACAAGTAGCTTCACTCACAGTCAGATCATCAGAAACTCTTGGTCTCAGCCGGCTCCGGCCAGAAACTGCACATGCGCAGTCGAGCTGAGAGCATCACTGGCTGAAAGTTGGCAGGCTTTTCACTTTACGGAATTTTACGGGCACTGAAAATCTGCCCAGTTTTTACGGGCTGCCCGTAAAAACACAGGTGGTTGGCAACACTGAGCAAGCTGCTTGCTGTGGGGGCTCCCGAGCCGGCTCTCTGCATCCATAAGACACAGAAAGTACATCTCAGGATACCCCCCGATCCCACCTCACTGGCTGTGATTGACAGCAGGGGGAGCCAATGGCTCCTGCTGCTGCATATTAGCCAATCAGGAGGAGGATACCCGGGATAGCCTGCAGTCTCATGTACATCACTGAATCAAGATCGGACAACCACTTTAAGCATTGAGCATTAAGAACATAAGGGATCTGTGTTGTAAAAAATATTAATACATAACTAATAAATTCGTTTTATCATGGAAGTAGGAGTGCACATATGTAGAATGTAACCTCCTCCCAATGACTTTTCAGGCAACCTTGTTTCTTTTGCAGAAAATGCAGTGTTTATTAGATATGAGAAACAGATGACAAGTCCAACAGAGTCTACACAAAACATTTCAATAAAATAAAAAGAAGCCCTAGCACTATGAACCATCTTCAGGATACCCAATTCTTCTGGCCTAAATTTTTACCAAATCAACCTCTACTAACATTCACCTACTCACCCACCTTATTTTTGAAATTCCCAGGACCCCTCTTGTATTTTTTAGGACAAAATAGCAATTCTCACCACATTTGTACATATGTAAACAAATCATCCTTTCAAATGCCCAAGATCCTTCTAGTGTTGTTTAACCCTTTCCTGAAAAGCATATATTCTGGATATTTAGCCCCACAGAAGTAGGCCTTTATCTTCATATACATATACATTTTAAATATTAAATATAAATATTCACACCAAGCTTTGTGAATATTACTACAGCATGAGCTAGCGCTGTGAAAATGTAGCTTCTCGTCTTATATATGCAAACACATTCCATTAGTATATATAAGACGAGAAGCTACATTTTCACAGTGCTACCTCATGTTGTAGCAGTATTCACAAAGCTTAATGTGTTGTATGAGATTTACTTAAAATTTAAGGCGGTAACATTTTCTCATGACACAAACACCGTCCACCACATGGAGCAGAAAACTCACAACTTTTGAATCCTTGTACAACCCCACAGAGAAATCTGATATTCCTTATTTATGCCCTACTCCAGGAGGAGACCCCCCTCCCCGAAGTAGAAGCATCGTGCCTATCGTGGGAAAAAGACTTAAAACTAAACCTCACTGACGAACAATGGGAAGACATTTATGAACGCGTACACAAAGGCTCACTTAATGTGGCTATCCAGGAAAACTCCTACAAAATTGCAACCATGTGGTATAGAACTCCTGCACGTCTGCATAAATTTTCCCCTTCAATACCTAACACTTTCTGGAGATGTGGGGAAGCAGAGGACTCTATGCTCCACATTTAGTGGCAGTGTGCACCTCTCCAGCAATTCTGGAGAGATGTACACGCTCTAACGAACCACATCACCTCATATGCCCCATACACACGGTCGGAAATTCCGACCACAAAATCCGTCTGATTTTTTCCGACGGATTTTGTCCGACACTGGTGTTGCATACACACGGTCGGACAAAGTTGTCGGAAAATCCGATCATTCTGAACGTGGAGACGTTCATTGCGTACGACGGGACTACGTAGAGGCTAGTAGCCAATAGCTTTGGTCTTGTAATTTGATCTGAGCATGTGCGGCACTTTGTCCGTCGGAATTCGCTGCACACGATCGGAAAAAGTCCGATCGGACTTTGTTGTCGAAAAATTTGAGAGCAGGAGATAAAACTTTGTCCGTCGGAAAATCCAACGGAAAAAGTGCGATGGAGCCTACACACGGTCGGAATTTCTGTCAACATTGTCCGATAGGACATTTACCGTCGGAAAATCCGACCGTGTGTACGGGGCATTACACACTAGACTATAGCCCTGCACAGTTTCTCCTACACAACACATCCATTCCCAAAAAGGATTATCATAAACCACTAGCCATGCACATGGTCAATGCAGCTAGATTATGTATCCCGATTCACTGGCATTCCACAGTGGTACCATCCATTCGGGAATGGCAGGTTAGGATCTCAAAAATTGAAGAGATGGAGGAATTGCTCTATATTTCCCAAGAACGCATACTAAAATTTGCAACTACCTGGGCATGTTGGGTACATTTTAAGTCTACTAAGGAATATAGCTTACATTTTCCATTGGTTGCCGCGGATACTTAGACTCTTCTAAAAGAATAAGTTTGATACCTGATTTGGTTGGGGGCTTGGGTCGAAGGCCGGCCCTTATACCCTACTCCCTTTACCTACCCCATTGCCCCTCATGTTAACCCTTCCCCCCTCTTTATTTATTAAGCAAAACTACATAACTGAGAGAGTGTTGGCCAACACCAGTATTGCCACTGTCAGACCTGGTGATAATGGCCTCTGTGAACTCATCTCCTTTAAGTAAGTCGGTTGGCCTGGGCCTTTCCTAAATACTAGTTAGAAAAGAGTTATAAAGCTGCTAAAGTTGTGATTGTAAGTGGCTGCTACCAGGCTCTTAAGGCATAACCCTTGAGTCATTAATAATAAGTACTTTTTTGAAGCTTTACTGTATTGTAATTATTACCCCTAATTGTGATGTTGAATATACTGGCTTGTAAACACAACTTATTTTCCTCAATAAAAACTTCTTTGTGTAAAAAAATAAAAATAAATTAAGATGGTAGCAATGAAAACAATTTTGAGTTTTATACTGGTTTGATTTAACACTTATCACTGAATGGTGATCTAAAAAAATGTAGTGTCACAACATTGCATGCAGTGATTTGCTACTCTGTTGGTTTATAAATGATAACATATATATATATATATATATTATATATACTATATTACCAAAAGATTAAATGGCATTCCAGTCTTTGTTCGTAGGGTTCAATATTAAGTTGGCCCACCCTTTGCAGCTATAACAGGTTCAACTCTTCCGGGAAGGCTGTCCACAATTTTTAAGAGTGTGTCTATGGCAATGTTTGACCATTCTTCCAGAAGTACATTTGTGAGGTCAAGCACTGATGTGGATGAGAAGACCTGACTCGCAGTCTCCGCTCTAATTCATTTCAAGGGTGTTCTATTGGGTTAAGGTCTGGACTCTGTGCAGGCCACTCAATTTCCTCTACCCCAAACTCGATCATCCATGTCTTTATGGACATGTGCGTGTGGTGTCCTAATACTTTTGGTAATATAGTGTATATACGCCACTGTGTTTGTTCTGTGAAATTTCTTCATAGTGCACTCTCAGCAGATGGACTGAGCTGTCAGTGACTGTATATTAAAATTTTCACTTTTATTTGTGTATTCACTTATATTATTTACCAAGGATACTAAGGAGGAAGGCTTCAGATTTTGTTTGCACTTTTAGATTTTAACGCAACTTTCATTGACACTACTAAAGGCACTAGGTGCAATAATATACTCGCAAAAAAAAATAAAAAATATATGACACAACCTGCCTTTCTCAAGACCAATGCAAGAGTGGCATGCACAGGCATAAATTCCCACCACCACTCCCAGTGATGGCATAAATAATAATAAGTGTATGAAAAAATATTTATTTTTCATTTTTAATGAACTTATTTTTGCCATCACTGAGGGTGGTGGTGGGAGGGGCTGTGGGAACGTATACCTGTGTGTGTCACTCTTGTATTTGTCTTGAAAAAAGTGGGCTGTGCCCTGTCGAAACATTGACATTTATTAAACTACATTAACTAAATTATTTACTACAGAAAATGATTCCTGCTGTAAGTCCTGCTAAGTGCACCTGCTGCTTCCTTCATATTTTACATGCTTTTTTATAGATTTCACCTGGGCCAATATCCCTACAAGTGTGTGCAGTGGCCCATCTCTATGCTTTATAAGTTACATCTAATTCTTAATTTTTAAACAGTGCTTAAGCAACTGTAATGTTGAGGCCAGATGAATAATATTCAATAGTTTCTGTTACATTTTTCTACCTACTTGTCCAATACGTTCTGCAGGTACAGGGAAGTATTCCGTTTATAAATTCAGTAAAGTAAAATACTGTAATCTAACATTATTTATATAACTTTACATTTAAGTACGTTTTTAATGTTGTCTAAAGGATGAAACATAATAGTGGATTTGATAATAATGAAATTATGTGAATGCACTTATAGAAAAAGGAGTGATAAGAACAAACATTTTACAAAGCTAAAGAGGAAAAACTGCTCTTCATGTTATATTACTAAAGTAGGAAGTGTGAGGACATTACAACATAGGAGGCACCGCAGATGGGAAAATCCTTACTTTGAACACCCTTTTTAGAGTGTTTTATGTTTATTGACTTGCTACTCTTGGAATTTCATTCTAAGAAGATTGCAGCAACAAATCACATCAGTTGCAGTAAAATTTACCAGAATACCAGCTATTTACTTATATGTCCATCTGTAAGAAACAGAACACTCACAAAGAGCTCAGTAAGCATTGCATGTATTAGAAATGCATAATGAATAATAATAGTTTAATGAAGAGAGATACAGAAACAAATGTATATCATCATCATTAGCCATTGAGAGGTATGTGTGTATGCATTATACATAAACATTAACTAAAAATATACATAATAATGTTACTAGTAGTTATTATTTAGCTTAAAGAACTGTAGACTGCATTTGTTATTATGGTTCACCTACAATTGGGCTTTCTGAGCTTTAGAAAGGCAAAAAACACATTTGCTCAGTTCAGACATATGACAAAGACCTGCTAGATCGCAAGAGTGCAAAAGTCCTAATAAAAATATCCTGCCAAAGCCCAACCCTTAACATTCCAGGAGGTGACAAAAGATCTATGCCTTTCTAATAAATAAAAAAAATAAATAAACTATTGACTTGCTTTCTCTAGACAAAATATTTTACTTGTCAACTAATGAAACCAATGCAGATCTCTATATGAAGTGCTCCATTAGGGATAACACATAAGGGGGTTTGTATTTTGCTTTTTGTTTACATTTGGGAGGAACCCTTAAAACTTCTTAAAAGCATTGTTTGAATTTGGACCTTAGGCAGCTCATACATGAATCAGTTTTCCCCCCTCAACCAGTGGGATAAACAAAAAAACAACTGACCCAATTTCTCCATCCACACATTCAGGGTCACTGTCCTCACTGTAACATTATATTCACTGCATCAAAATAGAACGATCAGCATTGTAGGCTATAGCCTGTAACACTGAGTAAGCAGGAAAAATCCAGCAGACTGGTTGTACAGAAGTTGATTGGTAAGCCTCATACACACGATCGGACCGTGGACCAACTTTCCCGTGGATTTTTGTCCAAAGGGAGTTGGCCCCAAGCTGGTATTGCATACACACGGCAGGACTTTTTCAGCCAACTTTCACCAAATCATTTGGTTTTTCTGCTCTTTAACGCCACCTTTGGTCAACTTCTGTATTATTGTCTGATCTTTTGCATTGGTTCTGCATTGGTTTGTACAAAAGTCCGTTGGTTTTGTGTACACACGGTTGGACTTTGGTCCATCGGACTTTTGTTGGCAGAAAGTTGGTCCGTTCGCACAGCCAACAAAAGTCAGATGATCCTGAAAAAAGTTGGTCCGATGGAGCGTACACACGGTCGGATGTTGGTCCAAAACAGCTAATTTGCATGTTGGTTGTCAAAAAGTCTGATCGTGTGTATGGGCCTTTAGATGGACTTTTGTTCAACCAGAGTGACCATACATGGTTTGAAATTAGGCCGGTTCCTGCTGAACCATGTATAGCTTGTTTAACATAGGTTTCATATCTGCTTGTGGTTTATTTTGCCATGTTTAACAAGCCATTGTAAATGCTTAGAAACATGTTACAAATGTGTTCTAAAAGTACCTCAAAATTATCAGAAATGCAAACCAGTTTAACCTGAAAGCATGCTGTGTTTGTCTTGCTAAATCTGCCACCCTTGTACACTAACCCGTAAGCTCCTAGATGCAATATGTAGTACCACTGCACTAATATAGACAACAAATCGGTGCATGCTTAGATTGTACAGATGTAAATACATTGAACACCTAGATTCCAAAGGTGACAAACCAGTGGACACCTAGATTCTACAGCACCCTATACAGTGCACATCTATATTATACAGACCCCTAACTAGTGCACACTCAGATTCTACAGACCCAATTCCAGTGCATAGCTAGATTTTACTAATTATAAACCAGTGCAAATATACATTCTACAGACCCCCAAACCAATTCACACCTACATTTTATGGAAACAACACAGAAGGAAAGAAGAAGTCTGTGACAGGATAAAACATGTCAGTGACATGAGCTGACCAGCCAAGATATTTTCCTCCATCCTGGCATTATGAGAGTATGCAATCACAATCATTGAGGAACTCTTCACCTTGTGCACCTACACAGAGATTCTATAGACCCCAAGTCAGTGCACACCTATATTCTACTGACTTCAGAACAGTTCACACTTGGATTCTACAGAATCCTAACCAGTGCACAGCTAAAATCTACAGACCCTAAACCATGGCAAACCTAAAATGTACAGATCCCTAACCCTCTGAATACTTACGTTCTACATACCCTAAACCAGTGCCCAACTGGAATCTACAGAACCCAAACCGATGTTCCCCAAATTTTATAGATGTGAAAGCAGCAATCACTTAGTTCTACAAAACCCAGACCAGTGAGCAACTACATTCTAATGAATCCAAACCAGCGCACGCTTAGATTTTAAAGATGTCTAACCAGTGTAAACCTTGATTTTACAGAACCCCAACCAGTGCAAACCTAGATTCAACAGATCAGGGGATTTATCAAAAGGAGACAGAATCTGGAGCAGCTGTGTATGGCAACCAATAAGCTTCTATCTTTCATTTTTTTTATTTTCAATAGATTTTTATTGAGTTTTTTAGGAACAAAAAATGAAGAATGTAATTCCAATACATGTATCAGTATCACAAAATAATAACAGAGATATCAAAAACGATCAACTAGTAATGTGTTATAAACTAGGTATGTAATACGCGGTCTGCAAGACACATCCAGGATGAGCTAGAAAGTTAAGAGAGGACACCTCCACAGTACGGCACCCCGAACGGGAACTAACTGTGCCGAGCTACGGAAAACGTCCCCCCCTAAGTGGGGTCCTGTAACCTTGAACTGTTCATGAAGTGCAGAAAGTGCTTCAATCAAGCTATATATAGCAACTAAAACCAAAAAATAGCATATAAAAGAGGAAGTCTAATACACCTTCTATCAATGCAGCAAGCCTGCTATCTTTCATTTTTAAAGCTTAACTGAACATGCTGAATATAAAAGTGCATTGCAGCTCCAGATTCTGTCTGCTCCTTTTTAGTAAATTTTCCCCTAGATTTTCACACTTCAAGCCTGTGCACACACAGGGGGTTATTTACTAAAGGCAAATACACTCTGCACTGCAAGTGCACTTGGAAGCACTTTCACTGTAGATCTGAGGGGAAGATCTGAAATGAGGGGAAGCTCTGCTGATTTTATCATCCAATCATGTGCAAGCTAAAATTCTGTTTTTTATTTTCCTTGCATGTCCCCCTCAGATCTACAGCGACTGCACTTCCAAGTGCACTTTCAAGCGCACCTGTAGTGCAAAGTGGATTTACCGTTATTAAATAACCCCCATAGTTTATCTTGAACCCCAGCCAGTGCACAATAGAAGAAAATGGGGATATTATTTTAGGGGCCACGAGTCATACCACATTCCACTATATCCATAACAGAAACACCACACCTAAATTCCATAAAACCCAAACCAATGCACACCTAAATTCTATTGAACCCAATCCAGTGCATACCTAAATACCTGGATTCTACAGACCCACAAACTTGTGACCGCCTACTTTATACAGACCCAATCCAGTGCACACCTTGAATTTACAGAGCCCAAACCTTTGCACACCTTAATTTTACAGATATATAACCAGACATAAATGATAGATAGATAGATAGATAGATAGATAGATAGATAGATAGATAGGATAGATAGATAGATAGATAGATAGATAGATAGTCAACTGAACTATGTAGCCTAATATTTAAAAACCTAAAACCTTTCATAGAAGAAGGAAGACACTTTACAGACTGAAATTAAACTTTGCTTTTCTGGAATTGTATTAAATCATTCTAATCTATGTTTAATCTGATAAAAGTCTTAAGTATTCTATGCAAGCTCCAATAAGGCATTACAGTAAATTTGTCTTACAAAATCACTACTGTAAAAACATATGCATCATACTATATTGAATCAAATAAGTCAGTTATTCCAGCAGGAAAAAAGCTAAAAATGTTGACAATACCTGACACAATTCTGATAATCAACTAGAACATCAAGACTTGTAAACAATTATCATAACAAACAGCATAAAAACATACTGTTTTCAAAATGCAAACTTGAAGATTGTGGCAGCAGAAATGAATCTTAAAATCTGGAAAAAGCATAGTCAACGTACCTGAAACAGAAAAGAAAAAGAGAACAGAGTTAGCCAAGTGTTACAAAACTTGCATTACATAGCACAACAAATAGCTGCTGTTTTACAATTAATGTGTGTGTAATGAGGCATATAACAATTAAAAAAAAAATAATAATAATCCATAACCCAGAACTGGCAACACATTCTTTAATTACTGAAATGTTTGGGATATACAGTTTATTTAATGAAGGATAGACCTGGCCCACCAAAAACCAATAGGTCAGTCACCGTTCTGGTAGATGTTGAATATTAAACTACCTGATAGTACTTATGTTTCTTGGTAACTGCAGTGGTAAGATCTCTTTGCTTGAATTCACAAACCTGCATAGCTATGAGTGCCATTACATGTGCTTTAATCAGGCTGGACAAAGATGGGTTTGCTATAAACTGCCTACAACATTGGACCTTTTTCTTATTGCCCAAAGCCACCATTTTGGAAAATCTGGAGTCCAACGCAACCAGTCACTTCCTTGTTAAAAACTCACCCCCTCGCCTCATTCTCATACATCTATATGTCAGATTATTCAATTAAACGCGTGGGAAGTTTGAGCCCTGATTGGTTATCTTGGCTTAGCTGAGTGGAAGACTATAGTATCTGCACAGTACCAGAGTGCAGAGGACTGCTGAGAATAAAAGGGGAGACCATCTTGGAGATAAGATAGTATCTTTGTAAACTGAATTTGCTCCTGCATGTCCCTAGCAGCAGTGCTAATTTTCTAGTCTATTGCTAGACTATTGCTGTGCATACTAGAACATTATGGCATAAACCACCTGGGGAGCACTAAAATATGTTTTACTTCCCCTTTAACCAAATCCATGTGGCACTTTGCCCATAGATATTGTTGCATCAACCTATCAAATAGGCCTGTTTATTTGAACAAGCTTTAGCAGTTAACCACCTCTTTGTTCTCCAAGTTTGTGAATTTCAATGACCATTGTTGAAATAGAGCAGTAAAATACAATGGGGGTTATTTATGAAAGGCAAATCCACTTTGCACTACAAGTGCAAACTACAAGTGCAAAATGCACTTGAAATTGCACTGAAAGTGCACTTGGAAGTGTAGTAGCTGTAGATCCGAGGGGACATGCAAGGGAAATAAAAAACAGCATTTTAACCTGCACATGATTGGATGATAAAATCAGAGCTTCCCCTCGTTTCAGATCTACCCCTCAAATTTACAGCGACTGCACTCCCAAGTGCATTTTCAGTGCAATTTCAATTGCACTTTGCACTTTGCACTTGTAGTTTGCACTTGTAGTGCAAAGTGGATTTGCCTTTCGTAAATAACCCCCAATATTTGTAACTGCTTGTTCCACGCATATGTTAAAAATAAAAGTTTAAAAGAATATTGGGGGTTATTTACGAAAAGCAAATCCACGTTGCACTGCAAGTGCACTTGGAAGCGCAGTCGCTCTAAATCTAAGGGGTAGATCTGAAATGAGTGGAAGCTCTGCTGATTTTATCATCCAATCATGTGCAAGCTAAAATGCTGTTTTTTATTTTCCTTGCATGTCCCCCTCGGATCTACAGTGACTTTACTTCCAAGTGCACTTGCAGTGCAAAGTGGATTTTCCTTTAGTAAATAATTGTCTTTAACACAAATGTTTTTGGCTACCATATATTTAAAAAAAATCTCACTGTTTAACTGGTCTCAAGCAACAGAACACAAATCTTAGAAAAATAATAGCAAGCAAAAAACTGTGTTAAACTTGGCCATGGCAAAACTTCAACAGGAAAAGCAAATCTGACATTCCCAACTGTTTGTGTTCTTTATGGCCAATATGCTTTCATAATCCAAACAGAACAGCAGAGTTTGGCTCTCATACTATAAGATGTTTTGAAGATTTAATACTATACAGACTTAAAAAAAATTGATTTATTGCTCTCAACCCTCTAATAGGGTGTCAACACTCCCCAGAGGGCTGCAAAATATTAGTTATTACCTTAGAAGCAAGTAACCCAAGAAATTGCATGCTTGAAGGTTTTATTATTTATTTATACATTTACTTGTTTGTTCATATATTTATTTTTATGGTTTCATTTTGGTAACCAAAAACACACTTGTGTCTTTCTTTTAAGAAATATATATTAGTGTGAATGAGAGAGATGGATAGAGAGAGAGAGAGAGAGAGAGAGAGAGAGAGAGAGAGAGAGAGAGAGAGAGAGAGAGAGAGAGAGAGAGAGAGAGAGAGAGAGAGAGCAGAGAGAGAGAGAGAGAGCAGAGAGAGAGAGAGAGAGAGAGAGAGAGAGAGAGGGGGGAGAGAGAGAGAGGGAGAAGGAGAAGAGAGAGAGAGAGAGAGAGAGAGAGAGAGAGAGAGAGAGAGAGAGAGAGAGAGAGCAGGAGAGAGAAGGAGAGAGAGAGAGAGAGAGAGAGAGAGAGAGGGGGGGGAGAGAGAGAGAGAGAGAGAGGAGAGAGAGAAGGAGAGAGAGAGAGAGAGAGAGAGAGAGAGAGAGAGAGAGAAGAGAGAGAAGGAGAGAGAAGGAGCGAGAGAAGGAGAGAGAGAGGAGAGAGAGAGAGAGGAGAGAGAGAGAAGGAGACAGGGAGGGAGAGAGAGAATGAGAGAGAGCGAAAATACAGAGAAAAAGAGTAAAATACAGAGCTACTTATTAGATGTTATATTCTTCTTTATAATTTTAAATGATAGACACATGCCTTCAAATACATCTTGCAGCCTTTTTTCAAATGCTAATCAGACAAAGAACATTTACACTTTTATATCAAATTACACATTGCTCATACCCCAAAAAATAAGAATATTTTAACAATGAGAAATTGTAGTCCCGAGGGGAGGGCACATAAATCAGCAATCACTGTGAAAAATGACATGTGATCCTTATTGGAAAGTTATAGTTTTCAAAGTTACTGCTTTTAGAATGTTATTTAATAGTATATGAAATAACATATACTGTATATGTACAAGGGTTCCTGTTTATGGCAAGTGACTGACATATTGAAATCAGATTTTTCTCTGCTAAATAATATAAACAATGTGGGGAAGATTTACTAAAACTGGTAAACACAGAATCTGGTGCAGTTCTTCATAGTAACCAGTCAGCTTCTAGGTATTATTGTCAAAGAATAATTCAATGAGCTAATGTTAGAAGCTGATCAGTTACTATGCACAGTTGCACCAGATTCCCCCAATTGTCTTTAACCAATTGAAGACCAGGTCTATTCTGACACTATTTGCTAACAAGTAAAAAAAACCTATTTTTTTTCTAGAAAATTACCTAGAACCCCCAAAGATTATATCGTTTTTTTTTTTTTTTTTTTAACAGAGGCCCTAGAGAATAAAATGGTGGTCATTGAAATTTTCTATGTAGCAAAGTATTTGTGCAGCTGTTTTTTAAACACATTGTTTTGTGAAAAAATACACTTCAATGAATTTAAATGCAAAATAAACACAATATACTGTATGTCCCAATTTTTGAGCAAAGTATAAAACATGGTGTTACACCGAATCAATAGATACCAACATATTACACTTTAACATTGTGTGTGCTCATGGAATGGCAACAAACTATGATACTTAAAAATTCCATAGGTGACATTTTAAGAATTTTTACAGTTTACCAGTTTATAGTTACAGAGGAAGTCTAGAGCCAGAATTAGTGCTCTTGCTATAATGTATGTGGCGATACCTCACATGTGTGGTGCGAACATCATTTACATGTGCGTGACCAATATATGAGTTCACTTTTGCACATAAGCACGAAGGGATGGGATGCTTTACATTTTTATTATTATTATTATTGATTTTATTTTATTTTTATTTTGATACTGTCCCTTTAATTTGTTTTATCACTTTTGTTCCTATCACAAGAAATGTAAACATCCCTTGTGATAGAAATAAGGGGTGACAGGTTCTCTTTATGGAGACATCTGGGGCCTATAAGACTCCAGATCTCTCCTCTACCCTGGAAAGCATGAGGTTAAAAAAAAAAATTGATATCATGCTTTGCAAAAAAAAAAAAAGGCAGTGTTTAGATCTGGCATGCTAGACAACAGAAATGGCTGGGGACCAGGAGGTCCCTAGCCAGCTCTTTGATTACCCAGCAGCACCACCGGATAGGAAAATTGGCTCCCCAATCACACAGGAGAGCATGTAGAAGAGCCACCTGCCTTCCTACCCCTTTACTGTGCCCTCCTAATCCCCTGTATTGTGCTCTCCGAGTCTTCACCCCCTGTACTGTGCCATCCTAACCCCCTTACTGTGCCCTCCTAGCCCCCTCACTGTGCCCTCTGAACTCCCTTACTGTGCCCTCCTAACCTCCTGCACTGTGCCCTCCTAACTCCCTTATTGTGCCCTCCTAACCCCCTGTAATGTGCCTTTTCAACCCCCTGTGCTGTACCCACCAAACCCCCTGTACTGTGCCCACCTGACCCCCTGTACTGTGCCTGCCTAACACCCTGTACTGTGCCATTCTAACCCCCTGTACTGTACCCTTCTAACCCCCTGTACTGTGCCCTCCTAGATCCCTTATTGTGCCCTCCTAACCCCCTGTACTGTGCCCTCCTAACTCCCTTACTGTGCCTGCCTAACCCCCTGTAATGTGCATTTTTAACCCCCTGTACTGTACCCACCTAACCCCCTGTACTGTGCCTTCCTACCTCCCTTACTGTGGCCACCTAACCCCCTGTACTGTTCCTTTTTACCCTCCTGTACTGTACCCACCTAACCCCCTGTACTGTGCCATTCTAACCCCCTGTACTGTGCCCTTCTAACCCCTTGTACTGTGCCCTCCTAACCCCCTGTGCTGTGCCCTCTTAACCCCATGTTCTGTTCCCTCCTAACCCCATGCACTGTGCCCTCCTAACCCCATGTTCTGTGCCCTCCTAACCCCTTGTACTGTGCCCTCTTAACCCCCTGTACTGTGCCCTCCTAATCCCATGTTCTATGCCCTCCTAACCCCATGTACTGTGCCTTTCTAGCCCCCTGTATTGTGCCCTCCTAACTCCCTTACTGTGCCCTCCTAACCCCATGTACTGTGCCTTTTTAACCCCCTGTACTGTACCCACCTAACCCCCTGTACTGTGCCCTCCTACCTCCCTTACTGTGCCCGTCTAACCCTCTGTACTGTGCCTTTTTACCCCCTTGTACTGTTCCCTCCTATCCCCCTGTACTGTGCCTGCCTAACACCCTGTACTGTGCCATTCTTACCTCCTGTACTGTACCCTTCTCCCCCCCTGTTATGTGCCCTCCTAACCCCTTGTACTGTGCCCTCCTACCCCCCTGTACTGTGCACTCCTAACCCCCTGTTCTGTGCCCTCCTAACCCCATGTACGGTGCCCTCCTAACCCTCTGTACTGTGTCCTCCAAACCCTCTGTACTGTGCCATCCTAACCCCATGTTCTATGCCCTCCTAACCCCATGTACTGTGCCCTTCTAACCCCCTGTTTTGTGCCCTCCTAACTCCCTTACTGTGCCCTCCTAACCCTCTGTACTGTGTGCTCATGCCTCCTGTGCTGTGCCCTCCCTGTGTTGTGTCCTCCTGCCCACCCTGTGTTGCCTCTCTTTTCCCTCCACCAGCTGTCACCTCTTCCCCATGTCTCCCAATGACCCTCCCATCCTCTTCCCCCAACGATCACAACCTTTTCCATCCCAACTCTCCCACCCCACAATTTCACCCCACTCTAAACCACCCTGCCCTCACTTACCCCTCTACTCCCCCATCCTGCCCTCACCCCAGCCTCACCCAACCCCCTAACAACCCCCCACCCACTCTTCCTAGACAATAGGTATCAGTAATTGGTATAGGCGAGTACGTGCACAAAAGTATTGGTACTTGTATTCGGTGTTAAAAAAGTGGTATCGGTGCAGCCCTACTAGCTACTATACAAATCCATTCAGCAGCCACAAAAAGAGTTTGGTTTAGGCTGATGTCCTTATCTACATACTTTATTACACACACACTCAGTCATGCACATGTTCCCAAATATTCTTGGAAACCTGTGGAAATAGAACTACAATTATGTTTTATTTTACTATTGCCTATAGTGTAAAATATCATACAAAGTGATGATTTATTTAGTTATACAGTGCAAGTAACAATTATATTTCTCAGGGAAACAATCACAAATCAACATTCAATTGTCTGACTTAATTAAGTTGTTTTGTTGTTAAGGATGACTCTTAATAGCTCTTTATGTTGTTTTGCAGTCTTGTCTGATGAATTTGTAGTGCCAGCCTGTATCCCGGCATTCCTCAGGTATCAGAGATTTCCCTGTAGACACATATGCAAACAACACTAAATACTGATGAGACATGGGATCTGCCTGTAGGATGATTGGATTTAGAGGTGACAGATCAGGACAACAAAGTTGTATACGTTCTGGTTTTGTGACTTAAACTATACTAAAAACGTTTGTTATACTTGATTAAGGATATTAGTCACATGTAATGACCCATACACACCGCCGAACAATCCGCCCGTGTGTATGGGCTCCGGCAGACTTTTTCTCCTCAAAAGTCTGGCGGACTTAGTAAGAAGTTTTGACTCAAAATTGTCCGCCGGACTCGGCAGTCCGGCGGACAATCCGGCCGTCTGTGTGCTAGTTCGCGGGACTTTTGAAATGAACGGACTTGCCCCACACATGAGGTAAAGTCAGTTTATTTAGAATGTGACTCCAGGTAGACGGGACTAACGAAGGAAGTCAATGCCGCTGCCTCGATCGATGAGATTGACACCTCGCTAGCCCCGTCACCTGGTATGGATTTAAAGGGGAATCCCTACGCCAAAAAAACTGCGTGGGGCTCCCCCCCAAATCCATATCAGACCCTTATCGGAGCACGCAGCCGGGCCGTCGCTGCCGCCTTCTGCTTCTGCTTCTTGTTCTTCTTTCTTCATCCGATGTTGACACGACGCTGTCACATGGTGACCCCGCCCCCTCTGATGTCACAATCCCAGCATCCCCTGTGACATGAGCCGGTGGCCCCGCCCCTCTGCCATTACGGCCAGAGACAGTGTTGTGTCAACATTGGATGAAGAAAGAACAAGAAGCAGAAGCAGAAGGCTGCGGCGACAGCGACGGCAACAGAAGCCCCCAGGCCACCGCTAGTAAAAGAGCTGGAAGAAGAAAGCGGAGGCCCGGCAAGAAGAACAGAAGAGCGGGACAAGACCCCCGGAGTCAGAACAAGACCCCCAGACGGCGGCAGTGACGAAGGAGAAAGCCGGGCTCCTCCGCTAGTAAAAGAGCAAGCAGAAGATAGCGGAGGAGTCCGGCGAGAAGACCCCCCAAGACATAAGAAGACCCCCGGAGCTGTATAATAAAGTATTTTAAAAACTTGTGTTGTGCTTTTATT
This sequence comes from Lithobates sylvaticus, assembly GCA_028564925.1. Lineage (NCBI taxonomy): Eukaryota > Metazoa > Chordata > Amphibia > Anura > Ranidae > Lithobates > Lithobates sylvaticus. The sequence goes on along the minus strand of CM053027.1, from coordinate 455,743,705 downwards.
TACACTTTTTTCCCCAGGTGAATGGGTAGGGGTAGGGGGCTCCCTGATTCCGATAAGCCCCTGCCCACAGACCCCGACAACCAACGGCCAGGGTTGTCGGTAAGAGGCCCTTGTCCTCATCAACATGGGGACAATGTGCTTTGGGGTGGGGGGGGTCGCAGGGCCCCCCTTTCCTCAGGGCACCCCCCATGTTGAGGGCACGTGGCCTGGTATGGTTCAGGAGGGGGAGGGGGCGCTCGCTCGTCCCCACCCCCTTTCCTGACCGGCCAGGCTGCGTGCTCGAATAAGGGTCTGATATGGAAATGGGGAGGACCCCCACGCCATTTCTTTGGCGTAGGGATTCCCCTTTAAATCCATACCAGGTGATGGGGCTAGCGAGGTGTCAATCGAGGCGGTGGCATTGACTTCCTTCGCTAGTCCCATCTACCTGGAGTTACGTTCTAAATGAAGGACTTTACTACTGTGTAAAAGTCTGGCGGACCTCTGCCAAAACTCCGCCGGAAAAGTCCGGGCATGTGTAGGCATGTCCACACGTTCGGAAAGTCCAGCGGACCTCCGCTGGAAAGTCTGACGGATTGTCCGCGGACTAAGTCTGACGGATAGTCCGGCCGAAAAGTCCGATCATGTGTACGTGGCATAAGAGTTTTAGAAACACCAACATAACCCATTAGGTACAAATCACTGTTTAGAACACTCAGTAGTTTTAACCACTTTAAGACCAGCCTCGTTTTGGATTTTAGGTGTTTACATGTTTAAAACAGTTTTTTTTGCTAGAAAAAAACTTAGAACCCCCAAACATTATAAATTGTTTTTTTTCTAACACCCTAGAGAATAAAATGGCGGTCGTTGCAATACTTTTTTTCACACCGTATTTGCGCAGCGGTCTTGCAAGCGCACTTTTTTTGGAAAAAATTAACTTTTTTGAATAAAAAAATAAGACAACAGTAAAGTTAGTCCAATTTTTTTATATATTGTGAAAGATAATGTTACGCCGAGTAAATTGATACCTAACATGTCACGCTTCAAAATTGCGCCTGCTCGTGGAATGGCATCAAACTTTTACCCTCAAAAATCTCCATAGGCGACGTTTTAAAAAATTCTACAGGTTGCATATTTTGCGTTACAGAGGAGGTCTATAGCTATAATTATTGCTCTCGCTCTACCGATCGCGGCGATACCTCACATGTGTGGTTTGACCACCGTTTTCATATGCGGGCGCTACTCACGTATGCGTTCGCTTCTGCGCAAGAGCTCGTCGGGACGGGGCGCTTTAAAAAAAATATTTTTTGTTTTTCTTATTTATTTTTCTTGATTTTATTTATTTTTACACTGTTTTTTAAAAAAAAAAATTATTGGCTCACTTTTATTCCTATTACAAGGAATGTAAACATTCCTTGTAATAGAAAAAAAAGCATGACAGGTCCTCTTAAATATGAGATCTGGGGTCAAAAAGTCCTCAGATCTCATATTTGGACTTCAATGAAAAAAAATAAAAAAAAAAATGTCATTTAAAAAAATGACATTTGAAAATTCCTCTTTAAGAGGTATGGGCGGAAGTGACGTTTTTGACGTCGCTTCCGCCCTCCTATGGTATAGAGATGAGTGGCAGCCATCTTAGCGTCACTCATCTCTAGACACAGGAGGGGAACGGACCCGAGCGGCGGAAGGCGCGGGAGAGCGGCGGGAGGGGGGGCACCTCTCCCGCCGCCGATAACGGTGATCTCGCGGCGAATTCGCCGCGATGACCACCATTATCGGACAGCCGACCGGCGCCTGAAGAGATGGATACCTCGGTTGTGGCAGCAGCTGCTGCCGTTACCGAGATATCCCTCTTCAAAAAATGGACGTACATCATCGTGCGCCGGTTGGAAAGTGGTTAATAACTTTATTTTATTTTAGATAACATCAGATTTTTTGTGTATAAGTTGTAATTGAAAATGCATATGCAAGCAACCATTAGATATACTTGAGGTGATTTACTAAAGGCAAATAGGCCATTCCATTTGCAAGGGAATTTACCCCAGAGCTTAGTGAATGTGGGAAAATTTCACTTTGCAAAAAATATCCAATCACATGCAAGGAAGAAAAAATAAAAGAAGAAAAAAAATATATATTTTTGATTGCAAATGATTGGCTGATGGAAGTCAGCAGAGCTTTACTTCATGCACTAACCTGCAGGGAAAATTCCCTTGGAAAGTGAACAGTAGGGACAGTCCCGATGTTCATGTTGAACGTAAGTTTGACTCGAACATCGGGTATTCGTTTGTTCGTAGAACAAACAAACATATGGGGCACTTGCAGGAATTTTGCCCCTGAAATGCACCCCATAATGCACTGCAAGATCGCAGTGCATTGAAGGCTGCTGATTGGCCAAAGCATGCACCTGACCTGTATGCTTTGGCCACTCACAGCACGCTATGCTGTGAGAGCCATGAATGGCCAAAGGCAGGGTGCCCTTGACCAATCATGGCCCAGGGGCTAAGTCCATGCCCCACACTATATAAGGCTGCTTACACGGTGGCCATTTATGAATGAAGAAAGATTAGGCAGGTTAGGTAGTGGATTGAGTGTGCAGTCAGTGTAGTGTATATAATCATACAGTGTAGAGTATATAGTGCAATCAGTGTAGTGAATATAATCATACAGTGTAGAGTATATAGTGCAGTTAGTATAGTGTATATAATGCAGTGCAGAGTATATAGTGCAGTCAGTGTAGTGCATATAACGCAGTGCAGAGTATATAGTGCAGTCAGTGTAATGTATATAATACAGTGTATTGAAGGGGTTAAGGGGAAACCTATGACAAAATTAAGAAAAAAAATGGCATGGGGACCCCACAAAATCCATTCCAGGCCCTTCGGGTATGGTATAGATTTTAAGGGGAACTCCACGCCAAAATCAAAAAAAAAATTGGCGTGGGGTCCCCCATCCATACCAGACCCTTATCCAAGCAGGCAGGCCAGGAAAGGGGGGGGGGGTGAGCGAGCCTCCTGAACTATACCATACCACTTGCCCTTAACATGAGGAGGGTGATTTGGAGTGCCCCCCAAAGCACCTTGTCCCCATGTTGATGGGGACAAGGGCCTCTTGCCGACAACCCTGGCCGGTGGTTGTCAGGGTCTGTGGGTGGGGGATTATCGTAATCTGGAGGCCCCCTTTAACAAGAGGTCCCCCAGATCCCACCCACCCCTTATGTGAATGGGTATCAGGTATGTCCCACGATGTACATCCACCGTCAATCACCTCATCAATTAAAAAGCTCTGCCTCTTGGGGATACTCTGGCCCCTTATGTGGCAAGGTTTTTCAACGCCAAAACCCAGGGCACCCCCTTAGACCCCCAACTTAATACAGCCTTTATAACTGTTATTCCCAAACCAGACAAAAATTTTGAGGAGATAGGGAATTATAGACCTATCTCCCTCATAAACAACGATCTCAAGATCCTAACAAAGATCCTGGCCAACCGTTTGGCTTCATTCATCAGTCAGTACATCCACAAGGACCAGGTTGGGTTCATTCCAGGGAGACAGGGCCCCGATCAGGTTAGAAGGGCTGTGGATATTATCTTCCTCCTACAGTCTGGCTGGGACCATGGCCCCAAACAGGAAGGCATGTTGCTCTCTCTGGATTTACATAAAGCTTTTGACTCCGTGACCTGGCCCTACATCTTTGCCCTAATGGAGCGATGGGGTTTTGGCCAGCGCTTCATGGGGGTGATCCACGCCCTCTATTCCTCCCCCAAGGCGGTGGTACGTATGCAGGGGCTCCACTCGCAGCCACTCACGATAGCAAGGGGTACCAGACAGGGGTGTCCCTTATCCCCGCTTATTTTTGCCATCGCTATTGAGTCCCTGGCAACAGCAATACGCTCAAACCCGAATATCCTAGGGGTTAACTGTGGCCCGCAATCTCACAAATGTGGTTTGTTTGCAGACGACGTTCGATTATTTCTGACCTCACCAACCACGACCCTCCCCAACCTATGCAAACTCCTGAACGAGTTTTCCATCATATCGGGTCTTAAAGTGAATTATACAAAATCCCAGGCACTCAATATCTCCCTCAAATCAGAAGTAATCGCTGCGCTACAAGGCTCTTTTCAGTTCAAATGGAGCACTTCCTCTATTAAATACCTGGGGATTACTCTTACAGACAAAATTGAGCACTTGTACACCTCCAATTTTCCTCCCATGTATAGAAAACTCGTGTCTGACCTGACAAACTGGGACAGAGAGGATTTGGTTGGGGAGGATTCGTTCCATTAAAATTACCCTTCTTCCCAGACTTCTATATTTATTTCGATCCCTCCCCATAAACATTAGAAAGAACCACCTAAAATCTCTTCAAAGCAAAGTAACCAAATTCATCTGGGGGGGATCGGGTTACAGACTGCCACAAAAAACCCTATTTCACTCCAGATCTCGGGGCGGGTTGGGACTCCCCTGTCTCAATTGGTACTTCCAAGCGGCAAGAATAGCACAACTTTCCACAATATACACCAAGTGTGAAAAGCCAGATTGGGTCAACATGGGGAGACAGGCTGTCCCAACGCACACCTTGGACTACCTCCTGTGGTGCCCCTTCAGGGACTACCTCCTGTGGTCCCCCTTCAGGGACCGCCCCCGATATTATCACCTATCCTATTACAGTCCCTGTCTCTGTGGGACAAGATGAGATCTCTCACAACCCTCTCTTCAGAATGCAGACCCCTGGCTCACATATTTCACAACCCAAATTTTCCCCCAGGCAAAGACATCAAGTCCTTCCAATGGTGGCTGGATAAGGGTATGTATCGCATTGGGCATTTTTTTTACCCCCTCAGGCCCAATCTCCCAGAAATTTTGTGTACAACACCTAGAGAAGCCAACTTCAGAACACTTTCGGTTTCAACAGATACAGCATTTCCTTCACGGACTGGAGGGGGAAATCTATGCCACCAAAATTTACTCCATACGAGATGTGGTGTGGTCAGGCTAGGGATCAGAGGGGCGGAATCTCCATTATTTACCAATCACTCACTCTCCCGTCCTCCAAATCCTCATACATGCTCGCATGGGAACATGATCTCCAGATTGACTGGGACCTTGAGAAGTGGCAGTCCTCATTTTCCAGAGCTTACAAGGTGGTGAGGAACATCTCTTTAATGGAATCAAACATCAAGGTCCTTACTAGATGGTACCTCACCCCCTCGAAGTTGGCCTCCTTCTTCCCCACAGCGAGTCCACTATGTTTCCGTGGATGCCAGCTTATGGGATCCATGGTCCATATTTGGTGGGAGTGCCCGAGAATCAGGACATTCTGGAGTAGGGTCTTCACCCTGATCCAGAAAGTAACTACTCACCAACTCTCGAGGTCCCCCTCAGTGGCTCTCCTGAACGCCAATCTACCTGGCATTCCTAAAGCAAGCTGTAAATTGATACACTTCATGTTCCTTGGAGCCAAGATGTCCATCTCTAAAGCATGGAAGCAACCCTCAGTATCCTTCTCAGCAGTTAAACGTAAGATCTCCTGGATTATGTCGCAGGAGAAACTTGTCAGCATATTAACAGACACAGTCCCGAAGTTCGATGCAGTAAGGGAACCCTGATCCCTTTACGTAGGTGCGACCGGGCTTTCGGGCTCGACCAGAACATCATGACCAGATCCTCCTAGATCGCCCCCGGTAAGACCAGACCTCACTCTTCTTCCCTGACTCTCTCTGTGCCTCTTTCTCTTCACTCTCTTCTCCCTATCTTCTTCCTTCGTAAGTACTTTATGCCTGAATATGGCCTTTTAGACTGGTATACATCAGACATGATATTTTGTCACTTAACTTCCCCTGCAGAGCACCGTAGCGCCTAGTTAATACTTTTTTACCGCCCACGAGGTCCATAGTATTATGTGGGATCAAGGGGGAAGTCTCCAGGCACAGATTACTCCCATTTGGGGTGTCGGAGGCCTTCTCCCAATGATCCGGTTCAAACGCATGAGCACGGGTTGTGATCTTTGCATTGACAATGTGAACGCCAGGTTGATTGTTTTGTCCCATACCACTCCCGCATCTTTGTGGCCATACGGAAATGTTTCTATAACTTTGCAATGATTGTACTTAATGTTTGTTTTACTGTTTAAACCAATAAATACTTTGAAAGAAAAAAAGCTTTGCCTCGATGGGAGGACCCCCTGCGATTCCTGTCTCTTTGATAGCTGTTATTTAGGCAAGGGCAGGGCCACCCGGTGATGTAACCAAGTGACCATGCTCATGTCTGACATCATGTGATGTCATGTGACGTCAGAAGGGGTGGGGTCAATTAGTTACGTCATCGGGTGGCCGCACCCATGCCTATATAACAGCTGTCAAAGCGAAGAGACAGCAGTCGCTGGGAGGCCTCCCATCGAGGCGGAGCTTTTTAATTTTTTCGATTTTTCAGGTCCTCAGACGTGATTGATGGTGAATGTACAATGTGGAACACTTTATTTTTTTGTTCCTTTTTTAACAATGGATTTGTCAAAAATTGTTTCTTGTGTTATTTACCTTTTTGACACTCTTTTTGGTTAATGGGTATGCCAGGCTGCTTGCTCGGATATGGGTCTGATATGGATTTTGGGGGGGTCCCACACCATATGAAGGGCCTGGTATGGACTAGGGGGGCGGCCCTATACTGTTTTTTTCTTTCTTTTTTTTACATCTATATTGCCGGCAATACATTATACCTGCAAGCAAGTTTAAATTATTTTTTTTCCTTTAGAAATTTCATTTTTGCTGTGGCATGTTACATACATTGCACATATGCATCACTTTACAGTCAGGCTAAGGGGACCCCCCAGGCATGATATGTAAAGGAATATTTCATTTGTATTGTTTCATTTTAGGCATCATTAACCGCTTAAGGACCAGCCACAGCAGTTGTACTGCGGCAGGTTGCTCCACTGTGCGAATCACCGTCATTGTACGTCAGCCACTTTAAGAGCTCTAGGGAGCACGAACGCACTGCCAGAGGCGCCCGCGGAGCGATGACAGAGCCGATGCGCATGTCCCGTGGCCACAATGTCTGCCGGAAACCCGTGATCGATACTGAGAGAGACAGAATGGAGATCTGTTTCTTCAAACAGACAGATCTCCATTCTGTCTGGAGGGAGGAGACAGATCTGCTGTTTATACTGATTATGAACAGCGATCGGTCTCCTCCTCCAGGCAGTCCCATCCCCCAAAGATAGAAACACTCCCTAGGACACATATTTAACCGCTTGATCGCCCCCTAATGTTAACCCCTTCCCTGCCAGTGACATTTATACAGTAATCAGTGGCTATTTTTAGCTCTGTTCACTGTCTGAATGTGAATGGTCCCAAAAAAGTGTCAAAAGTGTCTGATCTGTCCGTCGCAATGTCGCAGTCCCGCAAAAAATCGCAGCTCACCGACATTACATAAAAATGCCATAAATCTATCCCCTATTTTGTACACACTATAACTTTTGTGCAAGCCAAGCAATATACGCTTATTGCGATTTTCTTTACCAAAAATATGTCGAAGAATACATATCGCTTTAACTGAGGAAGAAATGTGTTTTTTTAAAAAAATCTGGGGATTTTTTTTTTTTTTAATTGTCAGTCTTTTTTTTGTTTATAGGGCAAAAAATAAAAACTGCAGAGGTGATCAAATACCACTGCTGGGTTCAACATATCACGACCGCGCAATTGTCAGTTAAAGCGATGCAGTGCCGTATCGCAAAAAATTGCCTGGTCATTAATCCTTCCAGTCCTTAAATGGTTAAAATCACTGCTCCTTTAAAAATTATTGTTTTAAAAGCGTTTTTTTTTGCATTGATACATGTCCCCTAGGGCGGTACCCGGGTCCACATACACTTTTTATGGCAATAACTTGCATATAAGCCTTTAAAATTAGGACTTTTGATTTTTCATGTTTGTGTTTCATAGACTTTAAAAGGGTTTGCATGTTCGCTAGAACATTTTGCCTGTTCAAGGTGTTCTGGTGTGAACCAAATTGGGGGGTGTTCAGCCCATCCCTAGAGAACAGCCTAATTGCATTTAGTAAACCAGTCCTAATATTCCTATTACATAATGTCTATGTATTGCTGATCTCTCTGACACTGTAAGCCTAAGATTTGAAAAACCCATTAAAAACATGCTACCTATGTATCCAGATACATAGGGCCTGATGGCGGATGATATGTAGTGGGGATTTTTTATAAAGTGTCTGTGAACCCGGACAAAGTCTTTGGCAGACTCCATATTGAATATCAGTTACAAGTGGGCTCTTTGGAGTTTTTACACTATTTATATCAAGCATCACACCTCTGAGGGCTTTTGAACACCTTTTACTGATACCTTGTCTGGTTTAATACCTCAGCATCTCACCCATCATACTTTAAACCAGCAATGGTTTTCTATGGTTTTACTCAGTCTGTGCTGCTCTAATGTCTGCCTGGTGATTGTTTTGGTCCCTTGGTACTACTTTAAAGCTTATATTTGAAGATATATATATATATATTTGAAGATATTTGGAGATATGGTCTGCTCTAGACATGTGCACACTGAAATATTTCGTTTTGGAATTTCGTTTTCGTCCGAAAAATAAATTTATTTAGTCACTCCCGAAATTCGTTTTTATTTATTTTGTTTTTCGTTAAAAATTGCATTCGTCCGAAAATCCAAATGAATTAAGATCGAATCTGTCATTGAAGGCTTATGTGTCTGTCGAAAGTTCAAAGAAGATTCGACGGAGCAGCTAAACTGTATAAAGTGTAATGTGTCCTTCGCGCCGCTATATGCTCATATAATATTTTATCACTACAAGTGCTAAAGTGCAAATGCTAATTATAGTGAATACAATAAAGGTGTTAAAAACATAAATAAATAGATGAAATTCTGTGTTATAAAAATTGCTACCTGCCGCAGAATCTAACATGTGCACCAACACACTTAAATGAAAATAAAAAGTAAAGTGACTCAGCGCATAGTATAAATATAACATCAAGTGTTCATGATGAATCAATCATAAATAATGGTAAAAAACAAGGTGAAAAAAAAAATGTATGACTCTGTATAGTTTAGCTGCAATTCCACCCAATTCCAGCAGCAATCTTTCCTCTCTACGTCGAATATTTCCTTTCTACATCGAATCTTTCCTTTCTACGTCAAATCTTTTCTCTCTATGTAGAATAATCTTGGACTAATAGAGTTAAGGTTAGGCACATTCGACCATAGGTTCAATGGACACAGATTGTTATTGTCAGCGTCGAATCTCCTATCTATATCGAACTGTTGTCACAACGAAAATAAAGCATTTGTTTATGTCGGATCTTTCGTTTTTCGGATTCTGCACTTTCGTTATCGTTTGTTAAAACGATAACGAAAATACCTGAAATTCGGACGAAAATGCATTCGGACGAAAACGAATGCACATGTCTAGTCTGCTCCCTATACTCCTGAAGAAGCAGTGTAATGCTGTGAAACATATAGAGATGTGATCTGCTGGCTGTCCACATGTTCCTAACAAATATACTAAACTATACTGGTCATATTATACAAGATTGATGATCAGGAAATCCTGATTTCAGAATGTTTTTTCTTCACTTTTCCAAAAAAAAATGTTTTTGTAATACATATCTTAGGCTTTTAACCAATATATTGCATGTGAAATTTATGACAGTACCCAGAAAATCCATATTACTTAATATTTTTCTGTATCATATAATTAGGATGTTAGGTACCATTAAAGTGGTTCTAAAGCCTAAACATTTTTTTACCTTAACATTCCTTGCATTAAGGTAAAAAATGTTTAGGCATTAGCATCCCCCTCACCCCCCTTAAAACTTACCTGAGCCCTCGTTTGATCCAGCGCTGTGACCGTCTGCAGCTCTTTTCTCCCCTCACTTCCCAGTCTCACTTGTTTTCTGGGGCAGCGGGAGCCATTGTCTCCTGCTGCTGTCAATCAAAGCCAGTGACAACGGAGTGTGGAGGGGGTAGGGCCCAGTCCTGCTTTTTGTGTCAAGGGCCCCCCCCCCCCTGGAAATCAGAGAGGAGGGGCCAAGAGCGCCAGCAGGGGGACCCGGGAGAGGAGGTTCAGAGCCGCTCTGTGCAATTCCATTGCACAGAGCAGGTAAGCATAGACTTTTATTTTTTATTAATGCTTCAATGTTATATGATATGATAGATGTTTGTTAGGATAGAGACAATTGCATTAAATTATCAAGATCACCTTATAAGGCTAATCTATAAATATCTATATTTGATACAACTACCAAAACACAGAGGAGGAAGTTTGTAAAAATGTAAAAACCTTATAAAAATTACTTTTTGGTAACTGGTGTAATAATAACTCAAAAAAACTGCTAACAATAATGCACATATGTGACCTTTAAGCAAACCTTTAACATGATTTGTTAGCAAAGTTTAGATGAGAAAAAAACAGAGACACAATCAAAAGCAGAGACTGCTGCTCCTAAAGTGTATATATATATTATTGGGAGACAGCATAGCTAGAAATATTGTTACCAAAATTTCCTGTGTTGGCAAGTCTTTGTTCACATGTGAACTGTTTATATTCCTATACAAATCAAAGGAATGCTAAATTATCTTGAAGCAGGTGGAAGCAGCTTAGCAGAAAGTCACCTATAGCACATTTTTTATATAACCCCCCCATCAGCCAGTCATTGCAATCTATCACTCTTACTGACATTACCCATTTAGAACATTTTTAATTATTATAATACCTTTTGGTCATCTGAAATAACAATTGGTCATGACCAATTGTTAAGCGTGTTATTTGCGTTTTTTGTATGAGAACGAGGAGGGTTTTTTGGGTGGGACTTTTTTGTATGTATGACTAGGTTAGCCTTTCAATAGGTTGGTAGCACTAGCACACAGCCTGATACGGTAAAGTGATGCTAAGAATCTGAACATTGCTTATGACAATGGGGTTCTTATTTCTTAGTTACAATATACGTCATTTAAAATGATGTAGTCACTGTGATTTTATAAATAGTTCCATGGCCATATGAATTTCCTTGACCTTATTGTACAACTGATTATATTAAGTGGTACTTGAATCATTGTTCATCTTAAAAAAATGTATAGCATTCGACATTAGTTAGAAATAGGGGCATAAACATTTGAGTCGGATGACAAACTGTATATTATCTACAGAAACCTACTCTTTTAAGAATGTTTCTCATGTGTTTAGTATTATTTGTGGCTATGTACCTTGACATGTAAAAAGTGATTAACAACATATTTGTATTTTGACAGGCTTTATAAATGTCTGTTTCCTTACCATTCATTTTTAATTGTCAATGTCATTTGTTTAGATACAATTAACATTGATACTCGTTAAGCTGTGATTATCATTAACAGATATTCATTAAATTATAATGACTTTAAAATTAGATGCAAATTGATAAAAATTTATTTTAAATGACTTTTAATTTGGCAACATTTTAAAGGCTATTGATCATGGTATTTTATTTTTTTCGCATCTGTATTTTGGAGGAACGGAATGAACAAAATAAAGCTGACAGACATAATTTAGGAAGTGTTTGGGGCTGATTCCCACATGGGAGAACAAGCAAATCATATACTTACTGAACTGCCTATGTGCCTGCAATGTGTACAAACACACAGGCTACAGTGTATGCATGCAGAATTTCAGTGTCTAAAAGTATGCAAGCTAAGACTGAAATTATTTTCTCTACTGTTGTTGGGTCTATCTAGCTGCTGTTATTTTTTTTATATATGCATACCATATAGGAACAAATCCACATCAAGGGGTCTATTTATAAAAAAAAATAATAAACTTGTATAAATGTGACAAATATTCACACAGCATCCATAAGAAATTGCTGTATATTGTGTAATATGATTATCTCCTATAATTGTAAGCACCATTTATTGGCCATAACGCAGCATTTTGCAATACCTCAACCAGAAAAATACAGCATTATGGCTACTAGATGCTAATGATCATAGAAAACAATCATCTTAGATTAAACATGCCAATTTGTTCTGTGGCTTGTGAATGTTTGTCACAGCCATACAGTAAATCTGTTATGAATAGAGCCCCATATATGCATAGCTATCCTTAAATTATACTGTGAAAAGAAAGACCTTTAATTTGTAAAAGGCCTTGTTAAACCATACATAGAAGTGTCTTGTAATGGATATGCACAGACTTTGCTGTTCATGCACAGCAGTCAAAGCACTAGCGAAAGCACAAGAATACATACTGTATTTATTGGCGTATAACACTCACTTTTTCACCATGAAAATCGGGTGCAAATAGTGTGTGCGTGTTATACGCCAATACTTCCATTTTAGATGCCTTGTAGGGGACAGGGAGGAGGCTGCATTGGAGACAATGGTGAGGCTGCATTGATGTGGACTGATGAGGCTGCATTGATGGCACTTGTGAGGCTTCAGATGGGCATTGATAAGGCTGCATTGATGGCAATGGTGAGGCTGCAGATGGGCACTGACCCTTATATTTTCCTTATTTCAAATGTAATTTTTTTTCCCTGAAACTTCCCTCTTCAAATGAATGTGCGTGTTATACGCCTGTGCGTGTTATACGCCGATAAATACGGGTACTTTTAGAATGTGGTGTCTTATGTGGTAAATAATATTGGAACCAAGAACACACAGTAATCATGTTTGGATGTTCAACATAGATAGCAAACTAGAACCATACTATATGCATTGAACATCAGTGTATAGTCAGCTGGACAGGTTCTGTGACCACAACAAGTATGCACAAGGCTGGACATGCTTATGCAGACCCATGATTCCAGACATACCCTAGCTGTTTATCCTTGCTCTCTTTCGATTTAGTTATTTTGTCTCATTGCTTTAAAAAATACACAAAGCACATTCAAAGTTCAGTAATACATACCAATTAGTGGAATTTACTTTATTAAAATAACACCATTAAAAAATCGAAATAGTTTTTCTATGTACTGTATGTAATCTTAACACTTTTCTCCTTTCACTGGTTTCCTTATCTTGCAGTAAATAAATTTAAATCTGACAAGACAGTTCAAAAAGCAGTGTTCCAGGTGCAGTTCAGGCCCCTGCCCTATTACTGAGGTAGAGAGCATTTAATAATGATGTGATTCATATATTCAAAGATGTTCACCACTGAAAGTAGCGTTCTATGCATGGTAGTATGGCTTTCTTATAAACCTCTTCATCGCTCCATTTTTAGTGAAAAGTCTTTAATCAAGGGGAATGAGACTACCCAATTCTTGTCTCTGATTGGTCTTAATTTGGCATTTAATCAAAAGCCAGCATTAGTAAGTACACAGGGGGAATCAGAGAGCCCTGCTCGTTAGAGCTTACAATCTATATCCACACAATAGAATGAGGAAGTTCACCGCTCACAGGTAATTACTTCTCCTAGATTCAGATGTCTCCACAATTAAGAAGGGTGCAGGCTCTGTTTGCAACAGGAGTGATAGGAAAAATGAATAGCTGGATAGCCGCACTTCAAAAAAAATCACCTTTATTGTATAAAAATGGACATCAAAGCATCACAAATGGGTAAAACTAAAGCCCCATACACACGGTCGGATTTTCCGATGAATTCTGTCCTATCGGACAATGTTGTCGGAAATTACGACCGTGTGTAGGCACCATCGGACATTTTCCATCGGATTGTCCGACGGACAAAGTTTTATCTCCTGCTCTCAAATTTTCCGACAACAAAGTCCGATCACACCAATTCCGATCTTGTGTAGCGAATTCCGACGGACAAAGTGCCACGCATGCTCAGATCACATTACAAGACCAAAGCTATTGGCTACTAGCCTCTACGTAGTCCCGTCGTAGGCAACAAACGTCACCACGTTCAGAATGATCGGATTTTCCAACAACTTTGTCCGACCGTGTGTATGCAACACCAGTGTCGGACTAAATCCATCGTAAAAAATCCGATGGATTTTGTGGTCGGATTTTCCGACCATGTGTACGGGGCATAACTGTACAGCTGCTGACGTTTTTCACACCATAGCTATGACTAAGCAAAGTGCCTGGTGTGAAACGCGTCAGACTGTACAGTTAGTCTGTACCCATTTGTGATGCTTTGATGTCCATTTTTTATACAATAAATGTGAATTATTTGTAGTGCGGCTATCCAGCTATTCATTTTTCCAATCTATATCCACCCACACCATTTTTTACCACATCAGACGCACTTACAGACTAAACCAATGAAGCAATACTGTTCAGCACATCATTTCCTAACTTATTTATTCTCTTTTGACCCCGTTATATATTGCACAATATGGCTATGCTATACTGTGCTGTTCCTATGGCACAGCAATTACAACTCCTATGGGTATGTTAAACCTAAGTTTGTTTTATTTAAAAATAAGTACAGAGAGTTAATCAATGTATTAAAATAATATAAAAATCAATGTTTCATGCCTGAATAAGGGTCTTGTATAGATCTTGAATGGGACTGCATGTTTTTTTATTTTTCTTAATTTGGGGCAGCAGAGGAACACGGAGGTCGGACCAATACGGTCCATATGAACAAGGGACACTGCACCAAGGACGGGGCTTTTTTTGGGTACCCATGTTTGGGATTACCCTTTCATCCATCCGAGATATTATCTCTCGGGGATGACGATTCCTCTAATGACATATATATGACTTACACATTTGGTCGCTATTATATAATCCCCATACGTAGGATCACCCACCAGTGGAATAAAACCTAGCGTGTGCTGCCACAGTCTAACCCCCACCTACAGATCTCCTTGGGGGGATACACAGACTCTTTTCCGCGTTTGCGGATATACAAGCCATTGATCTACGAATGCCGTCCTCAACGTGAGTGACAGGTACTTTCCCGTTATAAATTTCACTCCCCACTCCTGACGAAGGTTCCCATATCTGGGTAACTGGAAACACGTCGAGTTCATTGGGGGACTCCTACCTCCGGGAGAATAACAGTACCGTATCTGCGATCTTTCCAATGTTGTTTTGTATTTTTTTTGTATATTTTTTTTTTTTGTGTAATTTTTTGTATAAATTTCTTTCTGTATGTTTTTCTGTATATGTGTACTGTCATGCATACTGTATAATGTGCATCCTGCTGCTAAACAAATTTTGAGGATTTTTACATCTTTTTTATCAATAAAACATTTATATTTTGTTCTATAAAATCTTGTGAGAGTGGTGCTCTATACAAAGTCCCAACCATAGGGGATCCTTTCTTATCTAATTTTTCTTAATGGGACAGTGCACATTTAGTAAACAAAATACACTTTCGCTTTAAAGTGGTTGTAAAGCCACTTTGTAATGTACATACAAAACGTATATAGTTACATAGTTACATAGTTGGTAAGGTTGAAAAAAGACACAAGTCCATCAACTCCAACATGTGTGTGTGCTTTTATTTTAATAGTACATTGTATATCACTGTATGTTGTGGTAATTTTGGTGCCCATCTATAAGTTTTTTTTAATTATTGATGCCCCCCGCTGAAACCACTGCTCGTGGAAGAGAATTTCCAATCCTTCGCTCTTACGGTAAAGAACCCTCTATGCAGTTTAAGGTTAAAGCACTTCTCTTCTAATTTCACTGACTGGCCTGCTTGTCTTTTTAAATTCCCTTGCACGGAAAAGTTTTATCACTATTGTGGGGTCACCAGTATGGTATTTGTACATTGAAATCATATCCCCTCTCAAGCGTCTCTTCTTCACAGAGAATAAGTTCAATGTTTGCAGTCTTTCACTAGCTGAGATCCTCCAGTCCCTTTATTAGCTTTTTTGACCTTCTCAAGACCCTCTCCAGTTCCAGCACATCCCTCCTGAGCACTGGTGCCCAAAACTGGAGGGCATTCTCCAGGTGCGGCTGGACCAGAGTCTTGTAGAGTGGCTCCAGGGTATGTTTTTTGTAAAAAATATGCAGATTTGTACCTTATTTTATAGCGCCGCTCAGCGCTCATGTGACTGCTCACCGTTCTCCTCTCCCAATCTGACAACTACAGCAGGAGGTGCTGAGAATGAAGCATATAACGTTATCTAACACAGGTGGACATTACAAAGTTATTTTAGCTGCAGGAGGGGAGGGGTGGGCACTGACAGGGCTGACAGGCAGGGAGGGAGGGAGGCGGAGAGAGGGACCAAGGAGAGACAGCAGGTGACAGAGGCACATAAACCAACTACGGTATCAGGGGCTCAGCAGCAATGATAAACGTGGTCAGTTTACAAAGGGCGGGGTAGCACCAGGGAGGATTAACTAGGTTTTTAGATGATCACGATCATTTTAGATGACAGAAAGGGCCAAATTACACAGCACAAGCACTGCTTACAACCGCTTTAAGGTATCAAAAGCAAACAAACATAGAAATTGGTATTTATAAAACACTATTATCCAGGCATGTAGTCTTGTTGGTCATAAAAAAGGGAGGGCAGTGAGTGTGTACCCCCACCCCCACTAGACCCAAACAATTTTGTTGCATGCCCTCAAAATTGGGAGTGTACTTTCCCAGTTCACTCATTGCTAGTAGCAAGACTACTGTTGACAAATTCAATCAGTAGCACAAAATAGACTATTAAAACACTATAAAAAATAAAGTTACAGTGCACCTTTGCACCTTTAAAGCAACCCTGTTGGGAATACTTCTTTTTAAACTCCATGTTACTTGTAAAAGATAACAATAAATGATAATCGTCATGTGTGCATGCATCAAACTTAATTTTGTTGGCAAGTTTTCCCTATATGACATTTTTTTTCATTGACAACTTTTACAATGAGGTGAAATCGGAACTAGTGAGAACTGTGGGAGACCCAAGAGATTCACACCCCTGAAAGTATTGGTTTTACAGCATATGTTGGGGCACAAGAACTCATGTACATTATTTAACATGGGCACTGGGAAAGGTGAGACTTTACAGTATTTTTCTACAGGTAATATCTGCGTAAATAAACATTTTTCATTTGATCATTTTAATTTGTTTTCTTGTTGATACCAATTTTAAAGTAACTAGGTTCCTTTAAAATAACAGTTGCAGACAGGTATGACATTCAAACCCCTAGAGATTCCTACACATGCCTACAGATGTTTTTAATCCATCTAATCCAACCATTTATTGTGCTGTTCTGATTCAGAAAAGTGCTGACATTTCATGATGATTTGAAAGCTTGCCCAGCTTTATTTTTGATAAGGTAATGATGTCAGTTAGAAGCACTATCATTGTTAATGCAGTTTCAGAGCCCTTAAGTGACCAAGTTATTTAGATCTAGATGTTGCAGTGATCAAGTGATCATATTTGGATTACATCTTCTGACCACCTGTAAATCTTAACAACTTGACAGTTGTAACTTAGTAGGTCTCTTGTTTTTGGTCCATTTAAAGATTAGTAAATTCTGCAGTTATATTCTAGTTAACAAGCTCTAAAGTACAACATCAAGGTGCAACTTTATGGGGAAGCTAATTCAATGCAACTACAGTATAAATCTACTACAGCACCATCAGCTCTCAGCATGATCATACTCATTAGTGATTTTATTGCCCATTATATTTTACAGCAACGTATAAGACAAAACTTCCAAGATATTTATTGAGGAAGGTTGTAAGGCTGGAAAGTGAAGCAAAGTAATATTCACACACTAGAGTACTTAATTTCAGGAATACAACAATACTAAGCAGATTTATCGTACATACCAGTAGAAAATTAGACTATTATTTGTAATGTGCCATTAATAAGTTATTCTAATAGTGTGCAGATAATTACACAAAATTCTTATAGATAACCATTATATACAGTATCTATCTTCTACAGATTATTTGTTTTTTTTCCACTTTCTGTAAAAGTGAAACAAAAAGATAGCAAAAAGAAATCATCAACATTGTAAAGATGGCCTATCGTTTATTCTATTCTAATGTTTAGAATTTTCAAAAATATAATTTCCCAGAACATTTAGATTGTTGCCATTTAGGAATCATAAGGTAGAATGTGAAGATTACGATTTTAACAGTAGTCATATACTGTAGACACATTTCAACACACTAAATTTGAACTTTTTCCAATGGCCACAGTGTATATCCCAAAATCTAACTGAACAAATTAGATAGTGTATACATATTTTTACAGACCTGTAATACAATTTCAAGGTGGAGTTATGCTTTAAGGAAAAATTATTTAAACATCTCTCAATTCTGTACTATACAACAAAATTATTAAAATCATGCTATTTTACCAAAGTATGCATTGTTAAACAGAATATTTACACAGCACATTTTTTAAATCATCACTATATATACTGTTAAGAACAAATTCTTAGCAGCATTGTAGGATAGCAAAAGTGCATGTAGCGTATCAAATTATATTTCTGTAGGAAAAAATCTAGCAGGGAAACAGATAGAGTAGGAAATGGATTCACTTGAGAATAACTGCTATCAGTCTAGTGTATCAGCTTTTGCATAGATAAGCACTTGGATATCATATTATGGGAACCACTAAAATGCAAATTTCCTCCACTGATAAGGCAGCCACAATTCTCCTCACTGCCACCACATGAATGACTTTATCCCTCTATCTATATCTATCCATTCAGTTTGACACTGACAGCTGCAATGCCCCTGTTAATGTGATGGACTTGTGATTGACATCTGAGCCTGTACTGCTATTTTTATGATAAGTTGGATATAGGAAAGCAAGTCTTGGAAATAACAAGAACTTTATGACATTAAACCAACCAAACTTGCTGAATGGAAATATTTTTTTTTTGTTCTCTGTCAGACATTCTGTAACATAATTGCCATTGCTTACAAATCCAAACACGCCGTGTTCAATTGTCATTTTGTCTACACTGCACAGTTCCATTCTAAATCAACAGACAATAGAATATAATTCCCGATCATGCAACTTCTGCCTTTCTATTTCAGATGTAATATTATTCCCTGGTAGAGCTCGAGTCACTGAGCTGTATTTAGGTTGAATTTTCACTTTACTGTATCAGAGCTATGCACTGTATCATAAATTCAGACTCAGGTGCATTCAAGAATTCTGATTTGATATAAGCATTGTCTGTATCAAACAGGAGCATTTGAGCTAACAGAATTATGCATTTCTCTTTTGCTCATCTCAGTTAGCCAAGCAGTACATCAATAAAGCATTTTGAGTACAGTGTTAGGGTACTGAATAAAATATTCAAAGAGAAATGTGTTTATAGAAATAAGACACACAGAGATGAAAAATATACGTATTTGTTTTCATGCATAAAAGAATAGCCACAAAACCGTAACTAGGTAGTTTAGTAGTGGTAAACAACAAAAACCTTAGCCAACTGGATGTTTCACCTATTTAAAAAATGATTTAAAATTCTAGCTTCAGAGTATCAATTTAATTACCCTAGGGGTAGAAAAAAAAATATCAAGTGTTTAAACTTTTTTAACCACCTCCAGTCTGGGAGAATTCTGACATTTCTTGCAAACATGTAAAAAAAAATCAGCATTTTTTGCAAGAAAACTTCTTAAAACCCCCAAACTATATATATATATATATTGAAAATTGATCAAACCTGATGCACTGACAATCTTTTTCATTTCTTGAGGCTCTGAAATGTCAGGAAAGTACAAATACCCCCCAAATGACCCCTTTTTGAAAAGTAGACAGTCCAAGGTATTTAGTAAGAGGCATGGTGAAATTTTTGAAGTTGTCATTTTTTTCCAACAATTCTTGGGAAAATAAAGATTTTTTTTTTTTTACACAAAATTGTCATAATTTATTTCTCACACACAGCATATGCATACTTCCAATTACACCCCACAATACATTCTGCTACTCCTCCCGAGTATGGCAATACCACATGTGTGAGACTTTTCCCCAGCCTGGCCACATAGAGAGTTCCAACATGCAGGAAGCATCATCAGGCGTTCTATGTCCTGTGCTTTTGAGATCGATCACCTGGTGGTTTCATCTCCGTAGTGAACCTAGATCCATGGGATCATCCTGTAAAGCCTGTTAGACTCACCAGGTATATACCTGTGTCCACGCAATCTGGTAAGCGACTAGAGCTTATGGTGGTCGATTCTTCTCGTCACTTAATCATTTGGACACTGAAATATTTGTTTTTCTCAAAACCACCCATCACTCTTGGATGTTATTATTCGGACTTTCCGCTATCATTGTAGAAATTATTTCAGAATTGTTTCACTCCTTTTCAGGGTCTTTATTGGACTGTTCAATTATTATTACTATATGTCACATTACATGTTTATTTGAGTTACTTTAGTCACTTCATATGTTAATTTGATTTATTACATCACTTTATATTTGTATGTGTGATGGGATCACTGTTTACATATGAGTGTGAGATCTATGTGGGTGTTCACATTTTTGCATGAACACAGGGGTGTTTTCATTTTTTTTTTATTATTTATTATATTTACATATTATTTATTACATATTTATATGTGTACCTTTATTTTATTTGAATTTTTATTGAACTTTATTGCTGTCAAAAGGGATAAAAAAACATCCCTTGTGATAGCATGGTCCTCTTTATAGAGAGATCTGGGGTCCTTTAGACCTCATATCTCTTCTCTGGCCTCCAAAGCGTCTGATCAAACCAAGATCAGTTTGATCAGATGCTTTAACAAGCAGGTAACGGCTTGTAAACAACAAACCAAAATGGAGGTGCCAAAATTCTCAACGCTTCCAGTTTCTGACATCACACAGTGGGAGGAACAACATCAGTTCCTCTCACTATTCCCAGGGAAGCTGATGACACCAGTCACATCCTTACCGTCCTCTGCAATGGAAAGAGAAAGCCTGGTAAAAGTGATGGTGGCTGTGGGAGGGGGATCTCCATCCACCACCTGTAAAAGTAATCAAGCTGCTCTATAGCCACTTGGATCACATTTATCTTCTAGGAAATTGCTGGAGCCAAAAATGATCAATCATTGTTCCAGCTGCAGCAATGACCAAGATATCACCACTGACCAAGATACCCCCATAACCTCTTCTCTTACTATAACTGTAGATGAGCAAACTAATCAAGATTTGCTTCACCACCAGTTTACCAATAGAGTAGCCAAAGTTAAATTAAATAGTGAAACTTCTACCCAAAATCAGAAAATCAGCAAAACAAAGAACACTCTCTGCCATTGGCAGTTAGTCGGATGATGGTTTTCCAGCATTCACGTCAGACAGAAGCCAGCCAAACACCCGGCTCCTGTTTCGACAGATCGACACACACAAAGCCCGGATGTCTGCCTTTTTTTGCCAACCAGCCGCTGTCTCCTTACATTCGGCCCATGTGCCCGGCTTTAGGTGCAGTCATGACAAGCTGCTGTCTATGTACTAAAAGGAGCTGACATCCTTCCAGAGGCATTTGTGAAGTGGGTCATGTTGAGAGGGAGTAGAAAAACCAACTTAGGTCAGTATACAAAGTAAAAAATCCCATACAATTATACTAATATTCTCAAAGTGGATCATATCACCAAAGATCTCCAAGCCCAGACTTCTGTGCACACAAAATACCAACCTGAATAGTTAATCATTGTAGAAACACACTACCTGTAATAATAATGAATGTTATTCCTATATAGGGGTGTAAGTGCACTACACTACAGAGAAACATTTTTTATGTACCCCCACGCTCAACTTTTGGGCCCATCACTACCTGCAGTGATCTCACTGTGCAATACAAAGTACATATAATTTGTGATTGCAGTATATTGTTCTCTTCAAAACCCTTTACATTTTAAATCATTAAGGGTTTTTTCGCTGCCTGATAAAAAAAAATATATTTACATTGTGAATAGTAATGATCTTACACTCCCTGATAAAAAAATCCTTTTACATTGGTGGCCAGCGATACTTTTAGACACCCTGATAAATTATCCTTTATGTTGGTGGCCAGTGATACTCTTACACACCCTGATAAGATCCCTTTGATGGCCAATGATATTCTTACTGTGACCTTGGAAATGTGTGTGGGCTGCTTAGGCTTGATAAGGGAGGGGGGATGTAGACAGTGCATCCGCAGCTGCTGCTAGAGTGCTGACAGTGGATGGAGCCCATTCTGGCTCCTGCAAAGGTTCAAGGAAGAAAGGGTGACCCATGGAAGTTGCACGTCTATGATGTCCTGCTGCAATGAATGGAGCGGCAACCTCAGCCTGGACTTTGACAAGACCACGTCTCCAACGCGTTTCACTCCACCCACCTGCTCTTAGTCATGATATTCTTAAACTGTCTTATAAAAGCTCTTTATGTTTATGATTAGTGCTATTCTTATACCTCCTGGTAACAGTGTGATGATCAGTGGTAATCCTACATTTCCCAGCACCATTGGTGTTTGGGGTGGGGGTCTTGCCATCAAGAGGGGCTTATGTACCACCTACCTGCCCCATAGCAGGAAATTAATCTAAGGTAATCTACTTCTAGGTTGCGGCAATGTCTAAATGTGTATCAATACTGCTGAAACTGCTTTAATCTCTAAGCTTTTGTGGGCTTCTGAAGACCAAGCATTCCAGCCCTATCCTTTAGCACAGGTTTTGTGATGACGCCTTTTTTTTATGACACTAATTACTATCATTGTCATTCAACTGCCAAATGTCAGAACCTTTCCTTGCCACCAAGACCCTATTTGACAGTTGAATGATATGAGTTGGGCTTAGTGCAGTTAGGAGGAGGCGGTTAAAACCAAAGCCAGAAGAGGTCAGAATTAGAGGGCTTTCAAACTATGCCACCCATAGCGTCAGCAGTAAAACACCGCTATTTTTAGGGGCGTTTTACTGACGGATTTGCGGTGCATTTTGGCTGCTAGCGGGGTGCTTTTACCCCCTGCTAGCACCTAAGAAAGGGTTAAAATTGCCTGCAATACACCGCAATAGCAGCGTTTTGCCAGCGGTATTGCATCGCTGCACCATTGATTTCAATGGGGAGCAGTGGTGGAGGAGCGGTAAACACACCGCTCCTTCACTGCTCCAAAGAAGCTGCTGGCAGGACTATTCCTGACGCCCTGCCAGCGCACCGCTCCAGTGTGAAAGCCCTCGGGCTTTCACACTGGAGACAATGGAGCAGCAGTTTGAGGGTGGATTGCAGGCGCTATTTTTCAACGCTATAGCACCTGCAAAACGCCCTTGGTGTGAAAGGGGTCTTAGAGCCAGCAAACTCTGGACCTAGTAGACATAACACGAGCTTCACAAAGACAGTCTTTTCAGGTAGGTTGTTGGTTGTTGGTTGTAGGTAGTTCTGAATTCTGCAGCAAGTAAAATTCTCTGCTGTATTTTGAGCTGGGGGGGGGTAATGACATACCCCAGGTGGGGAGTTCAAGATGCCCCAGGCTAACAGGAAGTTGGTCAAATTACATTGGGCATCATTAAAACTGGAAGAGGATCAGTCATGCTGATTCTGTGGGACAGCACTGGAGATATGGTAAGTATTGGGATTTTTTTTATGGGATTTTACATTCTATAAATGACTGAGCTATAAAAGCAGCTATAATTGAAACAACTAAAACTTCGACCAGATAGGTTGCAATATCTCTACTTTTGAATTAAACATTTCGGTTCCCGAATTGACTGACTACCCTAAGATCTAAATGCTGTGAAAAACATTCAGTTGAAATATGGTTTCATATTATGGAAAGTGTATTAGGCTAAGCAGATAGGTCCAACGATTTCATATTAGCTCTCTAAAAGCCACAACATTTTTCACTACAAGTGAAAACTCCAAGTTTAACAATTTAATGGCACCATACTTCCCTGTAAATCATAATTCAGTATTTTTTTTCCTGTTTGAACCATGTATTTTATTCACAGGAACTTATATATGGTTTTAAATAAAAGCTGAAAGTAAAATAATAACTTGTACTCCAAATCTAAATTTAGATAGTACATTCATTTTGTTTTTCTTACAAATGTGTACAGCCGAGCAGGGAAGCTATGACAAGGAAAGGCTTATCATTGATTGTGGGCTTTGTGCCAGCTAACTCTCAAAATACAATGGATCTTGAGAAAATGAAATATGTAAAGCAGGAAACTGGTGCATGTAAAAAAAAAAACGTAAGATTTTTCAAGCAAACATTTAAATGAGAGGCAAATCAATCTTTTGAAGAAGAAATGCTACGCTGTACGAGGACAAGAAATTAATTAATTGCAGTATAAGGGCTGAATTTACATAACATTGAGCTTCACAGATATGTTTCCCAGCCTTTCAGTTTCATCCCCTTGGTCAAGTTTTTTTTGTTTAATTTCTTTTCTGTTTTTGAAAATTGATCATCAACATAGCTAATTAGAAATTATGTTTGAGATACTCAGCTACTTAAACTCAAGATCCTCACAGTAGGCTTCTATTTTGCAAAGCAAATTACTTTGTTTCTGCCACCTAATCGAATGTAACAGTTACTAAATCACCATTGGAAATTGGGACTGGTCTGTATAATTGTATTGTTTTTTATATGTATTTTCACATTGAAATCTTTTTTACATGCTTTTTTATGTGCACATCCTGCATATGGAAGCTTAAACTGGTAATTTAAGTTGAATATTATATTTATTATTATGGAAAAAAAACTAAAATTCAAAGGGGTACAAAATAAAAGAGGGTGAGGGAAAAAAAGGGATAACAATCTATAACAGTACATGAATAATACCACAATCATTATAGGTAGACATTAGCCAAACTGGATGAACATGTTATGAATGGAAGCTTAAAATGGTAATTTTAGGTTGAATATATTTTTATTATTACGGAGAAAACAAAAATGCAAAGGGGTACAAAATAAAAGAGGATGAGGGAAAAAAAGCAGTAATAATCAATAACAGTACATGAATAATACCGCAATCATCACAGGTCAGCATTAGCTAAATTGGATGAACATGTTATGAATGATATATCATATAATTAAGGTAAAACAACAGGTGTAAAAGTTAAGAAAAGAAACAAGAAAAGAAAAGAAAGAAAAGAGAATGAGCAGAGCCATGAAAGTGGTGGACACAAAGTAGTTCTGAAAAATTGAGAGAGTGCTGTATTTTACCTTCCTTAAAGTAGTTCATTAAGGGGAGTTAGAGGTATACAACAGCCAACAGAAGGTCGATGGAAGAGCGCCCTGCTCAGAGCACATAGGGCGATTATTTATTTTTCCGCAGCCTAACCAACCACTGAACTTGTATTAAGTGGAGATTCTACTGCAAAACATGTCCATGGTAGAGTAGTGGAGCCATATGTGCCACAGTTTAGTGTGTTTAGTGTGTTTTTTTGCATGCATCCATTCCTCTGGCTTGTACTTCCTCCATAAGCATAATGTAATTTATTATATCTACCCATACATTTAGAGGGGGTATGGTAGAGGATTTCAGAAAAATCTGAGTAGACTTGATTTCCGCAATTTGATGAAATCTGGCAAAATTGACAGAGGTGCCATTTCAGGGGAGGGGGTAAGGAACTCGTCATAGACCTTATTGTGTATCTTAAATATTTGGGTCTAAAATGGGGGATCCAATAGCAATCCCATCAAACATGTAGATACATTCCTCTCACTCTTGATGCCACCTGGAATGTAGTTTGAAGAATTTCTCTTGAGCATAACAAGAGACCGAAGATTTGTGTGTAAATAAAAAGGCAGTGTGCCAGTCCTCTGGGGATACCTCTCCAGATCCCATGACCATAGTTTAGTGTAAGTTTAAAATGGTAATTTTAGGGGGCGTGGCTGACCGGCGGAGCGAATGGCTGCTTTCTGAGACAGCTCCTCTCCACAGCGGGCCTTCGGAGCGATTACAGCGACTAAAAAGCCACAAAATCAGCAAGGAAAGCTCCACCATATCCTGCGGACACTCAGGATGGCAGCAAGGAGGCGGAAAGAAGCGAAAAAGCTGGGGAAATTGCCAGATTTCTTCGCTATGCAGCGCCGGTTCTCGGAACAAGATGGCGGCGATGGAGGCTGGAGAGACACACGCGGCCTACACACTCAGCATGGCGCGCCTGCGGCAACTTCCACAGGCCGCGCTCACTCCAAACAAAGACCGGAGCACGGATCGCCTCCTCCATCCACCTCATCCAGCCCAGCTAAGAGCAGGCAGAAACTACAAGGAACCGCAGACAGGGCTGACATGGAGGTAAGCCTAGATTCATCTTTAGATGACACAAGAGAACTGCAGGAATCTATATCTGATTTCCCCACAACTAATATGCCTGTAATGGACACCACACTCAAAGATATGCTGATATCCCTAAGATCCACCCTGCACGCTGACATTATGGCCCTAACTACTCAGTTTAAATCTGAAATTTCAGCGGTGAAAAAGAGGGTCTCACATGTTGAATCAAAAATGGGAGACTTTGCCTCAACTTTTAATGACCTGGTGGATGCCCACAATGACAGAGATGACGAGATCTTACAGATGCAGCTGAAATTAGCAAATTTAGAGGACAGATCAAGGAGGAATAATATTAAAATCAGAGGCATACCTGAAACAGTTAAACCTCCTGACCTGAAAGAATTTTTCACAACGGTTATGAAGACCATGCTTCCTGAGGCCCCTATGGCAGACCTTATTGTGGACAGAATCCACAGACTCCCCAAGCCCAAGCATATTGCACCCCACCTGCCTAGGGACACTATAGTGAGGATCCATTTCTTTCATACCAAGGACAGATTTATGGCAGCAGTGAGGCACCGTGACAACATTCCTGCAGACATGCAGGACCTGTCCTTCTATACAGACCTGTCTGCATTCACAATGCAACAACGCAGGCAACTGGCCAGCATCACAAAACCACTGAACAACAATAAAATCATTTACCGCTGGATCTACCCTGCTAAACTGATGATCACCAAAGACGGCGAGAACCACATCATAGCCAGCGTCAAAGAAGGCATGCGCCTGATGAGAGAATGGCAAATCCTACCTAAAGATGTGAAGGACGACCACTGGAACAAGACCCCTAACAGAGCTGGATCAGATGAAGACGCAGGATGACACAAAAGGCTTCACCCATACTGAATACCACCTCTGTACCACCCAAGGGATGGCTGTGTTGTATCCCTTCACTCAAACCCCCCAGAATGAGCGGTAGTAATATCGCATAGATTCTAATTTGAATCGCATAGTTTATGCTATCCTCAACACCACAACTACGTTGACTGTTTGGTGTTTGCACCTAACCCAAGCTACTGTTTTCTCTTTTTATTTCCCCTTTCTTCTCTTTAATTTCTTTTCAAGTTAACTCACCGAACTTGTCAAGCACCCCAGGAGACCACAGACCTTCTCTGCAGAACGTACTCGCGGAAACGGACATCATCACATCAGACTCGGCTACAGGGACATTAACTACCACATTGGATAAGGTAATATCTGTCTGACGTCACACCCTCATCCCATATCACTACATAGATCCATAGTCCGTGATGCCTATTAATATTTCCTCCATCAATGTAAAGGGCCTGAATAGCCCGTTTAAACGCCAAATGGCAAAGAAGGAAGCCATTTCACTTCATAGTGACATTCTCTGTCTCCAAGAGACCCACTTTTGCCTGACGAACCCTCCAACATTCAAACATCGGAAGTTTCCCACTGTTTACACAGCAAATAACCCCAAAAAAAAGAAAGGTGTGGCACTAGCTATCAGAGACTCAATCCTTTTCAAGGAATTAGATGTATACTTAGACCCGACTGGCAGATACATAATCCTTGTATGTGAACTCGATAATGTTACATATACCATAGTGAATGTATACCTCCCAAATGTGAAGCAACTTAGTTTTTTAAACAAAATCTGGAAAAGAGTATTAGCAATGAAAAAAGGCTCATTGATTATGTGCGGGGATTTTAATGCAGTACCAGACAGGGAGATGGACGTCTCCACAGGAACATCTACTAAATTGCGTTAGATAGCACTGGACCGTTTCATCTCCCTGTCTGGTCTTTATGATGTATGGAGGTGTCAACATGCCTCAGAGAGGGACTTTTCTTTTTTTTCTCCAGTACACAACTCGTACTCTCGAATTGACCTGTTCCTGGTCGACAAATTTTTGTTGCAAAGAATAGTCAAGTCGCAAATCCACACTATAGCATGGTCAGACCATGCGCCTATTTCTATTCAGGTGGGGGATCGTCGGGCCGAGACCAGAGCAAATAGGTGGTGTTCTGCCCATATTGTCATAGTAATATGTGCTATGTGCTGTTACAGATTATACTGCAATGTTGGTTTGACATTGTTGCCATCTAGTGGCCAGAGTTAGTTATTATTTTGTCACTAGGAAAAGGAATTCCTTTACATTCAAGGCAGTAACCTTTAACCTGGAACTGGTATCTTCACAGTAAAGAGCAGTAACCTTTAACCTGGAACTGTATTTCCTTCATTTTATGACTGCTCCATGATATAACAGACTGCAGACAGAAGAGCTCTCATCTATTCCTGGATTAATGGTGGAATTGTCTGTGAGTACACTCACTGATAGAGTGAAGCTGCTGTATAATGTTTTAATGTACTGACACATATGTTTTGTTTATGTTTATGTTGTAGTTTTACAAAGTTATTCGGAAAAAGAATACATACAGATTTGATGTCTCACGTTTCTTGACTTCTGAATTATTGTTAAGCTGTCTGACTAGTGTTATACAACAGTTCAATAACGCGAAGCAGAACAGTAAAAAGACAACCATGTGGCAGTCTGGAATAAACTGAGACGCCATTAGTGCAGCATGAGTCTAAGATCAGGAACAAAGTACCAGGCTGATGACACGCTATCGCCGACACAGCAAGGCAGGGAGAACATTCCCAGTGCCCAGCAAGACGATGCACAATCGCATGTGTCCAGATCTTCACGGGCTAGCAAGATGTCCTCAGCAAGTTCCTCAGCAGTTAAAGCTCGTGCCAAGGCAGAAGCTGCCCGCGTCCAGCTACAGTACGCAGAAAAAGAAGCCATGATGATGCAGGAGTTAGCAGCAAAGAAAGCTACCGTAGCACAAAAAGAAGCCATGATGATGCAGGAGTTAGCAGCAAAGAAAGCTACCATAGCACAAGAAGAAGCGGAATTAGAAGCAAAATTGCTCATCCTGAAGCGACAGACCGCTGCTGCAGCTGCTGAAGCTGAGGCTGCTGCCTACATGGGAACAAGTCGGTCAGGAAGTGAAAAATCATATAAAGACCCAGAGGTTCCAGAAAAACCTCTATCCTCTACAGATTTTACAAGTAAGTACATCCAGAACCTTACTGATGCGCATACAAAGGAACAGTCTCTTAAACCTGAAGCAAATCAATTCAGGCCGAGATCAACATCCCCCCTGAACAAGTGTTCCCATCACCTCAACATATAGATTACATGGGCGAACAACAATGTGCAGTGGATGTCACCAAATATCTCATCCGCAAAGAGATGGTTAGCTCAGGCTTTCTCCAATTTGATGACTGTCCTGAAAACTATTGGGCATGGAAATCCTCCTTTCTGAATGCCACTGAAGGTCTGAACTTTTCACCAGCAGACATACTTAATTTGATGATAAAATGGCTTGGTACCGAGTCAGCAGAGCATGCTAAGAGGATGAGAAGAGCAAACCTGTTCAACCCTGCAGCAGGACTCAATATGACCTGGAAAAGACTAGAAGAAATGTATGGATCCCCTGAGGTAATAGAAGGAGCACTGTTGAAAAAACTTGAAGTCTTTCCCAAGGTGGGCTACAGAGACAACGTGCGGCTACAAGAACTAAGTGATCTTCTACTAGAGATAGAATATGCCAAAGAGGATGGCTACTTGCCAGGACTTTCATATCTAGATACAGCTAGAGGCACCAATCCCATAGTAGAGAAACTACCCTCAAATCTGCAAGACAAGTGGATGTCTGTGGGAGGTAAATTCAAAGAATATTATGGTGTTGCTTTCCCCCCTTTCTCTGTGTTTTCTAGGTTTGTCCGACAGGAAGCGAAAATCCGAAGTGATCCCAGTTTTGCCTTCACCACCAGCGGCAATCAATCACACAGACCTGAGAAACCTCACAGACCTCACGGTAGGATTTCTGTATCCACACACAAAACAGCTGTACCTTCAGAAGTCACAGACTATCAAAGCACCCACAAGGTACACACCATAGAAAACCCTGATAGACATTGCCCAATACACAAAAAACCACATCCACTAAAGAAATGCAAAGGCTTTAGAAGCAAACCCATTGCAGAGCGGATGTCCTTCCTTAAACAGAACGGCATCTGTTTCAAGTGTTGCGGATCCACTTATCACATTGCCAAAGACTGCAAAATACAAGTAGAATGTACAGAATGTGGCAGTGAGAGACATATTGCAGCTTTGCACCCAGGCCCTGCTCCTGTACCACTAGAGACTGTAGAACTCGGGAAAGATCAGGGCAGGGAGCAACAAGAGACCCCACTCTCCTCAGTGATGTCTAATTGCACTAAAGTATGTGGACAAGGCAAGAGTGCACGTTCATGCTCTAAAATCTGTTTAGTGACTGTGTATCCCACTGGCAAGAGAGAAAGAGCAGTGAAAATGTATGCAGTGCTAGATGAACAGAGCAACAGATCCCTTGCAAAGCCAGAATTCTTTGATATCTTTAATCTTAAGGCAAGTGCGGTTCCATACACTCTAAAGACATGTGCGGGGACAATTGAAACCACAGGGAGAAGAGCTTCTGACTTTACCATTGAATCCTTCAATAAGAAAGTGCAGTTCCCACTTCCTACCCTAATAGAATGTGGCATGATACCTGACGACAAAACAGAGATTCCCTCTCCAGAAGTAGCCCATTACCACCCTCACCTCTGCTCAATTACACACCTTATCCCAGCTATTGAGCCAGATGTTTCTATCCTTCTACTACTTGGGAGAGACATCCTGCAGGTACACAAGGTGCGCCAGCAAATCAATGGACCTTATAATGCCCCCTACGCACAGAGACTGGACCTGGGGTGGGTCATTGTAGGAGAAGTTTGCCTGGGGACAGTGCACCAGCCTGACAATATTACCACTTTGAAGACGTCTGTGTTACCAAATGGACGCGCATCTCTTCTCAGTCCCTGTCACAACAGCTTCGTTGTCAAGGAAAGCTTTAACCGGCCAACACAACACTGTGACCCTTCTACACTATATGGTAAGGAAGAAGTCAATTCCAACATTGAGACAGACAATCTAGGGATTACAGTGTTCCAGAAAACTAAAGATGACGATAAACAGGCCCTCTCTATAGAAGATCAAACCTTCTTGCAGATTATGGATAAAGAGGCTTACCAAGATGACAATCACAGTTGGGTAGCCCCTCTTCCCTTTCGCACACCAAGACGTGTTTTGCCTAGTAACAGGGAGCAAGCCATGAAGCGTTTGCATTCACTCAGCAAAACTCTGCAGAGAAAGCCAGAAGTGAAAAGAGATTTCACTGAATTCATTAAAGGGATGCTAGACAATGATCACGCTGAAGTTGCAGGACCACTTGAAGCAGACAGGGAACACTGGTATCTACCAATGTTCGGTGTTTACCATCCACACAAACTTAACCAAATGATGCAATCTTCACACACAGATCAGTGGTTCTATGTATCTACAGAGCAAAACCCTGCAGATTATGCCACTAGACCTACTCAAGCAGCATGCCTTCAGAACTCTATATGGTTCTCAGGCCCATCCTTTCTGTATCAACCACACTGTGAGCAGATAGACACTGCTAATGCTTATCCACTCATAGAGCCCGAAGCTGACCCTGAAATCAGATCGGAAATTACGAGTTTCAGCACCTAAGCTTCTGAAGCCACACTTCACCCACATTGCTTTGATAGATTTTCTTGCTGGAAGATATTAGTTAAGACTCTAGCCAGACTCATCCATGTTGCTAAAACCTTCCGGAGAGAAACCAATAGCGATCAAGTCAGAAGGTGGGAAAGTTTCCATGAACAGGTCAATCTAGTAGAACTGGCCCAGGCAAAGTCTGTTATAATTTCTTCTGCTCAAAACAAACATTTCCAGAAGGAAATTGACTGCATCAAAAAACAGAAGACATTCCCAAAACAAAGCCGTCTTAGGAAGCTTAGCCCCTTTCTAGACAAGAATGGGTTGTTGAGAGTAGGTGGACGTTTGTCTCTTGCTGAAATTTCAGAGGAAGAGAAACAGCCTGTCATCATACCTTATGATCACCACATTGCAGCACTGCTTGTTAGGTACTATCACGAACAAGTAGTTCACCAAGGGCGACACATCACAGAAGGTGCAATTAGATCGGCAGGTTTCTGGATTCTTGGTGGCAAACGCTTGGTATCAGCTGTTATACACAAATGTGTCATCTGTCGCAAGCTGCGGGGAAGATTACAAAGTCAAAAGATGGCAGAGCTACCAGAGGACAGAGTAATTGCTCAACCACCTTTCACCAATGTGGGCTTAGATGTATTTGGTCCATGGTCTGTTTTAACCCGTCGCACTAGAGGAGGCAGGGCGGACAGTAAACGATGGGCAGTTCTTTTCACTTGTTTGTCCACCCGAGCTGTACACATAGAGCTACTTGAAGTTATGTCAACATCAAGCTTTATTAATGCCTTGAGGAGATTCTTCTCAATTCGTGGCCCAGCAAGACTGCTCCGTTCTGACAGAGGAACAAACTTTGTGGGAGCCTGCAAAGAACTTAACATTTGTGACAGCGTATCACAATTGCAAGACTTTCTCCAAGACAGAGGATGTACATGGGTCTTTAATCCTCCACACTCCTCACATATGGGTGGTGTCTGGGAGAGACTTATAGGTATTGCCAGACGAATCTTGGATGCTATGTTGCTACAAACCAAACCTGTTCACTTGACCCATGAGACTTTAAGCACCTTTATGGCAGAGGTTTCAGCTATTATGAATGCCAGGCCTATAGTTCCTGTGTCCTCAGACCCAGATACACCTATGGTACTTACCCCAGCAATGTTGTTGTCTGCTCCATCTGGAACCATAAGTACAACACAAGTTCATGCAAAACAATGGAAGCAAGTACAATGCTTGGCAGACACCTTTTGGAAAAGATGGAAGAGAGAGTATCTGTCAAATTTGCAACGCCGCAGGAAATGGACTGAGGATCGCCCAAATGTAAAAGTGGGTGATGTTGTTTTGTTGAAGGACAGCCAAGAGGGCAGAAATGAGTGGCCCGTAGGACGTATTGTCAATGCTCTACCAAGCAGAGATGGCAAGGTCAGAAAGGTGGAGGTCAAGATTGTGAAAAATGAGACCACCAGAATTTATCTCAGACCTGTAACTGACATTATAGTTTTGATATCGGACTAGCTAGGATTCCATTTTCCTGTTTATATGTTTTTTCTGCATAGCAGTGGTTATTTATGTAATGACATAATAAATTATGCCAGACAGGGAGTGTTCTGCCCATATTGTCATAGTTATATGTGCTATGTGCTGTTACAGATTATACTGCAATGTTGGTTTGACATTGTTGCCATCTAGTGGCCAGAGTTAGTTATTATTTTGTCACTAGGAAAAGGAATTCCTTTACATTCAAGGCAGTGACCTTTAACCTGGAACTGGTATCTTCACAGTAAAGAGCAGTAACCTTTAACCTGGAACTGTATTTCCTTCATTTTATGACTGCTCCATGATATAACAGACTGCAGACAGAAGAGCTCTCATCTATTCCTGGATTAATGGTGGAATTGTCTGTGAGTACACTCACTGATAGAGTGAAGCTGCTGTATAATGTTTTAATGTACTGACACATATGTTTTGTTTATGTTTATGTTGTAGTTTTACAAAGTTATTCGGAAAAAGAATACATACAGATTTGATGTCTCACGTTTCTTGACTTCTGAATTATTGTTAAGCTGTCTGACTAGTGTTATACAACAGTTCAATAACGCGAAGCAGAACAGTAAAAAGACAACCACGTGGCAGTCTGGAATAAACTGAGACGCCATTAGTGCAGCATGAGTCTAAGATCAGGAACAAAGTACCAAGCTGATGACACGATACCGCCGACACAGCAAGGCAGGGAGAACATTCCCAGTGCCCAGCAAGACGATGCACAATCGCATGTGTCCAGATCTTCACGGGCTAGCAAGATGTCCTCAGCAAGTTCCTCAGCAGTTAAAGCTCGTGCCAAGGCAGAAGCTGCCCGCATCCAGCTACAGTACGCAGAAAAAGAAGCCATGATGATGCAGGAGTTAGCAGCAAAGAAAGCTACCATAGCACAAGAAGAAGCGGAATTAGAAGCAAAATTGCTCATCCTGAAGCGACAGACCGCTGCTGCAGCTGCTGAAGCTGAGGCTGCTGCCTACATGGGAACAAGTCGGTCAGGAAGTGAAAAATCATATAAAGACCCAGAGGTTCCAGAAAAACCTCTATCCTCTACAGATCGTACAAGTACATCTACTAAATTGCGTAAGATAGCACTGGACCGTTTCATCTCCCTGTCTGGTCTTTATGATGTATGGAGGTGTCAACATGCCTCAGAGAGGGACTTTTCTTTTTTTTCTCCAGTACACAACTCGTACTCTCGAATTGACCTGTTCCTGGTCGACAAATTTTTGTTGCAAAGAATAGTCAAGTCGCAAATCCACAGTATAGCATGGTCAGACCATGCGCCTATTTCTATTCAGGTGGGGGATCGTCGGGCCGAGACCAGAGCAAATAGGTGGCGTAACGACATTTATGTCTTATCGCAACCTGCAAACGTTCAGAAAACAACCTCAGATCTCAAAGAATTCCTTACCATTAACGCTCCCTCGGTCGACGATCCCTTCACCCTATGGAACGCCCATAAGGTGTACATTAGGGGCCTGCTCATACAAATGAGCGCCAGATATAGGAAACAACAGTCTAAAAAACTAGGTGACCTGTTAGGAGAAATTGACCGTTTAGACGCTAGTAACAAGCAGGCACCCACTAACCAATTAAAAGAGGAACTATTTAGGGAAAGACAAGAGTTAAAAGCGCACCTGGTGGCCCAACAGGAACATCAGCTCCGCTCATTGAAAGCTAGCAGCTATAGATATGGTAATAAAGCAGGAAAGTCCCTAGCCAACCAACTAAAAGAGAAAATAGCTACACAAAAAATATCATATATTCTGAACCCCAAGACTAATACCAAAGCCATGAACCCCAAAGATATTGCAGACGTGTTTAGTGACTACTATGAAGGTCTATATAACCTAAACCAGGACCGGGACACCCCTCAACCAACCTCTGACTTGATAGCAGAATTCTTGAACTCAGTTGACCTCCCAACAATCCCTCAAACAGATCTTGACAATCTGAATCGCCCAGTGACACAACAAGAAATAGAACAGATAATTAAAAAACTTCCCCGCAACAAAGCCCCAGGCCCCGATGGCTACTCTTCGGAGTACTATCAACTATTCAATGACATCCTATCCCCATGCTTACAGAAAATATTCGATAAGGCAACAACCTCTGCCAGCTTTCCCTCCGACATGCTAACAGCTACAATCATAACCCTACCGAAAAATGGGAAGGAACCCAATAAACCGCAGAATTTCAGACCCATTTCACTTTTAAATGTGGACGTAAAAATATACGCCAAACTGTTAGCACAAAGACTGACAAACATACTACCAAAACTGATCAATTATGATCAGGTTGGTTTCGTGTCGGGCCGACAAACCACAGATGCCACAAGGAGGATGATAAACCTCATTAACATTGCTGAAAAGAAAAGGGAGCCTTCTCTGCTCCTTACGTTGGACGCAGAGAAGCCTTTCGATCGGGTACATTGGGGATACCTGGGGAAGGTACTGGAGAAGTTCGGCTTTCTCGGCCCGATACGGAACGCAATCCTAGCCCTGTATTCCTCCCCCTCAGCCTATGTCTACACAGAAGGTATGTTTTCTAAACAGTTCCTTATCACCAATGGCACAAGGCAAGGCTGTCCCATGTCTCCGTTAATATTTGCGCTGGTGATGGAACCTTTAGCAGAAAAAATTAGATCAGCTCACAACATTCAGGGTATAAGATCCCTAGGTCTCCAACACAAAATCTCACTATTTGCAGATGATGTGATTTTATCACTGTCCAGCCCAGCAACATCACTCCCAGCAGCCTACGATGTTCTCCAACAGTTTGGAAGAGCATCTTACTACAAAATAAATGAGACCAAGTCCAACATACTAGGGATAGCACTATCAAAAACTTTAGAAATGAACTGAAAACGTCTCTCCCATTCCCCTGGACCTCTGGCTCCATTACGTACCTGGGAGTCCAACTATCCTACCCCATTGCTAACTTATATCAAGACAACTACCACCCTCTGATCGATAACTGTCAGAAGGATCTCCTGAAAATACAGAAACACTACTTGTCCTGGTCAGGTAGACTAGCGGCATACAAAATGTTGGTAATGCCCAAAATCCTGTACGTATTTAGAACCCTACCTATACAACCCCCTAATTCCTTCTTCACCACGCTGCAAAAGCAACTTTCTAGCTTTGTGTGGGGGGGCAGTAGAGCGCGTTGCTCCCCTCTCATACAAACAAAACATAAGAAGGCGGGTGGTATGGGACTTCCAGTCCTGAAGGATTACCACACAGCAGTGGTTCTAGATCAGGTCAAACACTGGTTCTCAAGGCCTATTGTGAAACCTTGGTGCCAACTTGAGTTGGCATGTTTCAGATCCCTCTCACCCATATCGTTTCTAATAGCCTCAACCATACATACCTCCACCTTACTAACTGACCACCCCACAATACATACAGCAGGCAAAGCGTGGTTAAACACTAGAGCTGACGGTAGTACCCAATACCCGACAATTAGTATACCCATCCCAATAGAATCTGTCTCATGGCTGATCCCCAACATGACTGTGAAGACCTGGCAAGAACATGGAGTAATTAATATTGAAGATATCTTGCAGGAAGGGAAAGTATTACCATTCGCAGAAATTAGACAGAGATTCCAGATACCACAAATGGAGTATTTCACGTACACACAAATGGCGTCACTATACAACAGTATAAAAATATTGCATATTCCCACTATTGAAAAAATTTGGCAATTTATTAAATCTTGCAATCCCAGAACTAAGGGAATATCGAGTATATACAACTCGCTCAACGGCAAAGATGAATTCCACAAATATACCCCGTTGCTGAAATGGGAAACGGAATTGGGGAAAGTGTACTCAGAAGCCGATTGGGTGAATGCTATCAAGTGTAACTATAAATACTCCAGATGTGCCAACTATGAAGAACTTAACCAAAAATTATTGTTGAGATGGTACTTCACTCCTTATGTAGTCGCCAAATTCTCGAAGGACAACTCCAACCTATGCTGGAGAAAGTGTGGCCAAGTAGGCACATTGGTTCACGTAGTTTGGTCCTGCCCTCGCCTTAAACCCTTTTGGCGCGAAATATTCCAACTTCTATCACGTTTCATATCAGTACAAGTCCCACCCAGCGTGGATCTAGCGATCCTGGGCCTGCATCTATCCAAATTTCATGGATCTAAAAGATCCATTATTTCTCATATCCTCCTAGCAGCCAAAACAAAGATAGTTCACAAATGGAAGACAGACGAGATTCCCTCAGTAGCTGAAGTATCAGCTAGAGTAAATGTCATTGCAGCGTACGAAAGAATTATTGCTAGCAGAGAAGGCAAGATTCCACTGTTCTTGACAAACTGGTCGCCCTGGACCACATACTCATCGGTGCAGCGGGGGCCCACACTATCAGGGCCCGGGCTGGACTGATGCACTTTCTATATCCTTATATTTAACCTCTTCTATCACCTAATAACCTCTATCCATTCCACTTTCACCCATACCAGGTACCAATCACAGTAGTTAACCCCCTGCTATTAAGAATGTCAGAAACTATTCATGACAGTAGGAACCCTGTTTAACTCCTGTTGGAAAGTAACAATTAAGACATGGCTTGTAAGGCTGGCACAGTTGATATACGATTATAGTTTGATTCCTTTAATCTCAGGGCGGGGGGACGGCGGGCCCCCGGCACAGTTTGTTCCCAATGGGGTGTCGGGAGCCTGACGTCCCCTCCAAATGTACATGAAGTATAGGCGTGGGAAGCATACCAAGCCTCAGAGTGGTAACCTCATGGACAGACGTAATGTTTATAGTACTGAATTTGTGTTGTAAATGTATGTTAACATTCCAAGTTTTATAAAAGATTGTTCCTGTGATACACTGTACCCTGTTAAAATTTCTCAATAAAAATCTATTTAAATAAAATGGTAATTTTACAGTGAGCATTTACTTTACTTATGTAGGTTAAAGCAGCAGGTTCACTTTAATGTCATGCTCCACTAGCTCCTTTATTTACAGGAAAGCCCTGTGTAAGCACCAAAAACCCAAATGGAGTTGAAGACTCTCTCCCAATCCCTATGTGATCGGACTGAACAGATATTTACCAAGTACTATTATTGGGAGGTAGTAACATGGTTCCAAGTATGTGTTATTTTTCTTCAAGCCAAAACTTTTTTTCAGCTTGAATAAGGTAGGTAAAGTATAAAACACCTGTCAAGTCCTTATTGCTTTATGTGTCCCTGCTAGGTGGGTTCATGTTTTTCATTTGTCCTGGTAACCTTTGTCTCAGTTGTAAGGATTTCCTCTTGCATCTTTGGGACAGGCGAAGTAAGGGAAATTTTCTCAATGGGGCTCAGAAAACAATAAATGAACTGACATGGATTTTAACCCCTTTCCACTCTATACAAAACGATTAATAACAGCCAAAAAAAAAATCTATTGTTTTTCCCTGCATTGGCAAAGCTGAGTTTATACCTGCACATGGCATATACCCATAGACAAAATACTTCTGTAAAGAATGTCTGCAATGTAATGTGCTAGGCTCTTTACTAAAAATCTCAATTTGTTATTTTTTCTTTACACATATTTTACTGCTAGCCTGTTCTGAAGCTGGCCTTGTTGGCTGATTCATGTGCTTATAAACAGATACTTTAGTTCAATGATTGCAAATAAAGATGATTCATTATGTGTCGAATGGTTTTTACTTCAAACACATCAATTCCCTGTAGAAATAAGACTTCACCTGTATAGATGAAAAGTTAAAATGAAAGTATATGTACAAACTGTTTTCATTTAGTTTTTGGATGGTGTAGGGGAAAGTTAGAACCCATGTCAAACTCACTTACTTCTTGACATATGACCACATATATATTTAACATAGCTATCATATGTATTAAATCACCACTGTATAAAAAAAATATTATATTCTGGTGACTCTATGAAGTTAACATCCATAATTGAGAGATACAAAAACAAAAGGAAAGCTTGAGCACAAAAGACAAAAAACAAGGCTTAATTCCATTATAAACAGTTAGGGTTTGGTACTATAGGGAACCTTAATTATTAACCGCTTGCCGCTCCGCTGGCCATCATATGATGGCCAGGCGGTGCGGCTCACGTTCTGGGTGGGTGTCATATGACATCTGTCCATTTAAACAGGGCATGTGCGCGACTGTGTGTGACCAGCCCTGTACCTTCGGTGGCGGCGTGTCACTGTGTCACCGCTCGCCACCAAGGGGGTGAACAGCCATTGGGCATGGCTGTTTACCACATGCGCACAATCGTGAGTGCTCCGCGCTTGCACGTCGGTGTCAGCGTGTTCCCAGGAACACTGCTTGTCACCCATGCTGGTAAACAGCCATTGGCCGGTGGCTGTTTACCACGTGATTAGCTGTGATTGCCAGTCACACCGTCATCACCTATCAGTGAATGACACCTGCTACCCATCACACAGCCCATCAGTGACCGTCACCTGCCACCTGTCACACAGCCATCAGTATGTCCAAAAGATTATATACTAGTGAGGAGACATTCCAGATCCTCTCCATGACAGTTAAGAGCAGCAGGGAGTTCTCATCAGATTCCAATTCTGATTCTGAATCAAATTCGGCATTTGAACCGATTGAAAATAGTGAATCGGCAAATGATTCGGAGGAAGAATGGGTCCCTCTCAAAAGGGAACAAATGCCCAGGCCCAGTACCAGTGCTGCCACATCACGCCAGAGTACCAATTCAAATCTCCTAACTACTGGAGTGTCACGTCCACCAAGAGCCAGGGCCTCTACATACATGCCAGATGGTCTTGCCAACCTAACATGGCTGCCTTCCGACCCAGGATCACCAATTATTCCTCCTTTCACAGCACAGCCAGGTGTGCAGGCCAACAACCAAAATTTCACAGAGATCAATTGTTTTTATATTTTTTTGCCCAACACTTTGCTGCAATTTAGTGTGGACCAGACACATTTATATGCCCAGCAGCATATTGCCAACAACCCCCAATCATCATATGCCCATCTGTTTGAGTGGAGAGATCTGAATTTGGAGGAGTTCAAATTGTTTATGGACCTCACCATAAACATGGGGCTTACAAAAAAAATGAAGGACATGCCTATTGGTCCACCAACCCCATCCACCACATGCCCATTTATTCTGGCGTATTGTCCAGGCCCCGATACGAGATGATAATTCGCTTTATTAATTTCAGTGACAACACCCAGTGCCCCCCATCCCACACACAATTATCCAAATTATGACAAGTTATATAAAAGTTGCCCACTGATACATTTCTTTTCCCAACAATTTGAAGAACTCTATGTCCCGATCAGAATATATGTGTAGATGAGTCCCTGATACCCTTTTCAGGCCGACTAGGAATAAAGCAATACATTCCTAGCAAAAGGGCCACATACAGAGTACAATTTTACAAGCTCTGTGAGAGAGTCACGGGATAGCTGTATGCGTTCCGCATATATGAAGGAAGAGATTCCCAGCTCCAGCCCCCTGAGTACCCGGCCTACATGGGCACAACTGGAAAGATTGTATGGGACCTGGCATACCCACTTCTGAACAAAGGATATCACATATACCTTGACAACTTCAAATCTCTATCAAACAAAAAGCTGCGAAAGGGGGAAAGAACAGCATTGAGATTTAACAAAGTGCTGGCCTTGATGTGGAAGGATAACAGGGACGTGCACATGATGTCCACCATCCATAACGACACTACAATTGAGGTTCAAAAAAGACAAGGTCCCATTGAAAAGCCAACATGTGTCCAAGATTACAGTCTCTACATGGATTTCAATGATTAAATGATTCAGCCCTATTTGTCAATAAGGAGGTCCCGATTCTGGTACAAGAAGGTAGCAATTTATCTTATCAATTTGGCCATTTATAATTCCTATGTAGTCTACACCAAATCCATGGAAAGCCCCGCCCCTTCCTAAAATTCATAGAAGAAGTTGTCACGTCCCTCATCTATCAACAAAGACTCCCCTAGAATACCTTCGCTCTGATGGTGTTAGCCGACTTCATGAGCGCCACTTCCCATACAACATTCCACCATCTGAAGCAGGCCGAAGACGGCAAAAAAATGTCGCGTGTGCAGAAAAAGAGGATTTCGAAGAGATACCAGCTACCATTGCCCCCAGTGTCCCTCCCAACCTGGCCTTTGCATTGGTGATTGCTTACAACTGTATCATACATCCCTAAAATATTAGCCCATATTTTTACCAATTCCCCTCTTTCATCATCTGTGCTGACCATTTTCCATGCTTCCCTAAATAACCATGCCACTTCCTTCCAAGTGAACTGACCCTGGCGTGTTTTGTGGCTATGCCTCTGCCTACCGTTTGGACTGCTTCCACGTGAACTGACTCTGGCCTGTTTTATCAACTACACTTCTGCCTACCGCTTGGACTGCTGGCACGTGAACTGACCCTGGCCTGTTTTAAGGACTATGCTTTTGCCTATCGCTTGGACTGATCTGTTGCCCTGCTACTGTAGTACACAGGGGTCTCACATATGTGAGGGGCTTTAGAATTGTTTTTCCGGATGGGAAAAACAATTTTTTTTGTTTCAGAATTTCCGGATTAGGGTCTGGAGTCCGGAGTCTTCATAGAGATTTGGGTGGGTCGAAGCATCTACCCATGTGCCCCTGTGAACAGGCCTTACTTGATTGTGGCCCTAAGCCTGCTGCTGACTTACTGCCATCATGCCTCTGCCTGCCGCATGAATGAACCACACCTCTGCCTGCTACCTGGACTATGCAAATAATAAGCTGTAGCAAGAGGCAGTATGTTTATAAAGGGATGGATAGCAGTACAATAATGAATGTCTGCAGGTAACAGTGTACCAGGACCAATAGTATGGCTGTGCTGTGCTTACAATATCCTTGTGCTGACTATAGACAATATTCCTGCCTGCTGCCTGGATAATTACTATTGCTGTTGCTAAGCACATGTCTACCTGCTGCCTGGACCAGTGCTCTCCTTTGTGGACACTACTAAAAGCACAGGTAATGCTTTTTTTTACCCTTTCTGCAATATAATTTATTTTGGATTGTAATTCTTGGTATGTACATGCTATGTGTTAGAAATATGAAGGGCCTTCAAAAA
The DNA here is from genome assembly GCA_028564925.1 of Lithobates sylvaticus. NCBI lineage: Eukaryota > Metazoa > Chordata > Amphibia > Anura > Ranidae > Lithobates > Lithobates sylvaticus. The sequence goes on along the minus strand of CM053027.1, from coordinate 455,701,373 downwards.
TGATAGGTTGCCAGGAAATTATATATGTAATTTATGCTCCTATAACGTCTGATGGTGCTACTTGTATGTTGGGCCTCTGTATTTGGCAAGGCTGTGTAAAAGGCTCACACATGTGGAAAAAAAATGAACCATTCAAAAGACTCATTATACCTCATAGATTATACATTGGGGTGTTTGCTTTCCAGAATGAAGTCATTTTGTGGATAATTGCATTGCTCTGGTGCTCCAGGGCCTTCAAAAGTGTAATAGGTGGTTGAGACATGAGCAATTTATGCTCGTAGAACACCTGAAGGTGCTACTTCAATGTTGGGCCTTTATATGTGGCCAGGCTGTGTAAAAGTCTCACACATGTGGTATTGCCATACTCAGGAAGAGTAGCAGAATGTATTTTGGGGTGTAATTTGTTGTATGCATATGCTCTGTGAGAGAAATAACCTGTTAATATGACAATTTTGTAAAAAAATAAAAATATCTTAATTTTGCAAAGAAGTATGGGAAAAAATGACAACTTAAAAAAACTCACCATGCTACTTACTTAATACCTTGGAATGTACACTTTCTAAAAAGGGGTCATTTTGGGGGTATTTGTACTTTCCTGACTTGTTAGATTTTCAAGAAATGAGATAGGCCTTCAGTACATCAGGTGTGATCAGATGTGATCAAGTTTCAGTGATTGGCACCACAGTTTGTAGACTCTATAACGTACACAAAGACTAAATAATTTACACTAATTTGGGTTATTTTTACAAAAGATATGTAGCAGTATAATTTATGAAAAAAAAATACTAATTTGCAAACTTTTATGACAGAAATAAAGAAAAAGGATTTTTTTTCACAAAATTTACGGTCTTTTTTTATTTATAGCACAACAAAGAAAAAAACCCACTAGTTATTAAATACCACCAAAAGAAAGCTCTATTTTTGTGAAAAAAAGCACACAATTTTCATATGGGCACAGTGTTGCATGAGTGAGTAATTGTCATTCAAAGTGTGAGAGCGTTGAAAGTTGAAAATTGGTCTGGGCAGGAAGGGGGTGTAAGTGCCCAGTATTGAGGTGGTTAAACATTAATGTAAGTTTATAGGACTTTGTTACATTAATCGGATTGGATTTACATGTAAATGATTTTCTTCAGTCCTGGTGTCTGCTGTTGCTATGAGAAAAAAGTCAGAAGAAATCTAACACTTGTCACAGGAAAAAGAGTAGGGGACAATCTACAAGCAAACTCCTGTTTCTGTGACAGCTGTGAAAGGTGTGATTTCCCATCACTATAGGGAGATTTCCCTTCACTTTCCTGACAGAGGATTTTACACCTTTCCACTCTATCCAAAGCTAGAAAATAACTTTGTACTTTAGTTCTTCTTGCTACTGCTCATCAAACAGTGTCCAGTGTACAAATCCATACCTATGTGTTAATGAACAGAGACACGTCAAATTAATTAGTTCAACTCAATGAACATGTGTATCTTTTAAACCTGTCTAACAATATACATAGTGTATATAATAACTACGTATTATACAACATTAAAGCCCATCTACTGGCAGATACTGCAACTCTAGAGAAAATACAAGGGTTCTAACCCCTTACCACTTTTTCTGAACCGGGGAAACCCACCATTTGTGGTCTACTCGTCAATCATGGGCAGGTGCTGGGTAGGTGGCATATTTTTCTTGCTGACCCCCAAAACCTGTAAAGGGGCAGAGTTTACAGGATCCGATCCCCTGTATTTTCCTCCTGCAGCAGATGAAAGTATGCTTCTCCTATTTTCACTTCCACTGACAGTGAGCTGCTTCAGAGGAAAAATACAGAGGATCAGTTCTTGTAAATGCTTCCCCTCCCAGCTTCCCCTCCTCTCCCTCCCACCAGCTGAAGTGGGGGGTCATTTAATGATAGAGAGCAGGGGAAGGAGGGAAAAGCCCCTTCATTTTCTGAACACAGTTAGTGATCAGTAACCGTGTTTACTATGCTTCAGTTTGTGAAGGAATAGGAAGACTGTGCAGAGCTCTTCCTGTTCATTCTGTACAGCTGCAGCTGCAGAGATTGAAATTTAGGACTGTATCCTCAATTTACTTTATCTGTCTCAAAAGTGAGACATCAGGGGTCTGTTTAGATCCCTGATATTTCAGCAAAGCCTCTCAACAGGGCTACAAAAATGAAATTATTAAAAAAATTGTAAAAACAAATAAAATTGTAAAAAAAAATACTGACATTGTCCACTGCTCTACTGACTGACATTATCCACTGCTCTGCTAACTGAAACCAACCTCTGCCCTACTGAAACTTCCACTGCTCTACTGACACAGTCCACTGCTATACTGACACATCTACTGCTCTACTGACACCATATATTGCCCTACTGACACCATCCACTACCCTACTGGCACTGCCCACACACTGTCCACTTCCCTACTGACACTGTCTGCTGCTCTTCTGACTGACACTGTCCACTTTTAAGGCTAAATTTATATTTTTACAATGACATTTGTTTTATTATATGTGTCTAAGTTTTCCTTACTATTTAGTTAGACCTTGCTAATTCATTTTTTTACAAAACAAAGGGCTCCAAACCATGATGATTGTTGATCTCTTTTATGTTGTTCAGGAAGATCTCCACCTCTCAAAGGTTGCCTACACCTGATCTAAACCAAAAAAACATAGTCTGGACTTCAAATATACTTTAGTATAATTAATGGAAAGCGGTAAAATAATTAACTCTAATTCTCTACAGCATACATCTAATGAAATTATGTACCATGGCTGTCCAGACCCAATTAAGGTGAGCCAGAATTATAAACAATTTTTAAATGCCACACAAGTATCTTTAGTCCATTGGCATCAACTGATGTGTTTTTATACACATATATGTAGTAACATTTTGCAAGGTGTGATATATCTAGGGGAACAGTGTACATTAAAGCCATCTTTCTTAACCACTTCAGCCCCAGAGGATTTGGCTGGCCAAAGACCAGAGCACTTTTTGGAATTCAGAACTGCAACGTTTTAACTGACAATTGCATGGTCGTGCAACGTGGCTCCCAAACAAAATTGACGTTCTTTATTTCCCACAAATAAAGCTTTCTTTTGGTGGTATTTGATCAACTCTGCGTTTTTTTTTTTTTTGCGCTATAAACAAAAAAAGAACAACAATTTTGAAAAAAACACATTATTTTTTACTTTTTGTTATAATAAATATCCCCAAAAAATATGTAAAAAAAGGGGAGCTATGATCAGTGACAGTGTCACTAGGCAGAACATCAGCATCTCCCCATTCTTCCTCTCTGCTAAGCGATCGCGGCTATCACCGCGGATATCGAGTCTGCGGGACCCGCGGTCAGACTCACGGAGCTTGTGGCGGGCACTCGCGCGCCCCCGCGCTAGCCAAGCCTCGCGAGATCACGTACAATAACGTGATTTTGCGCAGCGAAGCCAACCTGCGGTTAAAAAACATTGTGTTGTGGTTACAAATGTTAATATAAAAAGTAATATAATCAGGATTTTTGGACTCTAATTTATCTTATCACAGCCTATATTACATGTAATACTGAAATAATTCGTGTGATTATTCAGAGTGAGCCCTCCACCAAATTCCAATGGGCACTTCCTCGCCTTATTGATATGACCTTTAAGGAAACTGGGATATTCACAAGAATGTTATAATTGTGCAAAATCACAGATGCGTTTATAGACAATTTATGATGATATTCATTGTGTCATTATGTATTTGTGTGTTCACATTATTAAGTATCTCTGGGTTATTTTACTTTGATGAGCTTATGCACTAAACATTTTTACTAGTGCACTTTTTCTTTTTGCTACAATTTGATTAAACACATTTTTGCTTTTTTTTTTATTTCAGTATTCGCAATTGAACACCATTGTTTATTTAAAGTTTTGTGGTATAGCTTAAAACAGATCTCTAGTTTAAATTAAAAAAAATATTTAGCTCAGACATTTTAAAATTTAAAATACTTATCTTGCCTCCCACATGAACTCTGCTCTGCCCCTAACCCTGGTCCCCAGTCCTCTTGCATATAGAATAAGAACCAATCTCTTACTGTGGACACATGCCCTGTGTCTGTGGCTGTTATGGACATGAGCCCTGAGGAGTACATCACTGTACAACACTACAGAGAGAAGTTAACATAAAAAGCATAATGCTCTCTGCAGCAGAACACAGAAGACTTCCTGGGACAGGCATATGAGGACCTGAGGATTTCATATGACCTGGCAAAAGACTTGAGGAAAAAAAGGTATACATGAAAGGAATAAAAAAAATGTGAGAAGTTAAAGCTGATCTTCACACAATTTTGCAACTTTTGCTCACTAGTTTTTAAATAGAGCATAGAGTGCTCAATGGACCTTTTTTTGTTTGTACCTGTATTTATGAGGCCCGGTCTATGTTGGCTGCATACTATTCCTTCGGCTGTGGGCGGGGATTTTGCGGGTATTGGCGTCATTTCCTGTCCTTGCCGCACTGTGTCCTGGGATCTTGTGTCATTACTCCCAGGATTCAGTGCGAAGAGCCGCCGCAAAATCTCACGGGATTTGAACAGAATCCCCAACAATCCCTGTTCTGAGAGAGCTTCACATCACAACGGGGCGGGAACTTCCTAAGACGCCACCTGTTGTGATGGCAACCAAGATTTTTACGTCTCTCGGCACAGTTACGAGCATGCATGGGAACCAGCAAGGAATGCTGGTACATCTACAGTACTGGAACCAGGAAGTGATTGCTTGTGGGCTTCAAATGCCCACAAGCAAGATGAGAACTGCAGTAAACTTTTTATATAAGTTACGGTTTTAAAGAAAAACAGACATCTAGGGAGAAAAAGAACGCAAAAAGTGAGTGTGACTTTTTAAAGATGGGAATTTTTAAGAGTAAAAAAAAAAAACGCGAGTGCACATCCGCTTTAAACAATGGGAGAAAGTACAGATTAATAAAAAAATCTGTTTTAATATTAAAGGCCACAGGACTTTTCTGTAATAATATATTATAAATATTTTCCCTAAATCTAAAATAAAGGATCTACTACATTTTAGTGGCTAGAATATAAAGAGCCACTACGAGGAGATTTTAGTAATTTGTATATGGGAAATAGACATTAAAAAAATCTAGCGTGCCTGCAAAATTGCGAAAGTCACATCTAAAATACTTTTTTGTAAATTCTACAGTAACTCAGAATTAATGCTCAATTCAAAATGCAACAAATTACTATACATGTTGTTACATGTATAATTTACCTATACACTATTTATTTGTTAATTTGTAGTCATAATTCAATAACATATTGTTATTCTCATTTGCAGGAATTTACAGCAAACGGTCAACCTAATACACATTAGGAGCAGCAGTATGGGAAGGTTAGCATCATTGCAAGTTTGTTTACTAGGCTTATAAAAAGGGAAGCGGTTTTCCAGGCAGAGAATGCATTTAATGTGATTTATTTGTATTTTATTGCACTGCAGAATTGGTACAAACCAAGTGGTAACCCATTAGAAATAATTACCTCACACATATGTTCTTAGAAAAAGCACATACATTTTATGGGAAGGGAATAGCATTACAACCACTCAGGGTTATGGCCCATTTCCTAATTATCCATCACACATAACTGGTATGAATCATTATGTGGATTTTTTGGATATGGGAGGAATTCTTCTTTCTTTAAATGTTCAATCTTCTTTAGGCTTTTAATAAATAAATGGTCTTAGAAGGATTGTGGTTCTGTGCAATGAACTTTACATTAGCTGTGATAGACAGTCATGTATAGATTGGCCTTTTGCTTCAAACAAGGCCATCTATTTTTCTGATTATATTGCCTTAAACTGTGGGTTTCCAGTTACTAGCCGAGGAAATGAAAATGTAGAGATTTTTAATAGAAAAATGTTAGAAATGGGAGTCAAGATATAATGGCTATGGATAACTGTGGCAAATATATGTATTATGGCATATATGGCATACTAGTAGCTAACCTGACACTCTGGGGTTATGGTGTGTTTTGTTCTCTCATAGGGGTTTTGTTTCTTTAAGCTACTGTTCTTAGCCCTAGGAGCAGACAAAGATATTCATTAAGCACCTGGATGTTTCCCTAGCCCTCTAGTTTCTAACTTGTATCTACCTTGTTAATCATGGTTAAGACCAATCTTTCCCCATTGCTATCTGAGTTATATGTTCACTTTACTGCTTATCATGTTATGCTATGTTTGGTTATGTTATCAACCCTGTTTTTTGTCCCTTATGCACCCTCATGTAACCTCTAAAATCTCTATTTCTGATTTATTAATCACAAAATATGATATGGGTTAAATGAGAGTTCTATTGACCAGGAGGAAAGGCTTTGGATATAATAACATTTATTACAAGTAGTTAAAAGTCAAGCTAATACACAAATCCCTAGCACATCAAGGCCGAAAATGCTAGGTTGAAATAAAATATATATATATATATGAAGGAATATAGATTATATTCCTTCAGACCGTGATCTACAAGCATGTTTAGTTACAAGTAGTTAAAAGTCAAGCTAATACACAAATCCCTAGCACATCAAGGCAGAAAATGCTAGGTTGAAATAAAATATATATATGAAGGAATATAGATTATATTCCTTCAGACCTTGATCTACAAGCATGTTTAGTTACAAGTAGCAGGGCATACCTTCCCCTGCTACATGCCATCCTACCTGCTGGCTGGTTCCCCCGGAAAGACCGAGCTGCCTCTCCTCTCCCCTGAGAGTATCAAAAACCAGCCTGATCCCTCATTGGCTGGCTTAGCGTGAGTTCTGATTGGTTACTTAGTCTAAGCCAGCCCCCTTACAGCAACTCCCACCAGTGATGTAAAAAAATATACTTTACTGGTCCCAGGGAGTTTAAGTATAAAAACTTGGGGTGAGACTTCCTTAATTCTTTATCCCAGCATGGGGTAGTATAGGTGACACACAATGTTAATTGGCTCCCCATTGTCCTTCAAGTTTCGGCCCCGCAATGTCTGCAGTTGACCAGAGCTTGGGAGGAGAGCTTTTGCTCACCTTTCATAGCTGCAAGCAAAAAGAGATATATTCATAATATTTCACAGATATTAATGGAAATTTCACATAACCGCATCAGGCAACACTCACCAGGTCTTATTAGTATCCAGGGTGGTCCATACCACACAGTTAGCAGTCATTTATAGCAAAGTATATAGCAGTAGCAATGGACTATGAGAGTGCTCACCAGTGCCTTCACAGTTCATTGAGAACTACAAGCCATCAATTGCAAAGTCTGACGTACTTGTAGACATTCATTAAAAGAATGTTGTGAATATATGGTGGGAGAAGTTTGGGTGATGAGATCTAGGACAGCATGGAATCCTGAGATATGTCCCATTGCTGAAGCAGTATCTACATTATAGCACAGAGCATGGGTATGTCTATGTCAGCCTATAAATGATGACTTGCAGCACCCAGGACAGGAGTTGCCCTGCACCGTCACCCATAATAATCTGTATTTTACCTTTCAAAGTGCTTGCTTTTCTTACAAAGTAACATTTATAAAATATATATACAATATAATATTTTGATTATATAGGGTTTGTTTTAGTGTAAATTAATACTTTGGTAAATAGCAAAGTGTGGTCCTTCTTCCCCAGAATTTTGAGCTTGCAATACTGCACAACCATTACAATTATTTCTGAAAAAGGTAAAAAGCTAGAAGTGTTTTGTTTTTTTTTCACTAAAAAAACACTGCCTTTTGCCTGGGATTTTTTTCAACCATAAATGTTATCTGCAGTTTTTTTCAAGCTGCCAGAGCAGAAAATCTGTTCATTGTGACAGATTCCTGGGAAACTTCATCCTCCAAAGTTCAGCAAGGAAAAATGTATCTAAAAATACAATAGAACAAGTTCTGTTGTGATGCTAGACAAATAGGAAATTTGGTACAACTAAACCTAAGAAGGATCTTTTTTTTTTATTCTGTAGATTAATCTGAATTGGTTCATGGTCTTCAATATAAGTATCTGGAAGGATATATATAGCTTTGATATTTTTACTTTTCTCTTAAACTGAAAAGGATTGATTTTCCAAGTTAGTAGAGGCTGATTGCTTAGTAAATTGTATGCTCTGCATGCCCATGTTGCAAGGTGAATGTTAGCAACTAGGGTGAATCTTGATTTTTGTTTACTTTCTCCTGAAAATGATCGGGTAATCAGAGTAAATACAGGTTCTCCTTATATTTACTTTGAAAAGTGAACATACATTTATTTTGCTAGGTGAACATCAGCTACTTCTATAATATATCATAAGTGTCACATGAAGCAAGGTTACTTTGCCATAAGAAAGGCTGATACAATATAAAAATGATTATTTTAGAAACCCATGCAGAAACTATCCAGCAATGAGCTATAGAAAAATGATCATGGAAATTTTGGTCTTCCTTGTTTTAAGCCTAACCCCCCATCAAAACGTTTATTTTTGTTTTGGATATAATGTGGAAGGTTTAGAACCTTTCTCTGTTTTAATTGCTGTTTCTGTCCCCCATGAAAGTATATTTCTTTTCTTGTCCTAGTGATATAGACGTATTGAGATGGAACATAATCTCTTCAACAGGGATATACAGCCCTGGCCAAACGTTTTGAGAATGACACAGATAATAATTTTCACAAAGTCTGCTGCCTAAGCTTTTATGATGGCAATTTGCATATACTCCAGAATGTTATGAAGAGTGTTCAGATGAATTGCAATTCATTGCAAAGTCCCTCTTTGCCATGAAAATGAACTTATACCAAAAAACTATTTTTTTTTGCATTTCAGCTCTGTCACAAAAGGACAAGCTGTCATCATGTCAGTGATTCTCTCGTTAACACAGATGTCAGTGTTGATGAGGTCAAGGCTGGAAATCACTCTGTAATGCTTATTGAGTTAACCAGCATGCACCAGTCTGTGATGTCACAAGGGCGGGACAACCAGGTAACGTAGCCAGGGGGCCCCACCCCTTTACCTATATAAGAAATGTCAGACAGCAGAGCCTACAGTAGGCATCCATCCTTCATCGACGGCAGGAGTGTCTTTGTTTTTTTACATTTTCGGGTTCGGCGGGCAGTGTGATTGGTGGTGGATTTACATCGGGGGACACAATATATATTTTTTTAATAAAGGAATTGTCAAAAACTGTGTGTATGCCCGAACTTCTATAGTTTCATAACTATCCAAAACTAAAAATAAATGTTTTGACTGGAGTTGGCCTTTAAATATCCTACTCTCTCTACCTAAATGTCTGGACAATACAGGTAATTATGTACAAAAAAAATTACAATGTATTTTCAGTAATACAGTAAATATTTTAAGTTAAAACACAAAAAATAATGCATCTCTGTAATTATTAACATGTCATCAAATGTACTTTCAATGTAAGCAGTGTTAGTATTTGCATTTGACTTAGAATACACCTCTTGCAATACCCTATACAGCAGAACACAGAATAGGGGAGGGAGAAGTAGAAGTTGTGCTGTAATGATCATGTGTTAACAAGGAACATGGTGATAGGAGGAGAGAACAGAGTGACAAAGAGTTGAGATCATTGGTCTGCTGCTTCAATTTACAGTGTCCTTTAGGTATTATTTAAAGTGTTTTTTATTAAAATAACAAACATATCTATACTTACCTGCTCTGTGCAATTCTTTTGCACAGAGAAGCCCCAAACCTCTTCTTCTGGGACCCCCCGCCGGCGTTCCAGGTCCCTCCTTTTCATCAGGTGCCTCCGCAGAAAGTCGCTCCTATGTCACAAGATTTAAATGACAGCCATTGGCTCCCGCTGCTATCAATCTGTCCAATGAGGAGAGAGACAGCAATGGGAGCCATTGCGCTCATGCACATCCCTGGATCAGATAAGGCTCAGGTAAGAAAAAGGGGGGTCTGAGGGGAGTTGCAGCACAAAAGGTTTTTCACCTTAATGCATTCTATAAACCTTAAAGGGGTTGTAAAGGTAAAAGTTTTTTCACCTTAATGCAGTGATACAGCTGGCTATGGCCGCCAGCTGTATCACGGGAGCATGCCCGCAAGCACTCCACACCATGCGAGGGAGCTTGCATGAAGTTGTGGAGTCCTTGCGGGAGGGAGCCGAGACAGCTCCCGAGGGACCCCAGAAGAACAGGTTTGGGGCCACTCTGTGCAAAACGAGCTGCACAGTGGAGGTAAATATAACATGTTTGTTTTTTAAAAAAAAAAAAATAATTCCTTTAGTGATCCTTTAAGGATTTAGAACCACTTTAAAATCAAACTAAATCAGCTGTCGATCTATCCTGAGAAATGTTGCCATAATGTGTAAGCATACGCAGCATACTTACCTTCTAGTGTGTCCTCCTTCAGTGATGCAAGGTTCATGCTATTCTTTGTTGTGCCACTATTGATCATCCACATTTGATCCTGCACATGCATACTGTAGTTGTATTATTTGCCATCAGGTTACATCTTTTGGCATCTTACAAATGTCAAGAATGGGCTGGAAATTTACACCACACATTGTATGCACTGCAAACAATGTACATTAATAAGAAAAGCTAATAGCAGATAATGTTTTTAGTCTCTTCTACCGAAAACTGACTATATTTTTTCCTACTTTCTGCTTTACATACTACTTGGGCTGCAGTAGAGGCAGCAGAGAGGTAATAGGGCTGTGCTGTCAAACAGAGCTGTATAAATCCTAAAGTGTTACTAAACCCACAACAGTAAAATCTGTCTGTATATGCAGAGTAGCATGCTTGTTATACTCACTGTGGAACTTAAGGGGTTATTCTCTGCATTGTGTAAAAAGGCTCTTTGACACTATATGGACAGATCCTTCCCTCCAGCACTGTCTATATTGGCAAGGCCATATAATACAGTGAGGGTAGCCGTCCTGCACATGCTCAGTTTAGTCTCTATTGCTGGAGAGAACATTTCCTGTTTCAGTTGAACTGTTCAGGTCACATGATATTGACATCACACATGTGGGCGTGTATACAGGCTGTAGTGGAAATCTCCTCCTACTTAAAACCTCAGCCCTGGACAAACTGTGCAGTTTATCATGTGACTGTGGTATACAGATCAGCAAAAAAGGTATATAGTGACAGTATTTAAATGTAAAAAGAAGATTTATAATGTGGGCACTGAGGGGGGTCAGATGTTTTTTTTCATATTACTGGGTTTAGTAACACTTTAAGACTAAATGGACAGTAACACATATCATTTTTATTTAATAGTTACTTGTCCGGAGTTCACATTTAATATTATAGTGTTTATCCTAATGAAATACGTGATGTTACTTTTAAATCTTTACATTCTTGCCATTCCATATTTTTGCAAGCATATGTAAAGAGATTTGTAGACCAGCCACTAGAGGAAAGCAAATTAGCCACTACTATTACACTGTCTTTCTTTTTAACAACTATTGAGATAAGATATCAGCCACACAGGGAGTGTATTGTTTGGAAGAAGTTTGTTTTGATTTATTAATGCCTGGTACACACAATTAGATTATCAGATAAATGATTGTCCATTTATATTTGCATGTTAATCTCATATCAAAAATTAAGAGGTTACTAAAGTCATGAAAATTCTCATACAACAGAACAAAAATTTGGAAGTGATGTATTGTATTGTATTTTTGGAAGAAAACTGTACCAATTAAACCAAAGCCGATCTATTGTCGTAGGAGAACATTTTTTGTGCTTGTCCCATCAGATAATATCGGATGAACTATCGTTAGTATCATACAATCGCTTTGAAAGCGGTATTTTTTTGTACGATTTTCTGATCAAGTGTACGGGCCTTAACCACTTCAGGTCCAGAAGGTTTTATCCCCTTCCTTACCAGGCCATTTTTTGTGATGTGGCAGTGCATTGCTTTAACTGACAATTGAGTGGTTGTGCGACACTTTACCCAAATAAAATTGAGGTCCTTTTTTTTCCCACCAACAGAGCTTTCCTTTTGGTGGTATGTGATCACCTCTGCGTTTTTTATTTTTTGTGCTATAAACAAAAAAAGATTGACAATTTTGAAAAAAAAAAAAATGTAATTTGTGATATAAAACATTCACAATGAAACAATTTTGCAGGAAAAATCTAATTTCTTCATCAATTTACGTCAATATGCATTCTGCTACATATTTTTGGTAAAAAAAATCCCAATAAGCCTATATTGATTGGTTTGTGCAAATGCTATAGCGCAGTGGTTCTTAACCTCAGTCCTCAGTACCCCCCACCAGGCCATGTTTTGGGAATTTCCCTTAGATAAAATAGCTGTCCAAAATACCAAGCCATTGACTTAGATTTAAAGCACCTGTGCAAGATAAAAGGAAAGCCTGCAAACATGGCCTGGTGGGGGGTACTGAGGCCTGAGGTTAAGAACCACTGCTATAGCGTCTACAAAATATAGCATATTTTTAAGGAATTTTTATTTATTAATTTTTTTACTAGTAAACTAGTAATATCAGCAATTTTTAGTGGGACTGTGACAAATCGGATACCTAACTGACACTTTTGACACTTTTTGGGGACCAGTGACATTATTAGAGTGATCAGTGCTAAAAAAAAATGCACTGTTACTGTACTAATGACACTGGCACAGAAGGGGCAGTCAAGGGGTTAAGTGTGTCCCTAGGGGGTGCTCTTTAACTGTGGGGGATGTGCTTTTACTAAAGGAGAAGAGAAATCTGTGTTTCTTAGCAGAAACACAAGATCTCCATTTTCACCTCTGGCAGAATGGCAATCTGTCTTGTTTACATAGGCAGACCACTGTTCTGCATTTCCTCAGAATGATCAGTGGGTCCCAACAGACACTGCATATACTGGACCTGCTGATTGGCTCCCACTGTGTCCAATCACAGCGGGAGCGGGGCTCTGGTGGCACCCCCCTCCAAGCTGAAAGAAAAAAATCACGCACAGGTATGTGATTTTGCGCTTAAGGGCTGCCCTGCTGCAGTATATGTACGTGGGGTGGTCCTTAAGTGATTAAGCAAGCAAAAGCTATTCACTTAGCAAAGAAAAGGTGTATTAAACTTAGGCAGGGCATAGAATATGAAATTTTCTTTCCTGCAACCATGGGTTGCAGGAAATAAAATTGCTTGATTCCCCCATCAACACAGTCACTGTTCATGGGGGAATCCCTTCTATGGAGCTGTTGCATTCTCCTGGCAGGGTTTTACCCACGTCAATTGATGGATCAACTTGGGTACAATCAGCCTGCCTATAGATGGATCAAATCTTGGTTGGTCCCGGCTGAATTGGCAGAGATTCAAACCATCTATGGCAGCCTTTAGCAAATGAGCAAGATATGTTCACTATATTGATGTAATCCTATGCAAAAAAAACATTATTTTTTAAATTTCCCTTGTACGTGATCTGAATCATTAGTAGTAGGTAGTCACTTTCATTTGGATTCGTTATTTAATATTATGGACATTCTTCTGCTTATTCAAGCCAGTTCTAATAATTATCAGACACATACCCCACAACTTCACCTTTTTTTCCTAAGCTAAGGGAACATTCACTTTGCTAAGGGAGCAGTCTCTACTCCATTAGCAAATTAACCCCACAAACTTGCATAGTAAAAAGTAGCAGTAAAGCAGAATGATTGGTTCAGGTGCGAATTCAGGCAAAAGTTTGCACCGGACCCCAGGCACGAACCTGCGGCCATACATATTTGAACCCAGCCTAAGGCAACGCACCTGCCCATACGTGTGATGGCACATTGTTATTTTGTGTACATTATTGGCCAAAAGTAGGAACATTTTGTGTGTGTGTGATTAGGCTTGCTAAGAACCCATTCAAAGTGAATTAGGCTCAATACGTGCAGGTGGCCCCTTAAGGTTTTTGCATCTATGATATTTGAAAAGTTCCCGGTTCTAGAGATGAGGCAGCATAAAGTACCAATATGTCTGGAATAAAGATTCCTTTATTTTTTGATGTATTGTAGATTAGGAATTAATATGGGTCTTTACTATTTTAAACATTCCATTAAAAAATGATATAACTCCACACAATAGACTTATTTCCGTTCCGAGATATATTATAGTTCATGCCATTCTTATGAGTTTATAATTCCCAGAAAACTGCTTTGTGAACATTAAAAATAAAACAGAGGCACATTTTTTTAGACCACCTTCCAGTTTATAGAAAAACTATGCACACTTTATGCCAGGACATGTGGCCAGATCCCATGAATACCACCCCTCCTGGAGGAGATATACATCCAGCAATGCAATGTGGCAAGCTGATAGCTCTGAATTTTGGCAATGGAACTGAATAATCAGGTTTGAATATTGTGCTAGAAGGATCTCCCTAGAGTGCACAAGCGGTACTTTTTGTACTTTTTATATTCAGTTTTTTACCTTTTGGATATTGACATTACAATTACAACATAAGACAAATTTTAAAACTGAGTAGTAATCGTGCAGCTTGCAATCTACTGTGTATAATTATTTTATAAACTACACTAGGTCTTGATTGTAATGTATCTGAAAGAATTGCCTGTGTTGCGCATAGCAACCCCTTTATATTCCCCAAACCAGCTGATGATTACTTGCTGTGGGCACCACAAATTATTTTTCTTTCAGATACCATCTGCCATGAGCTTCAATGAGATTTATTTATACCATCAACATGCAACTTAACACATTATTTTAAATTATTTTATATTCCATCTGCTGGCCTTTGTAGGCATTACATAGTAATTTGGCAAAGTAAGCCAGTTTATTCTTCTCTTTGGTAAAGCTTATAGCCTTTCCAATGGGATTCCAAAATATTTTATCTTTTAACAAGAAAAGTTAAAGCTGAGCTTTAGGCAGATATAACATACACAAATCAATTCAACTCTATAATAATTAATATAGAATTAAATGAGGGTCTTTATTTGTTTTTTGTTTTTTTTCATGCAAGTACCTGAATTTGATGTTATATCAGCATTTTGCAGTCCTTGTATAGCAAAGCTGGAGTGTAAGGGAAAGAAGCAGTTCAATGAGCCAATAAATTAATGTGCTGAAAAAAGCATGCCTATAGGAAGAGAAAGCAGAGTGACAAATAGATGACCTCGTCATTGTTCTGGTTCTTCTTTTACTAACCAGTAGCAAGCTGGGGCAGTTCCAGGATGACCTGGTTTCAGAGGAAGTGGATACAATGGTGCTGGCCATCAGAGTGATGGCATATAGTGGCAAAATCTGGTTTAATTATGTTATCAAGATCTCTGAATTGAATTTTAACATTACAGCAAAAGCTGGTTTGGTTATTTTATTATATTACTTTTTTTTTTCACAGAACAGAATAAAGATTTCGGCATTGATTCTGAACAATACATAGCTTCCATAATCTGAAGAACATACCGTACAAGAATGGAAAGTTGAACTATATAATTGCATAAGTACAATGTGAGGAACATGTTACCACCTTCCGCATGGCGGTAGGTCATGCTCCCTGAGACATCTTGCCTCCTATGAGTTAGAGGCAAGTAATCGTAATACATAATGATAACATTTTGTTAACTACAGTCTTGAATAAGGATGAGCCCGGTGTTCGATTCGAACCCATGTTCGAATCGAGCACCGGGTGTTCGCTCGCTCGGCGAGCCCAGAACTATTGGGGCCGCTCGCATCAAATTCGTGTGATGCGAGCGGCCCCGCAATGCATTGCGGCCCGCGCAGTGCAATGCTGGCTGATGATTGGCCAAGCATGCACTGTGACCCCGCATGCTTGGCCAATCACAGCGCCGGCAGCGAGGAGAGCCATAATTGGCTACAGGCAGGATGCCTGTAGCCAATTATAGCTCAGGGGCTTTAGTACACGCCCCACGGTATAAGAGGCCGCCGCGCCAGCGGCCTCGCATATTATGTTTCAGTCAGTGTCAGCGTGTTAGTGTGCTGCTGACAATATGTGCTTTATTTCTGGGGATATGTGTGTGCATGCTGTTAGAACAGCATTGCAGTATCACATCTGGGGGGTGTCTATAGGTGGCCTGTGAAGGGGGCAGGTTTCCTGTGCTTAGAACTTTCCCTGCAAAAAAGTGTAATTTTTGCAGGAAAAAAGCTATTTAAAATCACTCGCGGCTAATGAATTGATGGCTCCTGTAACACAGAGAACTGTCATTCATTAATAAAAAACAAAAAAAAAAGCGTAGGGGCCCCCCCAAATTCAATAACCAGGCCCTTCAGGTCTGGGATGGATATTAAGGGAAACCCCAGCCAAAAAAAAAAAAAAATAAAAATGGCGTAGGGTCCCCCTCAAAATCCATACCAGACCCTTATCCGAGCACGCAACCTGGCAGGCCGCAGGAAAAGAGGGGGGGACGAGAGCGGCCCCCCCTCTCGCCTGAACCGTACCAGGCCACATGCCCTCAACATTGGGAGGATGCTTTGGGGGTCTAAGACCCCTAAAGCACCTTGTCCCCATGTTGATGAGGACAAGGGCCTCTTCCCCACAACCGTGCCCGGTGGTTGTGGGGGTCTGCGGGCGGGGGGCTTATCGGAATCTGGAAGCCCCCTTTAACAAGGGGACCCCCAGATCCCCCCCCCCCCCCTGTGTGAAATGGTAAGGGGGTACAAAAGTACCCCTACCATTTCACCAAAAAAGTGGCAAAAATGGTAAAAATGACAGGAGACGGTCTTTGACAATTCCTTTATTAAAATCTTCTTTCTTCTTTCTTCATCCTTCGGTTTCTTCATCTTCTCCTTCCTTCATCTTCTTCCATCTTCTTCTTCCATTTTCTTCTTCCTCCGATCCGCTTCTTCTTGCGCTGGTCTTCTCGTCCTTCTCGTCCGGCATCTTCTTCCGTCAGCGTCGGCGTCGGTGTCGGTGTCTCTGTCTCTTCTTGGGCCGCTCCGCGCAATAGGAGGCTCCCGCTGTGTGAGGCTCCGCTCCGTCTGACAGGTCTTTTATAATGGAGGGCACCTGGTGACCCCACCCCCTCTGACGCACAGGGACGTCATGGGGAATTCCATGATGGCTTTCCCTATGACGTCAGAGGGGGGCGGGGTCACCAGGTGCCCTCCGTTTTAAAAGACCTGTCAGATGGAGCGGAGCCTCACACAGCGGGAGCCTCCCATTGCGCGGAGCGGCCCAAGAAGACACCGACACCGACGCCGACGGAAGAAGATGCCGGACGAGAAGGACGAGAAGACCAGCGCAAGAAGAAGCGGATCGGAGGAAGAAGAAAATGGAAGAAGAAGATGGAAGAAGATGAAGGAAGGAGAAGATGAAGAAACCGAAGGATGAAGGAAGAAGAAAGAAGATTTTAATAAAGGAATTGTCAAAGACTGTCTCCTGTCATTTTTACCATTTTTGCCACTTTTTTGGTGAAATGGTAGGGGTACTTTTGTACCCCCTTACCATTTCACACAGGGGGGGGGGGATCTGGGGGTCCCCTTGTTAAAGGGGGCTTCCAGATTCCGATAAGCCCCCCGCCCGCAGACCCCCACAACCACCGGGCACGGTTGTGGGGAAGAGGCCCTTGTCCTCATCAACATGGGGACAAGGTGCTTTAGGGGTCTTAGACCCCCAAAGCATCCTCCCAATGTTGAGGGCATGTGGCCTGGTACGGTTCAGGCGAGAGGGGGGGCCACTCTCGTCCCCCCCTCTTTTCCTGCGGCCTGCCAGGTTGCGTGCTCGGATAAGGGTCTGGTATGGATTTTGAGGGGGACCCCACGCCATTTTTTTTGGCTAGGGTTCCCCTTAAAATCCATACCAGACCTCAAGGGTCTGGTATGGATTTTGAGGGGGACCCTACGCCATTTTTTTTTTTTTTTTTTTGGCTGGGGTTTCCCTTAATATCCATCCCAGACCTGAAGGGCCTGGTTATTGAATTTGGGGGGACCCCTACGCTTTTTTTTTTTTTCATTTTTTTTATTTTTTATCAATGACTTTTTTTTATGAATGAGTTTCAATGAATCACTGTTCTCTGTGTTACGGGAGCCGTGAATTAACATTAGCCGCGAGTGATTTTAAATAGCTTTTTTACTTTCAAAAATGACACTTTGCGCAGAGACAGTTCTAAACACGGGAAACATGCGCCCCTTTACAGGCATACTATAGACACCCCCCAGGTACGAAATTTAAAGGAATATTACACTTTTATTGTTTCAATTTAAGCATTATTAAAATCACTGCTCCTGAAAAAACGGCCATTTTTAAAAAAACATTTTGCATTGATACATGTCCCCTGGGGCAGGACCCAGGTCCCCAAACACTTTTTATGACATTAACATGCATATTAGCCTTTAAAATGAGCACTTTTAATTTTGAACGTTCGCATCCATTATAACTAATAGGGTTCTAAAGCTCGCACGGACTTTAGGTCCTTTCGCGGGTTCTGGTGCGAGCCGAACGGGGGGGTGTTCGGCTCATCCCTAGTCTTGAATGTTAAACTTAAAGTGAGCTGTAAAACAGACTGTAAAACCTAAACGTATCAATATGACCTATATCATGGTATCAACTCAGTTAAATGGGACCCAGAGCATGCCCCCCCATGCTGAGGAATGTGCGTACACCCGCAAATAGCAGAAGATACTCCATCCCCCAAAACCGAGGAAGAATGCAGTCCAGGCCCCCCAATACCAAAATCCAAAAAGAAGATAGAAGATAAAAATAAATAAATAAGCAAAACAAAAAGAAAATGAGGGGGAAACCAAAAGGAGCAAGAGATGAAAGGAGGAAGAGAGAAAAGAAGGGGAAGGGAAAGCATCATTGGTCAAATATCCGATCTATGGACCCCATACCTTTTTCAAATATCTTCAATTTATCCTGTAAGATTGCCGTCAGCCTTTAATTTAACATAGCGAAGCCAAGAAAGTTTATGTTTGAGTTGGTCAAATGGTATAGTTGCCGACCTCCAGTTCCTGGTAAGGATGAGCCGAGCACCCCCCTCGGGTTTGGTTCACATCATAACATCCGAAAAGGCAAAAAATTTGGAAGAACAAGTCTAAAGTCTATGGGACATGAACATGAAAAACGAAAAGTGCTTTAGGCTAAAGGCTTATATGCAAGTTATTGTCATAAAAAGTGTTTGGGGACCCGGGTCCTGCCACAGGGGACATGTATCAATTCCAAAAAAAGTTTTAAAAATTGACGTTTTTTGGAAGCAGTGATTTTAATAATGCTTAAAGTAATAAAACTGAAATATTCCTTTAAATATTGTGCCTGGGGGTGTCTATAGTATGCTTGTAAAGTGGCACAGTTTTCCCGTGTTTAGAACAGTACCACAGCAAAATGACATTTCTAAAGGAAAAAAGTCATTTAAAACTGATTGCGTATGTAATGATTTGTCGGGCCTCGGCAATATAGATAATACTCATTGAAAAAACTGGCATGGGTCCCCCCCCAGTCCATTACCAGGCCCCTTGGGTCTGGTATGGAAATTAAGGGAAACCCTGTGCCAAATAAAAAAAAAAAAGCTTCAGGTCTGGCATGGATTTTAAGGGGAACCTTGCACCAAAATGTTTTAAAAAAATGGCGTAGGGGTCCCCCCCAAAATCCATACCAGACCCTTATCTGAGCATGCAACCTGGCAGGCCACCCCTCCTGAACCGTACCAGGTCACATGCCCTCAACAGGGGGAGGATGCTTTGGAGTAGCCCCCAAAGCACCTTGTCCCCATGTTGATGGGGACAAGGGCCTCATCCCTTCAACCCTTGCCCCGTCGTTGTGGGGGTATGCAGGCAGGGGGCTTATCAGAATCTGGAAGCCCCCTTTAACAAGGGGACCCCCAGACTCGGCCCCCATGTGAATTGGTAACAGGGTACATTGTATCTTTGTATTGCCCGCATACCCCCACAACCACCGGGCAAGGGTTCTGGGGATGAACTGAAGGGCCTGGTATGGATTTTGGGGGGACCCCCAAGCAATTTTCTTTTTAATTTGATTCAGGGTTTCCCTTAATATTCAAACAAGACCCAAAGGGCCTGGTAATGGACTGCCATTTTTTTCAATGAGTTTTATCTATATTGCCGAGACCCGACAATTCATTACAGCCGCGATCAGTTTTAAATGACTTTTTTCCTTTAGAAATGTCATTTTGCTGATTACTGTTCTAAACACCGGAAAACTGCACCACTTTACAGGCATACTATAGACACCCCCCAGGCACAATATTTAAAGGAATATTTCATTTTTATTGTTTCACGTTAAGCATTATTAAAATCACTGCTCCCGAAAAAAGGGCAGTTTTTAAAACTTTTTTTTGCATTGATACATGTCCCCTGGGGCAGGCCCCAGGCCCCAAACACTTTTTATAACAATAACTTGCCAATAAGCCTTTAAAATTAGCACCTTTGGTTTTTCAAGTTAGTGTCCCACAGACTTTAACAGTGTTCTGGCGGCTTTCGATTTTGCCCCGAACACTGCATATTGTTCGGTGTTCACCGAATGTCCGAACAACCAAAGTTTGGCCCAAACTTATGCTTGGGCCAAATCGTTCGCCTATCTCTAGTTCCTGGCTATTGTAATTTTAGCAGAAACAAATATAAATGTGAAGAGCCCTCTCTGTATTTTGGAGGCCTCCTCAACCTTACAACCCTGTAACGTGTGTTTTGGGGACTTAGTCAGGTTAATTTGGGTGAGAGTATAAATTTAATTGTAAACCCTGATCCAGAACTGCCGTACCTTTGGGCATTGCCACCATATGTGGTAGGCCATCCCTTCCTGACCACAGCCTCAAAAACACTTAGAGGAAGCCCCTGGGACAAAAGTGGCCAATCTAGCTGGTACCAAATACCACCTTAGTAATACCTTATAATTTGCTTCTACAATAGAAGTGTTGATGAATAACCTTGATGCTGCTAGCGCTATCAAGTGCCATTCCTCAAGTTCCAGGGTTTCCTGGATATCCCGCTCCCATCTAGCCATATAGTTCAGTTTTACCAAGGTATATGTTAGAATAGTATATATTTCAGATTATATGACCTCATCGACAACACATATTTTCCATAGGTGACATAGTCGCAAGATCACTTTTACGTGATAAGGTATGCAGGTAATGGTGTATTTGAGTATATATAGTCCGGAAATTGGTGTTTTTCTATCAGCAATCTTGTGGACATCATTCCTTTATGATCACATAGGTCCGCAATCCGCATGAAACCCTTGTTGGACCACCATTCAAAAGCAAGGGGAGTGAGGCCCAGGGTGAAGTCCTTGCTTCGCAGGAGAGGAGCTAATGGGGTGTGAGGTGGTTTGAAGTTATGAGACTTGGACATGTGAATAAAAATTACTAAAGCGCTGATAGGAATTAAAATCCAAACAACCCAGATTTTAAGATAACCAAATGATGTAGCCGCAACCAATAAAAACGTGCTCCCACACTTGAAAAGTCATATAAAATATATACAATGATTATAAATGATTGTAAATAATTAGTGCGCTTGATCAACCTTAAAACCAATTAAAATAAATAGTTGACCTTATTGTGTGTGATCCTAAATATAGTGTCATAAAATATCATAGGAAAAAAATATATATATATATAAAAAACTTCTTGTGAAATATGAAGGCAAACATAAAATTCAGTGATTAATATATATTTAAATCTGTGAATAGTGAATTTAAAACGGGTCTGTGTTGATAGAGCTGCTTCTATAATATATAAATAAAAAAGTCCCCCCTGGGTCCGTGTGTCAGGGTGAAGATCCTATAATTGTTTGTCACCCATACACTAACCAATCACTATCCAATCAGCCTGAAATGGCTAGTCGGGTGTAATTAATTGATTAGTTTTTCTTTTGGGTGCTACATATTTGCTAGTGGATCACACTAGGGAGCAGGTGTTGCTTACCACTTACTCTTTCCATCATCATTGCCCCTATAAATTAATTACACCCAACTAGCCATTTCAGGCTGATATATGATTTATATATTATAGAAGCAGCTCTATCAACACCTACCCATTTTAAATTCACTATTCACGGATTTAAATATATATTAATCACTGAATTTTATGTTTGCCTTCATATTTCACAAGCAGTTTTTTATATATATATATATATATTTTTTTCCTATGATATTTTATGACACTATATTTAGGATCACACACCATAAGGTCAACTATTTATTTTAATTGATTTTAAGGTTGATCAAGCGCACTAATTATTTACAATCATTTATAATCATTGTATATATTTTATATGAGACTTGGACAGTCTATCCCAGATGCCCAGTGACAAAGTAAGAGAGCGGCATATAATTGGGGGCCGATCCTTCATCAGCAAACAACATCATGTGGGAAATTTAATTTAAATTTAAATTGACAAGAATAGGATTCCACTAACATCCACAATGTGTAGGGCTGTTGGGAATGACATTTAGTAAGTTAGGCCAATTGTGCAGCATGAAAATATTTCAGCAGATCAGGGAGTCCTAGGCCCCCCTTCTGTTTTGGGTTATACAATGTGCGCTTATTTACCCTGGGCCTCTTTTCTCACCATAAATCTAGCCAAGTCTGCCGTTAAACGTCTATATAGTGCACGATAGTTGTGGGAATATAAGGTATCTAACGAAGGCCTCAAATTAATATCTAGATAAGGAAGAGCCTCTGGTTCCTAGTGAATTTTTTTAAGATTGTTCAAGGGTTTTTTAAGTGCTGCTCTGTAAAGAGATAGTTATTATATTACTTTTAATGGTCTATTCTCTTTTAATCTTGTTATGTTTTGTCTGGAATTGTGATTTAAATAAATTACAACATGCTGTCTGTACAGTATTATACATTATTATAAATAAAAAAATGCAACCTACATATTTGCAGGATAAACCTATTTTCCCCTAGGCACAAAGGTTGCCCCCCTTGTGTTTGGCAATGCCCTTAGCAAAAAACGTTGCAACTTTACTACATGGATGACTTATGCATTTGTACAGGTTTTTCTTTTCCAGTTTTAACAATCTTTCCTCATACCTGAGGTCCATCGTGCCCCCCTTTTAATATAGTTGCCTTTCTGGCCACTTGTTTCAGTTTAACATCATACTGCTTGTGAACTAGCTCCCAAAACAAAACTGCAAATTTAAGCTAAGGTCTTTGTATAGATGCACAATTCTCTCTCTCTCTCGTTTATGCTTTTTTATATACTTATATATATTTTGCTCTCTCTAGAAGCATCATATTGGCATTGCATGCTGTTATCGAATTTACAGACCAGGAACCCAGATCCTTTTCTATCAACAATTCACTTAGTTTTACTCCCATTTCATTTCAAACATAAGTAATAAAAAACAGTTCTTTTGTATTAAAAAACAATAGTAAGCTAGCTTGACAAAGCTGTGTTAAATGCCTAATCAAGTAAGAAAATAATTATTTTATTTCCACTTCTTTGTATTTTTTAACACCACGTAATCTGGAAAGTAGACATAAATGGTTTAAAATTCCTTATATGAAGGGGTATTTCCATTTTTGCAGCCAAATTGGGATAACACCTATTTTGTACGTATTAAATGTTCACATTTACATAGCACAAAACAAAACAAAAAAAAACACACAGTTTGCTACTTATATTTTTTTACTTGCTGGCTGAAAAAATCTTACTTTGGCCCAAGTTGGTCCAAACAAACTATTTACTTCGCTAAGTGCTGCTTTGACTCTAAGTGCTATATGATATTTATGTATCTTTATAAGACACATGCAGTACACAGTGCTAGGTCCTGACTGTGAAACAGAGACTTCCCATCTCACACCCAGAATAAAACAGGGTTGGTCGGTACTCAGCCATTCAGAGGCAGCTTTGTATTCTGTGAGAGGCAAATTGAAAAGAGTATATCCAAGGAGGTTTCTATTTTTTGCAGCCTAATTGGAACAACACCTATTTTATATGTATTAAAAAAAAAAAACATAGTTTGCTACTTTTCCTTCTAGGAATGTTAAGAAGGAGACTGAGGTAAGTTATGTTTTCCATACTTAGCCCTGTCTGTACTGTGCTAGCAGGTTTAATTATCAGTTGTAAACTAAATTTAAACTCTGGGTTGAAGTTCTTAAAGCATGGGTTCTTCATTGTATGTTAATGCCCTTTAAACAAAACATCCCTAGATTGACCTCTATTCTAAGCAATAGCTGCTGTTTGTAGTGCCATATGTATGAACCTGCTTCAATGAAACAATAAAAAGGTAATAGGTAAAAAGTTATATTCAGTATGCTGTGCAAATGAGAATACTTAACAAACATGTAGTGGGGGTTTCTCAACTTTGACTGCAAATGTAGATATACACTTTAAAGCACGTCTCTGGGTTTCCTGTCTCTTTAAATAGCCTGTTTTGGCCAAGATGGTCCAAACAAACTATTTCCTTCACTAAGTGCTGCTTTGGCCTAAAGTGCTGTATGAGCAGTATGTAGCTTAAGATACATACAGTACAGAGTGCTATGTTCTGACTGTGAAACAGAGACTTAACATCTCACACCCAGAATAAAACAGAGTTGGTCAGTGCTTAGCCATTAAGAGGCAGCTTTGTATTCTGTGAGAGGCAAATTAATGACCTTACGATCTCTGATTCGCCCAGAAAAAACGTTGTATTCATTTAAAGGTAACAAAGCTGCCTCTGAATGGTTGACTCACTCAGACTGACTCTGTTTTGTCCTGGGTGTGAGATAGGAAGTCTCTGTCTCACAGCTGGAACCCAGCATTGTATACTGTATGTAGCTAAGGCTACATACAGCACTTCAAGCCAATGCAGCACTTTTAAGCAAGCTTGGTCCAAATGAACTATTTAAAGTGACTGGGAAGCTGGAGATCAGCTTTAAGGTAAGGTCATAAACAATGGTACTGCATGCTACCCCCTTTAAGCTGTAACATAAAAATGACAGTGGATCCCTTTCTTTTGTCATAACAGAGGGGTGAAGAGTACTTAACTTTCAAAATAGCTGCTCTCCATTTTGGCATTTAAAAAAAATGCTTCAAGCATTTACATTTTTACTTTGCACAGTAAATGTATACTTAGCTCAGTGAATAAGGGGATACTTTGTTAACTACAATCACAACAAACAAACAATCAAGTTGTGTTCAACAGTGAGCAAGTGTTCACCTTATTCACCAAATTAGTAATAAGTATTCATTTTTGTAAAGAGACCATTCTCACTCTTAGTGAATTAACTACATTAAACAATCAAAGATATCCGGCCATTGTGCACTTTTGTAAGGGGAGGTCAGCAATGGTGGGCTACATATTTTCTTACATATTTTCCTTAAACTCGAACAATGCATTTCTCATATATTGTCTTGCTCTGTTAAATGTAATATATAATGCATTTTGTTATATCTGTTCAATAAGCCTGTTGGTCCTGCCAAAATTTGTGTGAGCTGATAACTTCCTGTGCTTTATGCCTCTGCTGAATGTTACCAGTTTCCCAGCCTTCTCTGTGGACAAAGCCCCTAAGTTATGGAGAAGAGGGGAAGGGGGAGTATTCTATAGTCATAAAGCACTCCAGAAAGATTTACTAAAACTGGTGCACAGAATCTGGTACAGCTGTGCATAGTAATTAGCTTTTAACTTCAGCTTGTTCAATTATAGTGATATTAAAGGCATTTTTTTTTCAAAATAACAAATAACAAAACATGTCAAAATTACCTGCTCTGTGCAGTAGTTTTTCATGAAACAGCCCTTATCCTCCTCTTCTCTGGTCCCCCATCGGTGCTCCTGGCCCCTCCCTCCTGCTGAGTGCCCCATAGCACACATGGAGCGTGGAAAAATTGCTTTTTTGAAAAAGAATTGTTATAGCAAAAAGTACAAAATATTGTGTCTTTTTAAAAATGTTGCTCTTTTTTTGTTTATAGCACACAAAATAAAAAAAAATGCAGAGATGATCAAATACCACCAAAAGAAAGCTCTATTTGTGGGGAAAAGGGACATCAATTTATTTGGGTATAGTGTTGCATGACAGCGCAATTGTCAGTTAAAGCGACGCAGTGCTGTATTGCAAAAAATGGCCTGGACATTGAGCAGCCAAATCTACCAGGGCTGAAGTGGTTAAACTTTGAAAATAAAATCTAGAAGCTGATTAGTTTCTATGCATAGCTGTACCATATTCTGTGTGCACCACATTTGTAAATCTCCCCCAAAGTGCATTTCTGGCACATTTACAATGTGAAAAAAAAGGAAAAAAACCTGAAAAGAGGACATTAATGAAGTTCCCACATCTACCGTAATTACCAATAAGCTGTAATATATAACATTTCTGTTCATGGGGTTAGATATGCTTTAAGTAAGCATGGGATTGCTGAGCTAACATAAAACTTAGAGTTCAGTAAATAAAGCCTGATAAGACTTTCTTTCAAATTTAAATTATTCACAATATTTTAATATTGTACAGCAAAATATTTTAAAAAACTTATGAGGTCTACAAAGATGTTATATATTATAACTTAGTAAGCATATCCTATGTATTACTATGCCTGGGAGTATAGAAACCGTGTGATCAATTCACATCTACAGTACATCTTTGAATTATTTACTAGTGAATTGAAGCACAAATACTCATTCTGCTTACCCAATCAGCACAAAAATAATTCAGCACATTAAAAGTATTTTATGTACAGTATATATTTTCAGAGCTTTTTTTTTTCTTTATAATTTACCTCTGTATTTAAAAGCACTAAATATAGCTAACTATCTTATAAATGCATTTTTGCCTAACAGATGTATAGTGGGTGTATGTCAAAAAGTTAGTCAAAGAGGTGCATACTGAAATTATTTACATAGTATAAAGAATAAAATAAAAATGGTAATGGAATTACGACAGAAGGAAAAAATTGTTGACTATCACCATTCTAAATGGACTACATAAAGCTGAAATAAAATTGTACTGGTATGATATTATTTATTTGTCCTTTAGATTTTTAGTTTGTGTTCATATTTTGCTTCTATTAACCGCTTCACCACTGCCTCACGCAGATATACTGTGGCAGAAGGGCACGTACAGGGAGAAACACGTACCTGTACGTTGCCCTTTAAGAGGGAGCTCCGTGAGCGTGATCGCGGGTCCCGTAGACTTGATGTCCGCAGGGATACCCACGATCGTCTCACGGAAAGGAAGAACTGGGAAATGTTAATGTAAACAAACATTTCCCTGTATTGCCTAATGACACTGACTCTGATCACAGCTCCCTGTAATCGGGAACGGTGATCAGTGCCGTGTCACACACAGCCCCTCCCCCCCACAGTTAGAATCCCTCCATAGGACACACTTAACCCCTACAGCGCCACATAGTGGTTAACCCCTTCACTGCCAGTCACATTTACACAGTAATCAATGCGAATGGTCCCAAAATTGCGCCAAAAGTGTCTGATGTTTCCACCATAATGTCGCAGTCATGATAAAAATCGATGATCGCCGCCATTACTAGTAAAAAAAAATTATTAATAAAAATGCCATAAAACTATCCCCTATTTTGTAGACGCTATAACTTTTGCGCAAACCAATCAATAAACGCTTATTGCGATTTTTTTTACCAAAAATATGTAGAAGAATAGGTATCAGCCTAAAATGAGGAAAACTTTTTTTATATATTTTTGGGGGATATTTATTATAGCAAAAGATAAAAAATAATGTGCTTTTTTCAAAATTGTCTTTTTTTTTTGTTTATAGTGCAAAAAATAAAAACCACAGAGGTGATCCAATACAACCAAAAGAAAGCTCTATTTGTGGGGGGAAAAGGACATCGATTTTCTTTGGTAGCCATGTCGAACGACAGCGCAATTGTCAGTTAAAGCTACGCAGTGCCGAACCGCAAAAAGTGCTCTGGTCTTTGGCCAGCCAAATGGTCTGGGACTTAAGTGGTTAATCTGCATTTGTCCTAGGTACCATGTATGAAAAAGGCAAAACATTTATTTATTTATGAATTTTACACATCTGTTGTAACTGTTTCTCAAAAGATTGCACAGTTCATAAGTCAGTTAAAACTTGCAGCCTCATCGCACCTCCTGCCTGGGCACATGACACATGGCTTTTCAGGCCAATCAATCAATTTAACCTCTTGCTTTTGACTGTACATATATGTGGCCTCACAGAAGTGGGTCTTCTGTGAATCCACATATATGTGTACATGTTTTTGTGCTGGGAACAGGCTGCACAGAGTGCTCCTAGCACAGGGACCAGGCTCTTAGTAAGCACCCTGAGTCCTGTACTAAGCCTGGTTCCCAGTCACTTGATTGCTGTGATAGCCTTTGATTGTCTATCACAGTAATTAATCAGTGTAAAGCCAGCCACCGAATAGAGAGAAATAGGATATAAAAAGCAGAATGTGCACCATTGTTGCTAAGCCCTACTACAGGTACAAATATCATACACATATATGTTATTGTTGTGATTGTCAGGAGTGGAAACATTTATTTTGGGTTGGTCTTTGGTGGTAGGTTATGGTAATAGCAAGAAAAGTACAGCTACACATTTTTTTTAAATGATTTTTTTTACTATTATAAAATATTGAGATATCTGGTAACATTTATCACCAAATGAAAGTCCAATTTGTCCTGAAAAAAAAAAAAAAAAAAAAACAAGGTATAATGTACCTGAATACATAGTAGGTGTGAGGATATGTAGAGTTATACTAACAGATGTCAAGGTTGTAAAAGTGTGTTCAGGCATTAGGATTTGTTAGGATTTGTTTTATCCTGTGACATTAAGGGGCTATAGGATAAGTTCGCCTTTTATAAAAAACAAATAATAAATGCACATCATTTGTAGGTAAACAAAATATGCATTTATTATTTCTTTTTACTTGGAGCCTGTAAAGCATTGCACCCACGATCAGCAAATCATGGCTGTCATACAGGACTCTTGCAGACTTGTCAGTGTATCTATCTTCTCGTACCTTGTATGGGCAGGCAGATACACACTGACATCAAGAGAGAGTGAACTATGTAACATGCTAAAAAGATGAACTTATCCTTTAAACAACAAAGAAAGACTTCCAGCCATACACCAGGAAAATTCTTCGCTTATACTGACAGTCTAACAAAAGAACCTGGCACATATTAGTTGCATCATTTACAAAAACTATAGGGTTCCAGAAACACTGAGTAGCTTTTAAAGTACTTTGCTTTTTTCTTTTAAAACTGATACTTGTTTTTCCAAGTAGCAGCATGGGCATCACAGGGGCTCCAAATTAAAGTAGGGCTCAATGAAATGCATTCATGTAGGCAAGTGAACTAAATTAGGCTTAAAATTTAATGCAAAATTCAGAAAATACCCTTCTTAAAATCACATGGTGTAAAAACCACAACAGTACATAAGGTTTTTAAGAGTCTGAAAACTCTCATGATTGCTAATCTCCTTGTAGCAATCTGTTCTTTGTAAAGTAACTAAATCATAATGACAGAGCAATGGACTGTATCGTATTAAATTCACAGATGATCCAACATCACTTCATCGGCTTGGATGGAACCAGAATTTGTGCAAATACATCCCTTGGTTATGAAATGAAACCAAGCAGATAAGTGTTTAACTGCTCTTCCATCTGCTTACACAGAAGTGGAAACTATAGCATTGATGCTTGTAGTCAGCCTTGAATAGCTTGTTTATTTTAAGCAATACACTTAGCTATTTTCAGCATGCTAGTTTTTTAATACACAAGAATAGAGTTTATTCTTGGAGAAACAAATGCTGTCTTGAATGACCTAATTGAACATTAAAATGACCTTTCTAGGACACATCTATATTATTGTTAATTAGTGAAGGTTTATAAGCCTTTGTGGCCGAATCACATTTTACTTTGTTGATTAATCCAAAATAAATTGTACTTACACTCTCTAAGGACTGTGCTTGTGTGTGGTGGCTTGGGTGCATGGTTTGGATGGCGGAAAGAGGGATTCCTTTGGGTAGTATTTTCTATTTGCAGCATATTGCACATTATTTGTAACTTGCCTACTTAGAAGTATTTCAATTAACAAATTCCCAGTTCCATCAAATACCAAAAAGTTGATTTTTGGCCATGCATACCACTATACTGTATTTGACTTGTGTTTGTGGAAACTCTGTCTCTTGTCCATTTCTGCAGAAATCAGTGTCACCCTCTTACCTGAAATCTTTTTTCATCCACTTTTACAATGATGCAGTGCATACATGGAATAAAACTATCATGTTGCGCGCGCATGCGCGAGAGCTCCAAGATGGCCGCTTAAGCCAGGAGCTCCGCGCCATACCGAGCCTATAGCGCTAGCCGAGTGCCACCCAGCACCGCTTTCCGCCATCCGAACGGCTAACCGGGACCTCCGCCACCCGGTGATCATCCCCATATAATTTTTCGGCCACCCGCTCCGGCCGTAGGCCCCACACAGAAGCCGCAGTACACGCAGGGTGTACCAAGATGGCTGCCGGACCTTTCTAAGCCAGGAAGGGACACCCATATTGCGCAGGATTCAGAAGGAGGACACTAATAGAGGTACCCCATACTCCCTCTATTACAGTTATCACTCTGCATGCAGAAATCTGGGGCCAGAAGGAGCCTGAAACAAGCACTCTCTGCCGCCTCACATATCGGGTGTCCCAAGATGGCCACCATGGCTGCTGCAGCCCCTGTGCCCTCACACCTTCATCTGGAATTAACTCCAGATCACAACACTGGACATTCCCCTGCTCCCCCACATTATTCCCCAGGGACATATAGCATTGGTACTCCTCCCCAGATCCCCTCTCCTGCTTCCATGGAATCCCTACCCAGTCACACGTTTGGGGATCAGGCATTGTCCCCTGCAGTTCCACAAGGCGTGTCGGCTTCTGGCCCTCATGGTCCCTCCTCACAATTTCCCCAGATCACAGTGGATGATCTATTCCTCAAATTCTCTACACTTCTAACTGCTAACGCTGCTGCCATTACGGGTGAGATTAAAGCAGACTTACAGAACATTGGCTCCAGGATGGACGCCATTGAAGAAAGACTGGAACAGACAGCGGCAGTTTCCTTTCAGAATTCGGGCCTCATCCAAACAATGCAGGACCAACTGGACACTGCGTTTTCGCGCATTGACGACTTGGAAAATAGGTCTCGGAGACTAAACTTTAGAACCAGAGGCCTGCCTGAATCGATCGCTGACGTTACCACTGCTACACAAGACTTGATTAAGTCGCTAGTGCCGAACATTCCGCCGGCCCGCCTAGAATTGGACAGGGTACACAGAGCCTTGGGCCCACCCAGGAAGGACGGTTCTCCCAGGGACATCATCGCCAAGCCGCTTTACTATGCTGTGAAGGAGTCCGTGATGAAACAGGCCCGGGCTCTTCCCCAGGTCACCTGCCAAGGTCACCCTGTCCAGATATTTGCAGACCTCTCCCCCTCTACCATTCAACGGAGAAGAGCTCTTAAGCCACTTTTGACAGCTATGACTCAGAAGGATATTAAGTACAAATGGGCCTTCCCATTTGCGATTAAGTTCGCTCACAAAGGGCAGCAACACTCCTTTTCCACCTTCGTATCGGGCGAACAACTACTCCTCAATCTAAAAATCATCTCACAGGAAATGGAAACGGAAGCCTCTTCGTCCATCCCAGGTGCCAACAAACGCCCGCTCCCGACGAGCCCCCCGAATCCTTTATGGAACAAGACCAAGTCCAGAAGATCGTCACACAACGGCTCCACCTTAGACTTAGACTTTCCTCTAACACCCTAAACTGATTCCAACCCGGACTCTGGACCTTTTTTGATTTTGATTTAGATTTTTTTATCTTTATCTTTATTTTTTTATATATATATATATATATATATTTTTTCATGGTCTCTAGGGTTTGCAGGCCGGGTTGTTTCCCTACAACTAGGGAAGATCTACACCTATGTGTACCTTTACTTGGGGGTGACTCAGGGTTCACATGTGGTCTATCTGATCTCCCTTGAGGACGTAGGTCCTAGCTACTCCCCCTTTCCCCCCTTATTTTTATTTTTATTTTTATTTTTTTTCCTCTCCTCTCCTCTCTTCCCTCTCATGAGAGGAGGGGGGGGGGGACTTTGAGCTTTACTGTTCTTAGGGCTTGGCGAGCCCTGCGGGTGGTACATTCATTAAACAGTTCTCACAACCTGCTTTCATAGGATTGTTTATTGTTTATTAAGCCACTAGTGAAGTAGGTTTTAGGGCGCTTGGGCGAGGTGTGGTTCACTTGCGCCTCCTCCTACTTCCTGGACTACTTCGGTGGTCAGGAGAGTGGGATCTCCAACCATTGTGGTTGGCGTTGGGTTTTTACCTCTCATCTCACGGTTTATAGTGAGATGACCTTTGTGGTAGTTGCTCCCCCTGGGCCTTTTCTCGCCTGGGCGGGAGTAATCGCCTTAATCTTTGTTTTTTCTATTTCTCTCTCTCTATCCTCTCCCCCTCTCTGGAGCACTACTTACCCGTTCTCTATTTTTCAGACCCACCTCACGGCGAGCAGTACCGGACGAACGATGCCAGCGGGAATGGTCTATCACACTTTCAGATGGCATTTCTACACACATCTGGAAAGAAGGTAGGTGATGCGGGTTCGGGCAGCTCCTCCTCCTCCCAGGTCCATGGCTGATCGCACACGTAATGTTTGGAGGGTAGCCACCCATAATGTACAGGGACTAAATTCACCCCTAAAACGTAAAAAGGTATTCAACACATATAAGACTTCTAAATTGGACATCATCCTTCTGCAAGAAACCCACTTCCCCGCTAGCTTTAGCCCCAAATTTATTCACTCCCATTTCCCTAAATTTTTTATGGCCAATGCGGAGAATAAAACCAAAGGAGTGGCAGTGGCCATAGCTAAGACATGTAACTTCACTTGGATCTCTGATACAAAAGACCCACAGGGTAGATACTTATTAGTCAAAGGCACTATAGATGGTCAGCTATACTCCATAATTTCCTACTACTCCCCTAATAAGGGGCAAGCAGCCTTTTTCAGACGCCTCCTTCAAACCCTGACCCCACTGCTTGAGGGTACGGTCATATTTGGGGGGGACTCCAATGTGGCCTTTGATCAAGGTCTGGACAAGTCTAGACCTCTGAATGCACAACTTACCCGCCCTTCTAACGAAAGCCTCAAGATAGCGAAACTGATACATGCACAGGGGTTGGCGGACGTCTGGAGGGAGATGAACCCCAATAGAAGAGATTACACCCATTTCTCCCACCCACACAACACCTACGCCAGGATTGATCATCTCCTGGTTCGATCCCAAACAATCCCGCTCATTTTGAAATCTCACATTGCTGACTCCAGCTTATCTGATCATTCCATAGTGATTATGACTCTCCAATCCCACTACAACCGACCGGACCAGAGACAGTGGAGACTCAATGAGTCCATTCTCTCTGATCCTATTAGAGTAACAATGTTGAAAAAGTCGATTGAGGAATACTTCACATTCAATGATCAGGGGAACGTCTCTGCTGAAACACTTTGGGCAGCTCATAAAGCCTGCATTAGAGGGGAATTCATCAGACTTGCTTCCTCCATCAAGAGAGTAAGGGAAGCAGACATCAAAAGACTAGAGACTGAATACACTACACTCAAGACACAGCACAAACTAAATCCCTCCCTCTCCTTAATTCCTCAGCTTGACAAGGCCAGGTTGGAACTCAACATAGTCCTCACAGCTAAAGCTGAAAAACAAATCTGATGGTCCCATAATCAGTTCTATACGCAAGGCGACAAGATGGACTCTATGTTGGCTTCCAAATTGACACCCAGACTAAAAACGTACACAATGCCGAAAATACAAATCCCAGGCCGGGGCACCACAGCTAATCCCTCCAAGATTACGGACTCTATTTCAATCCCTCCCCATTCCCATTAGGAAAGACCACATCAAAACCTTCCAAAGTAAGCTTCTAAAGTTCGTTTGGGGCAAGGCAGGGTACAGATTGGCCCGAGGAATCCTTTATGCGCACAGGAAAAGAGGGGGCTTGGGTCTTCCTCATTTATATAAATATTATCAAGCAGCCAGACTTGCCCAAATATCTATGGTTTATTCCAAATTTGAGAAGCCTGACTGGATCCGAATAGAAAAACACGCAGTTCCTCGCTTTACTCTAGACTTCTTATTGTGGACCCCTCAGAAAAATAGACCCCCGATTCTCTCCCCTACACTGTCCCACTCCTTCGCCCTATGGGACTCCTTACGTTCTTCACCTTCACTTGTCTCTGCATACAAACCCTTGACCCACATATTTAACAATCCACAATTCCCCCCTGGTAACAACGTTCTGGCCTTTAAATGGTGGGTTGATAAAGGTTTATATAGAATAGGTCACTTCTTTACAGCTGCAGGACCGCTCACTCTTAAACAATGCATTAAAAGATTTGACCTCCCCAATTCTGAACTGTTTCGGTTCCATCAAATTCACCACTTTCTGCAATCCCTATGTAAAGACTATTCTACCACGCCAGCATTCACGGATTACGAAATATGGTGCGGTCAGGCCATGGACCAGAGGGGGGATCTCCACGGTCTACACATCACTTACGGCTCCTATCTCCAAGACGTCCTTTATGGTCGCCTGGGAAACTGACTTCAATTTTCTCTGGACCAAAGAGAAATGGCATTCTGCATGTGCTAAATCATTCCGGGGTATTCTAAATACCACACTGATGGAAGCTGGCCTAAAAGTGATGACCAGATGGTACTACACGCCTTTCAGAATAGCCTCAATGTTTCCGGCTAGCAGCCCCCTATGCTTCAGAGGGTGCAAACTTTTAGGTACAATGTCACATATATGGTGGGAATGCCCGAAGATTCGATCATTCTGGAAAAGAATCTTCAATATGATTGACAAATTGTTTGGTTCTTCTATCCCCAGGTCCCCTTTGATAGCTCTCCTACATGAATCTATCCCCCATATATCTAAGCCCTCTAATAGATTGGTACAGTTCGTGCTTTTAGGAGCTAAGCTCACGATTGCTAGGGCCTGGAAAAAACCGAGCATACCTCTCTCAATAGCTCAAAGGAAAATCTCATGGGTAATGTCTCAGGAAAAACTTACCAGTCTATTACAGGACACATCTGAAAAATTTGAAGCCACCTGGGAACCGTGGGCCCGACTAATGGGACTACCCAACTTTCCCTTCCTGTCATAAACAGGCTTCTTCATTTGGACGGGTAATGGTGCTCCTTTTCCTCTCTTTCTCTTCCCCCTTCTCTTTCCCATTCTATATCTTGCTCTACTTTTCTATTTCCTTTCTATATCTGTTATTCTATTACGGCCAAAATTTAGGTCAGTTTGTCTTAAGGACGATGTCGAGATACAAATGCTCCTGATTGGCTCGGGTTAAAATAACCGGTTCTCAGGCGGAGGATCAAGCAGGGTTTGGTCTGATGCCTGACTCACGAGTATGGTTGTCTTGTCCTTGGAGTCTGTGAAGCTCTGCATAGCTGGTTGGGTTTGGCACCAGCCCTCTCTGACACAGTGTGATCCCCTTGGGGGTGTTGGAGGGTGCTGGGGCTGAAGCCAAGCTGCTCATTCTCCTTTCCCAGCCTACTGGCTTCCAGTCAAGATTTAAACCTAGACCTAGATGCCCACTATAAGTACACAGCGTGATCACTCTTCACAGGGACTAGTTTTTGTATCTTCTTTATTGTCACCTTATGTTTATCAATTTGTTTGGGTTTCTGTACCTCTATATTTTTGATTATACCTCGATTTATTCTAAAATAAAAACTTGGGGTAAGTAAAATCAACTAATTACCAAATTCAGGAGACCGGTAATATAGCTACCCTAAGTCGGGCAGGCGTAGCCTCCGCCCACACACAGTTAGATCCCGACAGGGGTGTGTGGGCGCTGAGGCTGAGCACCCGATCTTACTGAGAAATTTCCGGGGTAAGCCACTATAGAACCATCCATGAGACACTTACACGCCTGTTCAGGTCAAAGAAACCTCTAGCAGCCTTGCAGTTTTATAGGTTCTAGCAGTGTTTTGAGGTTATTTTTCGAATGTTTATAGTTCTTTTGCATTTTTCTAGACATATTGCTGAAACTAGTACAGTGCAACAGTTAATTTCAAGATGGTAATGGAATGTAATGTTATTTTGATATGCATCTGATTATTTGTAATATGAAAATTCTTCAATAAAAATATTGAAACGAAAACTATCATGTTAAACTATTTGTTTTAATGTCATATAAAAAGCATATGAGTGCTCAACATGTTTTGTCCCATACAGACGTTAGCAGCCATATACTGTAGGGCAAAACATATTCTGTAAAGTGTGTCAGTGAGGACAAAGAAAGTATGCAAGAAAGATAAGTGGATTAAAGCAGAACTTAGGGAGGAATACTCACCTCTCCTCCAACTGTCCTGTCCCTCACATCTTTTTCTATGTGTCAGTTTTTGGCCATCTTCGTTGGCCAGCATGGGATGACAGGAGCTAATCATCCTAGCTTACAGAAATCAGGCTGGTCACTGTAAGCTGAGCTGCACATGCACAGCTCAGTTTACATGCCAAGGGATCCATATGAGCAGGCAGCAGGTGTGTTTTTGTTACAGAAAAAAAAATCTGCCTGCTTGTACTTGACAAATTTTGTATGTGTTATAAGTTTAGTTCCATTAATGTGAAGTTATAACCTATATGTTTTGGCTACCTAGTGGGCTACTGGATCTCAACCTGCCATAGTATGTTCCCATTAGGGATGTCAGGTTGGTCTTGGGTCCTGTCTACTAGTTTGTAATTCCTGACAGGATTAGCTTTGTTGTATGATGCCTTTGAGTTTTACTTACCAGTGTAACTAATAATACCTCATTGTACGCTGTAAGAATTGTTCTTTTTGAAAAAAAAATTCTAATAAATACATTGTTATAATAAAAAAATTAAAATCTGCCTGCTCACAGTGAATTACAGTGGAACTTTAGTAGTAGGAAACGAGAATTCATAAATGTCAGTCTGCCCCAGTGCAGTTCTCTGTATACATCTTCTTTACCAGATGTTCTGGTTCAGATGTTTGGGTTTCTTCATCAAACAGCAATCAATAAAGTGAACATAGGTAGACATTCTATAACTTCACCAAATGCTACAACTCCCACCCCTCTGACAGATTCCTCAAGGACTGGCTTGAAATACCCATCCGCCCACACACAGTTAGATCCCGACAGGGGTGTGTGGGCGCTGAGGCTGAGCACCCGATCTTACTGAGAAATTTCCGGGGTAAGCCACTATAGAACCATCCATGAGACACTTACACGCCTGTTCAGGTCAAAGAAACCTCTAGCAGCCTTGCAGTTTTATAGGTTCTAGCAGTGTTTTGAGGTTATTTTTCGAATGTTTATAGTTCTTTTGCATTTTTCTAGACATATTGCTGAAACTAGTACAGTGCAACAGTTAATTTCAAGATGGTAATGGAATGTAATGTTATTTTGATATGCATCTGATTATTTGTAATATGAAAATTCTTCAATAAAAATATTGAAACGAAAACTATCATGTTAAACTATTTGTTTTAATGTCATATAAAAAGCATATGAGTGCTCAACATGTTTTGTCCCATACAGACGTTAGCAGCCATATACTGTAGGGCAAAACATATTCTGTAAAGTGTGTCAGTGAGGACAAAGAAAGTATGCAAGAAAGATAAGTGGATTAAAGCAGAACTTAGGGAGGAATACTCACCTCTCCTCCAACTGTCCTGTCCCTCACATCTTTTTCTATGTGTCAGTTTTTGGCCATCTTCGTTGGCCAGCATGGGATGACAGGAGCTAATCATCCTAGCTTACAGAAATCAGGCTGGTCACTGTAAGCTGAGCTGCACATGCACAGCTCAGCATGCCACATGCACAGCTCAGTTTACATGCCAAGGAGAGTTCTTTGGTGTGGGTCTTTTATGTGTGCCTGCCAACGAGCTGCATGGCAGGTCGCCATATGTCTGGTCATGCTTGTGGTGCCTGATGTTTTGGCCACGCGAGTTACGCTTGAGACAAATATTGCAAATAGCAGTGGTGCGATCTTCTCAAATAAGGCCTCACACCAAAGAACTTTTCTGATAACTTGCACAGGCGGAGCTCTGCGGTGTTGTAATTTTGTATGTGTTATAAGTTTAGTTCCATTAATGTGAAGTTATAACCTATATGTTTTGGCTACCTAGTGGGCTACTGGATCTCAACCTGCCATAGTATGTTCCCATTAGGGATGTCAGGTTGGTCTTGGGTCCTGTCTACTAGTTTGTAATTCCTGACAGGATTAGCTTTGTTGTATGATGCCTTTGAGTTTTACTTACCAGTGTAACTAATAATACCTCATTGTACGCTGTAAGAATTGTTCTTTTTGAAAAAAAAATTCTAATAAATACATTGTTATAATAAAAAAATTAAAATCTGCCTGCTCACAGTGAATTACAGTGGAACTTTAGTAGTAGGAAACGAGAATTCATAAATGTCAGTCTGCCCCAGTGCAGTTCTCTGTATACATCTTCTTTACCAGATGTTCTGGTTCAGATGTTTGGGTTTCTTCATCAAACAGCAATCAATAAAGTGAACATAGGTAGACATTCTATAACTTCACCAAATGCTACAACTCCCACCCCTCTGACAGATTCCTCAAGGACTGGCTTGAAATACCCATCAAAAACATAATTTGAGTGTTATTTTGACCCAATGCATGTACCCCCAAAAATTACCCCGTTATTTAATATTAGTTATATAGGTACAACCTAATAGGTGCATAATAGGCTTAATGCAGTTAAAGTGTCTATAAAGTAAAGCAAATTACATTTTTAAACACATTTTCCACTTTTAGTTTGCTTTACGTCTTCTCCAGGCTCTTTTTATTTGTTTTCTGGTCATAGTTTCAGTATGCCTGGAATTTAATTCATACTTTGATTTTCCCAATTTTACTTTTCTTGTAGCTATTCCAAAACATCCAGCACACACATTTTTGATGGTACAGATCATAAAATGTAGTGTATTTTCTTTTCTCATCAACTGGACTGATGATTTTTGTAAGTTGTGTTTGTAACTAAACAGATCATAATCTAGAGTGGGTGAAAATAAACCAAGAGATTCTCTTTATGTGCCAAGAGTAAAAATAAACTATTTTGCAAAATATAAAATGTAACATGGAAAAAAGTAGAAGTATAAAATAGGAAAAACTCAAATTAGACAAGCTGCACAAAAGCTAATACCCCAAACAAGAGAGCAGCATGTACACCATCCTGTTGATATATATATACGTGTTTTTACAACTATGACATGCATTAATAAAAACTGAAAATAATGTGTGCTTATCATGATCAAAGTGTACATTCATGCACATGAGGACTGTACCCTCTCAAAGCATACACTATGGGCTTTTTCTATTTAATGTTTGTTTAGTACAGTCACCTTTAAGGTTATCATTATGCACACCCCAGATGAAGACATGTGACGTGGCGTAACGCGTAGGGAGTGGCCGTAGGCAAACGAGCAGAGAACAGGACGCGAGGAGGCGCTGAGAACGCCCGGTGAAGTTCTATTCCATTTTAACCCTATATGCTTACTATTTTTATTTCTTATGTAAGAGTCCACCTTTTACCCTATTCAATAAACCTATTATTATTTTAAACATACTACACTAGTGGAGGCTTCCCTCTTTCGCTTCCCTCCCCTGGTGTTATGTCACTTTGAGCCAGTGACATTGAGCACTATAGGTTTACCATCTAGAGGTACAAAAGGAGAAGGACCAGACTAAATTACTCACTAGGCGGTGCAGCCCTTTGATACCCTAACATTGGGGATATGGGATACCCCTGAAAGGCGCATATCTATCAGGCTTAAGGTGAGAGTCCAGAGAGACCAGATAAGGATATCCAAAATAGATGAATACCAGTGTGAATATAACCGTACCCATCCATATAGTCAAACGCATAGACTAATGCTCTGATATATTTGGAGACACCTTGGAGCACCTATTGGAGAATTGTTATATTGTTACCTGATTCATCATGTGTGGACTTTATTTTAGGCCACCCATCTATATTTGGACTATTAATTATTTATTTATTATTCATTTATTCTGGAACCATCTCGCTTTTTATTCTGATGATTTTTATTCTGATGATATTTTTATTCTGATACTATTTAAGTTTTTATTCCTTGATTCTTTGACATATCAACTTATCACACGTGATTTATTTATTTTTACACAGCAATTGCCACCTTTTATGCATATTTATGCACTGGGCACTTACAATATTAGACGATTGTCATTATTGTTTACATTTGATTTTTTTATCACCATTATTTATTATTGCACTCACTAGCGATTATTTATTACCTATGTTTACCTTTTCAAGATTTATCAATTACCTCTTATTTACGTTTTCAAGATATATGATATTTTAGCACCTTCAGATCATTTATTGTATTTTAGTGCCACCTGTTGGCCGTCAGCCATCCCTGCACTTATTTATTTATCATTATTTATTTTGCGCGAAATTATCCACTTATTCTATTATGCACATTCATGCTGTACCTAACAGATGTAAGAAAGATCTAAAACATTGTATACAATTCTGTTTTATTTCTACCTATATGCCACGTAGGTGCTGTATTATCAGCAAACCTCTCAGCATGAGACATTTAGAAAGAGGAACAAATTAGAAAGGAAAAACAAATGGAATGTGAGGGACACAGGGATGAATGTATGTGTGATGAAACCATGCTGGATATTGGGCTTGACCAATGTGCTTGGAGCATGTGCCCTGGTATGGTTCAGGAAATGGAGGAGTGAACTCTCATGTTCCTATTTAGGGCCTGCCAGACCGCATGTTCAGATAAGGGTCTGGTATGGAATTGTATAACATTTAATATGACCCAGGAAAAGCCCTATATACTCATATTGATGAGGACAAGAGCCTCTACCCTATAACCGTGGTCCAGTTTTTGTATGTGTAGGTGGGGGCTTATAAGAGACTGGAAGCCCCCTTTACTAATAACCCACCCAGATACTGGTACTTCTCATGCGATTGAGTAAGGGGTACATTAAAAAAAAAATTAGAGTGTAAACAAAACAGACTCTGTCTTGGACAAGTCCTGTAACTAATTCAAGACTAGACTGTTTCACCCCCTTTCTGCCCAGGCCATTTTTCTGCTCTGTCACACTTTGAATGACAATTACTCATTCAAACACTGTACTCAAATTTAAACTTTGTATATTTTATATTTTGCCTCAAAGCATTTCTCCTTTCCCTCTACCTCTGCCATCTGGGGCACAGATGGAGGAATAGCATCTGACAAGCTGATCTCATAAACACCAACAGAACTTGTCTATGACACTCGTGATCCTCTCCTCTCATCCATATCAGGCATCTCCAATATAATACATGTCTTTAGCGGCAAGAAAAGGCTCTCATAGTGCAGTATTCCCAATATTTATGTGCGGGAACCATCCCACACTCCGCTTGAGTGCTTCCATCAGTATACCGCTTCCTCCAGTCTGAACATCAGATATTATAGCCACATATTGCAACCAAGAACTAGATGGGCTAGCCCAGCTGTGAAACTGGAACTGTTTATTGAACAAGAATACAGGCTTGTTATACACTTGAGAATTAGGTCAATCACTACATGAACAATGACCCAAATAATTATCCAAAACATGACACAATAGCTTAGATAATGAGGTTCAGCTGACTCATGACTAAACCCACCATAGAGGAGCCTTAATAGTTTAGTCAAATTAGCCAACATATACTAGAAACGTTAAATTGATTAAACAACTAGCCACCTGGACACTCAGAGGTCTCGTTTCAGGTCAGACTTGCTGGCATTGTGCTCACAAAGTACAATACACATTATTACAAGTATAAACACATCCCTCAATAGTTTGCTAGCAGACAATAGATGAGTTAATTAGTACAATTAACAATGGGTAAAAGACCCTTAGGATGCACACTAAACCTACTTACAATAAACACATTATAGCAGGCAGCCCCTTTGAGTCTCACAGTGTGAAACAGTCACTATTGGTAATGAGGCATCTAGACCCTATACAGGGACCCCAGGCCTAGAGTCCCAGAGTTTGTGTGTCTTGAGGAGACATGGACTTTAAATCCAAAGTAAAATTACTCCAAGGGTCCCCCAGGCATACCCCTCATAAAGAGTAGTGTTCCCTTGACAGCCAGGGCCCATAGTCAATAGGCAAGAGGCTAGCCTGCAGTCCCCTCCAAAAGCCTCTATCCCAGGTGAGTCTGTCACAATTTTTTTATGTAGACACATAAAACCAAGTATAAAACCAAGCCTGCAAAAGACACTTACATAAACATCATTGTTTGTCACCAGGAAACAGCATTCACAGACGTCAGTGCATGTAACAAGCACCACCTAACATATTAAGTCCAATGGGACATCTTCAGGGGTTGGGCACAGCAATCACATCATACATAACCAATCACAGCAGCTATTAACCCCAATGAATGATGTGCTGTATCCAAGGGACTCAGCGATCACA
Organism: Lithobates sylvaticus; assembly: GCA_028564925.1. NCBI lineage: Eukaryota > Metazoa > Chordata > Amphibia > Anura > Ranidae > Lithobates > Lithobates sylvaticus. Next base: position 455,659,049 of record CM053027.1, on the reverse strand, counting down.
GATCACACTATTGCATGCCCCCGGGGGCACATATGAGCAGCTAAACTGGCAGGATGTACTGGTATGTCCTCCCAGAATGATGCTTGTTCTGGCTAGCTGTATATCTATCTCATTGGAAGTGATTAAATAAAAAAAAATGCATGATGTACATTCACCATCAATCACTTTGTCAAGCACTGTAGTTACATTATAAATTATGATTAAAAATAAGCTGAACTGCCCTGGATTTGTCAGCAGTGGTTAGTATTTCTGATATGTGCCTGATGTACCATGTACTTTTATGGGAAAGTATCCTGTTCTCTTTGTATTGCTTCCTTTATGTGAAAACCCTGGCGTTCCTGCTAGTCCTCTTGCTTTCCTATTCAACACTGAACACACTAAGCGGGAGAGCACAACGTGGTCAGTTCTATAGCTGTGCTGGGGACTCAGTGTAATCTCCTCCAATGATCAGACTTGTCCTGACACGCCCTGCTACACAGCCATTCACTGGTAAGCTCAGTGTGCTGCTGCTTTTTATATATCTATACAAAAATGTTTGCCTTTCATTTCTATTTTAAAAAGGAATGGGTTGTTTGCAAGGGGATTGTTTACTATAACTTCTTTGTCTGCAATTTGAACAGTCAATTTATTTTATTTTGTAAATGTAATTTTTGCTGTAGCATATTCTACAGCAAGAAAAAGTAAAAAGCTGGATAGAGTCCAACTTACAATTTGTATCAGACTCAAAAGCTCTGTTATGCAAAAAATGTATAAACAAAAGTCTAAACAACCAGAGTTCACACTAAGCTCATCCTAATCACAATGCCTGATGCTCATCAACCCACCAAAAGACACCTCTTATTCACTGACCTCACTCTCACTGAATTACAGGGTAAGTGGAATACAGCTGTTATATAAAAAAATGAACAGGGTCTCTCAGGTGACACCATTTACCATATGTCCATGAACATATATGGTCAATGAATTTACTGGGATCATGTAACATCATTGAACAAATATGGTCACCTGGGATAACAGTTATCATCCAACTGTCCTGTCATTTGAGTAAATAGATTAGCCATGTCTTGGTGGGAATTTTTTTTTCTTTTTATGGGTCAGGGGACATTGTGACTAATGTAGATCTACATTCCTTGACATCATGATTATTGATGGATGAACATTGTGAGACATTTTTTGCTTTTGTTTTTTATTGACAAAAACTGTGTGCATTTTTATTGTTTTGCATGGGGATCCCCCCTCAAAAACCATACTAGATTGCAAAAGTCTAGCATGGATTTCCTGGGGGACGCAATCATTTTTACTTTGCTTTTGTTTTGTTTTTTTGTAGTTGGGGTACCCCCTTAAAATCCACACTAGACTCAAATGGTCCGGTATTGTCAGAAAACTCATGCCAACCGTGTTCATTTTCATAATTAGACTTCCAAGAATGAGAACACATGTGTACACATGCAGGCACCTGCCCCTGCACACACATGGATGCACAGGCATTCCCACAGGTTTCTGAGCTGGATTTTGATCGCCTATCTGCCTGGCTTTTACAGACCTCAGTTTGTGACCTGACTCTTTACTTCTTCTCATCCAACCTCTCCATCAAACCATCTCCAAGTTCACTGAACAAACTTCCTTGCACCTGCACCTTTCTGCTTGGATGGGAATTGTGAAAGAGGCCACCATCGTCATCTTGAGTACCACTAACAGGTACTTGACAAGTGTGGGAACTCTACATTTATATTTAATTTGTGCTGTATGTGCTACAGCAAAAATTACATTTGCAAATAAAAAAAATAAAAAACATACAGTTTAAATTGTCATCAAATTACATTTTATTGATGGCTTAAAATATTTTTTTTTCTATATAATTGATTACTAACCATCAGTCCCGAATGCATTGAAAATATTTAAATGAAACAAGCTACTGCATAGTTAGTCTTACACAATTGTTGCTACTGTACTAACATTATATCCCATAATGGTATTGTGAAACAACAAATGTAAGCTATGTTTGTACTTCTACTACTTTTATATTAGTGTAGCACTTGTTTTTATTTAATTCATACATAAAAAAATATATATTTCTTTGAATAATATGTATTCAGACAATTTTGGTACCTTAAAAGTCTCATTTATCATATCCAAAATGTGCAACTATTTAATAAGGATGATGGTACTGTACCTATATTTGAGCACCGAATGATTTAGGTCCATGTATTTCTCTATATTATAGTTGTGTGAATCCCTGTTCAAATATTTAGAGTGTACAATTTAGGCCCCATGCACACGAGACGCAGTTAAACGTGCGTTCAGAGGCAGTTGGACACTTTTTTCAACTGCACCTGAACGCATGCAATGTTATCCTATGTGTCCATGCACACAGTCTAGTTTTTTCCCGTTTTTATGCAGTTGCGTTTAACCTCGTTTTTCCAGAAGCAAAAAAATGCGTTCAGACACTTTGCTTTTCCACGTTTCAGATGCAAAACGCGTCTAAACGCGTCTAAACGCAGGCACCTGCGTTTAGCCGCGTTTGCGTTTATAAGCCTTTTTAAAGGAACCCAATTTTTTTGACCATAAAACTCAGAAATATGATGGTAAACCATAAAAAATACTAGAAAAAATTGTTTAAAATGTCGTAATTAGTTTAGATAGTTCATAGAGCATATATACTCACTGATTTATACATGTTTGTGAAATGCATACATGTTTGTGAAATATCCAACGGACATTCGCTGTGCCATCAACGGATGGGTCCAATATCGACAAGCTCTGATTCTGGACCTCTCATACAAATTTGCGATGACATTGCTGCCTCATGAAGAGAACATCAGGAGCATTTCCTGACATATAATCAATATGGGATCCATTTAAAAAAAAAAAAAAACACAGAAAGAGAGGCAAATGCAAGTGTACAACTGCTCTCTCTGCTGCTCACTCTGATCAGAAGGGCAGAAATAGTTAATAATACATGCTTTCTGAGCTTGGGGAGGGTCTGTATGATGTTATCTTTACAAATGCTTATAGACGCAAACGCGTCTAAACGCGTCTAAGCGCGTCTAAACGCGGCATGAAAACACAGCCAAACGCGCGTTTTTAAACGCAGGTTTCTGCTTTTTAAAACACGCGTTCAGCAGAGTTTGCATCTGCGTCTCGTGTGCATGGGGCCTAAGCCGTTTCACCTGAACAGCTGAGGGGGTATGAACACAAAATTGTGTGGATGTTCTCTTTAGTAAATCAGGATCATTGGCTCCTATTTTCCTGTACATTGCACATTCTTTTTGCATATCCAGTAGCTGGTGAGCTAATCCTGTCCATAGAAGGATAGAATTCTTAGGAAAAGTCTTAGGAAAATCTGTTCAAAAGTTCTCTTGTTTGCTTTTAACTTGTGATCTTGGGTTAAATGGACTTCACCAAAGGAAAACCACATACAACGCTAGAAACGCATCCGTTTGAGAAAAAGCTTGCAACCTGCTCCTTTGCAATTACGCATCATTGTGGTTTAAAATTAATGTTAATTTGACTCACTAATGATTAGAAAAATTAACAAACTTTCTTAGAACCTTCTTTTTCCAAGAATATTCATTCAAAATTCTACCCATCTATGGCCAGCTTTAGACACATATATCATATTTTAATGCTATCTACCTTTTGTTTATCTAAAATCACTAGAGATAGCCTTCCGCTCCATTTACATTATAAAGCAAAGGTTGTGAACCAGCACTTAGTTATTTATGGACTCTATTTATCATCTATTGTTTCTGCATAAGAAACTAAAAGCAGGTCACAATTAATTTTTTTTTTTTAGATGATGGCAACAAACGAACCAGAAGAAAACAAATAACTCCCATATAGTAAAATTATGCTAAATCTACACTACGGATACGAAATGACCATGGCATCTAGCGGTGGCTATTTGACTAAGAATAAAAACAAATGGTTACCATGGGAACGGTGGGCTGGAGCCGCAAAATTTCTTTAACAAAGTTGTAACTCAGTTGGTAAAGTCATGATACAGCAACAAGATAGACTTCAGTTGTTCACACACTGTTTGAATATGGGTTATATAATGTTAAGCCATAGCATTTCCCCCAGGCAACAAAAGACATCCCATTGGGGGTTCCTGGGGGAAAGTTACAATATGGCTATGTGAAAAACCTATATTTATTGCATAAATCTCAGAATAGAACTTCCTGTTAGCAGATCCACAAATATGTTCATTAATTAACATGCGATTCTATGTGATCAAGTACAATGTATACATTGTCTTTATATGTATCTGATGTAAAACAATAAAAATCTATTAACATTTTTTTGCAGGGGGCACATTTGCAACTGGGGCCCTTTCTTAAAGTGGGGCTATTTCTATAAGTGGGAGCAATTCTGACTCTGCACTCATCATTATCTGATCTCATCTGTAAATCTCTTCTCTCTTTCCACAGGTATGTGCTAACTGAAACATCTCCACCCAAAAACGGAAACACTGCTATCTGCTTTGCTTATGTGTCTTTAATAATTGCTGGTGTGTGCTAACTGAACCATCTCCACCCAAAAACTGAAACACTGCTATCTGCTTTCTCTAGATCTCTACTGTTCCGATACCCTCCACGCTTTACACTTCATGCCCACAGGTACAATCATTACTTCCCTCTTTCAACCCCACCTCTATAGATGAGGTTGCTAAACTACTGGGTAATGTCCACCTTACCACCTGCCCTCTGGATCCTGTTCCCACACAAATGCTACGTTCACCCTCTGGCTCTATGCTACACTCTCTAACCCACATCTTCAGTCTCTGCTACCCCTCTCTGTCAATCCCTCCACTGGCTTCCGCTCGGCCAAAGAATTTAATTCAAAATACTAACAACTACGTACAAAGTCATCCACAATTTAGCCCCCAGCTACATAACTAGACTGTCTCTAAATACCAACCTACTCATTCTCTTCGTTCCTCTCAAGACCTTCTGCTCTCTGGCTCCCTCGTCACCTCCTCCCATGCTCACCTCCAGGACTTTTCCAAAGCCTCTCCAATTCTATGGAATGCCCTACCCCAATCTGTCTACTTATCTTTTACTCTATTAGCTTTTAGACAATCCCTGAAAACCCTTCTCTTCAGAGAAGCCTGCTCTACCCACACCTAGCAACTGTTTTTCCATTTTCTGCATCAGCTCACCCCCCACAGTTATTACCTTTTGTTTCCACTTTCCCCTCCCTTCTATATTGTAAGCTCTAACGAGCAGGGCCCTCTGATCCCTCCTGTATTGATTTGTATTGTAAGTGTACTGTCTGCCCTCGTGTTGTAAATTGCTGCGTAAACTTTTGGCGCTATAAATTCTGTATAATAATAATAATAATAATTATGCTACTCAAAAAGTAAGAAGTGGTTAAATTGTAATTAAATGCAGAAATAAACAAAATAGTACATATATAGGGAATAACAAGGATGCATCTGTTTTGTATTGATAATTCATTGTACAAAATAATCATTTTTTTCTGCTCTACATTTACAGCTTTTGATAAATGACGCCTGAAGATATAGCTTTGGGTTATCACTGAGGGTAGTTAGAATTATGCACTATCAAGGAATGGCCTTTAATATTCCTAAACTTAATAACCTGTCTGCTAGGCCATTATTCAAAAAATAGCAGGTTCTTTCAATCAAGGAACTAGGAGAAGGCAGGTAGAATAGTAAATTTCCATGTGGTCATTAAACTTGGTAATTTTGCACAAATTAGATTGCTGGTTTGCATTGTAATTTTACAGACAATAAAAAAATGTCTAGTCACAACACATAAAACTGTATTTAAATAGGATGATTTTTTTTTTTTGTGTCTATTTGTATTTTTAAGACTTTAGTCTTCTTAACATTTCAATACTTGGACAGACTTTGAAGATTAGGTAATAACATAAAAATATTTTGCAATAGCAAATCATTTGATTACTCAAATAACTCTTCTAATTATATTATTTACACATAAATATAATTGTGCCAAAATAAAGAGAAAAACCTTTCTTTTGATTGGTGAGCTGAAGGAGATGTGTGATTGGTGATCAGGTCACACAACCAACTTTTGATACATACAAAATGAAATGCTAAATTTTTTTTATTACTGGTCTTTACATTTTTTTGTTGAAAGCTGCATTTGCCTGTTAATACGGGCCCCAATCCACTGGCATACTTTCGTAAACCTTTCAGTAAAAGGGTGGACTTCAAACTACTTTAAAGTGTCTCCTCATGTCCTGGTTTGCCATAATTGTAAGATAAGTTCTCCTCAACTGGGGACCCTCCTGGCAAAGCACATTGTCCCCATGTTAATAAGGACAAGGGTCTATCTCCCACCACCTAGAAGAAGGGAAGGAGACCTGCAGAACAGTCTCTACTGTTCACGTGGTTTTACAGGTACCACATTTCTTCATGTATGACACTGAAAAATAAGAAATCCCTAACAAAAAGAAAACTAATGTGACTTTCAAGGTACCACACCACAGAATTAAATTCACATTTTTATTGGTACAAACATATTTAAAGAATTTTAAAAGACAAAAAACATATTTGACACATAGGTGTTTATTATTAAAAGAGCTGCATATTAGCAGCTACAAATGAACAGATCTCCAGCGTCCTCAGGGAAAACTGGCAAAAAGTTCTGTCAAAGATATTAGGAGTACATGCAGTCTGAACCAGGAGACTGGAACTGCGGCCACTGCATATCAGGGAGAACCCACCACACCTCAAGATATATAAAAGTTATGCAAGGGAGGATAAATATCTTCCTTCCATAGTGTAGTTTTCCAGTCCAAGAGTCAACATTAGCATCCCCCCATATGTATGGTGCTGGTTGGAGCTGACTCTTTGAACTGGAGAACTACACTATGGAGGGAAGATATTTATCCTCCCTTGCATACCTTTTGCATGTTACATGGGCTATTGCATGGGATGGTGAGATGGGGTATTCCATACAATAGCTTCCCACATGTTTCACAGAGGCAAAGCCAGCTTCCTCAGGGAAAACTGGCAAAAAGTTCTGTCAGAGATATTAGGAGTACATTCAGTCTGAACCAGGAGATGTACATCCATCATCAATCATGTCATCCAGCGATGCAGATCTATGTAATTCACGACGAATGACCCCCACCACCACCACAGTAAGTAGTATGGCTTTGTGAATTAATTCCTGAACAAGACTGTAATGAAGATTTGCAAAGGGTCACATAAAAGCTGTCAATGCAAAGTATGAGCAATTATCCTTAAATACATGTAATTATTGTAGTAAATAAACCACATACAAAAGAAGAGTGTGCAAATGTAGTTTTTCACTTTTCACACTGCAAATGAAAAAAAAAACAAAAAAAAAATATTTTCTAAAATGTCGTCTCACCCTGTGTTGTGCCAGCCTATGCAACTAACATGTGGTAGTAGTTGCAGTGGGTGGCAGTTGTGATAGCTTGAGAAATGGATACTGCTAAGTGTGTAACAGATGAACATGTTGAGCCAAGCATAGTGTTCCTCAGATCAGCAGTTCTGGAAAGGTCACTAACAGTAAAATGTTTTCTTTACAATATAAATTCTGTTAGAAAAATAACACATTTCTGCTTTTGACTAACAATTTGGAAGATAAAATATAGTAAGATTTCTTAACCAGTTTAGCCCCAGAAGGATTTACCCCCTTAATGACAGGCCATTTTTTGTGATACGGCACTTAATTACTTTAACTGACAATTGTGTGGTCGTCTTGTACCCAAACAAAATAGTTGTCTTTTTTTTCACACAAATTGAGCTTTCTTTTGGTGGTATTTGATCACCTCTGTGGTTTTAATTTTTGCGCTATAAACCAAAAATACCAACAATTTTGAAAAAAAAAAAAAACAATATTTTTTACTTTCTGCTATAATACATATCCCCAAAAAATATGAAAAAAAAAACAAATGTATTCATCAGTTTTCATCAGTTTAGGCCAATATGTATTTTGGTAAAAAAAAAAAAAAAAAAAACAATAAGCGTATATTGATTGGTTTGTACAAAATTTATAGCGTCCACAAAATAGGAGATAGATTTATGGCATTTTTATTTTTTTGCTAGTAATGTCGGCGATCAGCGATTTTTAGCGGGACTGCGCCACTGCGGCAGTATCAGGAACCTCGTCCGTCGCGCACTGTAGTGCGCATGCGCACGGGGCTGGCGCTCCGGCGCACAGGAAGAGATGGGGTAATGCTGCGGCGGCGCACGCGCACTCGCGGCTCCACTGAGCGGCGCGCGCGCATGCGTACTAGCGTGCGCCCCATGTGACCAACCAGCTGGCCTATAAAAGAGAGGCCTTCACACCAAAACAATGCTGGTTCGTCTCTCAGCTGTCCCTTGTTCCTTGTACCTGTACCTGCTGTTTGCTTCCTTGATTGATCACCTGTTGCCGACCCGGATCACCTTGACCATCCTGCTTCTCCCCAACCTTGACCCTTGGCTTGCCTACCGGACTTCCCATTGTCTCCAGTGTTTGACCCTCGGCCTGTACCTTCGGATATCTGCTCCTTGCTGCCAGTACCTGACCCTCTGCCTGCCTTTGACCCTGCCTTATCTCTCCGCCTGGTTACCTCACTCTGGACTTTTTTCAGAGCTCACTAGACTGGAGTGTTCTCCCAAGATTTTACATAGATAATGTACTATCATCCCTGATTAATATGCAATAAAAAGATTATTGGAGATTTGGGACTGTCTATGGTACATTCACAAAAGAAGAGTAATTTCATAAAGATATAATAAAATTGCTTGTTTTATTAACAAAGAAAAAGTTTTTTTGAAAAAACAGAGAAATACATACAATATTAGACTCCATGTACAGCAGTGTATGAATCATAGGGTTCAAAGAAATTACATACAGTTCCTAATAGAGCACCTATATTATCATACATTCAAAGTACACAGGTCATGATACTTGTCCAATCACTCGACATGTTTCGCCTATAAAGGCTTCATCAGGAGACAAGGATAAAATATATTTGCAGATGGACGGAAGTTTTTTAGAGATTTTTCGTGTTCTATGGTATGTATACAAAACAATATATTGGTTAGTATATATAAAACAGTTGATAATCGTTAAAACGTTATATATGCTGCATAGAATGTGCAGTGACAGGGATGTCTGGTGAAGTCAATTTACACATGCATGGTTCCCTACCTCCAATGTTATAGTGATCATGCGCATGGTCAGGCTTCCAAATAGAGATGCCAATGGTTGCACTGGAGCACCCCCCAAGGAAGGAAACCCACACAGGGACGTACCCAGCGAGCACCACCTATCGTGGCTGGGGAGTTGTAGGGGGAGAGGAAAGTCCTATAACTTCATCCAATAAAGTATTTGTAGGGCCTGTGGAGTACAAATGTACTTATTAATCTCAATTATTTTCACATAAGCCATAATCATTTGTACGGTGGCAAAGTGGTGTGACCGTGCCCACTATCAGTTGTCACGCTTTACCTACCTCAACGAAAACTTGTAAAGATCTATACTTGTAAGAGGCTCGGGTCGATCAGCCCCCCATGCAAATAGAACCGAATGGGGGGAAGCGAATGGGAACTGCTGGGTCTTAGTTTTGAGTGTTTATCCACTGAATCAGGACAATTTCTAAAAGGTAACAAAGCAAAAGAAGAAAAAACCCCAGTGAAAATGCATAGGAACCATATCCAGTACATTTCATGGATCCCCAGAAAATGGGGGCGTTATATTCCCGTACCTTATCATAGAATATATATGGCATCAGAGCGTGTCATGCTTGATGGCTGGTCAACCCATATATTGCCCCTAGACGGGGCTGGGTAAAGCATCCAAGGCCTATGAAAAGGACATTAGAGATAGTTGTAGTAGTTTCATATATTCGAGTTTGCGGTGGACAGAAAGTCCACCAGTTAAATAAGTTTGGTTGAGTCAATTTACCTGTTCTAGACCGTTCCCAGAGCGTCCCGAGCCTCACATCCACCTCAGTCTGACACAGCGTCAGACTGGGTTTAAGTAGTCTCCCCCGTGGCGCCAAATGCGCACGGCGTGTGACGTCACGCCGTGCTGACGTCACGCGGACGTAGTGCGGAGATCAGGCGGCGCCTAACCCGGACCAGGTGACCGGAGTGTTTCCTGTGGGGAAACACTTCCGGTGCACAGTTCAGCTGGGACTGACCTGGCATGCCCTGCTGACAGCAGCCAAGCTGTACTGTCAGTTGAGGGCATGATAGGGTCCCTGTAGATGGAGACCTCAAACTTCATGGCCGGGTCAGGACTAGCAGCCGATCCCCGACCCGGAAGCGCGGCGGGCAGGAGACCACCCTAGGGTGGACAAGACCAACCACGCCACGCAACCGGATAAGTCCATACAATTCCCCAAAGCCCTGGGGCGATCGCCAAATGGGGCACTCCCCGTGCATTGTCCCCTGGGGCCTGTGCCAGCACAGAGTCCACCGGAATCAATATGAACTTGTAAAGAGAAAAAAGGAAGAAGGAGAAAAGAAAAACAAAAAAAAAAAAAAAAAAGGAGGAAGATTAAAAAGGACACCCTGCATATACACCTTCACTGCAGCATATAATTCTTATTCTTTTTTATTGTGAAATTATTGTTGTACATGTAGTTTTTTAACACAAAAATAAACATATTTGCAAGGCAAAAACCATATTAATCAGCACTTTCACCCCCACATAAAGGGGGGGGGCGAAATATTGCATGAGCAAGCACGTCTCAGCACACACAGATCGAGGCCAAATTCGGGCCCTATATGGCCCTCGTATAAGGCCTAGCGGTGCTCAGCTGCTCCTGCTGGCAAGGAGAGGGAAGGGACGTGGGAAGGGAAGGGAAGGGGAAGGGACGGGAAAGAGGGGGATGAGGGAAGAAAGGAGGGGGAGGGAAAGGGACAACGATGGGAAAAATACAGCTGGCGAGAGAGTGAAAAGCAGAAGGCGAGGCATAAGGAACCACATATTAAAGGAAGGGTTTAAAGCTGATTCCTTCGTTGAGGCCCGGATATCGGGTAGCCCCCAACAAATAAATCCATCTAGTTTCGATCTGTAAAAGTTTCTTGTCTAGATCACCCCCTCGTTCCTGTTGGGGGAGGTGCTCAAGGCTATAGAAACCAATGAATTTAAGATCAAAATTGTGATATAGGCCTACATGGCGGCTAATTGGTGTCTCCATTTTGCGTTTACATATTAGTGATACATGATCCCTCATACGACAGAAAAGTGGGCGTTTTGTTTTTCCCACATAGAATGCTCCACATAGGCATTTCATCAAATATACTGATCCTATTGATTGGCAGTTAGTGCGATGTTTTGGAGTCCATATTCTACCATCTGGCAGACCTATGTTCTTTCCTTCCAAGATAAAGCGGCAAAATTTGCATTTACCACATTTGTATGTACCTGGGACTTGTTTCTTATTGTTCTGATCGCTCGAGTAATGGCTACTTACCAAAGTGTCACGTAATGAACGTGACCTTTTGTATGTAATTTCTGGATAAGGTTTGATATACTTGGATATTTTCTCATCAGTGGATAATAAATACCAAAATTTTTTGTATATGTTGCGTACCTTCTTATGTTGTCGGTTGTATTTAGTAACAACTCGTGTACTCTCCTGGGTCTTAGCCCGTCTAGGTTTGTATAGTAGGAGTTGTCTGTTCATGTTCGCTACCTGATTGTAGGCTTTCCTGAGACATGTTTTACTGTACCCTCGCAGTAGGAGGCGTTCACGCAGAAGATTCACCTCTCGCTGAAAATCATCGAGGTGCGTACAATTTCGCTTTATCCTTAAAAATTGGCTGTAAGGGATGCTTTTAATTAACTTCTCAGGGTGGGAGCTACTCGCGTGCAACATGCTGTTGCCTGCTGAGGCTTTTCTATAGAGGGTGGAACACAATGTCCCTTTCTCATCAACAAAAAGTTCGACATCCAAGAAGGTAATCCTTTTCTGGTCGTAATTAAAGGTAAATTTTAGATTGTATTCATTATTTTGTAATTCGTCCAGAAATGCAATAAGGTCCTCCTTCGATCCCGACCATATCATGAGGACGTCATCAATGTAACGACTCCATGATAAGATCTGACCGATCGATAGGCTTTTACTCTCATCAGAGAATAAATCTCGCTCCCATCCCCCCAGATACAGGTTCGCATATGAGGGTGCACATTTTGCCCCCATAGCGACCCCCTGTATCTGGAGGTAATGGGAGCGTTTAAACACAAATATGTTATGCATCAACACGAAGCTGAGTAATTCCAATACAAACTCATTATATTTCCATGAATCAATGTCTCTTTCTGTCAAAAATTCCCCTATCACCTCGATACCCTTTTTATGTGGGATCGAGTTATAGAGGGCCTCTATGTCAATGGCTACAAGCCATGCATTTGTAGGGATCTGTAATCCGTCTGTGCTTTTCAGAAGTTCTATAGTGTCTTTGACATAAGAGAATAAACATTTTACATGCGGATACAGATACTCATCAACCAATTGGCTGGCTTTTTCCGTCAGGGACCCACATCCTGAGATTATGGGACGGCCTGGTGGCGATGTCAAGTTCTTATGTACCTTGGGCAAGGCATAAAACGTGGGAGTAGTGAATGAGGTCATATCTAGAAAATCATAGGTTTTAGCATCTATGGTGCCGTTTATGCGGGCCTTAGTTATTATGTTTTTATATTTATTCATATAGTAGTTTACATGTGAGGCTGGTACCGATCTGTACCAGGTTTTGTTTGATATTATATCTAAACACATTTTTTCATAATTCTCTACATCTAGAATAACCAAGTTCCCTCCTTTGTCTGATGGTTTAATTACAATATTGCTATTTGTTTTGAGGGTTTTCAATGCTTCTTTGAGTTCCTTCGGCAGATTGGTTTGAGGTCCAGTCTGCCAGTTAATGGATTCTATTTCCTTTGTGACCTGTATAACAAAGGCCCAAATATTGGTATTTCCCTGTAGGACAGGAAAGGATTTTGATTTTGGTTTATACGTTTTAGGGTTGCCAAAGTTTTGAGCGCCAGGAGCCGATGGATCCGTGGGGCGGGGGCAGGGGGGAGGAAAATTCACCCCCTGTTGGATAATGGGGGTAGCGGATGGACTGGTGAATGTCCAACCCTCCTCCTCCGGATTGCCCTCGTCCCACAGATCCATCAGGTCCTGTAGTGCCCTTAAATCTTCAAAGGTGACTCCTTCTATATTGGCGTTGTTTTGTTCGCCAATAGGAGTGTCAAGTGATGTTTTATCATAGATAACTTTGTACATCAGGCGACGTGCGAAGAGGTGAAGGTCCTTGACCAGTTCAAACTTATCTGCATTTTCATCGGGACAAAAGGTAAGACCCAATTGCAATACCTTAGTCTCGTTGTCTGAGAGAGGATAGGAGGACAGGTTAATGATATCAAACTTGTCCCGACTCGCCAAAACTTGGGAGCCGGGACGTGTTATTTTAAAGGCTGGCTAGTTTTTTTTCATTGGAGTGGTTAATGGCAAAGTGCGTTTCCGATCACTCGTAGTGTTTGAAAAAATTGGAGCTGTTTTCACCTCCACATGAGGGTCCAGATTTGTCCCTCCACAGGCCTGTCCCTGTAGTGGATGACCCACCACCAGGGAAATTGAATCAACATTCCTGGTGGGGGTGATGGGTGATACCAAAGAGTGGTTCAGTGTACTATTTGATAAAGTTGTATTTAATGTAGTGTTATGTTTGTTCTGTTGAGAACGTGATTTTTTGTCCTTACTGCTCACTTTGTCTGACCGTGGTCGACTCTGTAGGCTAGTTTCACTTTCTTTTTTTCTTTTACGTATTGCTCCCTCATGTTGTAATTTGTCCTTCCGCAAAGCTATAGGGACAAAGGATGTTGAAGAGGTGGATGATATATCCAGTTCTCCAAGATCCAAACTAGGGATTTGTAGGTCCTGATTCAAATTCCCTCTTCTCACGGGATGTTTGTTCATTTGGTTCCATTTATACGCCTGTTCATAAGTGTATGCTTTTTTATCACGTTGATATTTATTTTCCTTTGTTTTAATTAGATTAGTTGCATACTTTGTTAGATGGTCCCTAAGGTTCTTTTCTTTTTCTGGGAAACAGATATGAGATCCAAGGTTGGCATTCTCCTCCTGCCACCTGAGGATCTCAAGATCCAATTCAACAATGTCCTTCTCATATTGTTCGCTTAAAATTTTCATCATTTGCAAAGAACATGTTTGCAAATTCTCCTCCCACATATTTTTAATGTTAGGTTCTACTTTTTTCATATTCGGGAAAATCTGTATACGAAGTCCCCAGGGTACTATCCTGTTGGATCTATATTTTTCAAAGAATTCTTTGTGCCAAAATAAACGAGTCTTTTTTTCTATCAGCCGTTGAAGACTGGAAAAATATGTACTCACATCTGCCTCATTAATGTCTTCCTTAGAACGGTAGAGATTAACATCCGTTACAAAGCCTGCCCAAGCCTGACCGCAATAATCTGACATGTTGAGTGTATGATCCTTTACTCACCAACCGCTTCTCACTTCTCTGTGGATTTGACTCACCAGCTGATCCCCCTCTCCCTGTAGATGTGACGCGCCTGGAGTAGAAAGTGGATTTGGGGGGCACACAGAAAGGGGTACGCGGGCCACGCCCAAATCTCTTCTCGCCTATGTGTCTAAGACGTGCTTGCCATGAGAAAAAAAAATATACAAAAAATACACAAGATTATTTGAAATTCATGCAGAGAACGTCATACATCATAAGTCATTACTAGCATATACAACTAAATCCTGAGAAGAAGCTCCGGTCTAGGTATATGTTCTATAATAGCATCTATTTGAGTTAGTTGATAAAAATATGGAGAACAAACATAGCTAGTGAAAAAGTATCATGGGTGTTTAAACCACCCTGGGTATAGAAATTTTCAGAGCTCACTAGACTGGAGTGTTCTCCCAAGATTTTACATAGATAATGTACTATCATCCCTGATTAATATGCAATAAAAAGATTATTGGAGATTTGGGACTGTCTATGGTACATTCACAAAAGAAGAGTAATTTCATAAAGATATAATAAAATTGCTTGTTTTATTAACAAAGAAAAAGTTTTTTTGAAAAAACAGAGAAATACATACAATATTAGACTCCATGTACAGCAGTGTATGAATCATAGGGTTCAAAGAAATTACATACAGTTCCTAATAGAGCACCTATATTATCATACATTCAAAGTACACAGGTCATGATACTTGTCCAATCACTCGACATGTTTCGCCTATAAAGGCTTCATCAGGAGACAAGGATAAAATATATTTGCAGATGGACGGAAGTTTGTCCTGACCCGGCCATGAAGTTTGAGGTCTCCATCTACAGGGACCCTATCATGCCCTCAACTGACAGTACAGCTTGGCTGCTGTCAGCAGGGCATGCCAGGTCAGTCCCAGCTGAACTGTGCACCGGAAGTGTTTCCCCACAGGAAACACTCCGGTCACCTGGTCCGGGTTAGGCGCCGCCTGATCTCCGCACTACGTCCGCGTGACGTCAGCACGGCGTGACGTCACACGCCGTGCGCATTTGGCGCCACGGGGGGAGACTACTTAAACCCAGTCTGACGCTGTGTCAGACTGAGGTGGATGTGAGGCTCGGGACGCTCTGGGAACGGTCTAGAACAGGTAAATTGACTCAACCAAACTTATTTAACTGGTGGACTTTCTGTCCACCGCAAACTCGAATATATGAAACTACTACAACTATCTCTAATGTCCTTTTCATAGGCCTTGGATGCTTTACCCAGCCCCGTCTAGGGGCAATATATGGGTTGACCAGCCATCAAGCATGACACGCTCTGATGCCATATATATTCTATGATAAGGTACGGGAATATAACGCCCCCATTTTCTGGGGATCCATGAAATGTACTGGATATGGTTCCTATGCATTTTCACTGGGGTTTTTCTTCTTTTGCTTTGTTACCTTTTAGAAATTGTCCTGATTCAGTGGATAAACACTCAAAACTAAGACCCAGCAGTTCCCATTCGCTTCCCCCCATTCGGTTCTATTTGCATGGGGGGCTGATCGACCCGAGCCTCTTACAAGTATAGATCTTTACAAGTTTTCGTTGAGGTAGGTAAAGCGTGACAACTGATAGTGGGCACGGTCACACCACTTTGCCACCGTACAAATGATTATGGCTTATGTGAAAATAATTGAGATTAATAAGTACATTTGTACTCCACAGGCCCTACAAATACTTTATTGGATGAAGTTATAGGACTTTCCTCTCCCCCTACAACTCCCCAGCCACGATAGGTGGTGCTCGCTGGGTACGTCCCTGTGTGGGTTTCCTTCCTTGGGGGGTGCTCCAGTGCAACCATTGGCATCTCTATTTGGAAGCCTGACCATGCGCATGATCACTATAACATTGGAGGTAGGGAACCATGCATGTGTAAATTGACTTCACCAGACATCCCTGTCACTGCACATTCTATGCAGCATATATAAAGTTTTAACGATTATCAACTGTTTTATATATACTAACCAATATATTGTTTTGTATACATACCATAGAACACGAAAAATCTCTAAAAAACTTCCGTCCATCTGCAAATATATTTTATCCTTGTCTCCTGATGAAGCCTTTATAGGCGAAACATGTCGAGTGATTGGACAAGTATCATGACCTGTGTACTTTGAATGTATGATAATATAGGTGCTCTATTAGGAACTGTATGTAATTTCTTTGAACCCTATGATTCATACACTGCTGTACATGGAGTCTAATATTGTATGTATTTCTCTGTTTTTTCAAAAAAACTTTTTCTTTGTTAATAAAACAAGCAATTTTATTATATCTTTATGAAATTACTCTTCTTTTGTGAATGTACCATAGACAGTCCCAAATCTCCAATAATCTTTTTATTGCTCACTCTGGACTTGTCTACCCGTGTTTGACCCCCTAGCTTGTACCTGACTAATCTTCTGTGTTTTACCTCCAGCCTGCCTACCGGTGTTTGAGCCTCAGCCAGGATCCCAGCTTCCAGCACATCTCCTATCTACAGCACCTAGGCCCACGCCTAGCCATCACCAACAGGTGGCTTGTGCCTCTTGGTGCCAACTGCCTTCTGTACCATCTCCAGGGGCAGTGGGCGCTGAGTCGCAAGGGCAACCGCTCTCGGCATCTTGGCCTCGGTGAGTACTTGATCCCTGATAGTACGAACCAGCCATGACAGAGGCCAACAGAGCGGGATCTCCTTTGGAGATGTTATGTCAACAGGTGTCTACCCTCATGGAGGCAGTGCAGAAATTACAGGAAGGCTATGCCCAGGTTGATACCCGCCTCCAACAACTGGCAACTGCTTCTCCTCCTGCCAACCCAGCTTCCGGGTCAGCCAGCGGGGCCTCCGCACCTCAAATGCAAAACCCACCTGCTATGATGATGGCTGTGCCAGAACCCAGGGTACCTATCCCTGAGCGTTTTTCAGGCAACCGTAGAAGATTCAGGTCATTCAAAAACGCCTGCTCCCTGTATCTCGCTTTACAACCCCGGACCTTCTCCTCTGAAATTGTAAAGGTGGGATTCATCATTTCTCTGCTTTCAGAAGAACCTCAGACCTGGGCTCACGGTCTCATGGAGCAAAGGAACCCCTTGCTAAACACCGTGGATTCTTTTTTTGAAGCTATGGGCCAACTGTATGATGACCCCCAACGTACTGCCACAGCCGAAGCTACTCTACATACCCTCTCCCAGGGGAGAAGACCAGTAGAGGACTATACTGCGGAGTTCCGTAAATGGTCGGCCGACACAACATGGAATGAGGCAGCCCTCCGCTACCAGTACCGGCTAGGATTGAACGAGAGCCTCAAGGATGAATTAGCTCGTGTTGAGACTCCCACGACCTTAGAAGAACTAATCCAGTTGACTACCAAACTGGACCGGCGCATGCGTGAGCGCCGTTCCGAGCGCCTACAAGGATCTCGACCAGTGTGGGGGTCCCCAAGAGGTCCTTCCATGTACCCAACTACTCCCTTGCCTACCGGCACCTTGGCATCAGACGGGGAACCTATGCAACTAGGTCTAGTCCGCCCCCGTCTGTCTCAGGAGGAACGCCAACGCAGACGCAGATCCAACCTATGTCTCTACTGCGGAGGATCCGGCCATTTCCTACAGAATTGTCCCATCCGGCCCAGTAAGTTGCCACCTCAACACACTATGAACTGTCAAAATCTTAACCTTGCTCAGGCTTATGTGACTCTCTCTGTCTCCCTACAGCTGGCGGGAAAGAGGATTCGGTTACCGGCCGTAATTGACTCAGGGGCTTGCAGCTGCTTTTTAGACATCTCCGTTGCCAAGGAATGGCAGATCCCATACGTTAATAAAGGAAAACCACTATTGGTCCACTTGGCTGACGGGTCCCTGCCACATTCGGGGCCAGTAACACTGGAGACCGCACCTATCCTTACCACCACGGATTCTGGACATCAGGAGCTTCTACGCTTCGACCTCATTTCATCCCCAATGTTCCCTATTATTCTAGGACTTCCTTGGCTACAAGCCCATGATCCTCAGATCCATTGGGACCGGAAAGAGGTCTCCTTTTCCTCTCCATACTGCCATTTACATTGCCTGGCACCACCTCCAAGTGCTCATCTGGCTGTTGTCATGGCACCTGAAAACTTGCAACACATTCCCCCAGCTTACCAGGACTTTAAAGATGTGTTTGATAAAAAAAAGGCCGATCATCTACCTCCACACCGGGCCTATGACTGCCCTATTGAATTACTCACTGGGTCTGAGATCCCTTTCGGACGCATATTTCCCTTGTCGGAGACCGATTTAAGGGCTCTTAAAGCTTATATTGATGAGAACCTCGAGAAAGGTTTTATTCGGCCATCCACTTCCCCAGCCGGGGCTGGCATTTTCTTTGTAGGCAAAAAGGATGGCTCACTTCGACCCTGCATCGATTATAGGGAGCTAAATAAAATTACTGTCAAAAATCGGTACCCACTACCGCTTATCCCAGAGCTCTTCCAGCGGTTTCGAACAGCCAAGGTGTTTTCCAAACTCGACCTGCGAGGTGCCTACAATCTCGCCAGGATCCGCGCAGGGGATGAGTGGAAGACAGCTTTCAGGTCTAGGTTTGGCCACTTTGAATATCTCGTGATGCCTTTCGGCCTATGCAACGCTCCAGCCACTTTTCAACACTTGGTGAATGACATCTTCAGAGAACACTTGGATGATTTTTTAGTCGTTTATCTGGATGACATCCTCATCTTTTCAGCAACCTTGGAACTCCATCGGGAACACGTCAGATGGGTACTTATCGTCCTCAGGGCCCATCAACTGTATATCAAGGCGGAGAAATGTGTATTTGAAAGATCTACAGTCCAATTCTTAGGATTCATCATCTCCACCAAAGGTACGTCGATGGATCCTCAGAAAGTCAAGGCAGTAGTAGAGTGGTCACCTCCAAAAGATAAAAAGGCGGTGCAACGATTCATTGGCTTCGCCAATTTCTATCGGCGGTTCATCGTGGGATTCTCTGCCATCGTTGCCCCGATTATTCAACTAACCCGCCAGCAAAGCCGCTTCCAGTGGACTCCGGAGGCTCAGGAGGCCTTTATCAAGTTGAAAACACTTTTCACCACTGCCCCCATTTTACGGCATCCGGACCCGCTGCTCCCTTTCGTATTGGAGGTAGACGCCTCAGATTCGGCCACTGGGGCCATTCTCTCTCAACGGCATGGGCCAAAGGCCCTTCTCCATCCGGTGGCTTTCGCCTCCCGGAAATTAAGTCCTCCCGAGAGGAATTATGACGTGGGTGATCGAGAATTACTGGCTATCAAATGTGCTTTGGAAGAGTGGAGGTATCTTCTCGAAGGGGCAGTCCATCCAATCACCATCTTCACCGACCATAAGAACCTCGAATACTTACGGACTGCCAAGAGGTTAAA
This sequence comes from Lithobates sylvaticus, assembly GCA_028564925.1. NCBI lineage: Eukaryota > Metazoa > Chordata > Amphibia > Anura > Ranidae > Lithobates > Lithobates sylvaticus. Next base: position 455,639,129 of record CM053027.1, on the reverse strand, counting down.
ACCTCGCCAAGCCCGATGGGCGCTCTTCTTTTCGAGATTCACGTTCCACATCTCCTACCGACCAGGGTCCAAGAATGGCAAGGCAGATGCTCTCTTCCGCATCTCTCCGGAGTCCGCCCAAATAACAGAACCCAGCACCATCCTAGCTCCCCAGAATTTTTTACTACTTACCCCGACAGACCTGTCTTCTGCTCTCCATGCAGCCTCAACCCATTGCAGAGATCCTATTGTGGCCTCCCTGGAAAGGCGTGAAGACCTGCTTTGGCATCAAGACAAAGTCTTTGTCCCTCAAGAAGTGAGACCCTTAGTCCTAAGAACCTTCCATGACCACAAGCTAGCGGGGCACTTCGGAGTCCGGAAAACAGCAGAACTCATCTCCCGCACCTTCTGGTGGCCAGGCTGGCGACAAGACTGCCAGAACTATATTTCCTCCTGCATACCTTGCCAACGGAACAAGGGGGCCAAAAATAAACCTTGGGGGTTACTAAAGCCACTACCCATCCCGGAGCGCCCTTGGGCCGACATCTCGATGGACTTCATCGTAGACTTACCTCCCTCAGAGGGGTTTTCTACCATCCTGGTAGTAGTGGACCGGCTGTCCAAGATGAGCCACTTCCTGCCTATGGTTGGCACTCCCACGGCTTTAGAAACGGCCAACATTTTCATTAAGGAGATTGTCAGGCTCCATGGGGTCCCCAAGAGCATTGTCTCGGACAGAGGCTCTCAATTTACTTCAAAATTTTGGAAGGAACTTTGCAAGTCTCTAGGAATCAAGGTCTGCCTTTCATCAGCCTACCATCCACAGAGCAACGGACAAACAGAGCGTACCAACCAGACGCTTGAACAGTACTTACGCTGTTTTTGTTCTTCAGCACAAGACGATTGGGCCTCCCTGCTGGCTTATGCAGAATTCGCGTATAATGACTCCTCCCATTCGACCACTAATCAAACTCCCTTCTGGGCAAATTTTGGCTTTCATCCATTTTTCCTCCCAAACGCCTTCCCCGAATCACCAGCTCCAGCGGTACAAGAAAGGCTAGAATCCATCCAGTCCAACTTTCAGGAACTCCGGAAAACAATGCAGCAGGCACAAGAGGATTACAAGAGATTTCACGACAAAGGTAGAAGGGCTAATCCCTCCTTCAAAACAGGGGAGAAGGTATGGCTGTCAACCACCCATCTCAAACTCTCGTGCCCCTCACGAAAACTGAGCCCTAAATTCATCGGGCCATTTGAGATCAAGAAGATGATAAACCCTGTGGCTTTTGAGCTCTCACTACCCAAGACGTACAGAATACACCCGGTATTTCATGCCTCGCTGCTAAGACCTCTGGTCCCCAGTCCTTTTCCGGATAGAGAAGAACTTCCCCCACCTCCTGTCACAGTTGATGGTAACGAAGAGTATGAAGTGGAATCTCTACTGGGTTGCAGGAAGGTGGGCCGCCAGCTCCAATACTTGGTAAAATGGAAGGGGTACCCTCCAGAAGACAACTCCTGGGAACCATCCAAAAATTTCCATGCCCCAAGGATGATCAGGATCTTTCACCAAGAACACCCTGAGTTGATGGATAGCCTGGGCGTCCGGAGTCCGCCCCTCAGGGGGGGGGCACTATCAGGAACCTCGTCCGTCGCGCACTGTAGTGCGCATGCGCACGGGGCTGGCGCTCCGGCGCACAGGAAGAGATGGGGTAATGCTGCGGCGGCGCACGCGCACTCGCGGCTCCACTGAGCGGCGCGCGCGCATGCGTACTAGCGTGCGCCCCATGTGACCAACCAGCTGGCCTATAAAAGAGAGGCCTTCACACCAAAACAATGCTGGTTCGTCTCTCAGCTGTCCCTTGTTCCTTGTACCTGTACCTGCTGTTTGCTTCCTTGATTGATCACCTGTTGCCGACCCGGATCACCTTGACCATCCTGCTTCTCCCCAACCTTGACCCTTGGCTTGCCTACCGGACTTCCCATTGTCTCCAGTGTTTGACCCTCGGCCTGTACCTTCGGATATCTGCTCCTTGCTGCCAGTACCTGACCCTCTGCCTGCCTTTGACCCTGCCTTATCTCTCCGCCTGGTTACCTCGCTCTGGACTTGTCTACCCGTGTTTGACCCCCTAGCTTGTACCTGACTAATCTTCTGTGTTTTACCTCCAGCCTGCCTACCGGTGTTTGAGCCTCAGCCAGGATCCCAGCTTCCAGCACATCTCCTATCTACAGCACCTAGGCCCACGCCTAGCCATCACCAACAGGTGGCTTGTGCCTCTTGGTGCCAACTGCCTTCTGTACCATCTCCAGGGGCAGTGGGCGCTGAGTCGCAAGGGCAACCGCTCTCGGCATCTTGGCCTCGGTGAGTACTTGATCCCTGATAGGCAGACAGATCAGACACCTAACTGACATTTATGATACTTTTTTGGGAACCAGTGACATTAATATAGTGATTAGTGCTAAACATATGCACTGACATTGTACTAATGACACTGACAGGGAAGGGGTTAACATCAGGGGCGATCAAGGGGTTAAATGTGTTCCCTGTTTGTGATTACTAACTGTATGGGGGACTGTGTGACTGGGGAAACACACAGATCCATCTTCCTGCTTAGAAGAAAGACAGATCTCAGTGTCATCCCCTGACAGAATGGAGATCTGGAAGGGGATATCACTGCTCCAGGTAGGTCAAACAAAGGTAGAAAACCTCTCCTCCAGTTTAGAAGACCAGGTGCTGGCAATGCATATAGCAATTAAAACCGGAAGAAGTTCTGGACAGCCGCACGCCAAAAAAGTTTTTGCCTTTTATTGAAAAAATGTAGTCAAAAATACATGCCACAGCAGAATGGACAAAAGAGTTTACCCGTTTCACACTACAAACAGTGCTTAATCATAGAAAGGAGATATGCCTTGTTTACTATAGCAGATCCCTGTTCTGTCACTGTGGTGAATGATCGCGGGCGGGCGGACGGACAACAAGTCAGCCAGACCTGCTGATTGGCTCCCCCACTGGCCAAATCGGAGCCCAGGAATGCTAGTGCATAAATCGCTGCACCGTTATGGTGATTTGCGCAGCCGAGCCACCTTGCTGTAGTACATCTGCAGCGGGTGGTCGGCAAGTACTTAAATATCAAATTTGGGAAAAAACTGGATACCAATCTGAAATCAATAAACGGAACTAAATAAACTGAAGTGTTTCCCTTAGCAACCAGATTTCTCTTTCCATTTACTAAATGGCTATAGAAAGTCTGCAATACATTGGTTACTATGGACACCTGTCTTTCCTTTATTAAAAAAAACAAAACACATTATCTGTATCAATGTTGGTTAAATCAAAATAAAATACATTGAACACAAACACAGTTGGATTTATAATGTATTGTCTCTATTAAATGTGCATGGTGGCCACCACACAAAAAACTGTGTGGTGGTTCCCTTATCATTTTCAACTGGTCCTTCATGTCTTGTATGAATGTTAAGGGGGACAACACAAAAAAAGAAAAATGTATACCAGGTCCTTAGGGTCTGGTATGAATTTTCATTTATAAACTATTTTTATTGATGTAGAAAAAAAACAATACAAATGACCAGAAGGGTCAGCATCTTACAAAAATTACAAAAACAAAGGAAAGAAGCTTTCAAAAGAAACATTTGATTCAGTATACATTAAACATCCATATGGCTATATCATCTTCACAAAATAAGGTGAACATACAAAAAAAAAGCTTGGCATACATTAGAAGACAGGAGTGATACAACGGAAAAATAGAATAGCATGATATATGGTTACTGTATATCCTTTAAAAAGCAATTATGACAGGAAGGAAAAATGATATGACTTCCAGGCATTCCATTTGGCATCAAAAAGGTGCATTGTATCAAACAACATATGGTGAATATGTTCCATAAGAATTATAGAATCTACTCTATAAATAATAAGAGGAAATGGAAAAAACTACCATGGCTTTCTATTGGCCATTTCACAAATGGTTGCAACACAGACTGTGTGGATAAGGTACTCTTCGTGATGTGAGGCCCCAGGTATTGATTTGAAAAGTAAGCACATAGAGGATGTCAAAATGAGCAGGGTACCCACAATCTTAGTAGCTATCTCAGAAACCTTATGCCACACAGACTGGAGCGCTTGACAGGACCAAAACATATGGTATAATGTACCCTGGGCTAGGCAATATCAAAAACATAAAGGTGAAGAGTTAGGGAAGATGGCGTGGATACGAACTGGGTTATAGTACCATCTGGTTAAGAGCTTGAAACCCATCTCCCTGAGCGTTAGGGATCATGCACAGGCTGTAGATTGTAGCATTGTATCCCAATCCTGTGGAGCACATTGTAAAGAGCAGTCCTCCTCCCATTTGTGTCTGTAAGAAAGGGACTTGGGAGCTATGGAGCCAACCATAGAGCTATAAATGTCAGAAATTAGACCCTTACATCTAGGGAGAAACTACAAATCTGGAAAGGCTGCAGGAAATGAAGGGTCACCCAAAAATGAGGTCAATGGGGAAGCTGAGGAAGGTAGACCAAATGTAACTTTATAATTGAACCAGAGATGGAGGGAGTAAGAGACCAATATATTATAGGTGGCCACTGCTTAATAAGATATAGTGGAAGATCACAAAAGGCCTCGGAAATAAAATAGATATATTGAACGAGATTCAAATTGAATCCATGGGACTCTCAAGAGTACAATATGCCGTTGAGTCAGCTGGGAGAATCTAGCAGATAGGGAGTAAAGCCAAGACCGAGACCTCCTCTGCATTGGAAAAAATATAGAATCTGTCTTGAAAATCTAGGGCGTTTGTCTTGCCAAATAAATCTATTAATATCACTTGCCAACTTGTCAACAAACTGTTTGGTATTGTAATGGGAAGTGCCTGAAAGAGATATAACAGTTTGGGTAAGACATGTATCTTAACTGCAGTAACTGTTGTTAATATCCAGACTCCATAATAATACCTGTATAGAGCATAAAGGTTCTGGCATGGACCAAAATGCTATACTAGATCCATAATTAAGCATTCAGCCTGGGAGGCAAAAAAGGGAGGAACACTCTACACCTGTACCATGCCAGGCCACATGCCCTCAACATAGGAGAGGACCCCCTGACAAAGCACTTTGTCCCTATGTTAAGGCAGAAGCCTCTTCCCACAAACCTGATCTGGTGGTGTGGGTGTCTGTGGGTTGGGGACTTATCAGAATCTGGAAGCCACTTTAACAATAAGGGGCAGCCAGATACCCCCAATGTAAATCAGTACCACTACTCATTAACAACAAAAAAGTTGTAACTTAGAAATAAAGACACGCAAATGTTTGATAAGTAATTTATAAAAAAAAGTCCCCCCAAACATCACTCATTTTAAACCCATTATAAATCACTTTGTCCTGCAATGCAGATCCATGTCAATCACACTGCCAGATGGCTGATGATGGTGAAAGAAAAAAAAATGCCCCTGTCAAGACACGTTTTGCTCATTTGTTTGTCACCCACCAAAAGGAAAGTCTGATGGATGACAGCTGTTATATACGATCAGTTGGGGTCCCACAGTGATTTAATTGACCATATATGGACACGACCCCATATGGTCAATGACATTGATGAGATCTGGACCCTTATCTTAAATGACCAGAGATTCCCAGCCATGTAAGAGAATGGAACAGGTGACATCACCTAAGGACTCAGTAGTGCCTGCACCAGCTGGAATCCTTAAAAACCCTTGACAGTGGGAAGCTGTCATGTATAATAATGCTGTTAATACTGCTATTTTGCATGACAGTCAGCACCTACCAAATGGGTAAACATTCAAGCATTTGTGAGAACACCTGGATAGCTTAAGAACAATGAGCTAATCCCTATTCTACAGGGATAATCAGACTTGAAAAAGAAAATCATTCCAATTGTAATTTTTTTTTTCAAGCTGCTATTCAGATATCTTTAGATGCAGCAATGAACTTTAAACTTATAAAATAAAAAATAAAAAAGATGCATATCAGTGGAGATATAAGAACGTTGCATTAGTATGCTGTTAACTTTTTCAAACCTTTAAAATGTAAAGTAAAACCTGCAACCAAAGCCTTACATGTATTACAGTGAATATATTAATATTAGACATTAGTTAAGCAGAACTTTTAATTAGCACATGGCCTTATTGCCTCGAAATAGCATCTCCAGAAACAGTGCCATTGAATAGAACATCTAATGAACCTGGAAAGTTGCTTCCCAGCTCAATTAAAAATTCAATAATGTGTGTAAAACCCAGTTTATACAATACAGAACCTATCACAAATTTAGCAGTTCAAAACTATTTGGCCTGTAAATGATGGTGTGCTTTGCTTCTTTGTCAGACAGCCATGTCATACATGTTTAGTTTGAATGCAGTTATCAGGAATCATTTTTTTTTTACTCTTTTCATTAATGGAAAGGAAATGAGAATTTTCTTGGAAGCCTGTGTGGCAATATGTGTTTGCCAACAGTGCTTCCCACTCTTACTCTTCCCACCCCCTCTTTTCAAACACACCAACCTTTGTGATGTCTCACTCCTCTCTTTTCCTCAGTCTGTAGTCTGAATTGATTCTATGCACCCATGTTGACCCACTGTTTAATGTTTAAAGATTCAAACCCAAATCATTGCTGTAGCCTTTGTTTGTTATAGATAGAAAATGTCAGAACACTCTGAGCCTTAAATTGCTTTTGAATTTTAACAGAAAAATATCTGCTTTTCCATTTTGTGAAAGAAAAATCTGTTCTTTATTGTATGACAAAGCAGCAAAGCAGTAGTATAGCATGTGAACCTACATGAATAAACAAACTTCTCTAACCAAGCCATTAAACATAGCGCATGAAGGCCAAGGTCCATTTTGCCTGGGCAGATTGCTTTTTAGAAAAAGGAAATGCGTTCTGTTCTCTGTAATCATGTCCATTCTTATTCATTACTAAGGCAAACTAATCTGACAATAATTTGGGAATCCAGCGGCAGTTTCTGAGTGGTTATGGTTTACAAAGAGATGGTATACTGTCGATTTTTGCTTTCTCTTTTTCAAAGTGAATATGTTGCATTAAAGTATACTGTATAATATGTAAGGTACCAAAGTGCTGCTATGTAAAAATATTTTATACTGTCAAACTAGAACAGCTGCACACTGATCTCACACTTAGTTTGATTATAAAGTATAAAAGAAAATAGTGCGCTAATTCAATGAGTGAGCCTATCCAAATACTCTATAATACAGCAACATAAACAAAAAATAAAGCGAAACAAATATAACACACACAATAATAAATATGTATTATAGTTTGAGAAAAAATTCCCATAAAATTGATTAAACTAGAATTCTTCCTTAAACGTCTCACGCCCGCTGGCCGTCAAATGATGGCCAGGCGGCGCAGCTCTCGTTCTGGGCCGGCGTCATATAACGTCCTCCCAGAATGACTGCATGACTGCTCTCGCAGAGGCTGACAGAGGCTCTTTACCACGTGATCAGCCATGTCCAATCACGGCTGATCATGATGTAAACAGGAAGAGCCGTTGATTAGGTTTTCCTCACTCGCATCTGACAGATGTGAGTAGAGGAGAGCCGATCGGCTGCTCTCCTGACAGGGGGGCCTGTGCTAATTGTTTATCAGCACAGCCCCCCTCGGATGCCCGCCCAGGACCACCAGGATGCCGCCGGGACCACCAGGGAAATGCCAATCAGTGCCCAGGCAGCTGCCTATCAGTGCCCGTGCAATCAGTGATGCCTATCAATGTCGTCTAATAGTGTCTAATAGTGTTGCATATCAGTGCCCAGCAGTGCTGCCTATCAGTGCCCAGCAGTGCTGCCTATCAGTGCCCATCAGGCCCCAGCAGTGCTGCCTATCAGTGCCACCCATAAGTACCCATCAGTGCAGCCTTTCAGTGCCCATCAGTGTCGCCTATCAGTGCCCATCAGTGCCCACCAGTGCCACCCATGAGTGCCCATCAGTGCCGCCTATCAATGACCATTAGTGCTGCATATCAATGACCATTAGTGCTGCATATCAGTGCCCCTCATCAGTGCCCATCAGTTCCGCCTATCAGTGCCTATCGTCAGTGCCTGTCAGTGCCCATCAGTGCCACCTCATTGATGCCACCTCATTGGTGCCGCCTTATCAGTGCCAATCAGTGCCACCTTATCAGTGCCCATCAGTTAAGGAGAAAACATACTTATTTACAACATTTTATAACAGAAACAAAAGAAAAACATATTTTTTTCAAAAATGTAAGTCTTTTTTTATTTGTTTAGCAAAAAATAAAAAGAGGTGATCAAAAACCACCAAAAGAAAGCTCTATTTATGTTAACAAAATGATAAAATCTCTGTTTGGGTACAGTGTAGCATGACCTCGCAATTGTCATTTCAACTGCGAGAGCGCTGAAAGCTGAAAATTGGCTTTGGGCAGGAAGAGGGTGTAAGTGCACTGTATTGAGGTGGTTAAACACCTTGCTCCAATAAATGTGACTTATCGCTTCAGATGAGTGATAATAAACTACCACCGCTACCTCCTGGTGAATTGCCAGCTCACCTTAGGGGAAGACCCTTCGGGTCTAATCACTCCTCTAGTATTGGGGTCTTTAAAACTCCTGAAGGATAACACTGCTGTATCTTTGGTCTTTTTGGACTTCTCAAAAGTACCCAGAACAGCTGTTTCAACATTAGCTCAAAGTAAAAAGAAAACCTTTATCACGCAAAATTTCTTCAATAATGTCAATTTTATTGCACTAAAAATGCCCACTTACATAACAATCTTATTGTGCATTGCATAACATAGAAAAAGCTTGCCTCCTCACCGCTCCTTCGGGATTTCTGAGACACTGGAAGTGACATCACCAAATCCGACTGACGCGTTGCATCACTAGTCACGTGACTTCTTCAAGGGAAAAGGAGCCTAGTGAAGAGCGCCGGGATTTATGAGCCTTAGTTTGTTTATAGATCGCCAAAGTGAGGGGTGGATCATTGGGTCATCATACCAATAATACAAATACAGCATTTACCATCACATGTAATGTTACAAAACAAAGTTCTAAAACTTAATTTGCCAAGTATAAATAAATGACAAACAGATATAAAAACACACTATATACAGTACAGGGCGATGCAAACCACAATAAATACAAGAACCCCCCACGGTGCACCTTATAATCTTTAATATTTCACAAGAAGTAGATTTTATGAGACAGACAAGAGTCCAAAAATGGACTAATAAAACCCAAAACAAAAATTATCAAATTATTATTGAGATAAAATTGTAGTTAAAATTAAAAAGGCATGTCATAAGCCTATCTTTTCTTTTGACATAATGACCTCTAGTGGTAATGTTGGAAACAGCAGCCCTCAGTTATACATCAATTGAACAGAGGTCTGTAAGCAATATGGAATAGCGCCATCTAGTGAATATAAAATCATAAAAAAACTTGAAAATTTGAAAAATTTAATAAGTACAAAAAATACAATATGAGATATGCATTAATTATGACCCAGGATTGTATAGCAATAAATAATTTGAGAGAAACTATTTAAATCAAAGTCAATATTCATACCTAACGTGTTAAAAGTATTGAGTTCAAAAATCCATCTTGACTCATTTTTACTCAATTCTCTGGTCTTATTACTTCCCCTCCAGTGGAGTTCATATTTGTCAATAGCCCAAACTATTGAGAACAGACGGGTCTTTTGCGTGACATTGTGCAAATTGTCCAGAGACATTATGTTTGGGAAAACCTTTCTAGATGTTTTGGATGTGTTCCCGTATTCATTTCCACATTGGGCGTTTAATCCTACCCACGTATTGTAGCTTGCATAGATATTCTAAAATATAAACCACGCCTTCTGTTCTGCATGATACAAATTATTTAATCAGATATTCCTTGTTTGAAGTATTAACTCTAAATTTCTCACATTTCTGTCATTAAGTTGTCTGTCGGCTCTGAGAATCAACCAATGCTTCTTAAATAGCTTCTCTACTTGTTTATACTGAGCATCATAGTTTAAGCTGATGGGTAAATCATAGTTATTTTCTTCACTCCTTGGTTTGTCCTTAATAAGGTCCTCTCATTCAATTCTAGAAACCGCTTCTATTTTTTCAGTAATGAAGTCTTATACCCCCTTTCAGTGAATCTTTAATCATTTTAGCTTGTTTAGCAATAACCTCCTTGTTACTACAATTTCTTCCTAATCGTGTGAATTGTTCTTTAGGTATATTAATAAGCCATGGATCATGGTGACAGCTAGCCACTGGAATATAACTGTTTCTCTTGACTGGTTTAAAAACGGTTGTTGTACTTATTTTATGCTTTATGTTCATTCGGCTGAATAATAAGATCCAAAAAATGAATTGTTTTGGTATGATAGTCCAATGATAAAGGGATGTTTTTTCTGATTTTCATTTATTTTTGAAAAAAATTCTTTAGACTTTCTTCATCCCCACTCCATAGCACTTTAAGATCATCAATGAATCATCTGTAAAGCAACAATTGACTCAGTGAATTCTCAAAAATCAACTCCTCTTCCCATTTAGCCATAAATAAATTAGCTACATTGGTGCATATTTAGCCCCCATTGCAATGCCTTGAAGTTGTTTGTAATGATCCAAATTGTGCCAGAAATAACTATGTTGAAATCCGAATTCAAGGCATTTGAGAATATATTTCTTTTGTTTTGCTACTAGACCAGGGTTCAAAATTTCATGTCCAGAGCTACTAGCCAGGCCACAAGGGTTACTTGCCACCAGTGGCCACACCCAACCCTACCATGCCCCACCCATTATCCCACCCCTAAACACGCCCACATAAATGATCTCATGACACTTAAATGTTTAAGCATGATCCAATTTTCTACAGCAGGGGAAAAAAATCCTTCCTGACCCCCTGAGAGGCAATCCGATTTTCCCTGGATCAACTTTACCTATAAATATCAGTACCCAGTTATATTATGCACATTTAGGAAAGAATCCAAGCCTCTCTTAAAGCAATCTACTGAGCTGGCCAGAACCACCTCTGGAGGGAGTCTATTCCATATTTTTACAGCTCTTACTGTGAAGAAACCTTTCCGTATTTGTAGCTGAAATCTCTTTTTCTCTAGGTGCAAATAATTCCCCCTTGTCCTCTGTGTTGACCTTGAAGTGACTAACTCAACACCAAGTTCACTATATGGACCACTTATATATTTGTACATGTTGTTCATATACCCCCTTAATATCCTCTTCTCAAGAGAGAAGAAAGTTCATCTAATCTTTCCCCATAGCTAAGCTCCTCCATGCCTCTTATCAGTTTGGTTGCCCTTCTCTGCACTTTCTTCAGTTCCCCGATATCCTTTTTAAGAACTGGTGTCCAAATCTGAACTGCATATTCCAGATGAGGCCTTACTAATTATTTGTACAGGGGCAAAATGATATCTCTCTCTCTGGAGTCCATACCTCTCTTAATACAAGAAAGGACTTTGCTCCCTTTGGAAACCGCAGCTTGGCATGTTATTATTGAGCTTATGATCTACCAAAACCCCCAGATCCTTCTCCACTACGGATTCCCCCAGTTATACCCCACTTAGTATGTATGATGCATGCATATTCTTAGCCTCCAAGTGAATAGCTTTACAATTGTCAACATTAAACCTCATCTAACACTTAGTTGCCCAATTAGACAGTGCATTGAGGTCAGCTTGTAAATTGGAGACATCCTGTAAGGACGTTGTTCCACTGCAAATTTTGGTGTAATTTTCAAAGACTCAAATAGTACTTTTAATCCCAAACCCTATATCATTTATAAAGATATTAAAAAGTAAGGGTCCCAACACTTAACATTGGGGTACACCACTGATAACCTTAGACCATTCAGAGTAAGAGTCATTAACCACTACTCTCTGAATTCGGCTCTTTAGCCAGTTTGCTATCCATATACAAACTGATATGTCTAAGCCCCCATACACACAGTTGGAAATTCCGACCACAAAATCCGTCTGATTTTTTCCAACGGATTTTGTCCAAAGCTGGTGTTGCATACACACGGTCGGACAAAGTTGTCGGAAAATCCGATCTTTCCGTAACTTGGTGACGTTCTCTGCGTACTACGGAACTACGTAGAGGCTAGTAGCCAATAGCTTTGGTCTCGTAATTTGATCTGAGCATGCGTAGCACTTTGTCTGTCGGAATTCCCCACACACAATCGGAAAAAGTCTAATCGGATTTTGTTGTCGGAAAATTTGAGATCCTGCTCTCAAATTTTTTCCATCGGAAATTCCGACGGAAAAAGCCCGCTAGAGCCCACACACGATCGGATTTTCCGACAACATAATCCAATTGGACTTTTTCCATCGGAATATCTGACCGTGTGTACGGAGCATAAGCCTGTAGACTTTACCTTACACATTAGTCGTGTGTGGGGAACTGTATCGAATGCTTATGAAAAATCAAGTATACCACTTCCACAACCACCACTCAGTCAAAGGTTTTACTTACCTCTTCATAAAAAGAAACCGGATTTGTTTGACAACTTCTGTCTTTCATGAATCCATGCTATCTGTTGCTTAAAAACTTTTTTCCAGCAAGAACTCATCTATGTGGTCTTTTATTAAACTCTCCAGTATCTTCCCGACTATAGAAGTTAAACTAACAGGTCTATAGTTACTTGGTAAAGACTTTGTTCCCTTTTTAAATATAGGCACCACATTGGCCCTACGCCAATCCAGTGGTACTATTCCCATCATTAATGAGTCCCTACAAATTTGAAACAATGGCTTTGAACTGACAGGATCAGTGGGTGGATGCAATCTGGTCCAGGTGCTTAATCGACCTTAATTCTGTCTAAATGTTTCTGGACCATATCACTTTTGTGCCATTGTGGGGCTGTGTCAATACATCCCCATTATGGATTTGAGCTCCCCCATACTCCTTTGTATACACAGAACTGAAGAAGGGATTTAATAAATGTGCCTTCTCTTTGTCCCCAATCACCCACTCTAGATTATTTTGTAAAGGGTCTGCATACTAAGACCTGGCCTTTTTAAAATTAATATATTGTAAGAATTTTTGAGGGGGTGTGTCCTACTATCATTTGAAATCTGTCGTTCATTTAGAATTTTTGCGTCCTTGATTTCTCTTTTACGTATTCTGTAATATTCTTTGTAACCTTTAAACGACAATAGTGTCCCTTCATTTTTATATGTTTTAAAAGCTCTTTTCTTATTGTTTATAGCTTTATTAACTTTGGCCGCATAGGTTTTATTTTTAGATTTTTAAACTTTTTGCCCATGGGAATATACTTTTCAGTGAGTTCACAAATAGGGATGAGCCGAATGGCGTGGGATCACCCCAGTCCATTACCAGTCCCTTTGGGTCTGGTATGAATATTAAGGGAAACCCCAAACCAAAATTAAAAAAAAAATTGCGTGGTGGTCCCCCCAAATTCCATACCAGGCCCTTCAGGTTTTACTTTAATATGTTAAAACGTGTCTACAATCTTATTATTTGGGTTAGCATACAATATACTTCATATAAAATAAAATGGTGCGCTAATTCAGGATAGGATAGTCCAATGATAAACTGACGTTTTTCTAATTTTTATTTAACTTTTGAACCTGTGCGCACAGCCAAACCACACATGTAAAAGGAATCAAGGTAGACAAAGCACAGCAGAAAGGAGATTAAAACAAGCAGTGCCACTCCAAGCCTTATGGATGTGATCCTCCGGTCTCCTAATGTTCCAGGTGTCGGCCCCAGGGAGCACATCCCACTTGATATCCCACAAGATACATAGCGAGTTGGGCATCTGAGCTCTCTAGCGTCTTGACAATCCAGTGAGGCTATTGAAGCAAGCCCTTCTTCCTACTGCCACAGTGTTGACCTCTTTATGGAGTGATTGGAGTGTGAGACGCTGATTTACATGCCTGTTACCATCTTCCTCTTCCTTCTGGTAAGGAGATTTGTTTGTCACTGTGGTGTGAAGTGTTGTCTGTACAGACTGAAGCTGGTGAAGGGATTCATCCTTTCTTTTACCCAGTGTTATAACATATTTATTTGTGTCACATGTGGACTTTTTATATTACATATTTATTATTGTGTGTGGTATTATTATTATTGTTTCACTTTATTTTTTGATTATGTTCCTGTATTATAGAGTATTTGGATACTCGCTTTCATTGAATTAGCACACCATTTTCTTTTATATAAAGTATACTGTATGCTAACCCAAATAATAAGATTGTATATACGTTTTAACATGTTTAAGTAATTTCAAAATACATTTTTAACAATATAATAACTGCAGTTTTAATGAAAAGAATCAGCAGTGATTCTGCCTTGAAGGTCCTTCGTGAAAAGCTTTTGGGAAGGTGTACAGAGTTTTTTTTTTTATATATGCAAAGTGTGCAAAGCCACTCTAACTTTTTATGTTGGGCTTACTGCACTAGACATGGGAACTGTCAAAAATTTGTTTCGTTTCGTTTCGTTTCGTCCCGTTTCGTATATAAAAAAAATCGTAATTCGTAATTCATGTACGAAATTCCGTTCGAATTCGTACGAAATACGAAATTCGGACGAATCGTAATTTTTTTCCCGAATCGTTAGTAAAGTTACGAATCGTTACGAATCGTTACGAATCGTTAACGCGGCTAATGAATTGTTGGTACTCATAACACAGAGAACAATTCGAATCCAACTACAAATATCAAATTTCAATTTCAAGTTACGAATCGTTACGAATCGTTACGAATAGTTACGAATCGTTAGTAAATCCAACTACAAATATCGAAATTCAACTAATATGAAAGAAATTATAATAGCGGATATAACGAATGCTTCGAATGCTTCGAATGAATTTGAGATTCAGTATATCTAATATAGAGAACTGTTCCTGCACAAAGTGTCATTTTTGCAGGAAAAAAAGCTATTTAAAATCACTTGCGGCTATTGCCGGCAAATGAATTGTCGGCTCCATAACACAGAGAACAGTCATTCATTGATATAAAAAAAAAAAAAAGCGTAGGGGTCCCCCCAAATTCAATAACCAGGCCCTTCAGGTCTGGTATGGATATTAAGGGGGACCCCAGCCAAAAAAAAAAAAAAAATGGCGTGGGGTCCCCCCCAAATATCCATACCAGACCCTTCAGGTCTGGGATGGATTTTAAGGGGAACCCCGGCCAAAAAAAAAAAAAATCCATACCAGACCCTTTATCCGAGCACGCAACCTGGCAGGCCGCAGGAAAGGAGGGGGGGACGAGAGCGGCCCCCCCTCCCGCCTGAACCGTACCAGGTCACATGCCCTCAACATTGGGAGGACCCCCAAAGCACCTTGTCCCCATGTTGATGAGGACAAGGGCCTCTTCCCCACAACCCTGGCCGGTGGTTGTGGGGGTCTGCGGGCGGGGGGCTTATCGGAATCTGGAAGCCCCCTTTAACAAGGGGACCCCCAGATCCCGCCCCCCCCCTGTGTGAAATGGTAAGGGAGTACAAAAGTACCCCTACCATTTCACCAAAAAAGGTGACAAAAATGGTAAAAATTACAGGAGACGGTCTTTGACAATTCCTTTATTAAAATCTTCTTTCTTCTGGTCTTCCTTTCTTCATCCTTCAGTTTCTTCATCTTCTCCTTCCGTCATCTTCTTCCATCTTCTTCCATCTTCTTCTTCCTTCGATTCGCTTCTTCTTCCTCCGGTCTTCTCGTCCTTCTCGTCCTTCTCGTCTGGCGTCAGTGTCGTTGTCTCTTCTCGCAGGCCGCTCCTCGCAATGGGAGGCTCCCGCTCTGTGAGGCTTCGCTCCGGCTGACAGGTCTTTTATAATGAAGGCACCTGGTGACCCCGCCCCCCCTCTGACGTCATGGGGAAAGCCATAGGGAATTCCACATGACGTCCCCGTGCATCAGAGGGGGCGGGGTTACCAGGTGCCTTCGTTATAAAAGACCTGTCACCCGGAGCGAAGCCTCACAGAGTGGGAGCCTCCCATTGCGAGGAGCGGCCTGCGAGAAGAGACGACGACACCGACGCCGGACGAGAAGGACGAGAAGACCGGAGGAATAAGAAGCGAATCGAAGGAAGAAGAAGATGGAAGAAGATGGAAGAAGATGACGGAAGGAGAAGATGAAGAAACCGAAGGATGAAGAAAGGAAGAAAGAAGATTTTAATAAAGGAATTGTCAAAGACCGTCTCCTGTCATTTTTAAAATTTTTGCCACTTTTTTGGTGAAATGTTAGGGGTACCCCTTACCATTTCACACAGGGGGGGGCCGGGATCTGGGGGTCCCCTTGTTAAAGGGGGCTTCCAGATTCCGATAAGCCCCCCGCCCGCAGACCCCCACAACCACCGGCCAGGGTTGTGGGGAAGAGGCCCTTGTCCTCATCAACATGGGGACAAGGTGCTTTGGGGGTCTCAGACCCCCAAAGCAGCCTCCCAATGTTGAGGGCATGTGACCTGGTATGGTTCAGGCGGGAGGGGGGGCGCTCTCGTCCCCCCTCCTTTCCTGCGGCCTGCCAGGTTGCCATTTTTTTTTTTGGCCGGGGTTCCCCTTAAAATCCATCCCAGACCTGAAGGGTCTGGTATGGATATTTGGGGGGACCCCACGCCATTTTTTTTTTTTTTGGCTGGGGTCCCCCTTAATATCCATACCAGACCTGAAGGGCCTGGTTATTGAATTTGGGGGGACCCCTACGCTTTTTTTTTTTTTCTGCAAAAATGACACTTTGTCATTCGAATTCATTCGTTATATCTGCTATAATAATTTTGTTCAAATTAGTTGAAATTCGATATTGGTAGTTGGATTCGAATAATTTGGAGCTCAAATTCGTAAACGGAATTTTTCCTGCAAAAATGACACTTTGTCATTCGAATTCATTCGAATCCATTCGAATCCATTCGAATCATTCGGCAACGAAATTCGTAAACGGAATTTCGTATTCCGTACGGAATTCGTATTAAAAAAAATTTGTACTACGGATTCGTAAATTCGTACGAATTTCGAAAAATTCGTACGAATTACGAATTCGTACGAAACGAATCGCACATGTCTATACTGCACTGCCAACAAGTTAATTAAATTATTTGTTCCATATACTGTATACTTATCCATAACTTAAAGATAGTTACCTAGTACTTCCTGCACATGCCTGCTGCAACTCCTAATCACATCTCCAATGGCAAAGTTCTAATCCATTCTGAAACTCCCACACTTCCAGGTGCTTTGGGAACTTGCCTACTGACTCCCTTTCCCCCAAACACACACATATTTGCATTGGCCCATCACCATGATGGATTTCTTTTTTTGATGGTCAATTGTGAAGAGTATGAATTATGTTGGGGCAGGTAAGCTTCACCACTACCAGGTGAAGTTTTGCCTGTTGACCAATATTTGGCTTTATCAGAGAAAACTGAGAGCTGCTACGGCCATATACAAATCTATACATATACAAACCATTTGCTGTCAGTGATAGTCCAGCACTAATCTGAACAGCTGAAATGATAAGAATCCATGAGAATGCTCTCTAGAAGTAAAGGTAAACACATCAAATGAAATATGACATGATGAGTGATATCATATCACAGCACTTCATGTCAGTACAGAGGCTGAGGAAAAACTGTTACAGCTCTGTCCTTCCTCTCTATATATCAATAGATCGCTGTTATTGCGATCTATTTATGGCTGATAAAAGAATAATAAAATAAAAGAACAGGGATTCCTGAAGTTGCCAGTTCATTCTTTAGAGATCACTTGATTGCACCAAAGGAGAGAAAAAAAGGAATTTACACAGAGTTCCTTTACAAGCAGTGTGTGGCATGGGTATGAGAAGGGGGGAAGCAAGGAAACAATGTTTTTTTTTATATATTGATATATATATATATATATATATATATATATATATATATATATATATATATTAGACATGGGAGCCGTTTACTATCGGGGCTTAGCATTTTTTTTTTACGCAAGTATGACATGCAGGGAGCTCTGGACAACTTAAAATTTTACTTTAGAAAGGAGAAAAATACTATGTGCCTTTATATCAAAAACTGAAAGCATAAAGCATAAATAATACAATTACACTACACTACAATCTGACCTTGTTTTGTCTGTGGATTCACAGGTTGACAAGTTGGTTTCACTTATGACATACTAAGCATTTGGTATCTATAAACTCCCCAGTGAATCTTACACAAAGACTTAACACTATCTCCACCTTCATATGTAAATTCAACTACAAGTAATTACGTTGCAAAATAGACATAAAAACTCTAGTAACCAAGTATAGTAATTTTCTTCATTTGAGTATAGTAAACTGTAATCTGATTTGTTTCTATGTCACGCTGCAAGTTGCATATTACACTTTGAACTGTCTAAAAAAGTTGAGTAATGTATCACAATACTTTACATTTTCATTAACAATATGTTCTGCCTATAAGGCTAATGAAATAAGGAAAATATTACTGTGCAAAGTGCAGTGAACCATTGCAACCTTTCTGTGTTGTCAATTTTCATTGTTTCAGTAATGGTAAGGTAATAGCAGTGGTCGTAAAATGTCTTCTGAGTTACTGCAGTTTACACACATTCCATTTATATAGTCCCATATTATGGCATCACCCTGCATATACAGTATGTCCCTTTTGATAGGATGTAGTGTTTGGCAAATCTTTTTGGTTTTGAATCACAAAGGCTTCAGTGAACCTTGTTTAAATTTGGCAAACTCAAACTTAAAAGAAAATCTAATTTAAAAAACATAGAGGATTTATCTTGATGTTAAATTCTGACCCTTTTGAGGGCTAATAGGCTAATTACTTTCAAAACGGAAAAGAAAGCTGGGAACTGCCACAGGAAGAAATGCATGGAAAAAAAACAAACATTTAGGCTTTGTTCACATATGAGCCGCATCCGTTGCACAGCAGGGTCCGGTGCGTTCTGGTTCACCGCTTCAGGTCCAATTTCAGCCCAAACTTTGGGCTGAATTCAGACCTGAAACGGACCAAAAAAGGCACACGTTTTCCTGAAAAACGCACTGGACCTGCTGCAGAGATGTGTGAACCAGCTCCATAAAGAGCCGGGTCACAATCTCCTGCTATGTGATTTGGATGCAGGTGAAACCCTCATCCGATTCACATAGGTGTGAACCCATCTTTATAGGTAAATTTGATCCAGGGAAAATCCGATTGCCTCTCGGGGGATCAGGAACGATATTTTTTCCCTGCTGTAGCAAATTGCAGCATGCTTTGCTGGGGTTTTTGCCTCCCTCTGAATCAACTGTGGGTAAAGGATTGTGTATATGGGATTGTAATTTTTTTGGGGTTGAACTAGAGGTGTCTTTTTTCAACCTGACTAACTATGTAACATCAGCGAGAGAGTCTTTTATGAGGTGTCAAGGAACACATACAAATCATTGAAATAAAATGCTTGGGGTAATTCTCACAGGAGTTGTAAAGTCAGAAGGTTTTATTTGTTATCTTAATTCTATTCATTAAGATAAAAAGCCTTCTGTATGCAGTAGCCCCCCTCAGCCCCCAATACTTACCTGAGCGCCTTCTCTGTCTACCGATGTCCACGGGTGTTTTGGCTGTCCGAGACTCTCCCTCCTGATTGGCTGAGACACAGCAGCAGCGCCATTGGCTCCTGCTGCTGTCAATCAAAGAGAGGGGTGGGGCCAGGCCACAGCTTTATGTATGAATGGCCTCTAGCCAGTAGAAGGAGCTGTGAGCCCCGAGCACGTAGCCTCTATGTTCTATACTCTGTGTCTGGATGCTTGCTGAGCACTGCTGACGTCACTTCCGCTTCTGCGTTCCAATGTGGTTAGCATGGAGCTTCCCACACCATGTACAACACAGACTAGCTGCTAAAACAACCAGGACTAACATCCTTACAGCAAAAGGACTGCCAGCGGAGCCTGCACCCCATAACCAACACACTCCAGGATTTTTTAACCTTTGATGGACATCACCAATTTATGAACCTGCAAACCAGTAAGTTAAAAAAAAAACAATATATATTTATGTGATAGAAATACTGGAGTCGGCCCCTCCAAAACCCCCCTTCCTGTTTTTTTTTGCTTGTATACTGAGGTTATGGACACCCTCTGAGGATGTCTGCCTTCTCACCTGCAAATACATAGTGACTGATTTTAATGATCCATGTAAGCTTATATTGCACCATCCTAATAAGACATTACAAAAATCAGAGAGCCAGAATCCCTTCCTTTCTTTAGTAGTTCACTAAGGCACTGTTTTTGCAATAAAATACACTTTAACCACTTCAATAGCGGATACCCCTTTCCTGCCCAGGCCCATTTTCAGCTTCCAGTGCTGTCACAATTTGAATGGCAATTGTGCCCTCATCTAACACTGTGCCCAAATTACATTTTTATAATATTTTTCACACAAATAGAGCTTTCTTTTGGGTGTATTTATTCCCCACAGTTTTTTTTTTTTCTTTCTAAATAAACAAAAAACAACTGAGAATTTGCATACCCATCCATCCATACTCTGCATACCCATCCATCCATTCTCATCCATACTCAGCATACTTTGTGTCTGTTAAACAGTTTTGCAAATAAATAATCTTGCTTCATAAATTTACGCCAAAATGTATACTGCTATATTTCTTTAGTGAAAATAACTCAAATCAGTGTATATTATTTAGTCTGTAGGAAATTTATAGAGTCCATCTGAAAATGTATCAATTCTGATGTGGATGTACTAATTTCTTGAGGCCCGAAAATTCCAGGACAGTACAAATACCCACAAATGACCCATTTTGTAAAGTAGACAGTCCATGATATTTGGTAGGAGGTATGACGAATTTTTTGAAGTTGTAATTTTTTGTCACAATTTTTTTGGAAAATGAAGACATTTAAAAAAAAAAAGAATTCACATATTTTTTTTACATACTGTCACCAGTGCAGTACAACATCATCATATAACTGCTGTGGTGGTGATCAGGGACACTGACTGGAGACAGTATGTAAAAAAAAAAAAAAAAAAGTCAATATTTTACATATTTTTTTTCTATTTTATGCCTTTTTATCCCTTTCTTTTCGATGTAGTTTTTGTTACATACTGTGACCAGAGCAATGTAGTGTTACCATAGTAACCATGGGAAGGTGATCAGTATTTTTTTTATTTGTTTTACACACTATGAATATCACTGTTAATAAACAACATTTTTTTCAGTAACATGTGATCACTGTGACCAATCATAGAGATCATCACAATAGTACACAATGAAAGGCATTTTGCGTGGCTCCTACTGCTGAAGGGGGACATTTGCAAGGTAGCGATACTGTACATGCAGGAGGCTTGCATGTATATTTACATGAATACTTTGCCATTAGTTTATACTGGGTGAATGGTGGGTTTACATCCACTTTAAGGCAAGTAGACTGTTCACTTTGCATGGAAAGTTGCACTCTTGCAGGAATTACAAAGAATTTTCTGATTACAAAGGGGCTTTAATTTATAAGGTTAATTTTCTATGGATGTCTAATGAATATATTTTATTAAATCATACAGTTTGTTATCTTTGTCACTATTCTCTAAGTACATCATACATAGCAAACACAGAATGTTATGAATCACCACACTACATGGAAGGTACAAAGTAAAATTCAAGCCACTTTAAGTCACATGACCACTCTCGAACACCTGGAGTCTGCTTTTATTCTACTCGCTATAGATTTTAGTGTAAATAAAAAGAAAAAAAATATAGTTTTATAGTGGGGAAAGAAAAAAAAAATCAGCACATGAAAAGTCTTGAGATAGAATAAAGGCAGTTACATTGACATTTTATGTCTATCATGAAGTTTGTTTTAAACAATTACATATTACAAAAAGTCAAGGTATGCAATAACTACTGTAAATAGCAACTAAAAATTCCTGGTAACTGTTACCATTTCTTGGAACGGAAAGTAAGGAAAAAGTTAGAATTACAGACCTGACTGAAATGTTTGTTTTATATTGGTTTATGACTAGGGATGAGCCCAATGTTCGAGCCGAACATTGGGTTCCAGTCGAACGTAAGTTTGAGTCGAACATTGGGTGTTCGCCGAATTTAGAACCTTATGGGGCGTTCGTGGGAAATTTGAGCACCCACGGAATGCCCCATAATGCACTGCAAGACCAACAATGCACTGCGAGATTGAAGTGCATTAACGGCTACTGATTGGCCAAAGCATGCACCTGACCTGGCCAATCATGGCTCATGGCTCAGGGGGCCACGCCCCACACTATGTAAGGCTGCTTACATAGCGGCCATACATAGTGTAATGAATGAAAGCAGCAAAATGTTGGTTCATCCCTATTTATGACCATACATATGCTATTGAAATAGGTGATCTATACTCTCCTATCTGTGGACATGCTGCAATTGACTACAATTACCATCCTTTTCAATTTAACTTTCTAGCACTTGAACATGTTCCCTGTTACCCCCGTGGGGAGAACTGGGATATGAGGGTCTTGCAGAGGGAGATAAAATTGATTAATTCACTCCAGGTGACTTGGCCTCCTGGGTTGAATGACTCCACCTCATTTAAGTATTTTATACCTATTTATCTTATTGTTTTGTTTATGCCTTAACCACTTGACCACTGGGCACTTAAACCCCCTTAATAACCAGACCAATTTTCAGCTTTCAGTGCTCTCACATTTTGAATGACAATTACTCAGTCATGCAACACTGTACCTATTTGAAATTTTTGTCCTTTTTTTCACACAAATAGAGATTTCTTTTGGTGGTATTTAATCACTGCTGTTTTTTTTCCGCTATAAAAGAGAAAATACCGAAAATTCTGTAAAAAAATTTTTTTCGTTTCTGTTATAAAATTTTGCAAATTAGTAATTTTTCTTCATATATTTTGGCCACAATTTATACCACTACATAGCTTTGTAAAAATAACCCAAATCGGTGTATATTATTTGTCGTACTCAACAAACGTCACCACGTTCTGAATGATCGGATTTTCCAACAACGTTGTCCTACCATGTGTACGCAAAACCAACATCGGACAAAGTACGACGGACATGATCCGACGGACCTGGTCCTCGGATAATCCGCGCGTGTGTATGGGGCTTTACACTTTTGAAGGCCCTGGAGTACCAGGACAATGCAAATACCCCAAAAATGACCCTGTTTTGGAAAGAAAACAACCCAATGTATAATATATGAGGCAAATCAAGTCTTTTGAACATGTTATTTTTTTCTACAAGTTTTTGGAATATGTGTAAAGAAAATGAAAACACATTTTTTTTTTTTACACAATGTTGTCCATTTACACAATATTTCTAACACATAACATGTACATGGCAAAAATTGCACCCCAAAATAGATTTCCTACTCCTCCTGAGTACGGCGATACCACATGTGTGAGACTTTTTCAAAGTGTGGCCACACACAGAGGACCAACATGCAGGGAGAACTGTCAGGTGTTCTAGGGATATAAGTCTCAAATCTAATTTGACTACCTATTACACTTTTGTGAGGCACTGTAGTGGCATGGATGTGGCATGGATGAGCATGAATGGGGATATATGAGCATTAATGGGGATGGATGAGCATGAATGGGGATAGATGAGCATTAATGGGGATGGATGAGCCATGGATGGGGATGGCTGAGCATGAATGAGTATGGCCGGGTATGGCTTAGTATAGATGGGTACGGCTGAGTATGGATGGGTATAGATGGGGTGGCTGGGTACGACTGAGTATGGCTGGGTATGACTGAGTATAATTGGGTATGGCCGGGTATGGCTGAGTATAGCTGGGTATGGCTGAGTATGGCTGGGTATGACTGAGTACGGCTGGGTATGGCTGGGTATGGCTGGGTACAGCTGAGTATGGATGGGTATGGCTAATTATGGATGGGGGTGGATGGGATGGCTGAGCAAGGATGGATGGATGAGTATTGCTGAGGATGGATGGATGAGTATGCTGAGTATGGATAAGTATGGATGGGTATGCAGAGTATGGATGGATGGGTATGCAGAGTATGGATTGATGGGTATGCAGAGTATGGATGGGTATGCAGAGTATGGATGGGTATGGATGGGTATGCAGAGTATGGATGGATGGGTATGCAGCATACGGATGGATGGGTATGCAGAGTAGGGATGGGTATGCAGAGTAAGGATGGATGGGTATGCAGAGGATGGATGGATGGGTATGCAGAGTATGGATGGATGGGTATGCAGAGTATGGATTGATGGGTATGCAGAATATGGATGGGTATGCAGAGTATGCAGAGTATGGATGGATGGGTATGCAGTGTATGGATGGATGGGTATGCAGAGTATGGATGGATGGGTATGCAGAGTATGGATGGGTATTCAGAGTATGCAGAGTATGCAGATTATGGATGGGTATGCAGAGTATGGATGGGTATTCAGAGTATGCAGAGTATGGCTGGGTATGCAGAGTATGGCTGGGTATGCAGAGTATGGCTGGGTATGGCTGGGTATGCAGAGTGTGGCTGGGTATGCAGAGCATGGCTGGGTATGCAGAGTATGTCTGGGTATGGCTGGGTATGCAGAGTATGGCTGGGTATGCAGAGTATGGCTGGGTATGCATAGTATGGCTGGGTATGCATAGTATGGCTGGGTATGGCTGGGTATGCAGAGTAGGTCTGGGTATGCAGAGTATGGCTGGGTATGCAGAGTATAGCTGGGTATGCAGAGTATGGCTGGGTATGGCTGGGTATGCAGAGTATGGCTGGGTATGGCTAGGTATGCAGAGTATGGCTGGGTATGGCTGGGTATGCAGAGTATGGCTGGGTATGGCTGGGTATGCAGAGTATGGCTGGGAATGCAGAGTATGCAGTATGGATGGGTGAGCATGGATGGATCTCTCACTGTGCAGCACTGTGGGCACTACACATGCAGCCCACAGTGCTGCTGCCACCGATCTCTCCCCTCTCCGCTCACACTGGGTGGAGAGGGGAGGGAGGAACCGGAAATCACGCCGGTTTGTTTACATGTGATCGCTCCGTCATTTGATGGATGAATGAATAACTTATATAGCGCTACAATGCGAACTGAATCGCCTCAAGGCGCTGTATTGGTGCTTTGTTGTCGAGCTTCTAGAAGAGGTAGGTCTTGAGTTTCTTCCTGAAGGCCTGATGGTTTTCTTCCATGCGGATGTCGGTTGGTAGAGCGTTCCATAGCCGTGGTCCTTGGACAGCGAATCTCCGTTCCCCTTTGATTTGTAGGAATGAGGAGGAGATTTTGATTAGCTGATCGAAGGCTGCGATTGGGTATGTAGTGTTTTATTTTCTCGAGAAGGTATTGTGGAGCGTCTCCATGAGTGCATTTGTGGGTGAGGCAGAGGGTCTTGAATGTGACCCGATTCTTTACGGTTAGCCAATGTAGGTTCCTCAGGGAAGGGGAGATGGATTCCCAGGTTTTTTTTCCTGTTATCCATCTTGCTGCCGTATTTTGGATAAGTTGTAAGCGCGCAAGTTGATATTGGGGTAATCCTATGTAAAGGGAGTTTGCGTAGTCAAGTCGAGAATTAATGACTGTTCCAACTACCACTGCTTTGTCCTCCTTTGGAATGAAGGGGATGAGTCTGCGTAGCAGGCGGAGCAGATGGTGAGAACCACTGACTACTGCTCCTATTTGGGCATCCATTGACATTTCTGAGTCAAAAATGACTCTGAGACTCTTGGAGTGCATGGTGTGAATGAGGCCTTAAGCTTTCTTATATATAAACAACATATTACACAACACTTTACACAGCATGCTGAACCATTCACATCACTCTTTGTTCGTAAAGGAGCTTCCCAATCCTTTCTAGGATCAGTGCTAGCAGAAACCAATCTACAGAATATATTTGTACTGTAGGGGGATAGGAAGATTAAAGCAACTGTAGTAAACAAATGAAAACATAGGTAGAACATGCAGATTCCTTACATAGAGTATCATTAGTGGGAACAGAAAAAAGACACCAGTTTGGAATTGTGATACTAAAGCGACTATATTAGCAGGACTGACAGAAATCTGTTTGGGGACCTTTGGCTTATCTTCATTTACAAGTGTTCTGAAACATGTGTTTGAAACCCAGGGCTCTCTTTTCACATCCAGAGAGAACTCAAACTCCAAGACAATCATTGGCAGCATACAGATAGGCCTTTTCTGCCCCCCCCCCCCCCCCAAATCTCTTAACGCAGGTGCTCAATGTCCCAAGTTACATAGGCAGATCTTGTGAGTGTGTACTCCATCACACACCTATTTTTATCACAGAGACTGGGCAGATACCTGCTAGGCCTTCACAAGTCACCCAACAGAGTCCAGTACCTCTAGATGTAACCCATTGTTTGCAGAACACATCTTACACACTTTTCCCAGCCCAATAATAAAGTGTCCAGTTGGTATTTTCTTCAAGCATGAATATAACTTTACTTTTTACAATAAAATAAGAACATTTCTTAAAACAAACATTTCTTCATCACTTTGGTAACAAAGTCCATGTAACACGGTAAACATTTTCCTCTACAAGAGCATTTAGATGCTCAATTAGTCACGTCTGGAGTAAAACATTTAGCATGAATTTTCCCCAACTAATCTTTCTCTGCAGCAGAGCACAATCTTTCCCTATAGAAGAACCCCAAAGTAAGGCACTTATACATTGTTCCCCAGTCCATATTTCTTCTCCCTCCTGGGGATTCCTCTTGTGCTCACTATATGGGCCATACTATCCTGTTTAAGATTTCCCCACCCATCCATATATAGCCTACATTGAGATGCTCAGCATGACAAGCCAGATCCCCAGTAAATAAAAAGGAAAAACCTCCCCTTAAGGGGCCCTATAACACTACTAACACAACTCGGGCACAATAGTGGTTGCTACCTTACATACAGACTAAGAATAATACAAAGAAAGATGTTTAATGCATGTAGAGCTGGGAGAAGGGAGCACTAGATATTGCTAAATGTTGTTTTCCACCAATTAGTACAGTATATACCTCCTTTAACAAACAGCAAGACTCAACATTGTATTCAAGGGGTAAAATGCATTTCATGTGATGAATGTAGGGACTGGAACAGCTAAGAGACGAGACACACCATCCCATATCTATATTTGAAAGTGGTGCCCCACTCCCAAATGCTAATGTGCTAGTATCCCTTTAAATCTGTTTGCATAGCAATTTTTAAAATTAGCATATCATATCTAACCATATACAACATTAAAAAAACAAAACAAACAATTCATCAATCCATAAAGTGTCCTTTGGTATGAATTTGCTTACAGATGCTCAATCTTTCATAAAAAAAAAAACAGGTTTGTGTTCACATATCCAAACGACTGCTTCCTTAATTAGTATTCACTACTATGTGCTCCAATCATCCACATGTATTAGTGATAATCCCCTCATCCAATGTGCCCTCACCTTGGGGATAATGGTCTAAATGTGTTTTTGTCCCTCTCTGGGGATCTATTTTATGCTGTTGTCTTTACTGGCAATCATGAGATTAGAATCCTCCTTCTCTTGCACTTATCTCCATATGCCAAAATCATAACTAGAGAAAGCTAGACATAGTGCTTTATCGTTTATTAAACACTAAATATAAAAACACTCACAGTTTCCTGGTGCTTAGAGTGCACCAAACTTTAAAAAGTATTCAGTCCTCACAGTGCGGGTATAAGACAATCAGACAGTATTACCATGGTATATGTCAGGGCTGGGCTCATCGCTTCCTTCTATGAGCTGGCCGTTCAGCTGTCAGCTAATTTCCAGCTCCTATAGATAGTCTTCAGACTATCTTCTGCATTACTGTTAAAAACTTGCTTGGCTGACATCCCTTCTGGCTCCCGATCCTGCTTGCTGTTTTTCACTATGCTCATCTCGGGCTCCTTGACATTTGGCTTGTCTGACTATCCGTTCCGGTTCCTGAACTATGGCTTTGTTTTGACTACGTTTACTCAGTTTACATTTTTTTCATATTATTAAACAAGTGTGATTTAACTGTACTTCTGTCTCATGGTTTCTGACAGTATGCTCACAATGTGTGCCTTAGCGTGACGACAGATTGGCCACTCACCTATGTGTTATGCCACAGGGTCATGTGGCTTCCTCAGGGAGATATCCTGTGGCGTAACATGTAGGGTAGAGGCCAATCCTGCCACTGTTCTGAAACTACTCAGTGGCAGTTATCCTGTAGCAGAATGAGCTACATACATGCATGTTAAGCAATAGCAAGTAAAATATTTGCTCAATTCCCACATTCCTGGGTCAACATGTTCCCTGAGGTGTTCTGTGGGAAATCTTCCTGTGGCAGAATATGTGATATATACCATGCCCTAATGCAGAGCTCTTTTTTTCACCCAGAGCATACACCAACTCTGACATCTTCTCTGTGCTTATCACTCACTACTGTCATTTGCAAACACAGAAGCCATGTGACAGACCTCCTCTGCTGTCAGCTGGCACTGAACCCTCCTTGTCCTACACATCACAATGAGAACAGAGGAGGGGCAGGGAATGCCTAAATCGCTATGAGAGCAGAGGAGCAGGCTCTGCAGCAGAGGAGCAGGCTTCAGATGGAGCAGAGGATTGTACCTGGGAAGGGGGGATTTGGAGATTGGAGGAGAACTCAGTACTAGGGTGGGGGTGTTCTCTATACTAGAGGAGCTTAGGGAGAATTTTGGTTATAAATTGGCCTGTGACATATGTACTCCTGGACCCTGCAGTCTGCACATAGCACACTCCTGAACTCTGCACTCTGTATGTAACACACTACTTAACCTTGCACTCTGTATGAAACACATTATTGAACTCTACATGCTATAAGCAGATCACTCCAGAACTCAGCACTACTGTATGTAGTGCATTCCTGAACCCTGAGGTCTGTATGTAGCACACTCCTGAACTCTGCAAACTGTATGGAGTGCACCCCCAATCTCTGCACTCTGTACGTAGTGCTCCCCTGAAGTCTGCACTTTGTATGTAATACAACCCTGAACCCTGCACTCTGTACATAATACACACCTCAATCCTACACTCTGTACACAGCACACTTCTTAACTCTGCACTCTGTACATTGTGCACTTGTAGCACACTCTGGAAGGCTGCACTCTGAATGTAGTGCACTCCTGAAAACTGCATTCTGTATGTAGCACACTCTTGAATTCTGCATTCTGTACATAACGCACTCCTAAATTTTGCACCCTGTTTGTAGCATACCTATGAACCTTGAACTCTGTACATATGACGCTTCTGAATCCTGCATAATGCTACTAATGCTAATAATTGGTATTTAACAAAAAAAAGTGCAGCGCTATAGATATGACATAATATTAATTAAGATAATACTAATTAATACAAGTGAATATTAAAGTGCAATAGTGTAAGTAATGTCCATGATAGTAAACCATATAAATTAATACAATGCACAATGACAATAATAATGAAAAATATCCAGTATATCAATAATGAACAAAATATCCATATGATGATATACCCCTGATGACGTCACATATGACGAAACGATCGGTGGGACGCTACGCACACACGCTGTGCACATGCGCAATCGCTATCACACACTGATGTGATTTTATCTTGTTTGGAATTCCATTTTTTACCTGACCATTCGAGTGACTCGTTTGTGGGTCAACTCGTTTTATGTAGCATTGCATTGAAGCAATGGTTAAGAAGCTCCCTGAAGTGAGCAAAGATTCCCCACCAGACAGGTGCAAATAAAAACAAAGTGAATACCTAATGGCTTTTGGAACCATAAAGAACTTAATTTGTGGCAGTTGTCCTTTAAATGGTATAGAGCCCAGTAAAATGTATTCCTAAAATATATGAAAATATGAAACATATTTGCAATAGTTTATGGCATATGTAAGATACTGATTTACAAACCTTGGTTGTAAAGAAAATGCAGCAAAGTATATGTGCCCATCAATGTTGGATTCTGTTTTACAATATATTTTTATACGATAATTAACTAATTTTAAGCAAATTATATCTGAATCCTCCACCTTTTTAATATGCTTAATAATACACGTTGACTGCTAACTGTTGACAGAGCAGGCAATCCCACAGTGACACCAGTCTATGACCCAGCAAAACAGTACATTGCATTATTACAATTACCAGTTCACTTAATTTGTTTACTTAGCTGATGGTAAATTAATAAACAGGCAAAATTGTAAAAACTGAATAGGCTGTTTTTGTTTCAATAAAGTTATTTTTTTTATTTATTTATTTGAGGATCACTTATCGTACAGCAAAGGCTGCCAATATTTTTCTTGCATGTAAAAAAAAGAAGCCTACACAGAGCATTACGTACAGACAGATCATGCTAATTTAAACAATTAATGTTCAATTTTGCATGATGCAAAGAAAGTGAATTTGTATGGTTACAATTTTTCTATAACCCGCTTACTCGCAGGTGTCTAGAGCACTTCATAACTGTGTGGAAATATAGTGTTGACATTCCTCATTAAGGGTTCCAGCTGGTAAAACATTTCATTCCTTCTGGAATAGCTGAAATCCTGGATATAACTAAATAAATTTCATAAAATATTACTTGTCAGAAGCAGAGGATTTTTTTAAGTGACTATATCTTAGAAGAGATGTTTGCAGTGCTCTGATATATGAACAAAGGCTTAATACTACAGTTGGGGATATTTACATTGTGCTGGAACAGTGCCTGAAAACTGTGTTCATGTATAGATATAAAATACATACAGTATTTTAAAAATGCCAAGTAAAGACAAAGTGGGCCATTTGCAAGGCAGAAAAGGAATATAGAGGTACAGCTCATTCGTCTTTGCTAAAATTCGCCCATACTGTCAAAAAAGGATTATAAACAACTGTAGAATCTCTGCAGTGTGCTTTGGAAAAGTATTTTTAGACAATCAGGTGAAGTAAGGGAAAAATACAGTGTTTTGATTTTATTTATTCTTTATTTGGTTTTATTTATTATTTATTTTTAATATTTTTTGAAGTACAAGACTACATTTTTATTTAATTTTAATAAATATGAAATATACTTACATACACATGCGGTAAATAAAATAAAAAAATGGAGAGCTGTGTGATACTGAACCTTACAAATGCCATAAACAATGGAAATCAATATTGCTAAAAAATGTAACTATGAACATAAAAAAATATTTTTTGTGTAACAAGCAAGCTCACAGTGAAATACATTTAATATTATTCCTTAATATCAAGTGTCCAATAACAAGATTGTTTTCTCCCAATTTTCACAAATCCACAGAGACAAAAGTGCACATTGAGGTATTATACATATTACTGTCCAAAAATTGACTCTAGTGATGATAATCCTGATCAGAAGAGGGTGACTTCACACACGTGCCCCCCCCCCCCCCCCATGTGAATGCGCTCACCTCCAACAGTGTGACCTCACACTTAAGTTTGGTCCACATAAGCATTTGAACCACTCCTGGGCTCTAAGTGAAACTGGCTCAGCAGGGTCCCACAGGAAAATCCAGAGAGGTTGTCCTCAATTTTAAAACAAGAAAGAGGCTGCATTATCGCTAGTTTAAAAATGTATTTAGAAAATTTAACATCAGTGTACTCACACATTTTAGGTGCTTCCAGCACACCATACTATAAAAGAATTAAGCATAGGATTCCTCTCCAAATGACTTCCAAACTTGTATGTGTCAGCAGCTTGTACAAACAAGCATGAAGGCCTCTTGAGCCCCTCCCTAGGAAAAGAGAGCCTTGACTGATGGGGGCATGGCTAGGTTCGTGACAAGGGGAACGATTGGTTGGGACATGTGGGATGGGATGGGCCTGAGCTCAGGAAATCGTGTGCCCCAGGGAATTCTGGGTCTTTTGGGAAGAATCATTGGAAGAGCTGCCCACCCTCCCGCCCCTTTTTTTCCTATGTTTGGTATGTCACAGCTTGCTGTGGTTTTCTTGACCTTGCCAGCAGTTAAAGTTGCTGAAATGGGCTATGTCCTTGATGGAAAATTGGAAGTAGGCTGTCTGTCCAGCACTTATGGTAAGGACAGGCCCCACTTCCCTCTTTTGTTTAAGTGCTCACAGTACGACTGATTGGCACTGGTTAAATATGTTCACATGTTATGTGTTGGAATTTAATAAAGCTGTGGCCTTGCCCTTTCCAACCTAATGATTGTAAGTGTCTTATTTAATGGGGTAAAGGGCAAGGGTGGTGGGGGATTTGAACCCTTGGTGTTACATTAAGTGGGACCTAAGCCCATTGCGCCTCAGCAGTCATGTATCCAAGCTCCTCCACCTTTCTGGCCCCTCCCATACATTCCTCACAGAAGAAAGCGATCTGTAGGTGCCGGGCACTAGATGTCCACCCGCACCTGACAATTATCAGGCAGAGATGCAGAACAGAGCTCTGCTTATGTAAACAAGGCAGATCTCCGTTCTGATAGGGGGACAGGATGGATTAAATGCATCACTCTCCTAAGTAAAAACAGCACACATAGTACAGTAAAACATTGACTAGGCACACAGCTAACCTTTTAATTGCCCTAGATGTTTAACCCCTTCTCAGCCAGTGTCACTAAGGCCCCTTTCACACTGGGGCGGTGAGCCGCGGTGACGGTAAAGCAGCGCTATATTTAGCGCTGCTTTACCGTCGTTTTCAGCCGCTCGCGGTGCGGTTTTACCCCCCGCGAGCGGCCGAAAAAGGGTTAAACACCCCCCGCAGAGCGCCGCCGTAGCCGCGGTATTGCCGCGGTAACCGCGGTATTGCCGCGGTTTTACGGCGGTCTCCCATTGTAATCAATGGGAAGGAGCGGTATAGTAGCGGTGAACACACCGCTCCTATCCCGCTCCAAAGATGCTGCTAGCAGGACTTTTTTGTCATCCTGCTAGCGCACCGCTCCAGTGTGAAAGCCCGCCGGCTTTCACACTGGAGTTAAAGGGGCAGGATTTTTTCATGCGGTGAACAGGCGCTATTTTTAGCGCTGCACCGCATGAAAAACGCCCCAGTGTGAAAGGGGCCTAATACAGTGGCAGTGCATATATTTAGCACTGATCAATGCATTAGTGTCACTGGTTCCCACAAAATGTCAAAAGTGTCAGTTAGTGTTCTGACTGTCTGCCACAATATCGCATTTCCACTTTAAGTCACTGATCTCCGCCATTACTAGTATAAAAATAAATAATTAAATACAAATTGCAGTACATATACCATAGTTTGTAGATGCTATAACTTTTGCGCAAATCAATCAATATACACCTATTGGGATTTATTTTTACCAAAAATACGTAGAAGAATATATATTGGCCTAAATTTATAAAGAAATTTGATTGTTCCATTTTTTTTATTGGATATGTTTTATAGCAGAAAGTAAAAAAAAGATTTTTTATATTTTTTTCAAAATTGTCTGTTTTTTTTTGTTTAAAGTCCAAAAAAAAAACAGCAACACAGTAGAGATCAAATACTACGAAAAGAAAGCTCTATTTGTGCAAAAAAAAATGACATAAATTATATTTGGGTACAGCGCTGAATGAACATGCAATTGTCAGTTATATTAACCACTTGCTTACCAGGCACTTAAACCCCCTCCTATCCAGACCAATTTTCAGCTTTCGGTGCTCTCACGCTTTGACAATTACTCAGTCATGCAACATTGTACCCAAATGAATTTTTTGTTCTTTTTTTCCCACAAATAGAGCTTTCTTTTGGTGGTATTTGATCACCTCTGGGCTTTTTATTTTTTGCGCTATAAATGAAAAAAGACCGAAAATTTTGAAAAAAAACAAATTTTTCTTTGTTTCTGTGATAAAATTTAAGAAATTATAAATTTTTCTTCATACATTTTGGCCACAATTTATACTGTTACATATCTTTGGTAAAAATAACCCAAATTAGTGGATATTATTTGGTCTTTGTGAAAGTTACAGACTCTACAAGCTGTGGTGCAAATTATACAAAATTGATCACACCTGATGTACTGGTGGCCTATCTCATTTCTTGTGACCCGAACAAGCCAGGGAAGTACAAATACCCCCCAAATGACCCCTTTTTTGAAAGTAGACATTCCAAGGTATTTAGTAAGAGGCATGGTGAGGTTTTTGATGTTGTCATTTTTTTCCCACAATTCTTTGCAAAATGAATTATTTTTTTATTTTTTATTTTTTTCTACAAAATTGTCATTGTAATAGGTTATTTCTCTCACATGGCATGGGTATACCACAAATGACACCCCAAAATAAATTCTGCTACTCCTCCTGAGTATTACGATACCACGTGTGTGGGACTTTTTCACAGCCTAGCCACATAGAGAGGCCCAAAATTCAGGGAGCGCCATCACGTGTTCTAGGAGCATAAATTACACATCTAACTTGTTGACTACCTATTACACTATTGAAGGCCCTGGAGCACCAGGACAATGACACGTGACACTGACGTGGCACTGATGACAGGTGGCACTGATACATGGCACTGATGACACGTGACACTGATGTGGCACTGATGACAGATGGTACTAATACGGGGCACTGATGACACGTAACACTGATGACAGATGGCACTTATATGTGGCACTGATGAGAGATGGCACTTATACGTGGCACTGATATTACATAGCACTAATATGTGGCACTGATGAGAGATGGCACTAATACGTGGCACTGATGACAGACGGCACTAATACGTGGCACTGATGACACGTGACACTGATGACAGATGGCACTAATACGTGGCACTGATGACACTGATACGTGGCATTGATGACAGGTGGCACTGATGACAGATGGCACTAATACGTGACACTGATGACAGATGGCACTAATACGTGACACTGATGACAGATGGCACTAATATGTGGCACTGATGACACGTGACACTGATATGGCACTGATGACAGATGGCACTGATGACAGGTGGCACTATGTGGCACTGATGACATGTGGCACTATGTGGCACTGATTACATGAGGCACTGATGACAGGTGGCACTGATGACAGGTGGCACTGACTACAGATGGCACTGACTACAGATGGCACTGGCAGATGGCATTGGGGACAGATGGCATTGGGGACAGATTGCACTGGCAGATGACACTGGGGACAGATTGCACTGGCAGATGGCATTGGGGACATATGGCACTGGCAGATGGCATTAGGGACAGATTGCAGTGGTGGCAGTGGGCACAGATGGCACATTTCATTTTATTTATTTCTTTCACACTTACGGTGCTGCAGCCGTTTATCTCCCCCTCCTCACACGCTGTCTCTGTGTGAGGAGGGGGAGCGGTGCTGAGAGATGATCTCATATGTTTACATATGAGATCATCTCCCATTGGACACGCCGATCGCGCTGTAAACGGCCAATGTGATTGGCCGTTTACAGCGATCTGTGATTGCTCGTGTCCGAGGGACATGGCCAACACAGAATTTCCCTGCTGCGCGCTTGTGAGCGCGCACAGGGAACGAGGAAAGGGGAGGCTGTCATATGACGGCCTCCCGGGATTTCACATCCGCGCCAAAGCCGTCATTCGGCTATGGCCGGATGTGAAGTGGTTAATACACAGTGCTGTATTGGAAAAATGGCCTGGTCATGAAAGGGGGCAAACCATCTGGAGGTCAAGTGGTTAATATACATTTATAGATCATAAAATGATCCAGTATAGAAAAATAATCTAGTATGCTTCTTCAGTTAGGAATATTGTTTTTTTATGTAGAGGAATATAAGAATATATAAACAAAAATCCTCTATAGTCCAAAGGTACCTAGGAAGTTAGTCAATTTCACGATTCGTTTTTTGTGCTGTCCTTTTGTCTAAATCCTGTTGTGATGATTGGGATCTGATACCAAGAAAGCTTTAGTATTCTAGCCGTAGGTATAAAAAAAAAAAACACACTTGAAGTGTAATGGCATAACTATTAAATGAAATAGAAAACCAAATGACTTACCGACGTAGTTACTTTCAGTGCGGTCATCCACTATATGAGAAGCTTCCAGTGACTCAGAAAATTGATAAGGACTATAGCTCCCATAATTAATAGCACAATCTAGTCTAGCTGTTTTTGAAATCTCTGAGGATGTGTCCGGGCTAAGTTCTTACTAAACTGCTACTGAGAGATGTTCTGCCTTAATTTGGAAAATCAACGTATCCTTGTCATGGTAGTTATCATAAAATCTACAAGCCTTCATTGTTATTTAATTATGTTTTTAGGGGATGCATATAAAATCTTGATATGTACATTTCCCCTTTGCCTGTGTTTTCCCATTTATATCAAGGTCCCTCTACTAACAAGGAGCAGTATTACAGGTCACCAAGTGAAACAGTGAAATTATACATACAAATTGGAGTGTATTAGTAGTAATCAGGGGCGGACTGACAACTCATGGGGCCCCCGGGCAATAGAAGATTATGGAGCCCCTAGGCAATCAGAGATTATGGGGCCACACAGTATACACACACACACACAGTATACAATCACACAGTATACACATACATGTACACACAGTATACACAGACATGTTTCTATTGGCTGAGAAGGTACTGGAGAGGTGGGACAGCTATAATCTCTGGATTTTTATACCAAAAGGATGTCGGTAAGGGACATTTCATAAACAGATGTAAAAAAACACAGATTTTTACATACTGTCCCTTGTTTTACTGAGGCTGGCAACCCTGATGGTGCCCCCTAGTGGCCCCGGGCCCTCGGGCAGTGCCCGAGTGGCCGAATGGTCAGTCCGCCCCTGGTAGTAATGTAGTTGTAGTGGCAGTGTAGTAGCATAGTAAATGTGGACTGCAAAGGAATATGGGATCATTCATTTATGCCTTGACAGTGGGTTAGCAATAGGAAAGCAGTGCTTTGGAGGAAGAGGAGAAATAGTTTATACTGTAGAAAGTATTATGGTAATCTATCAGTTCTCTACCTCCTTTTACTCCAGGAAGAGGCTCGGTGGAGTACAAAAAGCGAAGTTGTTGCATTACTTTTTTTTGCTGAAATACACAGCAGAAACACAGAAGAGGTATTAAAAGTTCCACATTATTTGATTAACCACTTGCCGACCGCCCCCTGTATATATACGTCGGCAGAATGGCACGTACAGGCAGAACCACGTACCTGTACGTGCCATTCTTCCGGGGGGGGGGGGGTCCGATCGGACCCCCCCCGGCCGGCGGGGACGGTCGGGATCGCTTCAGGAGCGATCCGGGATGAGGGGACGGCCAGTGGTTTCTGGCCACCCCCTCGCGATCGCTCCTGGCGAATCAGATGCTTCCTCTGTCTGTGTCAATCAAAACACAGGCAGAGGAAGTGATGTCACGCTCGGTGCGCCGGTCTATGTGACCGGAACGCCGAGCTGTGAACATCTAAAGGTTAGTGCACAAACAGTACACTGACACCAGTACACATAGGCACACAAAACACCCCCCTGTCACCCCCTGATCACCCCCCAGATCACCCCCTCCCCCCCCAGTCACAGTGTCACTAATTGCAGTGATCATTTTTTTACTGATCACTGCATTTAGTGTCAGTGTGACTGTAATAACTGTCAGGGCAGTTAGTTTTAGGTCCAAGGTAGCCCCCCACCCCCCCCTAATAAAGGTTTAACCCCTTGATTGCCCCCCAGGTAACCCTTTCACCCCCTTTTGCCAGTGTCACTAAGCGATCGTTTTTCTGATCGCTGTATTAGTGTCACTGCTGTCGCTAGGTAACCATTTTTTTTTTTTTAGGTAACCGCCATGTTTATATAGGTTCATAAATAGGTTTATAGGTCAGGTACCCCCATATTACAACCTAAATAAAGGTTTTAACCCCCTGATTGCCCCTAGAGTTAACCCTTTCACCAGTGATCACAGTATAACTGTCACTGGTGACGCTGGTTAGCCAGTTAGTTATTTCGTTATTTAGGTTCCCCGTCAGGTTTTTATATAGCGTCAGGTACCCCCATATATTACCTAATAAAGGTTTTAACCCCCTGATTGCCCCTAGTTAACCCTTTCACCCCCTTTTGCCAGTGTCACTAAGCGATCGTTTTTCTGATCGCTGCATTAGTGTCGCTAGGTAACCATTTTTTTTTTTTTAGGTAACCGCCATGTTTATATAGGTTCATAAATAGGTTTATAGGTCAGGTACCCCCATATTACAACCTAAATAAAGGTTTTAACCCCCTGATTGCCCCTAGAGTTAACCCTTTCACCAGTGATCACTGTATAACTGTCACTGGTGACGCTGGTTAGCCAGTTAGTTATTTCGTTATTTAGGTTCCCCGTCAGGTTTTTATATAGCGTCAGGTACCCCCATATATTACCTAATAAAGGTTTAACCCCCTGATTGCCCCTAGTTAACCCTTTCACCCCCTTTTGCCAGTGTCACTAAGCGATCGTTTTTCTGATCGCTGCATTAGTGTCGCTAGGTAACCAGTTTTTTTTTGTATTACTGTTACGGGTGACGCTGGTTAGTTAGCTTGTTTTTTATACTGTCAGGGCACCCGCCATTTATTACCCAATAACGGTTTAACCCCCTGATCGCCCGGCGGGTGATATCAATTAGGTTTTAGGGTCAAATAAGGTCTGCGTCGCCCCAGGTTAGTGCCAGTACCGCAAACACCCACGCACAAAGCATACACCTCCCTTAGTGGCACAGTATCTGAACAGATCAATATCTGATCTGATCAGATCTATACTAGCGTCCCAGCAGTTTAGGGTTCCAAAAAAAACGCATTGTTAGCGGGATCAGCCCAGATACCTGCTAGCACCTGCGTTTTCCCCCCTCCGCCCAGCCCAGCCCACCCAAGTGCAGTATCGATCGATCACTGTCACTTACAAAACACTAAGCACACATAACTGCAGCGTTCGCAGAGTCAGGCCTGATCCCTGCGATCGCTAACATTTTTTTTGTGGTAGCGTTTTGATTCAGTCGCTTCAGTCAGGAGCTTTTTTACCTGTGAATCTCAAAAAAATAAAAAAAAATAAAATAGTTGTCGTTTTATTGTTCTCTCTCTCACTCTATTCTCTCTCTATTGTTGCTCTTTTTTTACTCCATTCTATTCTGCAATGTTTTATTATGTTTTATTATGTTTTATTATGTTTTATCATGCTTGCTTTTCAGGTATGTAATTTTGTTTACTGTGTGTTTTAGTGTTGAGCATTTTTTTTGTTTTCAGGTGCGCCATTCAGTTGCAACGCGGATTTATTTATCTTGACAGCAACAGCGTTTGCTCCCACGATACATAAAGCCGCGACTCCAACGCTGTAGGAGGTGATTTCACCACCACAGTTAAAAAAAAGAGCATATATGCCGAAGCATGGGGGCAGCAGGGGGGGGGAGCGATTGGCTCCTAATGCCACGTACATACGGTCGAAATTCCGACCGTGTGTACACGGCATAACTTTTGCGGGAGGATGCCCCCATGCATCGGCATATATAAATGGTGCATGTATGCCCATCATTAGAAGTGGGTGGATGAAGGGAGGTATTCTAATGGTGGGCATACCCACCAATCAATCTCTTTTTTTCGTTCAGCCAAGAGGCTGCATGAAAAAAAAAAGATTACAATATATGTCCAGTATGTTGCTGGACTTTGAATGGTTATACCAGAATGATGCCTGCAGGTTTAGGTATCATCTTGGTATCATTCTTTTCAGCCAGTGATCGGCTTTCATGTAAAAGCAATTCTAGCGGGTAATTAGCCTCTAGACTGCTTTTACAAGCAGTGGGAGGGAATGTCCCCCCTCCCGGATATAAACCGCGCCATTGGGAAATTGGGAAAGCATTTTATCACACCAATCTTGGTGTGGTCAGATGCTTTGAGGGCAGAGGAAAGATCTAGGGTCTAATAGACCCCAATTTTTTCAAAAAAAGAGTACCTGTCACTGCCTATTGCTATCATAGGGGATATTTACATTCCCTGAGATAACAATAAAAATCATAACAAAGAAAAAAAAAATGGAAGGAACAGTTTAAAAATAAAAAAAAAAAGCAAAATAAATAAAAAAAAAACCAAAAAAAAAAAAAAAAAAGCACCCCTGCCCCCCCTTCTCTTGCGCAAAGGCGTACACAAGCGTTGGTCTGGCGTCATATGTAAACAGCAATTGCACCATGCATGTGAGGTATCACCGCGAAGGTCAGATCGAGGGCAGTAATTTTAGCAGTAGACCTCCTCCGTGAATCTAATGTGGTATCATGTAAAGGCTTTTAAAGGCTTTTAAAAATGTATGTAGTTTGTCGCCACTGCGTGTTTGTGCGCAATTTTAAAGCATGTCGTGTTTGGTATCCATGTACTCGGCCTAAGATCATATTTTTTATT
Source organism: Lithobates sylvaticus (assembly GCA_028564925.1). NCBI lineage: Eukaryota > Metazoa > Chordata > Amphibia > Anura > Ranidae > Lithobates > Lithobates sylvaticus. The sequence continues at coordinate 455,598,944 of CM053027.1, read as the reverse complement.
TCATCAAAAATTTGAGCAATATAGTGTGTTTTAGTGCATTAAAATAAAAAAAAGTGTATTTTTTCCACAAAAAATGCGTTTGAAAAATCGCTGCGCAAATACTGTGTGGAAAAAAAAAATGCAACACCCACCATTTTAATCTGTAGGGCCTTTGCTTTAACAATATATATAGTGTTTGGGGGTTCAACGTAATTTTCTTGCAAAAAAAAAATATGTTTTCATGTAAACAAAAAGTGTCAGAAAGGGCTTTGTCTACAAGTGGTTAGAAGAGTGGGTGACGTGTGACATAGGCTTCTAAATGTTGTGCATAAAATGCCAGGACAGTTCAAAACCCCCCCCCAAATGACCCCATTTTGGAAAGTAGACACCCCAAGCTATTTGCTGAGAGCAATGTTGAGCCCATTAAATATTTTTTTTTTTTGTCCCAAGAGATTGAATAATGAAAAAAAAAAAATATATATATATTTTTTTTACAAAAAGTTGTCACTAAATGATATATTGCTCAAACATGTCATGGGCATATGTGGAAATACACCCCAAAATACATTCTGTTGCTTCTCCTGAGTACGGGGATACCACATGTGTGGGACTTTTTGGGAGCCTAGCTGCGTACGGAACCCCAAAAACCAATCACCGCCTTCAGGCTTTCTAAGGGTGTAATTTTTTTATTTCACTTCTCACTGCCAATCACAGTTTCGGAGGCCATGGAATGCCCAGATGGCATAAAACCCCCCCAAAATGACCCCATTTTGGAAAGTAGACACCCCAAGCTATTTGCTGAGAGGTATTGTGAGTATTTTGCAGATCTCGCTTTTTGTCACAAAGTTTTGAAAATTGAAAAAAGAAAAAAATTTTTTTTTTTTCTTTACTTTCTTCATTTTCAAAAACAAATGAGAGCTGTAAAATACTCACCATGCCTCTCAACAAATAGCTTGGGGTGTCTACTTTCCAAAATGGGGTCATTTGGGGGGGTTTTGTGCTATTTTGGCATTTTATGGCCTTCGAAACGGTGATAGGTAGTGAGGAATGAAATCAAAAATTTGCACCCTTAGAAATCCTGAAGGCGGTGCTTGGGTTTCGGGGCCCCGTACGCGGCTAGGCTCCCAAAAAGTCCCACACATGTGGTATCCCCATACTCAGGAGAAGCAGCAAAATGTATTTTGGGGTGCAATTCCACATATAACTATGGCATGTGTGAGCAATATATCATTTAGTGACAACTTTTTGAAAAAAAAAAAAATCTTTTTTATTTTTGTCTTTATTCAATCACTTGGGACTAAAAAAAAAAATATTCAATGGGCTCAACATGCCTCTCAGCAAATAGCTTGGGTGTCTACTTTCCAAAATGGGGTCATTTGGGGGGGTTTTGTACTTCTCTGCCATTTTAGCACCTCAAGAAATGAAATAGGCAGTCATAAATTAAAAGCGGTGTAAATTCCAGAAAATGTACTCTAGTTTGTAGACGCTATAACTTTTGCGCAAACCAATAAATATACGCTTATTGGCATTTTTTTTACTAAAGACATGTGGCTGAATACATTTTGGCCCAAATGTTTGACTAAAATTGAGTTTATTAGATTTTTTTTATAACAAAAAGTAGAAAATCTCTTTTTTTTTCAAAATTTTCGCTCTTTTTCCGTTTATATCGCAAAAAAAAAAATCACAGAGGCAATCAAATACCATCAAAAGAAAGCTCTATTTGTGGGAAGAAAAGGACGCAAATTTCGTTTGGTTACAAAATTGCATGACCGCGCAATTACCAGTTAAAGTAGTGCAGTGCGAAATTGAAAAAAGACCTCTGGTCCTTTGGCTGCCAAATGGTCCGGGGCTGAAGTGGTTAAAAGCTAATTTAGTATATTATTACCTGTCACCATTTTCAAATATGGATTATATGACAATGACACTAAACTTTGGTTTAAAAGTAATTATTTTGAAGTATGTAGTCTGGAAGGATAAGTTCCCCTTTGGAACATGTTACATGTTACACCCATAAATAGGGTGTAACATGTAACATATTCCAGTACCTGCCCTGCTCACCCCCATAACCCCTTCCTCTTTGACAGTGGGTGGGGGTTTCTCTCCCCCACAGACTGCACAGCCATGTCATTTATTCACAGGTTTATGAATGAAGAAGTTACAAGTTACGACTGCTACTGCAGCTGATGCACTTAATTAACCGCGAGGGCGCTAATCAGCACCCTCGTAGTCCACTGACACTTTCTTCAATTAGAAAGCTAAAGTACCTGTCTGCAGGAGTCTGACATTGCACCTACGATCCACTGATTGCAAGTACAATGCTTTGCAGGCTATTGTAGTAAAAAATAATAAATGCACAATATTTTCTGCAGAAATATGTGCTTTTATTATTTTTTTCTGAAAGGTGAATTTAGCTTTCAACTTCTAAAAGTACTTACTCTCAGAGTCCTCCAGATCTCCAAATCCTTTATTTTATTTTTATTTTTTTAACTGCTGTGATCCGACTTCTTATTAGAAGGTGTTTGTTCTCGATGTTTCCACTGAGACATAACCACCTCTCTTGTTTGCTCTCGAAATGGACTATGGGACTTGTAGCATAGAGCAGTGCACATGACTGCAACTAACATGCACTGCTTGTTCCAAACAAATGGAAGTGAGCGGGAAAAAGGAAAGGTTCAGAAGCTCACAGAGGATGTTAAGGAGGAAGAAAAAAACACAGTAAGAGGCAATTGAATAAAAAATAGATTACAGGTCCATTAAGTAGTGAATGTGTATGGAGTAAGGAGTAAGAATAAAGATATGGTTTAGTGTGACTTTAAATTTTAACGTTTCAAAGAGCTACAAGCTAAACAGCAGTAAAACATGTGCCAAAATCTGGACATGATGAGATAAAACCTGTGTTTATATTTCACACCAAGAGAAAAAAGGTGGCAGGGGAGGGAGCTCCACCCGATTGACAGCCTCAGCTCTGTTTCTGTATGATGCATGAAATGGGGGTGTGTCCCTTCCCTCTCCAATTGACTCTCAGAGCTCTCCCCACTGAGCTCTGCAAAGTGTAACTTCAGCTCTCCACCCCCTTTTTTCTGTCAGTTCAAACAAACTGTTTAAATTCTGGACTTTGAAGGGCTGTAGAGAAGAGAAGAGAAGACAGCAGATAAACAGTTAGAACTTATGTAGGAGATTTTATTTCATCTCTGTGTAACACCTGAAGCTAGTCATGTCATGGGTATATTTAAGGGTTTACAACAACTTTAAAGACCATCTTCTTGTAAAGAAAGAAGCACGAATATAAGCATTTAAGCCATTTGTTAAAAGTTTGGAAAATTATGCACTCATGAATTATATACTACAGATTGTTTTTACACTGCCTCAGAAGACAACATGTTGCAGATCCTGGAATATAGGTAATGTTTGACAAGATGTCATCATGATGACTTCTCAATATCCTATTTGAAATATTTCAACAATAATAAAATAGTCTTTTTTTTGGGGGGGGGGGGGGGGGGTTCACACGTAAGCATTGCAGTAATCCAGACACACCTGTGTTGCAGCACACCACAATGCATGGTAAAATATAGGGGTTGGTTTACTAAAGGCAAATCCACTTTGCACTACAAGTGCACTGCAAGTGCACTGCAAGTGCACTTGGAAGTGCAGTCACTTTAGATCTGAGGGGTAGATCTGAAATGAGGGGAAGCTCTGCTGATTTTATCATCCAATCATGTACAAGCAAAAATGCTGTTTTTTTTTTTTTTTTCCATGCATGTCATCCTCAGATCTGCAGCGACTGCACTTCCAAGTGCTCTTCCAAGTGCACTTGCAGTGCACTTGTAGTGCAAAGTGGATTTTCCTTCAGTAAATAAACCCCATCGTCTGTTCTGGCTTTGGCAACCTATTCATTTGAATGGGCTGCCTAAAGAATAAGTTCACCTATAGAAGCATATTAAACATTACACCCATATTTAGGGTATAATGTGTGACATCCATCCTCCAGCAGTCTCCCCCCACCCCCAGTCCTCCCCCTGTTACAGCAGGCAGGGTTTCTTTTCCCTACACCCGCTGCCACAATTTAAAAACAGCCTAGCCCACATGGCAGCATCACTTATTCATTTACAGAGTTCTGTGAATGAATGAACCACATTTACCATTGCACCAGGTGGTTTGTAGTTCTCAATGATCTGCGAGGGCACTGGTGAGCGTTCTTGTAGTTCATTGGTCTTCCTGATCTTCACTAACTGTCTACCAGTACAGGAGTTAGACATATGTGCATTTATAATTTTTTTCCCAAAAGCTAAACGTATCCTTTAAAGCAACAGGTTTTTTTTCCTTAATTTGTCTTTATTAAATTTTTCACATATGACAAACAAAAAAACAGACAAAGAAACTATTACACCTTCAATACAGTTTACCTACATCCCCCCACTTCCATTCCTGCATTACACTCTGTAAAAGGATTACAATAGCTAATTTAAACAGCAGCCTCCCCACTCACTACCATTCAACACTGCCTTTCATTCCTCCACCCTCTCGTCATTCCTCCTTCTAACATTCCTGCCTCGTTCAGGGTTCGACATCCTACACCACATCGTGTTTCAGTCCAGTTCATTTGGCTGCGTATAATTTTTCTCCAACCACCGTTTCCATATCCCCTGAAATTTGGTAAGGTTTCCCTGTTTAATATATGTTGTTCTCTCCATAAGAATCACCCTCTCCATATTCCGTTCCCACTCGTAGAGAGATGGTGGGTTTGGAGATTGCCATTTTTGTGCTATTAATTTTCTTGCCTGAAAAAGGCATCTAATGATGGCCAATTGGACTTCGTTTGACCTGGTTTCCCCCTCAAGCCCCCCAAGTACACACAGGATTGGGTCCAGAGCAAGCTTGGTGTTAAATATCTGAGCGGTCCTATCTACCACTTCTTTCCAATATCGGTGTAATTTTGGACATCTCCAAAACATGTGGATGAGGTCGCCGCCCGACCTCCTGCATCTAGGACATGTGTCATCTTATCTACGGCCAAACCGAAACAACTTTGCCGGAGTAAAATATGCCATGTGTAGTAGGAAAAGATGTGACATCCTCTGGGGGTGCGAGAGAGAGAGACCCGAGGCGCAAAGGCTAGGATCCTTTCCCACTGTAGGGTAGACATAGTGCCCACATCTCTTTCCCACGAGGATTTGTGAAGTCCCATTTGGGCATCTTCCAAGGTCCCCTTCTGTAAATGGAAATATAAGTTAGATATCATCCCTTTTCGAGTGTCTGACTCGGCTATGCTCCGTAGTACCGGAATCTTAGTCCATTCACAAGCTGTCTCTTTAAACTGTTCGGTCAGGGCATGCCTCACCTGCAGATATCTGAAGAAGGACCTCTTGGGGAGCACATATTGATCTCTTAAGTCCTGAAAGTTTCTTAACCGACCCTCCTGGTAGATCTGAGCAACATAGTTCAGGCCTCTTCTCTCCCATTCTCTAATGGTCCCCATTTTTTTTTAACTCGCGCAGGTTATTGTTTTCCCACAGAGGGGAGAAATCTGAAAACCCTCTATATCCCATTGTCTTTTTGGCTAGTCCCCATACTCTTGCTAGCAGGTCCTGAGTTGGTAACCCCTTTATGAAGGACCCTGCCTCTAACACTTCCAGCAACGACTTGTGAGTGGATTTATAGAGGAGAGTCTCCCACTCTCGTCCTCCCTTCGTGGCCTTGCATCCCCCAATTTGCTGGAGCTGGGAAGCCAGGAAGTAACTCAAAGGGTGCGGAAGGGCTACTCCACCAGCATTGGTTGGAAGCTGTAACGTACTTAGTCGGATTCGTGGTATGCCCCCCTTCCATATTAGGTCTCTAAAAAGAGTATCTATCTTCTTAAACCATTTTTTATATATCCAGATTGGGGAGTTATGGAGTAAATATAGTAACTGTGGCATAAATACCATTTTAATTAGGTTGCAACGACCTGCTGCTGACAGGGGAAGTTTTTTCCAAATTTGACATTTACCTTTGAATTTGTTCAACAGTGGGACGACATTATCCTGAATAAATTGTTTAGGGTCTCTCGAGACGTTTATGCCTAAATACTTTATCTGATGAACTATTTGGAGCTGAGCTGCCTCTTGGGGTAGGGGGTTGTCCAATGGATCAATCGGGAGAAGATTTGATTTATCCCAGTTAATCCTTAGGCCCGACAGGAGTCCAAAGTTTTCTATTCTGCGCATTGTCTCACTTAGTGAACCTTGTGTGTCACTGAGCAGAATTATTAAATCGTCTGCGTATAACATCACTTTGTCTTCCATTTCGCCCCTTTTAAAACCTTTGATTTCTGGGGACAGTCGAAGGGACAGGGCCAAGGGTTCGATTGCGAGGGCGAAAAGGAGGGGGGACAGGGGACACCCCTGCCTTGTCCCTCTCAGCAGACGAAGCCTGGAGGAATATTCGTTGTTTATTTTTACTCTTGCTCCAGGCGCACTATATAGTAATCTCACCCAGTTGACAAAGTTTGGCCCAAAGTGAAATTGTGTCAATGTTCTCCAAAGGTACTTCCACTCCAGGGTATCGAAGGCCTTGGCAGCATCCAAAGAGAGTATGGCCCGGTTTCCCCGATTCTCCGTTGGGGTTTGGAGATTCAGGAAGAGCCGTCTGATGTTTGTGCTGGCGGACCTTCCTGGGATAAATCCTGATTGGTCCGAGTGCACCAGTTTGGAGATAACTTTGTTAAGTCTAACCGCCAAGACCTTAGCTAAAACATTAATATCCGAGTTCAGGAGTGAGATAGTTCAGAGTTCCACAATTATTTTACACATTTTTAAAGGAGATAAGATGCTAATTATTTGAGAAAGCATGTATTTATGGACACAGCCTAAAAAAGCAAAATAATTGTGTTTTTTTGTATTTAGAATTTCTTCCATCTCTGGTCTGCAAATAATGTAAAATATTTTATTTTTGCATTTTAACCATTATAATATTTATTTTTGCATACTGATTTAAATTCTAATGCATACAAGATTAGCATAATACACCATTAAAGGGAAATTGTAATGATTTGGGGTCAATTACATTTTTTTTATTAGCTAAATGGTTTTGAAACTTTGCCACCATCTATATACATTTTTTTGTACAAATTAACCCTTAGTGCATAACAAAGGATTCCCAGATTAGCTCAAGAGACAGCACAGCAATAGCTACTTCCCTGTCATCTCATTTTATGTGACTGAAACTTTAGTATGAGCTGTCTAATTAAAGTCATCTGCTCCCCCCACTGAAAAAAAAGTATATATACATATTTAAAAAATGTGCACCTGTGCCAGGCTATGAACACTAACTACAGTATATACATATACTTAAAAACAAGCCACTCTAGCTGGTACTCCTTCCAACCGCTACTACTTCCTACTGCGTGTTCAAAATATGTAAATATATTGTACATATTCTTAGCACAGGTACACTCTCAGTTCAAATCCATTACATAGTCTCTTTACTCATATGTAAAGCTGGCATGAAAGGACCCAATACCTGGCACTTTCACTCCCTTCCTGCCCAGACCAATTTTCAGCTTTCACCGCTGTCACACTTTTAATGACATAGTTACATAGTAGGTGGGGTTGAAAAAAGACACATCAAGTCCAACCTATGTGTGTGATTATAGGTCAGTATTACATTGTATATCCTTGTATGTTGCGATCGTTCAGGTGCATATCTAATAGTTTTTTGAAACTATCGATGCCCCCCGCTGATAGGCGCTACTGATAGGTGGCACTGATGGACACTGATAGATGGCACTAATGAGGAGGCACTGACAGGCATTACAGATAGGCACTGAAAGGCAGCATTGATGGGCACTGATTGGCACCACTGTGGGCACTGATTGACATCACTGGTGGGCACAGGTGGGCATCACTGTTGGGTACAGGTGGACATCACTGATTATCAGAGCAGACGCCCCCTGTCAGGGGAGCTGCTTATCAGCTCTCCTCTACTCATGTGCTGTCAGCATGAATAGAGGAATGCCGATAACCGGCACTTCCTATTTACACTGTGATCAGCTGTGATTGGAAACAGCTGATCACATGGTCAAGAGCCTATGTCATAGGCTCTTTACCATGATTGGAGATGTGTCTGAGCAACACACCGCACCACCGATCACATGGCATGTTGTGAAAGATGTCATATGACGCCTAGACACAACAATGAAACCCCACCCCCGGCCATCATTTTGCTATAGGCTGGGCAGAAAGGTGTTAAAGGAAACCTGTACTAAGCAAGTGGGGTAGTTATTATTGCTTACCTCTCCTTCTGAAAATTCTTTTTGCTTTGCTTTGACGTGGATCTGAGTCACTGACAAATGCAGCTTAGAAGATCTAACTGTACATTGAGTTTTTTGATCTGCATGCTATTTCTAGGTCAATGACTTACAAGGTATCAAAGCCAGAAACAACCAGGCAACTAGCATTTTTAGGAGGCAACAATGTCAGCACACATATATTTCTTTTGGCATTTCCTTTGAGAGAAAATTAAATTATAAATCATGAACCTCAGTACCATACACAAGATATATTTTATATAATAGAAATTATAGATCAAAGTCAGCTGGAATAGGAGCAAAACAGCAACACATTTATCAGTATAAAACACCTTTGCTAAAGACACAGGAATTTTTCATTCTTATTAGGACTAATACAATCATGGCCATACTTTAAAGAGTGCATTTGTTGGTGTGTTTTCAACCAGACATAGCAGAATGCTTTAATGTTATTAAGGTTGCTATCCAATATTTTCCTAGACACAGTGGAAAAACTCCCAATATATTTGATATGGAATAAATTCAAGAAGAAGAACTTGGGGTAATAAAGGAAATAGGTTATGAACAAAAATGTAATACCTTGTCAGAATCCACCATTATCCAGGTGATAAGCTGCAGACAATTTTGATAGCAATAATTTAATTTGTAATGAAGATAATAAGATAACATTTTAATGACCAGAAAATAAGCATTGCGTTTGGGAAATGTATGCACCCTTCAGAACACTTTTAACCAGGTATTAATTTTGTTACAGTTTGTGATATATATATATATATATATATATATATATATATATATATACAGTATCTCACAACAGTACGTCCCTTGCATTTTTGTAAGTATTTTATTATATCTTTTCATGTGACAACACTGAAGAAATGACACCTTGCTACAATGTAAAGTAGTGAGTGTACAGCTTGTATAACAGTGTAAATTTGCTGTCCCCTCAAAATAACTTGACACACAGCCATTAATGTCTAAACCGCTGACAACAAAAGTGAGTAAACCTCTAAGTGAAAATGTCCAAATTGGGCACAATTAGCCATTTTCCCTCCATGGTGTCATGTGACTCGTTTTCAAAGTCTCAGGTGTGAATGGGGAGCAGGTGTGTTAAATTTGGTGTTATAGCTCTCACTCTCTCATACTGGTCACTGAAAGTTCAACATGGCACCTCATGGCAAAGAACTCTGAGGATCTGAACAAATGAATTGTTGCTCTACATAATGATGGCCTAGGCCATAAGAAGATTGCCAGGACCCTGAAATGGAACTGCGGCACGGTATCCAAGACCATACAGTGGTTTAACAGGACAGGTTCCACTTAGAACAGGCCTTGCCATGGTTGACTTGCATGTGCTCAGCGTCATATCCAGAGGTTGTCTTTGGGAAATAGATTTATGAGTGTTGCCAGCATTGCTGCAGAGGTTGAAGTGGTGGGGAGTCAGCCTGTCAGTGCTCAGACCATGCACCGCACACTGCATAAAATTGATCTGCATGGCTGTCGTCCCAGAAAGAAGCCTCTTCTACAGATGATGCACAAGAAAACCCGCAAACAGTTTCCTGAAGACAAGCATACTAAGGACATGAATTACTGGAATTATGTCCTGTGGTCTAATGGGACCAAGATAAACTTATTCGGTTCAGATGGTGTCAAGCGTGTGTGGTGGAAACCAGGTGAGGAGTACAAAGACAAGTATGTCTTGCCTATAGTCAAGCATGATGGGGGGAGTGTCATGGTTTGGGGCTGCATGAGTGCTGCCGGCAAGGGGGAGCTACAGTTCATTGAGCGAACCATGAATGCCAACATGTACTGTGACATACTGAAGCCGAGCATGATCCCCTCCCTTCGGAGACTGGTTCACAGGGCAGTATTCCACATGATAATGACCCCAAATACACCTCCAAGATGACCACTGCCTTGCTAAAGAAGCTGAGGGTAAGGGTGATGGACTGGCTCCAGACCTAAACCCTATTGAGCATCTGTGGGGCATCCTCAAACGGAAGGTGGAGGAGTGCAAGGTCTCTAAAATCCACCAGATCCCTGATGTCGTCATGGAGGAGTGGAAGAGGACACCAGTGGCAACCTGTGAATCTCTGGTGAACTCCATGCCCAAGAGGGTTAAGGCAGTGCTGGAAAATAATGGTGGCCGCACAAAATATTGACACTTTGAGCTCAATTTTGACATTTTCACTTCGGGGTGTACTCACTTTTATTGCCAGCGGTTTAGACATTATTGGCTGTTTGTTGAGTTACTTTGAGGGGACAGCAAATTTACACTGTTATACAAGCTGTACACTCACTACTTAACACTACTTAACATTGTAGCAAAGTGTCATTCCTTCAGTGTTGTCACATGAAAATATGTAATAAAATATTTACAAACACGTGAGGGGTGTACTCACTTTTGTGAGATACTGTGTATATATATATATATATATATATATATATATATATATATATATATACACATATATATATATATATATATATATATATATATATATATATATATATATATATATATATATATATATATATATATATATGTGTGTAGTGCTGGCACTTTTTCAAAGTGTGTGCTATTATTGTAAATTTAATTTTTCCCAGAACTGTAACTGAGTTTTGGGGTTAATTGTTCTAGGTTATACTTTGGCATCAGTTTGGCTGGGCTGTACTGGAGTTCTGCCTGGTCATAGGTGAGGTGAGCACCAGTGACCGGCTGAGAACGCAGTCTGGTTGGATGCATTGGGTACCAATCTTTTCCCGGATCCAATCGGTGGGCGCGTTTGGCACCGCTGTGTATTCCGGGAAGGGGTACTTAAGGTTCTGAAGTCACGTGACAAGGCTTTCGCTTATTGGTGGTTCTGGTTCCGGTCTGGACCAGCCCCGTGAGGGGTCTCGGTCCAGGAGTGCATGCTGACTCCGTAAGCCTGGTCATCCTGACCAGTCCCAGAGGCCCTCGTGGTCTGGGGTGGGGATCCATCCATTTCCGAGGCTCGTCACGCCTTGTCACGTGACTTCAGCACCTTAAGTACCCCTTCCCGGAATACACAGCAGTTCAAGGCGCAGTGACTGAAGGAGGATTCTGAAGTGTCCAAGTGTCCTCTTAGGATTGGAGAGGTACAGCAGCTCGACAAGCGACCAGGGGAGGACTCTTCGGAGGAGGGCCACGTACGAAGCTGGCTGCTCAGTAAGAGCCTGGGAGCTGAGATGTATGGACACTAGTTGAATCCGCATTTCCTATGGCATCACCGAAACGGCTGAAAGATACAGGTACCATGGGAAAAGTTCCTAAACCATCCTTTGGTTACAACCAAGTCTGTGGCAGAGACTTTTACATGTTCACTTAAAGTTTTGCAACCAAGTCTGTGGCAGAGACTTTGCTAAGTCTGAATCACTTGTTGGCTGCTAGATCTACAAACAAGGGTTTATCCAACAGTGAATTATCCAGTTGCGAGTGGCTACTCCCTGGATCATTTAGAGAGACATTTATTTGAATGTCAGCTGTTCTAAAGTGCCTGAGCTTTATCACCCATGCCCTCTATTCCCAACTGAGAGACTTGTTCTGTTTTAACGGTTGTTGCAAATAAAAAATCCTCAAAAGGACTTTGAGTATCAGTCTCCGCAATTACTGGGTACTAACCCTGGGAACCCCTAGACGGAAAACGAAGAGCTACAAGGAGGAGGTAATTGGTAAGCCCAGAAAATGTCATAGCTGCCCCGCAGTGGGTTATTGGTGCTACATATATATATATATATATATATATATATATATATATATATATATATATATATATATATATACATATACACACAATATACAATAACATATCAATTAACCTATGCCACTGGTTTCTGAAGAGAAAGCACAGCAGCAGCTTTATTTGTATTCCAACTGTCTATTTTAATTAAAAGTCTATTTGGAGATTTGTGGAGCAGGATCATAAGGGGGAATATGGGACTCCTCTGACTTCAGTAGTTTTGTGAGTTGTTTGAGTTTCAGCTGTTGGGATCTGTACACAGCAGGACTTTTTTCAGCAAAGTATTTATGATTAGCCTGGTTATCAAGTAAAAAAGATCTTTTGTTCTATATAGTTGTCCTAAACAGAATATATATATATATATATATATATATATATATATATATATATATATATATATATATATATATATATATATATATATATATATATATATATATATATATATATATATATATATATATATATATATATATATATATATATATATATATATATATATATATATATATATATATATATACACACAGTGAAAATTATAATATTTTTTTTCCACAGGAAAACTTAACTTGTTGGAACATGCAAGTACATATAATGTGTTGAGCATATGATTGGAGAAAAAACTTTTAACTAGGTGTTTGCAGTGTAGTGGATCTTAGTAGGCAAAAATAAAATAAAAGTAAAAATAATAAGTTTTGTTGCCAAGTACCAAGATTTTTTTTTTCCTTAAAAATCAGCTTTGAACCAGCTTTGCTATTTAACAAAAATGAAGACACAGCTTGTCAGTCTCCTGTATAAGCAAGTTTAGCACTTAATATGGCAGCCTGCTTCTACATTTCACCCCTACTGATCAGCTGATAAGGACAGTTAGAAAGCTATGGAGAAGCCAGCATGCTTGCATGTCCATTGTACTGAAAACAGGATGGGTTTGAGTCAAACCTAGATTTAAACACTGCAGTTTGGCCCCTTTGAGGTTGTTTGCATGTAGCTCTTCCATTCTTATCATTGTCTCTGTGGAAATGAGCTGGGTGGCGAGCCAGGGTATGTAGAAGATTGAAGTAGGCACTGTCAGCTACCCATGTGACTGGTTAGGATGGCAACTAAAGAGGCAACATAGGTTGCCATTGCCTTCATATTTTAAACAAAATGTTGAGATATGTATTCTGCAGTTTCACATGGGTACAGTAATTGTAAGGAGTATTGTAGAATTTTCAGTTTTGTTATGTGATACCTGCTGATATTGAGAAGAGAGTTTACTATTATGCTATCATTATATATACATTATATGTAAGAGAGAGAGGGAGAGAGAGAGAGAGATTTTTTGTGTCTTGTGTCAAAGTATATATATATAGAGATACTGTATGTATATGAAATTCGGTAGGTGTTGTATTTATCTGATAAAAAGCAGGATCTTTTTATGTTAATTAGAACACAGTGGTTAATTGATGCCTGATGGGATATAGAATATTTTTTTAAGGGTTGGTTTGGTGCTTTTGAGTTGGACTGATGAAGAGGTACTGTATTATACACACTTACATCAAGCACTTTTGTGAGTACAATCTATTTAAATCTATTTAAATAAAAGTAATCAATGATTTTCCAAGATGTCTATGGAGTGTTTACATTGCAGAGCTGTTTGAGGATTTCCCATAGGATAACATGGTGGGGAGTCTATAAACTGTAGAAAAAAAGTCTGAAGGCAAAAACAGCTGCTATAAAAATATCCAAAAATGTCCAGTGTGCATGAGGCCTAAATGTGAGCTAGCCTTATATTAACAGATACAACTAAAGGTAAAATTAGCCCACTGGACTTATTGCGAGTGCACACACACACAACTGAACTGGTAACTATTGGATATGTCTTGACACTTATGTGTGTTTTCCTATATGTCTTATGTATTTCACTTTTTTGTATTTAATAATATATTATATTATAGACATACTTGATCATTTCCATGCATATAAATTAATTGCTGATTTTGCCATATTTAGGTCCTTTCACCCAATAAACTTCTGTTGTTTTAGCACTTTCACTCAACTGTCTGAGCCTTTCTACAAGGTTTTATAGTTGTATATGTGAAGGCTTATAAAACAGTCATATCTATGGGTAACAGTGACATTCACTGCAAGCTATGCTGCATCATCTGATTTGTACAGATCACATTTGTATTCCTAAAAATTACAACAAATCTACAAAACATGGTTTTAAAGATAGCGATTCTTGCTCTCTAAAGGACAACTAAGATCAAATCCATAAGTAGCACCTTGATGTTTAGGCAGGGTGGCTACTAAATGTATCTGCCAAGTGATAGTTGCCTTGGCCAATTGATAGGTCAATTGATTTCACCCTAATTCTGGAATTTCTGCACTTCTCTCCTCTGTCCCTAGATGTCCGGGTATCTGGTGGCATTAGGTAAGACAAGGACATTGCAAGGACAGATTAAGAATGAATGGGGTGTCTCAGCCAATGGGCAGGGGTTTTCTTGGGTCCATTGGCCAGCTTGGAGAGCCTATTTATTTGGGTGGAGTCAGGTAATTGGGGGTTCCGTGCTACCTGGATGGCTGTCTGGGTGGACTTGTGTTGTAATGCTAGGTCATAAGCCTTGGGCCTATCCCAGGGACATCTGGCTGCTAGGCTGTCTGAGGGCCTATCCAGAAGAAAGAGAGCAGCGTAGGGTTGGGACTGTGGCTTGCAGTCCAACCAGAAGTGGCGGTTCCACCGGCCGGGGAACCAGTTGTGGTTGGAGGTATAGGGCAAGATGTCACCACTGAGGGACCATCGACCTCACCACCGGAGACCATTGTGAGTAAGCTGAGGCCAGTACCAGAGCAGACTTCTTGCCAGCCAGGGATGGTGAAGAAGTGGGAAAACTTCAGCAATGCCAAGTCAGGGACCCAACGGGACAGAAGAGGTGACTAGCGGTCCCATCAATCTGCTTTGCATTACATCCACCATGCCTTGCAACCCACTCTACACAGAAGGATGGTAGCTGTCCCTAACCCTGGAGGTCACCATTAGGCCTCAAGGGCCCCGGGACTTGGCTACATATACTTTTATGGATTTGACGTTTTATGGATTTTAAAGGTATAAAGTCATATGTAAATAGTCTTAATCAAATTTAACTGAATTCTTTTAAGTTTTCAAGATTACTGTATTACCTTCTTCTTGTATATTACACCAAGGACTGAGAGATGAGAAGAAAATCTTGTGATATGAGTATAAACTACAATGTACACAGAACTGAATGACTGAAGGCCGCTCAAAATATTGCTGTAGATGTACATGTTTGACATGGTAAATTGTACCTATTACTCAGCATTTGGAAAAGTTATGCAGCAAGAAGAGAACAGTCTGGGTCACTTTAATACAGCAGCACTATAAAGTACCAGTTCAGGTGAAAGGTGTGAATAATCTTCGGGGGGGGGGGGGGGGTTGATGTCAGAAAACAATGAGAGATGAAAAGTGGTGCCAAAGGAGACAGGGTGCCTTGTTTCTGAGTAATAAGCAATATTAAAGAGGAAGTAACGTCTCTTAAAAAAAAAAATACACCCTGCAAGACAAAGGCCTAATGAGCTAGCATGCATAGCATACTAGCTCATTATAAATTACTTACCTGAGATCGAAGACCCGTCATCAGCCCTCGTTCACCTCCTCCGACATCTATCCCAGAGTGACTTCTGGGTATCGCGGCTTCGGCACTGTGACTGGCCGGAGCCGCAATGACGTCACTCCCGCGCATGCGCGGCATGATCGCTGTTAGAAACCACACACGCCGTAGAAATAGGTGCCGCTATTCCTGAAAATATCTCCTAAAACTTTTAGGTTTGGGAGATATTTCTTGCACCTACAGGTAAGCCTTAATCTAGCCTTACCCGTAGATAAAGTGGTTGCAATGGGTTTACAACCACTTTAAGAGATTACCAGTGGAAGGCATAGACACTTGTGATGATCCCCCCTCATCCCATGCACACACACACATACTTCATCTATGCCCTCTGGGAATGACCTTAAGAGGTCTTTCCCAATTTTTAGAGAAGATATTTTACCACATCCTTCACCTACATAGTTCTCCAGTTCTAACCATAGCAGACTTATATTCCTTGTAATTAGCTATACCTGTATATTTAAAATGGAAGGAATTAACTAAAGACGAGTGAAAATTTTGAAATCCAAGCAATGACTTTGCAAGCAGTGAAGCTGAAGTGGTCCAATGGAAGCACACAAACTGGCCTGGCTCCCTTCAGTTACATTCATTTTCTGTTAACAAAGCAGACTACTGCTTTATAGTAATATTTATCATTTTGTTTTGTTGTCAGGTTTTGTTTGGCATAGGAAGCATTTTAATTGCAGCCTCAGGCAACAGAATGGCCGGGTAGACCCCCAAGCGCATTATGTGAATAAATCATTTTTTTTATTTTATTAAAATATGAGATTATTCTGTTACCTAGTGTAGCTCAATTAGTTATTTTTTCAACTTCTTTTCCTAAGAATTCTCAAGAAGTTTTAATAGAATTTATAATGCAATTCTTCAGATCATATTAGAAGTTGTTTTTGCCATCAAATAACAGAGCATAAAGATTTAACCTTAATACACTACAACAGGTATAGTTTGTATTTTTATTTTTCTACTGCAGAGCTGTTTTCAAAGTGCTGCTGCAAAACCCTGCTCAAGCATTTTTTTGCACTCCAGCAGTGACATACCAACTGATGAAATTTATCAGGCACTAGCATTATGTTCAGGTGGGCTTTAAACAGATTGATTTATCATGGGTCCTTCAGGGAGAAGGGGTAAGGCGTGCTTTCATCAATATATATATATCTTCAGAAAAACCTACAGGGCTCTTATTTCATTTAAAGTCTAGCCTTAGCAGTGTGAATTTATGCTTGCGGTAACTCCAGGTTTGGGTGACAATGGTAGTTTTATTTATTTTTTTAAATGGCTTTGAAAATTGAAGAAAGCTCTGTTCCTCAGACGATGTATATACATTTTAGGAGACAGTGCTGTGTGTGTGTGTATAGGTATTACATTTTTTTAGCTTCTAAAAAATGCCAAAGCTTTAGAACATATCTGTATGGGTTTGTGTTCACTATGTTCACAATTCCTCTTTCTTTATCCTATGGCATGTTGTATTTTTAAGTTTAGGTATAAAGAGTTGAAATGCCATTAATAGCATCACTTCAGCCTTGTGATAATGTCTAAGAGGACTTGAAGATGGTCTTTTAAGAGTTTCAGGCTGTTTTGCTGAAAACAACACTAAACAGTTAAACAGGACATTCTCCTATTCAGATGCCTTTTCCTGCATACAGATGGGTTATTTCTAGCAGGGTTCCTGTAAGTAGTGGATTTGGTGGGCTTCTGACTACATAAAAATCTGAAACAAGTGAACTTAGACTACATAAGGAAATAAAGAACGACTGCACTCCAGTGAAAAACAACTTTTTTTATTCTAGAACATCAATAAATGTAATTGCAATGCAGTGCAGCTGGAGAGGTGCGATGACCCTGACGTGTTTCATGCTATCAAGAGCCTACTCATAGGATATCCAAAATGAAAAATCAATCTTACACTCAATACATAACTTGATTGGACATAAGGAGAAGCCTCAGGTGTAACAGATTACTATACTAAAGTTACTGCAAAAACAAAATACATGGCTAAAGTGGGACCACTTTCCTGGGATTGCGGCCATCCCATCCCAGACTTAGTTAGGTGTATATAGCATTTTTATGCTTTATCTGTATTGAGGGAATTTTGAGGTAATCGTCCTTTTTAATAAGCAAATAAACAATCCAAAATGATCCAATTGGGATTAATGGAAAATTATGGAAGTATACTGGATACTATATAAATGACATCTGGATCAGCTGGTACCATTGTGGCCTTTCTGCAAGCAAAAGAGCTGCCTGTAGGAGAGCTTTCATACCTGCTATGGCCGAGAAGTCATTTGTTCAGCGCTTCTTGGAGAGGGTGGAGAGCACTGGCTGGGAGGACTGGCTGCTGCCTGGTAATAGCTGAAAAGGAGAGCCAGGATCCACTGGAGCGAGCTAAGCGCAGATCAGTGTCTCCTAAGGAGCTAGGGGAGACGCAGACACAGCTGAGGATGGATGCTGGAGATACAGCCCACAGGGGAAGAAAGCAGCAGAGGCTACAGGAGGCAGAGGCTGTGGCGGAGCCAGGGGGAGCCTGGACTTTGGAGCATAAGGAAAAGGCCCAGCAGTAGGCGGGGCTAGGCCAATGGTCACCAGGTATGTCCCAGCTTCCTCTGGTGCCAAGCAACAAGTGGTGGTGGACCCACAGCAGCCTTTTGTAGTGGACAGGCTATTCCTAGACATGTGCAAAAGGAAAACATTTGTTTTGTTTCGTTTTAATTCGTTAATTAATTAATTTCGTTTAGTTAGATTCGTTAAATTTGTTAAATTCGTTTTAGGATTTCGTTTCGTTTTCGACCGATTTTCGAATTCGAAAATATTTTGCGTTCCAACTTTGGGTCCACATATCTCAGGGTCACTTAGCGATAGAAACCCCAAATTTGGATATGTTGTAGTGCTAATTCTACTGTGTTTGCATACCAAAGTTTCTAGCTACAAGTGGCCCGGAGATATCTGGCCCCAAAGTCGGGTCGAAAAATGTAATTCCCTGCTGCAGAAAAGTGCTTGACATTTTGCGACCGACTTTGGGGCCACGTATCTCGGGCCACGTATCTCGGGGCCACTTATAGCTAGAAATTTAGTATGCAAATACAGTAGAACTAGCACTACAACCTCTCCAAATTTGGGGTTTCTATCACCAAGTAACCCTGAGATACATGGACCCAAAGTCGGGTCACAAAATATTTTCGAATCCGGTTGAAATAGTTTCAAATGCGGTTGAAATAATTTCAAATGCAGTTGAAAAAATTTCAAATGCTGTTGAAAAAATTTCAAATGCTGTTGAAATAATTTCAAATCATGTTGATACTATTTCAAGTGGATTTGAAAATATTTTGCGACCCGACTTTGAAAAAAAAAATGAAATTGATTCTAACAGTCTGCAGAAGATCTCCAAAAAAAAAAAAAAAAGAAGTGAAATGGCTGTTAATAGTCTACAGGAGATATGCTATTAAATTATATATTTTTTTTTTATTCTGTTCTAATCTTTTCTGTTTGAATTATAACTTTTGAAAGATGGTTATTTACTTATATACATCTGTCACATAAAAAAAAAGATGTGAAATGGCTGTCAAGGATGTCGATCGCGAGGCAAGTACATATGCTGTATGTCATTGTCCACTTGCCACAACACCTGCCACAAGTGCCAAGACACCTGCCACGAGTGCCACGTGACTGACCACAAGTGCCACGTGACCTGCCACGTGACCAAGTTGTGGATTGTACACTTGCCATGTCACCTGCCACAAGTTATGGGGTTCCTAGCACCAAGTGACCCCCAGATATGGGGGATATGTCAAGTACTTTTCTACAGCAGAGAATTACATTTTGTGACCCGACTTTGGGGCCACGTATCTCTGGGCCACTTATAGCTAGAAACCCCAAATTTGGTATGCAAACACAGTAGAACTAGCACTACAACCTCTCTGCATTTCCATCTGCATCATCCACATTCTTCTAACCCTCACACACACCTGCCATCTCCTCACCAGACATCCTGCACACCAAACACACACAATTACACACACACAGCTCACTGTCTGCAAACACGAAAACAAAACTTAATAAAATGCAGTACAAGCTAGCTAGCAGCTAACTTAGCAATATCTCCCCTCTTCTTCACACAAATGGCTGACACAGGTGCATCCTGGACCTGGTAGTGGTGCAAAAAAAGTGCTTCTCAAATAAGATAAATTAAGTACATTTTTTATTTAAAGTCATTTTTGAATTGTAAGACTGTATAATTCTATTCTTATATGTGAAAAATTTGACAGACACA
Organism: Lithobates sylvaticus; assembly: GCA_028564925.1. Taxonomy (NCBI): domain Eukaryota; kingdom Metazoa; phylum Chordata; class Amphibia; order Anura; family Ranidae; genus Lithobates; species Lithobates sylvaticus. Next base: position 455,578,988 of record CM053027.1, on the reverse strand, counting down.
TTTAACAGGAACATAGCTGAATTAGTTTGAAATATTTTCAAATCTGGTTGAAATAGTTTCTAATGCAGTTGAAATAGTTTCTAATGCAGTGGAAATAGTTTCTAATGCAGTTGAAATAGTTTCTAATGCAGTTGAAATAGTTTCAAATCTGGTTAAAATAGTTTCTAATGCAGTTGAAATAGTTTCAAATCTGGTTGAAATAGTTTCTAATGCAGTTGAAATAATTTCAAATCCAGTAGAAATATTTTTAAATTCGGTTGAAATATTTTTAAATCTGGTTGAAATATTTTCAAATCCGGTTGAAATATTTTCAAATGCGACTGAATTTTCGAATTCGGTCAAAAACGAAACAAAATCCGAAAACGAATTTAACGAATCTAACTAAACAAAATGAATTAATTAACGAATTAAAACGAAACAAAACATTTTTTTTCCTTTTGCACGTCTAACACGGATGTCGATCGCAAGGCAAGTACATATGCTGTATGTCATTGTCCACTTGCCACGTCACCTGCCACAAGATGTGTATTGTCCACTTGCCACATCACCTGCCACAAGTTGTGTATTGTTCACTTGCCACAAGTGCCATGACATCTGCCACGAGTGCCACGTGACCGGCCACGCGTGCCACGTGACCGACCATGCATGCCACGTGACCGACCACACGTGCCACGTGACCAGCCATGAGTGCCACATGACCGGCCACGTGACCAAGTTGTGGATAGTCCACTTGCCACGTCACCTGCCACAAGTTGTGGGGTTCCTAGCACCAAGTGACCCCAAGATAGGGGCGATATGTCAAGTACTTTTCTGCAGCAGAGAATGACATTTTGTGACCCGACTTTGGGGCCACATATCTCGGGGCCACTTGTAGCTAGAAACCCCAAATTTGGTATGCAAACACAGTAGAACTAGCACTACAACATCTCCAAGTAACCCCGAGATACGTGGACCCAAAGTCGGGTCGCAAAATATTTTCGAATGCGGTTGAAATAGTTTCAAATGCAGTTGAAATAATTTCAAATGCGGTTGAAATAATTTCAAATCATGTTGATACTATGTCAAGCGGATTATGGGGACTTTGAAAAAAAATGAAATTGATTCTAACAGATATATAGATAGATAGAAGATCTGCAAAAAAAAAAAAGTGAAATGGCTGTTAATAGTCTACAGGAGATCTGCTAAAAAAGAAATAGATGCTAATAGTCTGCAGGAGATCTGGTGAGAAAACAAAATAGATACTAATAGTCTGCAGGAGATCTGCAAAAAAATGAAATAGATGCTAATAGTCTGCAGGAGATCTTATGGGAACAAATAGTAATCTGCATTCTGCAAAAAAAAAAATTAAAATGAAATAGATATTATCTATATTCTATTCTGTTCTATTGTTTTGCTAGTCTAGGCTCTATTTCTATTCTAATCTTTTCTATTCAAATTTGAATTCATTCTATACGAAATTCGAATGTCGGAAAAAAATTATATATAACCCTCTTCCGAAATTCGAATTTAGTATATAATGATTTCCATCTTAATAGAAAAGATTTTAATAGAATATAAAAGAATAGACTAGAAAAACAATAGAACAGAATAGAATAAAATATAATATATTCTATTCTGTTCTATTTTTTTTCTAGTCTATTTTCTATTTTATTATAATCCTTTCTATCCAAAGTTAAAATTAATTAATTAAAAAATTTGAATTCATACTATTTGAAATTCGAATTTATTCTATTCGAAATTCGAATTTCAGAAAATGGTTGTATATTCTTTCTATTTGCACTTGTGGCAGGTGTTGTGGCAGGTGTCTTGGCACTTGTGGCAGGTGTTGTGGCAAGTGGACAATGACATACAGCATATGTACTTGCCTTGCGATCGACATCCATGACAGCCATTTCACATCTTTTTTTTTTATGTGACAGATGTATATAAGTAAATAACCATCTTCCAAAATGTATAATTCAAATAGAAAAGATTAGAACAGAATAGAAAAAAATATATAATTTAATAGCAGATCTCCTGTAGACTATTAACAGCCATTTCACTTCTTTTTTTTTTTTGCAGATCTTCTGCAGACTGTTAGAATCAATTTCATTTTTTTTCAAAGTCGGGTCGCAAAATATTTTCGAATCCGCTTGAAATAGTATCAACATGATTTGAAATTTTTTCAACTGCATTTGAAATTTTTTCAACTGCATTTGAAATTTTTTCAACTGCATTTGAAATTTTTTCAACTGCATTTGAAATTTTTTCAACTGCATTTGAAATTTTTTCAACTGCATTTGAAATTTTTTCAACTGCATTTGACATTTTTTCAACTGCATTTGACATTTTTTCAACTGCATTTAAAAAAAAATTCAACTGCATTTGACATTTTTTCAACTGCATTTGACATTTTTTCAACTGCATTTGACATTTTTTCAACTGCATTTGAAATTTTTTCAACTGCATTTGAATTTTTTTTCAACTGCATTTGAAATTTTTTCAACTGCATTTGAAATTTTTTCAACTGCATTTGAAATTTTTTCAACTGCATTTGAAATTTTTTCAACTGCATTTGAAATTTTTTCAACTGCATTTGAAATTTTTTCAACTGCATTTGAAATGTTTTCAACTGCATTTGAAATGTTTTCAACTGCATTTGAAATGTTTTCAACTGCATTTGAAATGTTTTCAACTGCATTTGAAATGTTTTCAACTGCATTTGAAATTTTTTCAACTGCATTTGAAATTTTTTCAACTGCATTTGAAATTTTTTCAACTGCATTTGAAATTTTTTCAACTGCATTTGAAATTTTTTCAACTGCATTTGAAATTTTTTCAACTGCATTTGAAATTTTTTCAACTGCATTTGAAATTTTTTCAACTGCATTTGAAATGTTTTCAACTGCATTTGAAATTTTTTCAACTGCATTTGACATTTTTTCAACTGCATTTGACATTTTTTCAACTGCATTTGAAATTTTTTCAACTGCATTTGAAATTTTTTCAACTGCATTTGAAATTTTTTCAACTGCATTTGAAATTTTTTCAACCGGATTCGATATCTCGGGGTTACTTGGTGATAGAAACCCCAAATGGAGATTGGAGATGTTATAGTGCTAGTTCTACTGTGTTTGCATACCAAATTTGGGGTTTCTAGCTACAAGTGGCCCCGAGATACGTGGCCCCAAAGTCGGGTCACAAAATGTCAAGCACTTTTCTGCAGCAGAGAATGACATTTTTCGACCCGACTTTGGGGCCACATATCTCGGGGCCACTTGTAGCTAGAAACCCCAAATTTGGTATGCAAACACAGTAGAACTAGCACTACAACATATCCAAGTTTCTATCACTAAGTGACCCTGAGATATTTCGAATTTCGTCCGCGATTTTTCGATTCGAAAAAAATTCGGATTCGGTTAAATTCGTTAGTATTGTAATTCGGTAATTCGGATGCATCCGAATGTCCGAATAATTAAAAATTCGTCCGAATTTAGATTCGGAACATAACGAAATGCACATGTCTAGATATTCCTTCAGGAAGTATTCTCTGTCCAGCTACCCATGGGGTATGCTGTCCTCCTTTGTTCATTCTTTGTCTGCCTGGGTGAAGTTTGTCTCTTCTGTTCCTGTTCCTGCTGCTACCACTGTGTCCTCTTCTTTAGTGACCCACCAAACTTGGTTCTAGCAACCAGACCCAGCACTTACTGTGTAAGGGTTCCCCCCTCAGTTTCTGTCTGAGCTTGTCAAACACGGAAAGGATTTGAAGGGGAGGATTTGTTGATATGTTATCCTTCCTTCCCGCATTTAAGGAATTTGTTCTCAGGTCTGACACGAAGGTTGATGAGGGTAAAGAGGAGGATAGGTGTAGGCCTGTGCCTAGATATTTTTTACAATTGGCTGCAAGCTTATTCTATTTATTCTAGTGTTATGGCTGAGAAGCATCCATATCTATGCAGCAGCCTCTTTCAACATTTGGTCTATGTTTTTGAAGCATATAGGAACTTTGGGGGCCTGGGATGGTATTATTACAATACATTCATTTTGTCAGAAGCTATCTGTCCATTCTGCACTCATGTGGGGTATGAAGGATGTGGGGTTGTGGATGAATTTGATTTTGCCACAAAAGGCTTTTTGTTAATAGACAGTCTACCGCCACAGCCACGTGCATGCTTAAAGGAAGGGCTATTGCTTCACCTGTAATGAAAATCTGTGTAGGTGGAATATCAGCATGAGTGCTATTTTTCAGTAAAGTCTGCACACCAGTGAGGCATGGGACCTTGGTTAGATCGGTATTAAGACAGGGAGAGGGCCCAATTTCTGCTTAATGGTTTTCTTTATGGTTTTCCATTTTCTGGTGAATGTTGTATGGTAGTCGATAATTTGAAATTAGTGCTCCAATTTCTGCAAAAAAATAACTAAAGAAATTTCCAAGGGCCATGTTGCGGGTCCCTTTCTTAGCCCACCATTTAGAACGTCCGTGTTTCTCCTTTGGGAGTGGTTCCCTAAGAAGGAGCCAAACTCTTTCCATATGGTACCCCATCTTTTTTTTTCCATGGACTTTACATTGGATGACGAGATTGATGACTCTTTATGTTCAGTGTTGTATGCGACTTTTGAGGATGCTTTTGTAAAGATTCAATCTTTTGGTCCAGGAGCCTTGTTAGTTAAACGGATATCAAATCTGCCTTCAGACTTTTGCCTATTTCCCCATCAGCCTTCATTTCCCTGGACTTTTATTTTGATTGTGTTTTTTATTTTGACAAAAGCCTTCCTATGGGCTGTTCTTTGTCATGTGCATATTACAAAAGGTTTTCCACTTTTCTCCATTAGGTGCTCTGTTTGGAATCTTGTTGGGATGGTATGGTGCATTACTTGGATGATTTTTTTGTTCATCAGTCCCCCAGATTCTGTTTTGTGTGCTCAGTTGTTGCAGCTGTTTTGTATGATCATGGATTACTTTGGGGTTCCTATAGCAGAAAAGAAGACTTGCATGTTATCCACTTCTGTGGAATTCCCTGATATCCTAATTAATACAGCTGCAATGGAATTCAGTTTGCACCAGGTGAAATTGGAGAAGCTTCAATCTTTGATTCTTGCTGGAAAAGGCTTTTGTTGAAAGAAATGCAGTCATTTGCCTGTTTAAGGTATTTTTATTGCTTTTTTATCTTTCGACATCCGGCTATAAATCTCCCTTTGCCCATTTGCGCCTCACTATAGACCTGCTTGTTTGGGCAAATTTCTTGGACGAGTACAATGGTAGACAATTAGGTGCTCTGTTTGGAATCTTGTTGGGATTGCCTTCAGACTTTTGCCTATTTCCCCATCAGCCTTCATTTCCCTGGACTTTTATTTTGATTGTGTTTTTTATTTTGACAAAAGCCTTCCTATGGGCTGTTCTTTGTCATGTGCATATTACAAAAGGTTTTCCACTTTTCTCCATTAGGTGCTCTGTTTGGAATCTTGTTGGGATGGTATGGTGCATTACTTGGATGATTTTTTTGTTCATCAGTCCCCCAGATTCTGTTTTGTGTGCTCAGTTGTTGCAGCTGTTTTGTATGATCATGGATTACTTTGGGGTTCCTATAGCAGAAAAGAAGACTTGCATGTTATCCACTTCTGTGGAATTCCCTGATATCCTAATTAATACAGCTGCAATGGAATTCAGTTTGCACCAGGTGAAATTGGAGAAGCTTCAATCTTTGATTCTTGCTGGAAAAGGGTTTTGTTGAAAGAAATGCAGTCCCTGTTAGGTATTTTAGCATTTGCATGCAAGGTTATGTTGGATAGGCGTATTATTTCCAGACATTTTTATCTTTCGACATCCGGCTATAAATCTCCCTTTGCCCATTTGCGCCTCACTATAGACCTGCTTGTTTGGGCAAATTTCTTGGACGAGTACAATGGTAGACAATTTTTTCAGGCTGACTTTGTTCAAGCACAGGACTTTCTATTATTTACAGATGCGGCTGGTTCTAGGGGCTTTGGTGCAATATGGCAGTTGCACTGGTGCTGTGGGGCTTGGCCTGATTCTTGGGTGAGGAAAAAAGCCACCAGGAATATTGTGTTGCTAGCACTTTTCCATTTAGTAGTGGCTCTGGAGCTTTGGGATGTGCAATGTGACGACCAAGGCCATCTTTAATGCAGGGAAAAAGGGGCACCTCCTGAGAGCCCTGGACCTCTGATAGCCCCTCCCCTAGACCTCTGAGAGCCCTGCCCCAGAATTCTGAGAGCCCTCCCACCGGACCTCTGAGAGCTGGTGGTGAGCTGGCTGGCCAGGATAGGTCTTTTTCTCCATAGACTGCCTGTGGACTGTTATGTTAAACCCTGACAGTGTTGCCAAATGTATAGCTGTGCATTGCTGAAAGGTAGAATTTTAAAATTGGCTACTTAGTTGATCACCTCCTGTAGTCCATCCACTGTCTCTGGTCAACTCCTGTAGTCCATATGCAGTCTCTGGTTATCCCCTGTAGGCCATCTACAGTCTCTGTTTATCTCATGTAGTTTATCCGCAGTCTCTGATTATCTCCTGTAGTCCATCTGCAGTCTCCTATTATCTCATGTAGTCCATCTGCAGTCTCTGGTCATCTCCTGTAGTCCATCCACAGTCTCTGGTCATCTCCTGTAGTTTATCTGCAGTCTCTGGTCATCTCCTGTAGTATGTCTGCAGTCTCTGACCATCTCCTGTAGTACATCTAACACTAAATAATATGCACAACCGTTTGGTGTGTTATGGACTGCAATTGAGGCCCCAAAAATCTCATCAGTTGACCATACTGGGATGCAGTCTCAAAACAAGCTTTACTGTATGTCCACAAAATAAATTAAGTGTATGAGGTCAGATCAAGACCTTTGTGACTTAAAGTTTCACCACAAAGGCCTCTTTCACAAGTGCTACAGTCTCTTCTGCCCCTCTATAAAGTTGTCCACGGTTGATCGCTTTGCAGCGGCAGTTTGCTGGCATTCAGCAGGAGATGGCTTGTGGCTGTGGTGTCTGTGACTTCAATGGGCAAGTTTGACAGTGATGCCGCCTGTGAAACTTGACAAGTTGGGTTAAACTTGCAGCACAGTGAAGCTAAGCATCAATGTCACGGCAATGTATAGTCAACGCAGCAGCTGCTATGTTAATTTAGAGGTATGTAGTCAAGGGGTGGTTTTGTTTAACCACTTTAAGACCGGGCCTCTTTTTTAGATGTGGTGTTACAAGTTAAAAACAGTTTTTTTTTGCTAGAAAATTACTTAGAACCCCCAAACCTTATACATTTTTTTCTAACACCCTAGAGAATAAAATGGCAGTCGTTGCAATACTTTCTGTCACACCGTGTTTGCGCAGCGGTCTTACAATCGCACTTTAAAAAAAAAAGAAATGCAGAAACAATTGTTTCTGCATGCTATGGATGCAGGGACCTGCATGCAAGGACCTGATGGCCAAAACATGTAAGCATACACCATATTACCAAAAGTATTGAGGCACCTGGCTTTACACGCATGAATGAATGGCATCTCAAATTCGACGGTGCGGGTCTGCCACCATTGTCGCGCGATAAAACGTGCTGCAATCGCGGCAACCTGCATTTTACCCAAAAATAGTTCAGGAGCTACTTTGGGGCGACGTGCATCCCACAATGTGGGTTTGCCTTGATTTCAGCATGATTTTTGTGCGACAATTGTGGCAGACTTGCACCGCAATTTGAGGTGTCATTCAAATGAATGGCATCTCAAATTTGAGTTTCTCATTCTGTCATTCACACCTTGGCGCTGTCAAATCATGGTCAGATCCGCGGCAGATATGCCTGTGATACAAAATGCTGTAGTGTGAATGCAACCTAATGCCGCGTACACAGGAGCGGAATTTCCGTCGGAAAAATCTTTTTTTTTTTTGACGGAATTCCGCTCAAGCTTGGCTTGCATACACACGGTCACACAAAAGTTCACTGAACTTTCGACCATCAAAAACGTGGTGACCTACAACACTATGACGAGCCGGGAAAATGAAGTTCAATACTTCCAAGCATGTGTCGAATTGTTTCCGAGCATGAGTAGGAATTTTTTTGCGCGTCGGAATTGGTACAGACGATCAGAATTTCCAGACAGAACTTTTTCCAACCGGAAAATTTACAACATGCTCTCAACCTTTTGCTGGCTGGAATTCCGCCAGCAAAAGTCTGATGGAGCATACACACGGTAGCATTTTCAGACCAAAAGCTCTCATCAGACTTTTGCTGGCGGAATTTCTGCTCATGTGTATAAGAGTTCCCTTCACTGGAACTAAGAGGCCAAGCCCAACCCCTGAAAAACAACCCCACACCATAATCCCCCCTCCACCAAATGATTTGGACTAGCGCACAAAGCAAGGTCCATTAAGACATGGATGGACAAGTATGGATTGGAGGAACTTGATTGGGTTTGTTAGCACTCACTAAATACTCTCCTTGAGATAACAGTAAGTGGACACTGAGCATAGGACAGCTCTGCATTTATGACATGATCAACCGTTTTTTTTTTTTTTTTTTTTGCACTTATCAAACAGATACAGTATAATTAAACACTTTCAATTGTATATTTAACAGTCCAAAGGATAGAAAATAGGAAAAGTTAATTATTACCATTAAAAAAATAACTTTAAGAAAAACAATAAATGTAATAATGTATGCAGGGGTAACTTCAGCCCAATTCCAATGTATGCTTTAGACAAAGCAAGGAAAGCTTACACTCTGTGTCAGATTTTAAACACTGTTTGCGCCTCTGCTGAAGGGACTCCCTTACATTTTCTGTTTGTTTTTCATAAATTGGACAGAAAGTGAGTGTAAATCACCCTTTTTGGCACACAAACAGCAATACAATTGTGAAAGAAGTTATAACATGTCTTTATTCTGGTAGAAAATGTGTCTTATTTTCTGCCTGTGTTCTTGTTGAGGGTCCAGTCACTTCTTGTTCTGTCTGACACCTGCCAAATAGACAGGCATTTGGAGCTTTTCCTATCTTTATAACACTAAAGGAACATTTTGGCTGAAGAGTTTTTCATTTAGGGTTCCAGAAACTAGCAATATGTCATTTATTGCCACTGGTTAACTGTAAAACTGTAAGAAAGTGTTCATATATTCTGGGCATGTGTTTAGATAAGTCAGTTAAGGGTTTAACTGATGTGGAAGTGTTCACTTTTTTTATGATGATGTATGGAATATATAGTCTTGAAAAAAAAGTAGTGAGTGTAATAGATGTAACAGAACCACTTCCAACACTATGGCTTCCTTCAGTCTGAACCTTCAGAGATCAGATATTATAGCCAATTGTACAACACTAGCCGACACTAGCTTGTAGGAACATGGAATGTTTATTTGAACAAACTCACACAAAAATATATACCACAGGAGGACACCCCCCTCCTGATCATATTACCCTAACAATACAACTGTAACCAGATACATAATTAATTAGTAATTGAAACCAGCCTAGGTGACTCGAATATTCGGCCCCTACAACAGTGAATACAAAGCACACATTATTACAAATATAAACACATCCCACAAGGGTAGGCTAGGAGAGACCAAAAGTGTTCCAATTAACACAATTAACAATACAAACTGTGATCTCCCCCCTCCTCAGCCTAGTAGGCAACAGACTATAACAGGAGACCTCAGTAACAGACTGTCTGGCACCTACATTTAAGATATCGATGTGACCAGTTCTTTCAATAAACATGTATAGTCCAGAATCAAACAAACCAGAAAAAGTCTTTATATATTTCTTGAGAGATATTGTTGATATGTTTTACTGTCCCATTTGAAGTACTTCAAACCACATTCTCAGTGTCCATTAAGTAGCTGTCCATCCTTTTCCTGGTCACCCTGTGCCCCTAATAGACACAGAATAACTTCAAGCGGGCCTATTGAGCTGTTTCCCAACCTCTCTAAAGTAAGTTGGGCTCCATGAACCCCCCACCTGAAGTAACTCCCGTCACAATAGATAATTGTGAATTTTGTCTATGAGATTTTATTTTAGAAAGACAATGCTATGTGTAAGTCCCCGTTCACACTTGAACATATTGTAGCTATAAGCTCAAAAACGCTCAAAAAACAACAACCTATTGTTTTCAATAGCTCTTGTTCACATCTAAGCATTATTTTCCTTGCAGCAAAATGCCTGTAGCTCAAAAAAGTACATGAGCTACTTTTCATGCAGAATTGATAATTTTGTCCCCATTGACTTCAATGGAAAAGCCTGAAAAGTGCGACAGGCCCTTTTTTTGGGCATTTTTTCAAGCTTTTTGTTGCATGTTTTCTGCTCAAACAGCAGCTCTCCACCTTTTTTCAGCAGCACTCCACACATTTTAGCTGAAAAACGCCTGAAAAAAGCTGCAAACAAAAACATGCAACTCTTGAAAATGTGGTGCTTAGGTCTGAATGTGGCCTAAAAGAAGTTGTGGCAATTATCTATGGAAATCTCTTTTGGTTATGGATTTTTCAATAACATAAAAATGTTGTTATGGAAAGGTAAAAGGAATAAACAAATTTAAAAAAAATCAGTAGATACATGCAAGCACATTTTAATGTAAAATTCTCTATTTTTGTACAAAACTTTTTTCAAGCCTTCTTTATGTGATTTTTTTTATTTACAGCATTTTTTTTCATTTGTTTTGAAAGTGCCACAGGCTGATCACCTCCATGCCACGTCGCATTGACGCAGTAATTCATGCAAAAGGAGCCCCAACCAAGTATTAAGTGCATACTATACTGTTCATGGACTTACTTTTCAGTAAGCCAACATTTCTGTATTAAAAATACTTTTTTGGTCTTATGTAATTTTCGAATTTTCTTTGATACTGAATTTTGGATTTTCACTAGCTGTAAGCCATAATCATCAAAATTAAAATAAATAAATGCTTGAAATATATTACTCTCTGTGTAACGCATCTTTATAAAATATATGAGTTTCACTTTTTGAATTGAATTACTGAAATAAATTAACTTTTTGATGATATTCTAATTTTATGAGATGCACCTGTAAATGGGAAATTGAACTAAACTTGTCCCTTATGGGCCAACAGTGGCAAAAGGCCATCCAAAATAATTACCTCTTTACCAGATGCTGAGCATTGGTGCAAAAAATACATCTTAAATGGTAAGTTACTTCTTATACAGTGGCTACATGTTCAAAATAGGGTTCTTACTTATTTTGGAGAGGCTGTGATCATGACTTCATATTCATAGCTTTTGGAACACAGTCTCAAGATTGCAATCTGACATCATGCAGATCCTTACAAGGGTCACCATAGATCAGGCAGCACTGAGTGTGAACCTAGAGAGATTCAGTTTTCCATTATGAGCTCCAACTATGTACATACTATTTGCAGCATGACTAATATTGTTGCGTAACTGGAAATCACAGATTATTCCCAAACTAGAAGAAGTTATCAGACTCATAAATGAAATTCATGGGTATGAACAGATTATGGCATAAAAGGATTGTTACATCAATATTTCATGAGCTCTGGGACCAGTGGGAGAACTATAAACATAAAAAGGTGTTTTATGTTGCTACAACCCTTTCTTAGGAACTCCCTTTCATAAATACCTCTTACTAAATGCTTAGAGGTTTAAACTTCTGTATCTTTGTTACCTTGTGAAAATCCATAATATTGATGAGAGACTGAATCAAAAAGCAAGGGGTAGGGAAAACTGCCCAGCAGTGTCTAACCCTGGAGGGATAGCTATAAAGCCCACTGCAAAGCAAATATTGTACAAAATATGAAAATGTTAAAACAGGCTACACAACATCTCCTCAATCCCTGTCAACTGCCCTCTTAAAAGTGATCCACTGCAAAGTGCTCTTCAGAGGGCAAAATCTGTATAAATATGCCCACTGTGCTGATGATGACCTTATTGGCGTGAATAAAAGGGTTTCAAGCAAATGTATTTGTGGCAATGTAATAAACCATAAAAGATGATAGCAGAAGTGGCAAAGTAAAAACTGAAAGACAAAATATATACAATGAGACGGGTAGCCCAATAGACTATACACATTGTCACTGATTACTAGCTAGAAGGTGCAGCTTGAAGCAGCCATGGGTGATTGCTGGGACACTGTGAAAACAAAAGGGAAAAGACAAGCACAACATTCATAGTGTAGTAAACAAGATGAACGATATGTATTAATAATTAAAAACACACTCACAAAATAGGAGCTTGTGCAAAGTGGTAAAAGTCAAGGCTGCTGCCTCTGGAGCCCGGAGCCACTGTGGAATTCCCCTGCTTCGGCCGTGAGCAGGAGGAAAAGAGCACAGGCAGGGAGACAACCCGACCAGGGATAGAAGTCAGAGCCTGGATGGAGAGGATGCCTGACACCGCTGGGGGTGTGCTGGGAGATAGGGATGCATTTCATCTTCATCTTCTTCAGGCTGTTTTTTTGCCATGGTTACAACTTTGTTGTATTACAATGATACTACATTCTCTTTGTTATGTCTGCCTTCTTTAGGCATGCAGAATGATGCAGAATTGTAACTTTGACAGTTTTCCTTGATGTTATATGTCTTTATGAATATCCAAGTTTTCTGTATGTTATATAAAATGTAATAACAATATATTTTTTTATTTCAATGTTTTTATTGATATTTCAATAGTAACAAGTAACACGTATATACTGTGATACAGAGATGATAATCAAGATATGACAAAAGAGGAAAAAAAGGAAAAAATAAAATAATCATGTAGAATTCTAATAATAGATGCTAGTAATAGTAGCTAATAATATTAGTACACAGCGCTTAAAAGAAAAAGTAAAGTGAGAATACAGTTCTGCCAGCATCAATGTAAAGGACAAGGGTTCGAGGCAATGAAGCTTACATCTTCGGAGATGAGAGTAGGCTATCATGTAATGACTCTATATTATTAAGCTAGAACAAGAAATGTAAGCAGTTGCGATAGGAAGAACAAGACCTTAAGCAAATTATACAGTAATAACAAAGTTGAGCACTATATTGTTGTTAATAAAGTATATTATCAGGTATTTTTATGTTATACGTCCCACGTTTCCCATTGTTTGTCGAAGGATTTACATGACGAGGAGTTAAGGGCCAGTAGGCGTTCAAAGGTTCGGTTTCTATTCACTAGAGTAATCACTTCAGATATATTAATGGATGTGGAATTTTTCCAGTTACGAAGGATAAGGTTACGGGCTGCCAACAGTATGTGTGTGGCTATTGCTCTGTATTCTGAAGGGAATTTCTCTATTCCAATGTTTAGAATTGCTAAGGGAGGGGTTGGTTTCGTTAGTATCCCAGTGACCGAGGAGATTATCCGAAAAGTTGCATTCCAAAAACTAGTAATGTTTGGGCATTCCCACAATATATGTAGGAGGTTGCCTATTTGTCCGCACTGTCTCCAACAAGAGGAGGATGTGCCCGGAAAGAAAATGGATAGTCTGTAGGGCGTATAGTGCCACCTGTTTGTAAGTTTGAGCATCATTTCCCAATGGTTGACGCAATGTGAGTGTTTGTGTATTGCTGCAAAGGTGTGTGTCCATTGATCTTCTGTGTACGTAGCGTTTAGTTCTTTTTCCCATTTCCTGATGGCTGATGTTTTTTGAAAAATGTGTTTATGCTGGAGGAGATTGTAGAATAATGAGATCCCTTTAGCAGGTTGTGGTTGTTTTGCATAGAATTGCCACACTTTAGTTGGTAGGTTGAATTTAGGTATGGGATGGGCCTTCAGGAAGTGGGAAATACGAATGCAAGAGAATAGCAGATTATCAGGGAGATGGAAGGTGGATATCATGTGTCCTGGGGATCTAGGAGTATGATGTATGAATAGGTCTTGAATATGGTTTATTCCATGTTTGAGAAGCTTTGTGGTAGACAGTGTAGGTATTTTGGCCCCTAATAGAGTGATCGGAAGGTTATAAGTGAGTTCTGTAAAGTCGTTATGTTGTATTTGTTGTAGGAACCTCCAAGCCTGTAAAGAGGATTGGATTGTCGGGGGTAAATGTCTTACTTCCCAGGGTATCCACAGATCACTCATCAGGAATGCGAGAGGGTCATTTGTTGGGAGTATCGAGCGCTCAAGTTCTACCCACAGAGGAGAGTTGTCATCGTAGAACCAATATTTTAGTTGATCCAGTCTTACTGCCCACAGGTAGTCTTGGAGATCTGGTAGTCCCGCTCCCCCGACACGCTTGTGTGATATTAGGTTAGTTCTTGGACATCTAGCTTTCTTACCACCCCAGGTGAATTTACAGGACAATGTAGACATGGTGCAAACTTAGTTACGTGGTATGGGGAGAGGGAGGGATCTAAAAATGTAAAGGATCTGCGGCAGAATAGACATTTTAAATGCTGCTATTTTGCCCAACCATGAAATTTCTATTTTGGAAATAGTTTGCAGTTGTTTCTCGAGTGTATGTATGAAAGGTTTGAGGTTGGCTTCAACGATGGACGAGGTAGAGTTGGTTAAAGTAATACCCAAATAGGATATTCCTTTAGTTGCCCACGTGTACGGAAAAGCATTCTATAGTGTTTGTTTAACAGTGGATGGAATTCCTAAGTTTAGAATTGTAGATTTGGTGAAGTTGACTCGGTAATAGGATATCTGTCCAAAATTTTTGAGAATTGTGTGGGCTCTTGGAAGGGAAGATTGTGGGTTGGTTAATAGCAATATTACATCGTCTGCAAAAAGGTTAATAACATGTGCGTTACGACCGACGGTGAAGCCTGAGATATTGGGGTCTGATCTAATGGATTCAGCAAGAGGTTCCATCATAAGATTAAAGATTGTGGGGGAAAGGGGGCAGCCTTGTCGGGTACCGTTGGATATAACGAAGGGTCTGGATAAGAATCCCGAGGTGTGCACCTGAGCAGAAGGACATGAGTACAATGCCATCATAGCCGCTAGTATGGAGCCCTTAAACCCAAACTTTTCTAGTACCAATTCCATATAAGTCCAGTGGACTCGATCGAACGCCTTCTCTGCATCTATGGATAGAAGCAGAGAAGGCGTTCGGGATTCAACAGCATGGTGAATAATATTTATAACACGTCTAGTTGCGTCTGAGGTCTGTCTCCCCTTCACGAATCCCATCTGGTCTTGTTTAATTAGAAGTGGAATAATATCTGCAAGTCTTTTGGCGAATAATTTAGCGTAAATTTTAATATCAGAGTTGAGGAGAGAAATCGTCCTAAAGTTTGCTGGGGTAGTGGGATCTTTCCCTGGTTTGGGTAGAGTAACAATGTGGGCTCTCAGCATCTCCTGGGGAAAAGATGATTTTTCTCTCGCCAGTGTAAAGATCATTTGCATGTGAGGGGCTAGAGTTTCTGTGAACATTTTGTAGTAATCGTTGACAAAACCGTCAGGACCAGGCGATTTGCCGTTAGGTAGTGTATTTGTGATTTTCACTATCTCTGGAACAGTAAAAGGGGAATTCAGTATCTCTAGGTGATCATCTGTCAGTGTTGTGAGGTTTATATTCTGTAGGAATTGTTGTATCGCTAGTGTAGTTGGTTGGGGTGTGGAGGTGTCTTTGTTGAGATTGTATAGTGCCCCATAGAAGTCAGCAAATTGGTTCTCTATGTCTTGTGGATTAGTGATTTTGTGGTGTAGGGACTCATGGTGTAAATATGCTATTCTGGACTTGATACGAGCTGTTTTGATCCTACTAGCCAGGTACTTCGCAGGCTATGTCAGGGGTGAGATTGTTAAGAAAGAAATCACGGAGATGCTGAGAGATCACACGTGCTGTGCGGGGTTCTTGTAACAATCTGGAGTTACATCGCCAGATGGGGGGTGAAGGGGAGACCCCCTGTTCTGCAATAGTCAGAGATATTGCGGCGTGGTCAGACCAGGTTATATCGTAAATCTGAGTGGAACTAATGCGTTGTAGGAGCCATTGATCCACTAGGAACATGTCGATGCAAGAGTAGGAGCAGTGTCTGGTGGAAAAGAAGGTGTAGTCCCTCTCGTTGGCATGGAGGCATCTCCATGCGTCAAACAGTTCCTGTTTGTGTAGTGGGCTCTGCAGGGTCCTGGGTCTGTTGGAATTCTTTGTGGTGGTATCTACATCCGGGTCCACTATAAGGTTGAGGTCACCTCCCAAAATGATATTGCCGTACCGTAGGGAAGTTATCTTTAGAAAGACTTTTTGTAGAAAGCGTATCTGGTGTTTGTTAGGGGTATAAACTGTAACAATCGTATACGGTTTAGAGTTGATGTCTCCCGTTATTATAATATATCTTCCTTTTTCATCAAGATATGAGTGTTTGAGTTGGAAAGATACGGAGCTCGTGATTGCTACCATCACACCTCCTCTTTTGCTATCAGGTGTGCATGCTAAGAATGCATGGGGATATTCTTTGTGGCATGATGGTGCCTTTTGTGATTGAAAATGAGTCTCTTGGACACAGCGAATGTCCGTTTTGTGTTTGAGGGCTTCTTTCCATTAAGAGAAACGCTTGGCCGGGTGGTTCAGCCCACGAGTGTTAACGGATAAACATGTGATAGTCATTTATAGTGTTGGTGGGAGTGATAGTTGGTGGTGCATTGTGTGTACTCACTGTGTTCCAGTGAACATCTTCTGGAGTCCTTAGCCAGGCGTTGGTGGCGAGAATATTCAGGGATTGTAATCTCAGCATCAGAGGATTAGGTAATTTGAGTGAAGCAGCTGTGTACAAAAAGTAAAAAATAAAAGGAATATAGGAAACAAAACATGAACTGGTAAAGTGGAAGGTTCATAAAAAAGGATCTGAAAACTGATCCACGTGCAGATATTTCTGCGTTAGTGGGTAGAGCGAAAGGAAGCTAAAAGAAACATTAGACTCCTTCAACCGGAGAACATTTTGTTAATGTGTAAAATTAAATTTAGTTGGTTAGGCACCACCGGAATGCTTTTTGTTGTCACGTTTGTGCGATACCACCTGCCATTCAGAATGAAGCATCATCGGTTGGGATGAGGAAGCAGATGGCACATTTTGGTCAGGAAGTATTCCCCATTGACGTAGGGTTGATAGGCCTTCTTCCAGCGAAGTGATAGATTTCATGGTGCCATTGTGGGTGATCGTCAAGGTCGCGGGGTATTTCCATTTGTGTAAAATCTTGTGATTGCGCAATGCCTTGGTGATTGTTGCCTAGTTGCGGCGCCTTTGTAGGGTGTGTCTGGTGAGGTCTGGCAGTAGGAGGATGTCAGTATATTGTGGAGGAATGGCATCTTGTTTACGGGTTGCCTGAAGTATTTTTTCCTTAACATGGAAAAAGTGGACCCTCAGAAGGATATCTCTAGGTGTGCTTTCTGGGATGAAGGACGGTTTGGGGATTCTGTGGATCCTGTCTATTATGAGGTCCTGCGTCATCAGTTCAGGGACTAGAGTGGAGAATAAGGCTTGGGCATATGGTAGGAGCTGCGTGGTTGGCACTTATTCTGGGACTCCTCTCAATTTGATGTTGTTCCTCCTGTTTCTGTCCTCGAGGTCAGCGACTTTGTCTTTTAGCCAATTTATGTCCTCTTCCTGTGCTACGTGAGCATCCACCATAGTGTTGTATGTGGAGGCAAAGGTGTCCATCTGCCTCTCTGTATGATCCACCCTGACCCCTAATGCTTGTACAGCTTTGTGGCACTGTGTGATCTCCTTTACCATGTCAGACTGTAGTGAGGATCTGAGGGAGAGAAGCATCTCTTTTAGCATGGTATCGGAGATAGGTCTGTCAGCTGTGGGGTAGTCAGCTATGGGGTCCGTTTGTGGAGCTGCAGGGAGAGTGTGCTGTGGTCCGCTTACCTCCATAGCAGGGGTGTCATGTGGCCCTCCAGGAGATGAGAGCCTTGGCTTGGATTTTGCCGGACTCCTTGTGGACGGACTAGCTGTGCCAAAAGATGATGTGCTGAAGGATTGGGATCGCGGGATTCCCGGGCGGTATCGCCGTGCCTGTGTGTCAGGTGCGCGGCCCTCTCCTCAGGTCCTTGTGTGTGGAGACTACCGCCGCCGCCGCCATTTTGCGGAGCCCCGCGGGATTTCTGACTGAAGAAATCTGGCAGTTTGCTGGGTTGCGGCGGGTTCTTCCTGCGCCGTGTCATGCCTGGGGGTGTTTGGCGGGTTAGCAGGGCTGTGTATTGGTCCTATGGAGCCCGTGTTTTTCCGGTGGTGGCTATTGTCTCCGGCGGCCGAGCGGAGCTCTGAGACTAAACGTCCATCTTAGAGCTCGGACGCCACGCCCCATAACAATATATTTTTGAAAAAAAAAAGGTAGTTACAAAATGTGGGAAAGTAAATTGTCTGCACATAAAATGATAGTAGAGCATATTATCCACATGAGAATTGCTAAGGTGATTCCTCTGTTAAAGGAACATTTACAAAGAGAACAAGAAGCACAGAGAATGATATATAACTGGTTTTCCAAGCTTAGAAAAATCCAGATTGGGGACTGGATGGCTGTACATATTCTCACAGTAGAGCGTAAGTTCCTGGTCAGGTGATAGGGGCTATTCAAGGTAGTAGGTATATTTTAAAGTACATCAAACTTGTAGCCATATCAAATCTACCACATGAAACTGTTAATAGTCTGAAAGGACAAAGAGAGCAGGTAGGTGCCCTGGCTGAGGTTAGTACTAACCCCCTTGTAGGGGTGGACTTAGTCTCAGCTGCCACTGCCCTGTCCAAGCCACAAACCCATTGGGTAAAATCGTTTTTTTTTTTTTTACAGAGGAATAGGGAGTTTTTTCAGGACTGTCAGACATTACCAGGGTTATTGAGCTTAACATTGTCATTGAACCTAATGTAAAGGTTCAGGTAAAACCCTATTCCCCCAAGTAGACAAACTGATAGAGAGGTTGGGGCTAGCCCAGTATATTACCATCCTAGGAGTCAGAAAGGGGTACTGGCAGATACCTTTAACTAAGGAAGCCAGAAAAGAGACTACTTTTTCCACTCCAGAAGGCCACTTCCAATATAAAAGAATGCTATTTGGATTACATTCTACCCTGGCTACTTTTCAGAGGGCAATGGATAAAACACTACACCAGAAATATACCTCAGTGTGTTTGGACAACATTGTTACAGTGCCTTGCAAAAGTATTGACCCCCCTTGGCTTTTTACCTATTTTGTTATATTACAGCCTTTAGTTCAATGTTTTTGTTATCTGAATTATATGTGATGGATCAGAACACAATAGTCTAAGTTTGTGAAGTAAAATTTGAAAAATAAATACATAGAACTATTTTTCAGAAATAAAAAAAAATTATAATTGGCATGTGCATATGTATTCACCCCCTTTGAAGTCCACAAAAAGCTCTGGTGCAACCAATTACCTTCAGAAGTCTCATAATTAGTGAAATGATGTCCACCTGTGTGCAATCTTAGTGTCACATGATCTGTTATTACATATACACACCCTTTTGAGAGGCCCCAGAGGCTGCAACACCTAAGCAAGAAGTACCACTAACCAAACACTGCCATGAAGACCAAGGAACTCTCCAAACAAGTAAGGGACAATGTTGTTGAGAAGTTCCAATCAGGATTAGGTTATAAATAAATATCCAAATCTTTGATGATCCCTAGGGGCACCATCAAATCTATCATAACCAAATGGTAAGAACATGGCACAACAGCAAACCTGCCAAGAGATGGCCGCACACCAAAACTCACAGACCGGGCAAGGAGGGCATTAATCAGAGAGGCAGCACAGAGACTTAAGGTAACCCTGGAGGAGCTGCAGAGTTCCACAGCAGAGACTGCAGGAAATATGGATGGTGCTAAATACAGGGATATTCTTGAGCAAAACCTGTACCACTCTGTGTGTGATTTGAGGTTAGAATGGAGGTTAACCTTCAAACAGGACAATGACCCCAAACACACTGCTAAAGCAACACTTGAGTAGTTTAAGGGGAAACATGTAAATGTGTTGGAATGGCCTAGTCAAAGTCCAGACCTCAATCCAATAAAACTTGGTCAGACTTAAAGATTAATAAAAGTGAAAAGTGTGGCGCTAAAAAGTGTATCTGGACCTTAGACGTAGATAGAAATGTAATCCTAAGTACACAGGCCAATGTTCAGAGTTTAGTCTGTATAAAAAATCACATCCAGATAGTGAAACCTATGTGATCCACATCAAGATGATATTAAGGTGTTTCAAAAAAAACAAATTATATATATATATATGATCCATGCACAACAACTGTACATAGAAAATTACTAGGATTTGTCTTACCAGGTAGTTATAAGAAAATTACCTGAACAGATAATACAAGTGTGTCACAGAACCTCAAACGAATTCAATGTAATTAGTGCACTATTGTGTATTGTGAAAAAGCTTTATACTAGATACCCAGCTGTAAAACCTATATCCAAATACTACAATATAGTATCGTGCAAAAACAACAAAAAATCTGCAAAAATGCCCAGCACCGCATATGGTACGTGGGCTGAGTATTCAGAACAGAAGAGGACAGTCTGTAGAAAACTGAAAAGTGCTATAAATCACTAAGTGACTATAATCATACAACAGTCCATATGATGGAGTTCATAAATGTAAGTGAATACACATTCGTATGATGATTCTTATATATTCTGTTCAAAAATGCTACATCCTCTTTAAGTCGGACAACATCTTGAACTATGTGATGAAGAACGAGGTCTGGTACGCTTACCGCACAAGATGGACCCACTGACCGTTGGTGAGGGGTCAAACGAGCTTGGGTGTGCCAGCTGGTGATGTTTATGAAGTGATGAGCCAGGAACAAGACTGAGCCAGCGCAACAGTCTGTACTCACCCGCTTTCAGATGATAAAGAAACCACCAAACTCTCAAGGGTAATGAAACCGCAAGGACACCGTTTTAAATCATTAGCCTTTGCCCGAAATCCTCAATAGTTCAGGAGCATGGAGACAAAAAAAGAGATAGAGGGCCTCCTCATAGCGTAAAAAAATCCGGTAACGGATTATATTTATTTTAGAGGAGTGCCTGCCCCTGTGGAAGTCTTTTGAGACGAAACGCGTCGGTTGGACACGCTTGATTTACCACTACTGCGTTACTTCATCTTGTTTTTATTTATTTTTGATTTGATGGCAAGATTTTGAAATTATATGGTGGAAGTTTATACACTCCTCTAAAATAAATATAATCCATTACCGGATTTTTTTACGCTATGAGGAGGCCCTCTATCTCTTTTTTTGTCTCCATGCTCCTGACCTATTGAGGATTTCGGGCAAAGGCTAATGATTTAAAACGGTGTCCTTGCGGTTTCATTACCATTGAGAGTTCGGTGGTTTCTTTATCATCTGAAAGCGGGTGAGTACAGACTGTTGCGCTGGCTCAGTCTTGTTCCTGGCTTCACTTCATAAACATCACCAGCCGGCACACCCAAGCTCGTTTGACCCCTCACCAACGGTCAGTGGGTCCATCTTGTGCGGTAAGCGTACCAGACCTCGTTCTTCATCACATAGTTCAAGATGTTGTCCGACTTAAAGAGGATGTAGCATTTTTGAACAGAATATATAAGAATCATCATACGAATGTGTATTCACTTACATTTATGAACTCCATCATATGGACTGTTGTATGATTATAGTCACTTAGTGATTTATAGCACTTTTCAGTTTTCTACAGACTGTCCTCTTCTGTTCTGAATACTTAGCCCACGTACCATATGCGGTGCTGGGCATTTTTGCAGATTTTTTGTTGTTTTTGCACGATACTATGTTGTAGTATTTGGATATAGGTTTTACAGCTGGGTATCTAGTATAAAGCTTTTTCACAATACACAATAGTGCACTAATTACATTGAATTCGTTTGAGGTTCTGTGACACACTTGTATTATCTGTTCAGGTAATTTTCATATAACTACCTGGTCAGACAAATCCTAGTAATTTTCTATGTACAGTTGTTGTGCATGGATCATATATATATATAATTTGTTTTTTTTGAAACACCTTAATATCATCTTGATGTGGATCACATAGGTTTCACTATCTGGATGTGATTTTTCATACAGACTAAACTCTGAACATTGGCCTGTGTACTTAGGATTACATTTCTATCTATGGTTAAGGTCCAGATACACTTTTTAGCGCCACACTTTTCATTTTTATTTTACTACACAATGTGTCTCATTGTTGTGTCGGCAGCTTGCCATAGGGGAGGCGCAGCTATATACTTTTATATTTTCCAGACTTAAAGATTGCTGTTCACAAGTGCAAACCATCAAACTTGAAGAAGCTGGAGCAGTTTTGCAAGGAGGAATGGGCAAAAATCCCAGTGGTAAGATGTGGAAAGCTCATAGAGACTTATCCAAAGCGACTTGGAGCTGTGATAGCCGCAAAAGGTGTCTCTAGAAAGTATTGACTTTATGGGGGTGAATAGTTATGCACATTTACTTTTTCTGTTATTTTGTCCTATTTGTTGTTTGCTTCACAATAAAAAAAAACATCGTCAAAGTTGTGGGCATGTTCTGTAAATTAAATGATGCAAATCCTCAAACAATTCATGTTAATTCCAGGTTGCGAGGCAAGAAAACACGAAAAATGCTAAGGGGGGTGAATACTTTTGCAAGGCACTGGGAGTCCCGTATTCCCCAAGCTCAGGCTGTGTTGGATTATTTGAAGCAGGAAAGGTTTACCTGTTAACCTGGAAAAGTGGACCATTGAAATGGAATAGACTAGGAACCTAGGGCACATCATGTGTAGGATTTGGTGAAGCCCCAGTTGAAAAATGTAGAGGCCCTTCAGGCTTGGCCTCGCCTCACCACAAAGAAATAGGTCAGAGCTTTTCTGGGCATTGTTGGGTACTACTGAAGGTTTGTCCTCTACTTAACAACTATTGTTACACCACTAACAAACTTGACAAATAAGTTAGTCATGGTCAAATGGAATGCCAAGGCAAAACATATTTTATGGAACTTAAAATAGCTTTATGTCAGTATCCAGTGCTGGTTGCTCCACACTTATTTAAAAAAATGTTGTTCAAACAGATGCCTCCAGGCTTATGAGTTGTTCTGTCTCAAAAGATCAATGGGGAGGAATACCACATAGTCCTTCTCAGTAGAAAGTTGACAGCCACTGAGAGAAATTATGTCATAGTGGAGTGAAATTGTCTGGCTATTAAGTTGACTCTAGACTCCCTAAGATATTTTCTCTGTGGCATAACATTTTGTCAGACCATGCTCCACTGACCTGGATGAGACAGATGCAGGGATGTATATATTACACCAAGTATTGGCCCTGCATGGGAGATAAATGCCCCCACTATATGGGTTGTGAACCCTTTAAGGGGGCTGATGAGAGACATTTTGAATATTCAGAGGTTCTCACCCATGTAGGTTGAGGGGATCTGGGGTAATCTGGTTGGACAAGAGAGGGCTGATATTCAGTTGGTAAGTCCTTATCTAAAACCTGGAATTCAGGGGCTCAGAAAGACTTTAGATTGGAGCCTCCGACTTTTATTACAGAGCTTTGGTCCTGAAAGAGTTAGCCCATCTGCAAGGGAGTCTTGAAAAGCAGTAGGACGTTGTCAGTACATGTCTGTGAAATGTAGTGTTGAGATAGTATGGACTGTCTTATGACTGAGACTTTGTTTCCTGAGCTCCTGTAGTTTTACATGTACCTTGAAGAAGACGGGACTCAACCCAGATGTGGGACTGGCATTTTGTCTGTGAGCCATATTATTGCTTTCAATATACCAGAACTTTGGACTGTTTGCATTTTGCTTTATTGACATTTTTTTATTTATTTTTCTGATTTTTGAAGGAGCAATAAAGAAGGTTTTACTTTAACAGATATCTGGTTGGTGATCCTGTGCTCTCCATATTAAAAGGTGTGTCAATGATGTTCTTATACTTCTACAGGTACCATGGAAGAGGCAGGAGCCCTTGTCAAGGTTTTGTAACCCAGGGACTTTATTTGAAAGTTTACCAGCTCATTTGATTGTAAAAAGAAAACATTTTAGACGTTAGACCTGATGATCATTCTACTTGTACTAAATGCTTTACCAATTAGTGGCAGGCCTTCAGAGAGGTTAATCTTACAGCTTTGGAAAAGTTGTCCATGCAGACCTGTTTTGTTTACGAGGAATGGTACGCTAACTCTGAAAAACCCACAAATTAATTGACCAACTATCACTTTGTGGACCTTGAATGTCTTCAGTTCTTTGAGATTACACTCTCTGTGTGGTTAGTATGTCTCACTGGTGTCATGAAGAGGCAGTTCCCAGCTTTTTGTGCTTTGTTAGTTGGGCAACAATTGCCCAGGTCCATTAATTAGGACATCTGAGTTATTTTTAAGATACTGGCTTCATGACTCTATGCTATTCTCTCCTTTAAGGTGTTCTATTGAAGTTTACCTGATGGCATAGCTCTACCTCGAACACCTGAGTTAATAAGAGGTCAATCTTTTGATACCCTGTCATCTGTATTTAACTGAGAACCAGGACTCAAACATTTCTTTATCCATGCTTCCTTTGAATGAGACATTTTCTTTTGTACCAGACATGTAATTGGAGATTTGAGTTATGATGTCCACCTTGTTTATGTTTACTATTACCATGATATCCAGGTAATACCCACTAAGGCTTATGCTTGATACTGGTAATATGGAACTTATGTCCTGATGACTTTGATGCACTACTACATTAATCATGGACCCTATCACTCCTCCTTTGTGACCTATTTTCTTTGTGAAAACATAATAAAATATGTTAGAAAAAAGGTAACATTTATTGACTTGACAATTGATATCAGGGCACATGTTGTTCACCTATTTATTTAGAAAACCTACTTGCAAAAATTAACCCCTACATCAAAGAAGCAATCACCCACAAGCACTGGTAAAAAATATACATATTGTACAGTACCTGCAGGTTTGAGAAAAAGACTTTCTAGATGAGACGCTAATGGGTGATGGACAAGGCCAAGGCCTACTTTTTGCACAGGACCACAAATAACCAAGAGAGACCACTAGACCAAGCTTGATATACACTAACTTATCTTACAAAGTTCAATATATTTTTGCCTGGAATTGGCATGTTTTGTTAAATGATAATGTGATACAAAAATATGTAGCTGGGTGCCTGAGGTGTACATTTAGGAAATGTTTTGCAACATGTTGGCCCATAGTGATTTATTTTGGAGGAGTAGGCCTGAAAAGTTTTACAGTTCCAGCTGGAAACCTTGAAAATGCTTTTATCCAGGTGTAGATGTAATTGTTAATTCAATTTATGAAATTAGGTTCACAGTACATACAGTGGTGTGAAAAAGTGTTTGCCCCCTTCCTCATTTCCTGTTCCTTTGCATGTTTGTCACACTTAAGTGTTTCGGAACATCAAACCAATTTAAACAATAGTCAAGGACAACACAAGTAAACACAAAATGCAATTTGTAAATGAAGGTGTTTATTATTAAAGGTGAAAAAAAATCCAAACCATCATGGCTCTGTGAGAAAAAGTGATTGCCCCGCTTGTTAAAACATACAATAACTGTGGTTGTCCACACCCGAGTTCAATTTCTCTAGCCACACCCAGGCCTGATTATTGCCACACCTGTTCACAATCAAGGCATACTTAAATAGGAGCTGCTTGACACAGTAAGATCCACCAGAAGATCCTTAAAAGCTACACATCATGCCGAGACCCAAAGAAATTCAGGAACAATTGAGAAAGAAAGTAATTGAGATATATCAGTTTGGAAAGGGTTATAAAGCCATTTCCAAAGCTTTGGGAATCCAGCGAACCACAGTGAGAGCCATTATCCACAAATGGCGAAGACATGGAACAGTGGTGAACCTTCCCAGGAGTGGCCGGCCGCCCAAAATTACCCCAAGAGCGCAGCGACGACTCATCCAAGAGGTCACAAAAGACCCCACAACAACGTCCAAGGAACTGCAGGCCTCAGTTAAGGTCAGCGTTCATGCCTCCACCATAGGAAAAGACTGGGCAAAAATGGCCTGCATGGCATAGTTCCAAGGAGAAAACCACTGCTGAGCAAAAAGAACATCAAAGCTTGTCTCAATTTCTCCACAACACATCTTGATGATCCCCAAGACTTGTGGGACAACATTCTGTGGACCGATGAGACAAAAGTGGAACTCTTTGGAAGGTGTGTGTCTAAGTATATCTGGCGTAGAAGGAACACTGCATTTCAGAAAAAGAACATTATACCAATAGTAAAATATGGTGGTGGTAGTGTGATGGTCTGGGGCTGTTTTGCTGCTTCAGGACCTGGAAGATGATAAAAGGAACTATGAATTCTTCTGTCTACCAAGAGATCCTGAAGGAAATGTCCGACCATCTGTTCGTGTACTCAAGCTGAAACGAACTTGGGTTCTGCAGCAGGACAATGTCCTAAACACACCAGCAAGTCCACCACCGAATGGCTGAAGAAAAAAAAATGAAGACTTTGGAGTGGCCTAGCCAAAGTCCTGACCTGAATCTATTGAGATGTTGTGGTATGACTGTTCATGCTCGAAAACCCTCTAATGTAACTGAATAGGACAATTCTGCAAAGATGAGTGGGCCAAAATTCCTCCAGGATGCTGTAAAAGCCTCATTGCACGTTATCGCAAACGCTTGGTTGCAGTTGTTGCTGCTAAGGGTGGCCCAACCAGTTATTAGGTTTAGGGGGCAATCACTTTTTCACACAGGGCCATGATGGTTTGGATTTTTTTCACCTTTAATAATAAACACCTTCATTTTGTGTTTACTTGTGTTGTCCTTGACTATTGTTTAAATTGGTTTGATGTTCCGAAACACTTAAGTGTGACAAACATGCAAAGGAACAGGAAATGAGGAAGGGGGCAAACACTTTTTCACACCACTGTATATATGAATATAGTCTAAAAAAAAAAATATTATATATTTTATTTATATATATATATATATATATATATATATATATTATATAGATCAGTAACTATCAAATAAGAATTCAAGACAAATGTATCTATTAGCAAAAGAGCTATACTGTTTTGAATGTCTATATACTGTTTCTTCAATAGGTTATATTTTGCCCTTATTAAATGCTAAACCTTTAACAGTGTACAACACTTTCTTCTAAATGTATTTATGTGAGTTTGCCTTAGTTGATTTTGGTTACTTTATATCTGGCCAAGTGATGTCATAGTTGTCAGAGGTAATGAATGTATACTGTGCTGTCATTCTTGACACTGTGTGGGCTGCTTGTAGCTTTCCTGTGAATAATAGATAATCTATACACATATGGCCTTGTCAGAGAATTATCATGCCACCGAGATAGAAAAAGCAGCTATTGACCATTAACTTATGTATAGCTGAATTGACCAGCTTATTATAATAGTGCATTGGTGTTACATACACTATCATAGTTCTGCAGGTAATTATTGTTACTAATTACTTATACCAATAAACCACAATGAAAAGGTTATTCATAGCTACATGGAAGATTCAATTATTGACTGTAAATTGTCCAGAGAAGATAAAAAAGAATTGCAATAGGAAAAAAAAAGTAATGATAATAATAATAATATAAAATCATAATCAGACATTCTGTTAAACTATTATGCTATTGGTATAGACCTAGACTACTGTGGATATTGCTGTCCACTCATATTTATAAGGAACACAGTATATATTTATTTAGTCTGAAGCAATACAATTGTGTATAATGTAGTTTATTTGGTTTGGTCAATAAAATGTTGTTTTACTATATATTTCACCTGTTTTAGTATTCTTCTAATGCACCTGCACGCACACGCACACACCTAATATGAGCTATATAAATCACCCAAAATCTACTAGTGTTAATGTATAGTGAATTTGTCTATATTTTTCTTCTTTGCTATGGCAAAAACTAAGAATACAAAAAGGAATTCATAAAGAGTGTCCAGGGCATGCTTTAAAATGTCAACATGTCTTCACTTGACAACTGTTGATGCAAGCAACAGATTCATCGTGTACCTGCTGTAAACCTGCTGTCAATGCATGCACACTGAGGCCAGAGCGTCCATATGTAGTGTCAGTCCTCAGTGCAGCTTGGCTCCCTCCCTATTCCTGCAGCTGTCGGACAGACAGTACAGCGCCAAGGAGTTTTGAAGCTGGGCGGGATGAGCCTGATGGGGATTTACAGACACCAGTTCCCCATCAGGTCTGCTTCCCTTGTAATTGACAGCAGGCAGTGGCTAGATCCTTAGCCAATATACAGTTTACAATAGAATCTGCCCACTGCCTGCTGTCAATCATAAGGAAATACACAATATTAATGTAAATATATATTCTATAAGGACCCAGCCTTTTTCTGACATTTGTTGTTTACAAATAAGAATCAGTATTTTTTGATAGAAAATTACTTAGAACCCCAAATATTATATACCTTTTTAGCAGAGATCCTAGAGAATAAAATGAATAAAAGGAATTAAAAAACAAAAATAAAACATAATATATACCCCAATTTTTTTGTATAATATGAAAGATTATATTATGCCAAGTAGATAGATAGCTAATGTCATGCTTTAAAATTGCACGTGCTCGTGTAATGCTGCCAAACTATGGTACTTAAAAATATCCATAGGCGACGCTTACAGGTTACCAATTTAGGTTTACACATGAGGTCTAGTGCTAGAATTATTGCCCTCGCTCAGGCGTTTGCAGTGATATCTCACATGTTGTGCAAGTACTGTTTACATATGTGGGAGTGACCTAGGTGTGCATTCACATTCATATTTTTACATTCTCCCTTTAAAAAAATGTGTTTGATCACTTTCATTGCTATCACAAGGAATGCACACATCCCTTGTGATAACAATACAGCATGACAGGTCCTCTTTATGGAGAGATCTGGAGTCTAAAAGACCACAAACTTCTCATTTACCCTTAAAAACAAAAGATCAACAAAAAAAATCTTTTGCTTTAAGAAAAAAAAAAAAAAAACATGTTTACATGGCCTAAGAACTGGAAGTCCAAGGGCATAGAGATGAGCAGTTGGCCATGTTGCCATTGCTTATCTCTCTGGGAAGACACTGTTGGCACTGCATGGTTCCCAGGCACAGTGATTAGTAACGTAGGCCCGGGAACCACTGAGAAGCAGCGGGAGGGGGGCACTTCTCTTACCACTTCTAAAATGATCCTGCGGCGAATCTGCTGCAGGGATCACTTTTATCTGATAGAGAATCGTCTAAGAAAAAAGATAATACCAGGGCTAAGACATCTAGCTGCGGCCATAACCCCAGTATTTAATGTCAAAGTAATGATCTATTTTGCCAGTTAAGCGGTCGGCAAGTGGTTAAAAAATATATGAAGTATCAAAATAAATTTTGCTTCAAAACCATTCATGTCTGGCTTTAAAGCATATATTTAAGCTTATATAAGTACACATATCAGGTATTTACAAAGCTTTTTTTTAAACTGGTCTTATCATATTGAAATGATGAATATAGTGCTGATTTCTTTCCCTGATTATTCAAACTGGATATTTTCAATGTAAACTAGGCCATTGTGGAAAGTAGTTTGGCCTTTTCTGGCTAACAAGGGTGCAGCAGTCATGATAAACTCAGCTGCAATGTCAAGTTATTTTGAGCATGTTTACAAAACTAAATAAGCTGAGGTTTTCTTGGAAAAAAAACCTTAGACTTGCTATTGCTATGAGTTACAAGACAGAGATGAAGAAAGTTTTAGAAATATACGGTAAATTGTTCTGTGACCATGGTCTATTCTTAGGAAAATTAACTGGCCTTCTAAACTCAATTATTAATTAAATCTAATTTGAACTATACAACAACATAAGTGTTCCAGTCACCCAAATCAAGTCCAGAAAATATATTTAATTGTCGATTGTCGATATATAAGTTACAATACCAGATCACACAAGTATGGATCATCCAGATTACATTTTATGCTAATAAATTCCTTTGAGAGTGTGGCAAAATGCAAAGTCTTACCTTCTCCTATTTAAATTAGGAATCTTTGCAATTTATCCCTGTGTCTGGTGAGGCTTCCAAACCAGTTGTGACACTTTACTAATGGTTTTAAATTTTTACCTAAAAGGTATACTTAATTAGGAGACCCTGATTCGTTTTACCATAATTATCTTTAATAGGACAAATATACTACATTTAATTATATCTATGTGTTTATATTGAGAACTAACAGTAGTAATGCAACATTAAAAGTAATAATCCACAGGTTAGTTACCTGTATCCTTTTTTTGTTGTTTGTTTTTTGTTTTTCTTTGCACTGGGTGACCAAAAACGTACTTTATTACACTTCGGGTTAATTTTGTTCCAAAGTCCTGACTTTCACAGCAGTGTTGTGGTGTGCCTTGTGGATAGCAATGCCCACTGTATACTATATATTCTGATGCAGCAGCAGAAAAACACAAATGCTAAGAGCGAAAATTGGCTTAGGTGCTAAAATTCTCAGAACAGGTGCTTTCACGGTTTACTTTAAAAAAAGTCATACTATTTTTTTAATAACTTACTAATAATCTATGTTTACTGGTAAGTTTTATCACAGTTAGAGTACTCCTTACGTACGTCACAATGTAATAGTTGGTATTTGGACATGTTATTTATATACCACTTTTTCATACCATGTTTATGGAAAACATATAAAAAAAATGTGGAATGAAAACTATAGATGTCAGTCAAAATGGCCATCGATGACAAGTCTTTTTCATCCCAAGAGATGTTGTCACTCATGTTTGACAATTGAAACAGCCTAAGAGGTGTTATTACAAAGATTTTGCTTGCTAGAGCCATTCCCAAATGTTCATATTCGAAGGAATAGCTGAGTTTGATGCCGTGTAATGCCATGATTTATTAAACAACATGGCGACCAGCCAGTACAAGACCTGCTGACTCTTCAGTGTCCTACACAACAGCACAAACATAAAATATGATTCATAGTACATTGTCAGACGCTACCCTTATATCGCATGGAAAGATCCTACAGTTACAGTGCCCTGGAGCACTCAGTCTACAGCTCTAGAATTACTTTGTCTAGGATCTTTTATCTTTTACTAGTTTTATTTTAGACTTAGGTGTAAGATAGAGAGCAGATGGCATGACACTGCTATCTATAAGCTCTTTAGGGTGTATTGTTTTATCTTGCACATGTGGGCAGTTTCATTCCAGTTTATAGATGCAGTCTGTTGCATATTTTCCTGTAGATATCTTTCCTTCCCAAAATCAACATTCAACAACAGATGTATGGCGGAATCAAACATCTAAGTCTCCTCCCAATGTTTACGACTGGGAATAAATAGGACCTAGTATTATATTGGAGAAAACGTGTACATTTACTTTGATCAGGTATATATTCCTGTATTTATTACAGCTGTCTCTGTTAATAATATATTGATTTGATTGCAGTCCCTTTTGAATATACAATCTCATTCTGTTTAATACATTTAAACAGGAAATAGGTTGAATGTTAAGAAGATAAAACTTTCAGTGAATAAAAACCTTTAGGGAAATAATTTTAATATTCGCTGTATTCAACCAACATAGCCTTGAAACATTTCAAGGTAGACACATTATATCCTGCCGAGACCATATTAAAAATCTAACAGTGAGGAAGTGTCCAAGACATTATTTTCTCTCATTATTGAAATAAAGCAATCATGTAAAAGACAAAACAAGAGACAAGACATAACTGAATACTCCTTTGGCTAAGAATGTTCACATTTTTTTATTTCTGTCTCTTCTTTAGTCTCAGTTTTTACTCCAACATTCACAAAGTGCCTGTTTTTTTTGTTCTTTTATTCAGTGTTTCACCCATTCAAAATAATATATAATGTATTACGAATACAGAAATCCCTGTTGACTACTAGACAAGAGAGCTAGGAAACAAGATCACAACAAAAAAGGAAACAGATAAAGCATGTTTATAAGATTGTTGATCTCTCTCAGTAAGGCTGCTGTGTTGTGCACTATAAATCTCCAAGTCATTATGTTATATTCAATCAATATTTCAAAGAAAAGTTAGACAGTGAGATCCAAATGATGTTGGATATATTTATGGGTTTTTATCAGTTCAGTGAGTAATTTTTTTAATTTAATTTAATTCCTTAACCACTTGCCGACCACCTCCTGTACATATACGTCAGCAGAATGGCACGTACAGGCACATCCACCTACCTGTACGAGCCTGCCTTCCAGCGGGTGGGGGGTCCCCCCCTGCTGGCAGAGATGGTTGGTTTCGCTTCAGTAGCGATCTGAGATATGGGCGTGGCCATTGATTTCTGGCCACCCGCTCGCGATCGCTCCTGGCGAATGAGAGGCTTCCCCTGCCTGTGAACTGTAAACACAGGCAGGAGGAAGTGATGTCACACTCCTCGTGGCGGTCTTTCTGACCGGGACGCGAGCGAGTGAAGACATACAAGTAAGTGCACCAACAGTACACTGACACCAGGTACAAATAGGCACACTTTTCACCCCCCAGTCACCCCCTAATCACCCATCTTTAGGTCCAAGGTAGCCCCCTACCCCCCCCCCCAATAAAGGTTTAACCTCTTTATTGCCCCCCAGGTAACCCTTTCACACCTTTTGCCAGTGTCACTAAGCGATCGTTTTTCTGATCGCTGCATTATTTTTTTAGGTTAATTTTTTTGGGTTAATCACCAGGTTTATATAGGTTTATAAATAGGTTTATAGGTCAGGTACCCCCATATACAACCTAAATAAAGGTTTTAACCCCCTGATTGCCCCTAGAGTTAACTCTTTCACCAGTGATCACTGTATAAGTGTCACTGGTGACGCTGGTTAGCCAGTTAGTTATTTAGTTATTTAGGTTCCCCATCAGGTTTTTATATAGCGTCAGGTTTTTATATAGTGTCAGGTACCCCCATATATTACCTAATAAAGGTTTAACCCCCTGATCGCCCGGCGGGTGATATCAATTAGGTTTTAGGGTCAGATAAGGTCTGCGTCGCCCCAGGTTAGTGCCAGTACTGCAAACACCCACGCACAAAGCATACACCTCCCTTAGTGGTATAGTATCTGAACAGATCAATATCTGATCTGATCAGATCTATACTAGCATACCAGCAGTTTAGGGTTCCAAAAAAACGCATTGTTAGCGGGAACAACCCAGATACCAGCTAGCACCTGCGTTTTCCCCCTCCGCCCAGCCCACCCAAGTGCAGTATTGATCGATCACTGTCACTTACAAAACACTTAACACATAACTGCAGCGTTCGCAGAGTCAGGCCTGATCCCTGCGATCTTTTTTGGTAGCGTTTTGATACAGTCGCTGACAGCCTAGGAGCTTTTTTACCTGTGAGTCTCACTAGTGTACCACTAAATTTAGAGCCCAAAATGGCAAATCGAAAGTACACTAGTGAAGAGGCCCTCACGTTTCTGAGCATGACAGATAGTGAAGAGGAGGTCACTCATCTGTCAGAATCAGGCTCAGAATACGATCCTGTAGAGGACAGCGGCTCCATGACAGATAGCTCTGACGACGGAGATGAGGTCCCTGCTAAGGTCAGGCTTCCCTGATCCCGATCTTCTGCTGTTGTTGAGATGCAAGAACTGCAGGTCCCTCGTATGGAGCAGAGAAGTACTAGCGCCGATATTACTTCTGGTGAACTGGCAAGCACCAGCGGCCTAGTACACCCTGGACATACATTCAGCACTGCAGTAACACTTGGTGACGTGGCAAGTCCCATAAGTGCAGTTCAAGCTGGCGAGGTGGCAAGCACAAGTAGTGTCTCGCTGCCACCAAGAAGAAGACAAAGGCAGGCCCGTCATGCCCATAGTGTCCTTCCTGCAGAATTCACCAATCCTGATTGGGTGCCCACCACTTCTGCAGAACCCGTACTTCCCCCATTCACTGGCCAACCCGGTATTCAGGTGGAAACAGCTGATTTTAAGCCACTTGATTTTTATTTGCTGTTTTTCACGGAAGATCTCTATAGCTCTATTGTGGACCAAAGTAATTTATATGCTGGTCATCACATCGCCACTAATCCCCAGTTGCCTTCCCTTGCCAGAGATTGGAAACCAATTACGGTTTCCAAATTTAAGACCTTTCTGGGCCTTTTCCTCAACATGGGCACACATAAATTCACGACGCTGCAGACTTATTGGTCCACCCGCCCAGTCGACCATATGCCCGTGTTCTCTGCCTCCATGTCCAGGAAACGATACGAGCAGATCTTGCGGTTCATGCACTTTAATGACAATGAACTTTGTTGTCCTTGTGGAGACACTGCATACGATCGGCTCTACAAAATTTGACCCCTCATAAACCATTTCAACCAACGTTTTGCAGCCTTGTTTACTCCCAATCAAGTTGTCTGCGTTGATGAGTCCCTGATTAAATTTTCTGGCCGCTTGTCTTTCAAACAATACCTTCCCAGCAAGCGTGCCAGATACGGGTAAAGCTCTATAAGTTCTGTGACAGGGCAACAGGCTATGTATGGAGCTTTACGGTTTATGAGGGAAAAGATAGTCACGTAGAGCCGGAGAACTGCCCAGATTACATAGGGAGCGCTGGAAAGATAGTGTGGAACTTGGTGTCACCCTTATTCGGAAAGGGGTCCACTTGTACATGGACAATTATTACACGAACGTGCCACTGTTTAGTCAGTTTGATCAGCAGATTGGAGCATGTGGCACCGTGCAACCTAATCGCTGGGGCTTTCCCCAGCAGCTTGTAGATTCCCGTCTTAGGCTGGGGGAGAGAGCCTGCTTGCAGTGTAATAACTTGCTCGCTATGAAGTGGAGGGATAATAAGAATGTTTTCGTTCACTTTTTTTGACACATTTTTGGGACCATTGTCATTTATACAGCAATCAGTGCTATACAAATTACATCTTTTTTCCAAGGTTGCAAAGGTCTGGATCTAATTCTATGAGTAGTGAGGGGAACAAGTGTGTATGGGAAGTATAAGAACAAGCTCTTGTAGACAATTGTGGCCAAGTCAAGGGAAGACAGGGTATGATTTTGCCTCATAGGTAGTCTAGGGTAGAGGGATGAGAAGGGTTATAGTAGTGAAGGCATTTGTTTGCCGGGGGGGGGGGGGTCGTAGGTTAAGAACAGGACATAACAGTCATAATCAGCTGGTAGCTGCCAAAATTGTGAACACATATATTCTAATCAAAATAAGAGAGGATGGATAATTCTATAAACCTCAGTGAACACCTAATTTAGAGTAATGATATATTTAAATCCAATGTTTTTTATTGAAAGATAAAGTAAATACAGAGAACATTGTACATACATCGTATAACTTTTCACGAACAAAACAAGGGGAAAGCCAAGGGGGAAGGAAGTGCATATATTCTGTAATCCAAACACGTGTTAGGTTAAAGGGTCACAGCGGTGGGTATCACTGTTCATCTTTGTAAATATGAATTTGCTGTCTTTTTGCATAGGTAAGGTTGTATATATAGTTATGAATACCATTCCAAGCGAACACTGTTATCAATAGTCTTTGTAGGATTCGGTTACACATTGCTGGTTAACATCGTCTTTAAACTAATAGAACTGGCCTACCTCCTGTCGCCAGGCGCCCCTCGGGGACACTTTGCGCCCGGCGACAGGGGCAGCCAGCCTAGCATTACCGTAAACCATAAATGTCAGTTCTCTATTCGTCCCTCTCTCCTACCCAGACCCCTTGGTTTTGTACCAGTCAAGCCAAGGTTTCCACGCTTGGCTTCCTGACACAAAGTGCCCCTGAGAGGCAGCGAACATCAATTCAAAGTTAATATGGAGGTCAGTTATTTTGATTATTTCCGTCAGAGATGGTGTCTCCACAGTTCTCCACTTTCTTGTTATTGCTAACCTGGTGCTAGTTAGTACGTGGTACACAACGTTTCTATATTGCTTGGAAAATTGTTCTATCCCCAACGTGAGGAGGGCTAGTGCTGGGTTAGCAGGGGTATG
Organism: Lithobates sylvaticus; assembly: GCA_028564925.1. NCBI lineage: Eukaryota > Metazoa > Chordata > Amphibia > Anura > Ranidae > Lithobates > Lithobates sylvaticus. The sequence goes on along the minus strand of CM053027.1, from coordinate 455,543,190 downwards.
TGAACCAGTGATGTTATTAATTAAGTCAAAGGCTTGGGCCCAAGTTTTATATAGTTTTGGGCATTCCCATAGTATATGTAATAGCGACCCTTTGCGTCCACATTGACGCCAGCATAGTGGTGATGTTTGTGGCTGGAATCTCGCCAGTCTAGTGGGGGTCAAATACCATCTCAAGAGGAGTTTACTAGAAAGCTCCCAGAGGTTGGCGCATTTAGTGGCTTTGTAGGTAATTGTTACCGAATTTTGCCATTGTTCTAAAGAGAAGGTTGACTTAAATTCCCATTCCCATGTTTTCATAGGTGGGGATTTACGGAATTCTGATTTGTCATTCAGAAAATTATAAAAAAGAGAGATTCCCTTGATATTCGTGGTGGGGTTGTTATAGTACATGAATATCCTGACCGGTAGTGTTATCTGGAATGTAGGTATTGATGCTAGAAGATGAGATATTTGATTATATGCATATATATCTTTTGGTTCTAAACCATATTCTATTTGAAGGGTTCTAAAAGTTTTAATGGCCGGTCCTACCGTAATGTCAGCAAGTAGTGTTATACCCTTATCTATCCAATTTTTGATATGTAGATCAGGGATCATCCTGAGTAGGCAGGAGATGTTAATAGGGATAGGTTTTGTGGCGTGAGTGTCTAGATGTGTCTGTAATAGGCTCTTCCATGCTTTAATCGTGGCGAGCATTGGGGGTGAGATACGCTCCAGATCCGTAGTGACGAATGTGCTTGTCGTTAGTAAGTCGTATATGTTCCCTCCTTTGCATTGGGCTTTTTCTAGTTCTAGCCATCTGGGTGACATATTGTTTGGGAACCACTGTTTAGTCTGGGCAAGAATTGTGGCCAGGTAGTAGTCCTTAAGCAGGACGTGTCCCACTCCCCCCGCCCTCTTGGATGTCGTTAATTTTTTGAACGCGCATCTAGCTCTTCTACCCTGCCAGAGAAATTTGTTGATTTTTGTTTGTGCTTTGGAAAAGAAGGAGTCCTGGATAGCTATTGGGAGAGTTCTAAACAGGTAAATGAACTGTGGTAACACCATCATCTTAAAGGCTGCTAGTCTGCCCGACCACGACATCTCTGTTTTACTTATTGAGCTCAGATTTTGGTCCAGGTGATCTAGGAAGGGTACGTAATTAGTGTTGTATAACTGGTCTGCGTGTTCCGTTAGAGTTATGCCTAGGTACTTTACCCCCCTGGCGCACCATGCATATGGGAACTGTTTTTGTAGTTTGAGTCTAAGTGGTTCTCCTATTCCCAACCCTAGAATTTGCGACTTATTTTCGTTCACCTTATAATATGAAACTTTGTTAAACATTGAGAGAGCTTTATGTGCCTCTGCCAGGGAAGTCTCCACATTGGTTAGGATCATGATCACGTCATCAGCAAAAAGACTGATGACGTGGGACGAGTCCTGGGATTGAAAGCCAGTAATATCAGGATGTGATCTTATATGAATGGCGAGGGGTTCCATCAATAGGTTAAATATCAAAGGGGACAAGGGACACCCCTGTCTCGTTCCGTTCGTAATGGGAAATGGTTCAGACAATATACCCGACGTATATACTCTAGCGGACGGTTTGGAGTAAAGGGCCAGAATTGCTGTGGAGATGTTACCTATGAATCCAAAGGATTCGAGTACCTTCTGCAAGTAAGTCCAGTGTATACGGTCGAAGGCCTTCTCTGCGTCCAACGCTAGAAGCAGAGAAGGCCTCTTCTGCAGCTCGGCCAAGTGTATTATGTTTAACAGCCTCCGGGTGGCGTCGGAGGTCTGTCTGTTTTTGGTAAAGCCCGTCTGATCGGGATGTATCAGTTCAGGAATTATGTTTACCATCCGATTTGCAATTAATTTGGCGTAAATTTTTAGATCACTGTTCAAAAGGGATATGGGTCTGAAATTTTGGGGGGAATCTGGATCCTTCCCCGGCTTAGGCAAGGTAATAATTGTAGCTTCCAGCATTTCTGGAGGAAAAGAGGCAGAGGCAGCGGCGGCATTAAAGATTTCTTTTAAATGCGGTACTAGTATATGTTTGAATTCTCTATAATATTCCCCACTGAAACCGTCCGGGCCTGGTGACTTGTTGGAGGGTAGGTCGTCAATAGTTTTGAGTATTTCCGTGTCTGTGAAGGGGGCGTTTCCGAGAGTAATGATATATTTACTTTGAAAACCATCAAATTCAGTGTACCCCCTTTAAAGCCAATTCTATCACTGTGTGATAGAATATCAGGCAAAATAAATCCAATGAGAGGGGAGATGCATTTTATATAAATCCATCTCTTACATGTTCACGTAAAATTAGCTATATGTCAACCACCCATAAAGGTGAAAATTCACAGGACCTTTGTTATAGAACCATATACAGTATATACTGTATAACTCCCAAGCATTCCAGGCATCGGATGATTATCCCTCATGTTTGTTCTCATAAGGCAATGAATGTGTAGTTGTCAAACACAGTGCATACACCAATCCAAGATTTATAAATAGTCACTGCAGAGTCCAAATATACAGTGCATCCACAATTCCACTTTATGCCAATATATTAATTGTTTTTGAATATCAAATAAAACAATTCAATACATTTCAGAGATGCAAATAGACTCACAGATGCACTTGAGACCAAACAAAAAATAATATACAGTGTATATATAATGTGTATACAGTGGTGTGAAAAAGTGTTTGCCCCCTTCCTCATTTCCTGTTCCTTTGCATGTTTGTCACACTTAAGTGTTTCGGAACATCAAACCAATTTAAACAATAGTCAAGGACAACACAAGTAAACACAAAATGCAATTTGTAAATGAAGGTGTTTATTATTAAAGGTGAAAAAAAATCCAAACCATCATGGCCCTGTGTAAAAAAGTGATTGCCCCCTAAACCTAATAACTGGTTGGGCCACCCTTAGCAGCAACAACTGCAACCAAGCGTTTGCGATAACGTGCAATGAGGCTTTTACAGCGTCCTGGAGGAATTTTGGCCCACTCATCTTTGCAGAATTGTCCTAATTCAGTTACATTAGAGGGTTTTCGAGCATGAACGGCCTTTTTAAGGTCATACCACAACATCTCAATAGGATTCAGGTCAGGACTTTGGCTAGGCCACTCCAAAGTCTTCATTTTGTTTTTCTTCAGCCATTCGGTGGTGGACTTGCTGGTGTGTTTAGGATCATTGTCCTGCTGCAGAACCCAAGTTCGTTTCAGCTTGAGTACACGAACAGATGGTCGGACATTCTTCTTCAGGATCTCTTGCTAGACAGCATATTCATAGTTCCTTTTATCACGGCAAGTCTTCCAGGTCCTGAAGCAGCAAAACAGCCCCAGACCATCACACTACCACCACCATATTTTACTGTTGGTATAATGTTCTTTTTCTGAAATGCAGTGTTCCTTCTACGCCAGATATACTTGGACACACACCTTCCAAAGAGTTCCACTTTTGTCTCATCGGTCCACAGAATGTTGTCCCAAAAGTCTTGGGGATCATCAAGATGTGTTGGGGAGAAATTGAGACGAGCTTTGATGTTCTTTTTGCTCAGCAGTGGTTTTCTCCTTGGAACTCTGCCATGCAGGCCATTTTTGCCCAGTCTTTTCCTGATGGTGGAGGCATGAACGCTGACCTTAACTGAGGCAAGTGAGGCCTGCAGTTCCTTGGACGTTGTTGTGGGGTCTTTTGTGACCTCTTGGATGAGTCGTCGCTGCGCTCTTGGGTAATTTTGGGCGGCCGGCCACTCCTGGGAAGGTTCACCACTGTTCCATGTCTTCGCCATTTGTGGATAATGGCTCTCACTGTGGTTCGCTGGATTCCCAAAGCTTTGGAAATGGCTTTATAACCCTTTCCAGACTGATAGATCTCAATTACTCTCTTTCTCAATTGTTCCTGAATTTCTTTGGGTCTCGGCATGATGTGTAGCTTTTAAGGATCTTCTGGTGGACCTTACTGTGTCAAGCAGCTCCTATTTAAGTGATGCCTTGATTGTGAACAGGTGTGGCAATAATCAGGCCTGGGTGTGGCTAGAGAAATTGAACTCAGGTGTGGACAACCACAGTTATAGTATGTTTTAACAAGGGGGGCAATCACTTTTTCACACAGGGCCATGATGGTTTGGATTTTTTTTCACCTTTAATAATAAACACCTTCATTTACAAATTGCATTTTGTGTTTACTTGTGTTGTCCTTGACTATTGTTTAAATTGGTTTGATGTTCCGAAACACTTAAGTGTGACAAACATGCAAAGGAACAGGAAATGAGGAAGGGGGCAAACACTTTTTCACACCACTGTATATATATATATATATATATATATATATATATATATATATATATATATATATATAATTAATTATTATTATTATAATACACAATTTATATAGCGCCAACAGTTTATGCAGTGCTTTACAATGTAAAGGGGGGACAGCACAATTACAGTACAGTTCAATATAGAAGGCACAGGAGGGCCCTGCTCATAGAGCTTACATTCTAAAGGGAGGGGGGTGGTGGTACAAAGGGTAATAGATGCAGGGAATGATTTGATGGGGGTGGCTCGGGGACAGATGTTAGGTGGGTGTGGGATAGGCTTCCCTGAATAAGTGAGTTTTCAGGGATCTCCTAAAGGTGGACAGGTTTTATATATATATATATATATTTATATATATTTATATATACTGTACAGTATATATACAGTACATATTACTGCTGAAATCATAGTGAAAATGTTAAGTTCAGAGCATATTGCCCAACAATTTCTGGAACCTTCTGCGACAGTGTTGCAGAGATTTCTGTCACTTATATTGAGGTTATGATGATTCAATTCACTTAGCTTTTATATAAATAGGACTAATATCTGCATTCTACAGTTGACTATTGTTCTGCAGTAAGGATAATAGCCTTATAAAATATGCAGAGACAAACAATAGGTATTCATGATATAAATGTCATTTTTTTTATTTCTCTTCTCGATCGTCAAGAAGGCTGCCACAATCAGACAGGAGATGACAATTTTGTCAAGCGGGGATTATAATTAGATATAAAAAATAGCAACAAATCATTTAAGAAAAAGTTAAACAAATTATGTTGGCACTCTTCAGCCTTACGTACAGATTCAACAACTCAAATCAACACACACAACCCAGACCCATATAGATAGATAGATAGATAGATAGATAGATAGATAGATAGATAGATAGATAGATAGATAGATAGATAGATAGATAGGCAATCCCTGAGTTACATACATCCGACTTACATACGATTCATACTTACAAAAGGAGGGAGACAACAGGAAGTAAGAGGTAATCTACCCCTAGGAAGGGAAATTCACTCCTGTAAGTGTTATCATGGGAAAAATGTGTCTCCAACAGTGGCCACCCCCTCTCTCCAGCCACCCCCTCTATGACTAATGGATAGACTCATGCATTGCATGATTCTATCCACGGCTGCTGATGCCACCCCTATTCAGGCGTCTGGCCCAATAGGTGAAATAAATACAAATTAAAAAAATTTTGGGTGCTGGGCACCTGAATTACAGTGGAGGGGGTGTTTTTGAAGGCTCTAATGGGCTTTAAAAAAAGGTGACCTGAGAGCCCCATGCTTGGCGCTCGCAGTTCGCCCAGGTGTGTTAGAACAGTGAATGAATATGCGCTGTCCTAACACTGAACAACCTCTCCGGCAATCAGGTGCTCAGATCTGTTACCTGTCACCTGATTGGCTGAAAATATTGTATGTGCATGGTTCTTCAATCGCTTCTGTTACCTGTCACCTGATTGGCTGAAACAACAGGCACTGTGATTGGACGCCTGACGGGAGGAGAGGATGGGAAGAGACACATGGAGGACACCGATCGGAGGACACCGCTCACCGCCGTCACCCACTGCACTACCAAGACCGGGTAAGTGCCGGGCAGATGGCCAGCGGGTGGGGGGCCACAGTGACGGCATTGGATGGCACAGTGGCAGCATTGGATGGAACAATGGCAGCATTGGATGGGCACAGTGGCAGCATTCAATGGGCAGAGTGTCAGCATTTCGATGGGCAGAGTGTCAGCATGTGATGGGCACAGTGACAGAATTTGATGGGCACAGCGGCAGCATTTGATGGCCCAGTGGCTGCGTTTGATGGGCACAGTGGCAGTGTTTGATGGGCAAAGTGGCAGCGTTTGATGAGTACAGTGGCTGTGTTTCATGGGCACAGTGGCAGCATTTGATGGGCACAGTGACAGCATTTGATGGGCACATTGGTGGCATTTGATGGGCACAGTGGCTGCGTTTGATGGCACAGTGGCTGCGTTTGATGGCACAGTGGCTGCAATTGATGTTTTTTTTCAATATGTTTCAGTTTGTTTGCACCCCTCAAAAATATTGAGCACCAGCTGCCACTGGTCTCCACTGAAGCTTCGTCACCAATCCTTTTTTCCACACCATTACCCAAAATCCAATTGTCACAGGGACAGAAAGTGAGGTGAAATCTTCTGAACAGGGGCACAGACAGCAAAACAAATATCACAGGTTAACCCTTCCCTATACTATTTAAAAAATGTAAACATAATTTTTTTGCCTGGAATTACACAAAATTTACCTGTTCCAACTTACATACAAATTAAACTTAAGAACAAACCTACAGAATCTATCTTGTTTGTATCCCGGGACTGCCTGTATTATAGTTTTATTTAAATTTTGTTGCTGCATTTTTGCTACAATTTACCAGACTGTAGCCATTCTGCTTTCGTATTCTTTTAATCTTAATTTTATATATAATGTTAAAATAATTTGTACCTTTATTCAGATTTACAAACTGATGACACGTACAAAAATTGTATTACTGAGTTTGGAATAGAAAGACTGCAGTGTTTTGCTATATGCCGGTAATTAAAATAGTTAACTGTATGTACTCACACGTTTATTTCTGTTTTTCTTTGAAAATGGTTTCTGATCCGTAATATTTGATGAATAACCATTTTCACTTTTCTTCAGATAACCTATATATTTTTTTTATTCCCATTGACAGAAAACATAATTGAACATTTCCTAAAGAAGGTATGTTGGTTTTCAGTGTCATTACTCATCGAAGGGTGGATTTGGTGCCAAAAGCTAATAAAAAGCATTCATTGGGGGTTATTTACTAAAGGCAAATCCATTTTGTACTACACGTACAAACTACAAAGTGCACTTGAAATTGCACTGAAAGTGCACTTGGAAGTGCAGTCCCTGTAGATCTAAGGGGGACATAAAAAAAACTGCCTTTTAGCTTGCACACGATTGTATAATAAAATCAGCAGAGCTTCCCCTCATTTCAGATCTACCCTTCAGATTTACACTTTCAGTGCGATTTCAAGTGCACTTTGCACTTGTAGCTTGCACTTGTAGTGCAAAGTGGATTTGCCTTTCGTAAATAACCCCCATTGTGTTAAGTAATGACCTTGACCTATCCTTAGGACTCATGTACACTGACCTATATTTACCGTGGCTGCAAGAAAAACGCAAAATGCGGCAAAATTGTTGCAAAATTGTGGCATGCTTTTGCTGTGTTTTGCAGTTTCCCATGGCTGGCAGTCAAAACGTTCCTATCCTGAATGCAATTCCTCATTCAAGAGAGGGAGGTTGAAGCTCACCTAGATGCAGTAGCTGCTAAACTCTGCTAAAAGCCTATGTGTACACTGACATATAGGCTTTTATGGAGTTAAGTTTAGGAACTTTGGCAAAAAAAGCCAAAAGCTCCTAAACTCAAGTCCCCCCCCCCCTCGGCCCCCCACTATACTCTCCTAAACCCGATTCTGAGACAGCAATGTGCACAAGAGCAGAAGCTCTTCTGGGTCTCTCCCTTCCTTTTGGCTGAGGCACAGCAGCTGGAGCCATTATCTCTCGCTTCTGTCAGTCACTGCCAGTGAGGAGGGGGCAGGGCCAAGCTATTCTCTGTGTGTCTCATAAATCCACAGAGGCATCTCGGGAGCTAGCATGCATAAGTGCCCTCAGAACAAGCAGCTTGCAATGGGGGCACTCAGCAGGGGTAGGGGCCAGGACTGCTGGCAGTGGACCCAAGAAGAGGAGGATCAGGGCTGCTATGTGCAAAACAGTTGCACAGAGCTGGTAAGTATGAGATGTTTTTTTTTTTTGGGGGGGGGGGGTTTATGTGAACCCTTACAAACACTTTAATCCCACCCCCTCCTGATCTTAATACTTTAACCAAAGCCTCACTGTAAACATTATATTTAAAGTGAATCAGTATGTTTTAATTTTCTAAACCAGTTCTTGCATTCAAGTCAAGAGACTGTGACTAGAGAATAATTACAGACAAACCAATAGCCTCAAGTGCATTTAATAAAAGTGAAAGTACACATTATCTAACATAGAGCCTCTAGCATGCATCCAATATATATTGTAATAAGATGAAACACAATACACACTTTTTTTTTTTTCCTAATGGAATATTGGGTGTTATTGTGGGCAGGTCTCACCTGAGAATAGGGGCATTCCCAAATTGTCATTCTTTGGTACTGCATTCACTTCTGCCTTTACTGAGTGATAGTTTAAGGAGTAAACTGCTCTCTACCTGTATATTTTGCTGTATTTATTATCAATTGACTTAAATATCTGTGTACTGTGCTGCATTTTATTACAATATATATTGGATACAAATTAGCTGCTTTGTGTAAGGTATTGTGTAGTTCTGTTTTCATCAAATGCTCTTGAGAATGTTTGAGTGTTTCTCTATAAGCTACAGCATTTATGAACAGGAATGCACCACAGGGACTCCTTAGCACTTCAGGATGACTTTGTTGCATCAAACGTATGCGGAAGTTCAGCCCCCCTCCTTTTTCCCCCATCTCCAGCCCATTCACAAATTGCACACCTAGTAAGGAATCGGCTGTGAAGCCGCAAGGCTTCACTGCCAGTTTCCCTTATCCAAAATGGTGGCAGCAGCACTAGAGAGCTGATTGAAAAATCAGTTTGAGTGAAGACACTGCTGGATTTGTGGACAGGTAAATGTGCTATTATTAAAAGTCAGCAGCTACAGTATTTGTAGCTGCTGGCTTTTAATATTTTCTAAAGGAGCCTGGAGCTCCACTTTAATGTATTTCTGATAGGATTAATCTGGTAGGAGGCAGAGTTTTGTCCATTTTTTCTCTCTCAGTAGTCATGCTGTTACATGTATTATTCTGCAGGATACAGGGCAAATCCTGGTATACTTGTACTGAAATTTGGTCGGTTCAGCAGGCTTTTGTGGCATGATCTTGCTGGAAAAATATCATTCAAGCAGGACTTGCAGCCAATAGCTGCACATTCTGATCTGTGTATTTTGACAGGAGGAAAAGTCACCCTGTCAGAATACAATAGAGCAGTGGGAGAAATCCCTGCATCACACATTACTTTTGTTGATGTGGCGATCTGTCAGAAAAAAAAAGAAACTGTATATGCACTGTATACCCAGCTTAAAGCGGTTGTATACCCTTAATTTTAACTTGCACCTACAGGTAAGCCTAGATTAAGGATTACCTGTAGGTACAAGAAATATCTCCTAAACCTGCACAGTTTAGGAGATATTTGCAATGAACGTTTTACAACGTTGTCTACGGCACATGTGCGTCGTAGACAACGTTACATTTACAGGGTTAATCCCCATTCAGAACTACAGCTCGCCGCAGTTGAAGGGTCCCACGCGCATGCGCGGAGCGACGTCTTCGCTGCTCTGGCCAATCACAGCGCCGTAGCGGCGCTGTGATTGGCCGGAGCGGCGATACCCTGAAGGGTATCTGTGAAGAGATGGCTGCGGCTGGAGGGGGAGATGAGGACGGCGTCAGGGGCCCCGATCTAAGGTAAATGATGCATAATGAGCTAGTATGCTAGTCAGAGACTCCAGCAAGGAGAACAATGAGACTCACAGTACAATCTTTGACTAATATAACTCCAAATCTTCTGAGAAAAGCGAGTCAGCAGAGTCATATACTCACACTGCAGATATACAGCTATAAGGCTGTAGGTACAGGAGCATCTAAGTTCAGAGCTATGTTTTAGGATGAATTCAAGGCAACAGGTATTTTTTAGGGTACTGCTTAGGCAAAATTAACACTCTAGATCAGAGATCTCCAAACTATGGCCCTCCAGCTGTTGTGGAACTACACGTCCCATGAGGCATTGTAAAACTCTGACATTCACAGCCATGACTATGCATGATGGGAATTGTAGTTCCTGAACAACTGAATTTTCACTATTTAGTTTGGTCACACTTTAAGATGATAAAAATATATGTGATAACTTTAACCTAAAAGTTAACCCGAAGCATAACATTAAATCTTAACTGAATCTTTAAAAAATAATGCTTTAACACATAATCAAACTCTTACAATTATTTCTTAATTAGAATCTTAACACTAAACCTATCAGTTAAAAGCTCACCTTTAGTAACATGTTACATTATGCACCCATATTTAGGGTGTAATATGTAACATGTTACTATGCAGCACCCCCCATCAATGACAGCGGGCTCCCCCCACACAGCCACGTCATACATTCACAGGAGTCTATGAATTAATGAACTACAAGTCCCATCTTCCACAAAGGCAGACAGTTGGTAGTTCTCAATGGACTGTGAGGGTGCTGATGAAGACCCTCGTAGTCACTTTACTCTTCCTCCAGCTTTATCGCTTGAAGTCCAAAGGTATGGGCACAGTGCTGGAGGAAGAGTGTGCAAGAGCCTGGCATTGCACCTGAGAGCTCCTAAACATGAGTGCTATGCTCTATTGGCTCCTGGGGAAAAAATAAATGTGCATAATTTGACTTGCAAAATCATGTATATTTATTTATTTTGTTTTAGATAGATGAACATATCCTTCATTATTAAAAAAAAAACATGAACCTAACCCTAACATCCCCAACCAAAATTATTTCTACCCTATGTTAGGTTCAGAATTTTTTGTAGTAACATAAAACATGCATCACTTTAAATGTAGCAATATTATTATACAATCTCTGTAGTACAAAGGAAATATTTTTAGAAAATATCCCCATATAGCAAAGATTTTCTGTTTTTACTGTAGACATTAAAGTGGAGGGCCACCCTAAAAAAAAAGAAATAGCATAAAAATGCTCCTAAAAATGTAAAAAAAAATAGAAAATATTTTTTTTTTCACTTACCTGAAATGCCTATTGCTAGGCAGATCATTCTAATCTGCTACTGCAGTGATCTTCAGTCTTCTCCTACTCACGTTGTCTTCTGGGGAAGGTGACGCAGTGTGTTCTGGGAACTGTGTGTGTCCCAGAACACAGCCGGCCATTCACAAAGTGCCGCGCGACTCGCGCATGCGCAGTAGGAAACGGGCAGTGAAGCCGTAAGGCTACACTGCCTGTTTCCCTTACTTCGAATTGCGGCGCCGGGACCCGATGTGATGGATGGATTGGCCGTGGGTTGACGACATCACGGGCAGCCTGGACAGTTAAGTGTGTTTATTAAAAGTCAGCAGCTACAGTGTTTGTAGCTGCTGACTTTTACATATTTTTTTTCAGCTGGAACCTTCTCTTTAACTTACTTTTGGATCCAAGCCATTCAGCAAAAGCAAACACACAAGTCAGGAATGTGTATGAATGGGCCATGTTCTATGGAACAAGGAACAAGCCAACATATTGCATACTTCCAAAACACTTACAGGCTATCTCGCGCTACATTTGAAGTGAAATGAATGACCCAATAAAATGTGTATATATAAAATATGCTGTGCTAAATTCAAATAAATCAATTCTATCCTAGTGTATCAAATCATATGCTCTATACGCATACACCTACTATGCATCATCAATTGCAATAATACATAATGGCATGTACCCTGTGAATAAAATAAAACACATTGTGTATCACATTAATATAAAAATGAAAACACAATAATAAATGTGACAATAAAAAACTAAAAAGCAATGTGTATTGCAAGCATCTAATATTACATCTAATATCTTTGTGCAATATGTGAAGTCATGAACATACACTGGTAGACCTTTAAAGTATGCCCCCTCTAAAGCCAGGACGGGGCTAACTCGGGGGAATTTTGAGCTCCACTGTACAGGGGATTTCAGGGAATCTGCTGTAGTAGCCAATTCCAAGTCAAATTTCGATATTTAAACTGCTTGCATTAAACATAATACATTTAAAGACAAAACATTTTTTTTTTTTTTTTTAAATAGAGTCAAGGGAAGGGGGTTAAAACCTCTATCAAGTTTTTATTGCTGTCTGTGTCACCCTATTTGAGTATAGCTCTATGTCTAATTTGTCATTTTGACAGCTTGAGTCTAAGATCTAGGAAAGTGCAGAGGTATGCATTCCTTGTTCTCTGCTGAAAATATTTAATATCTACACAACATGGGGCAGTGTGCTTGAGTAGTTTAGTGTATTGTGGCCATAACTTGGTTAATGATGTATTAATGAAAAGAGAAATGCATGCTATTGTATCTTTTACATCTGCCTTGAGTGCAGCTTTAAAGGCGTTGTTAAAGCATGAACATGTAAAGCTATTTTTTTTTGTACGACTCCTTAGTAAATAGGCTTATCTAAAAGGTTCAGTGTGTCTACCTATCAAATGACAAAGTGTACCTAAGGATTGTTAGTATGGTAACTGGAACATATTGCATGATTTTACCAGCATAATGCTTCTCAAAGCTATGCGTCATTTAAAGATTCATCAGCTTTTCTTTTCAGCTACCTTTATGTACCAATAATGCATGTGGTATTTTAAAGATTATGCTATTTAATGACTTTATCAGCACAATGTTCCATTTTATAAATGTATTTTACCTAACACTAATCCGAGTGTCTGCTTTGAGCTCCACTGTTCATAAATAATAAACTAGTCACTGGATGCATTGTTTGAGAAAGCTTTAGATAGCTAGATGATTGTGGGAGCCAGGCACATTACTCCATTGCAATAGTTTCTTATTTGCTATTACTAACCACCACAAGCTTTCCACTTTCTTTCCGCTGCAAATACATTTAGCAATTCTTCACGGGCATAGCTTTCTGTGGCAGAAAGTAAATAGAGAATTGGTGTTAAAGAAAAGTCATTATATTATATTTTATGTAGATTGCCCTTGAGTTTCAAAGAGAACTTTGTAAAGTATAACAATTTCCCGACCAAGCCAATTAGAGTCAAGGACATGTCGTTGGTAACTTATTAAATTAAATAATATTATAGAAGGAAACAAAACTTTACATTAGAAAGATAAATTAGTCCTTTTTATTAATATTAATGTTCTTGCATACTTAACAAGAGCAGGCTCTCTAAACCCCCTGTGCTTATCCCCATTGCCAATATCTGTGACACCCTCCTGTATGTGCAACAAACATTCTTATATCGGGAACCCGAGATACTGTATGTGTATAAATACACTATATTACCAAAAGCATTGGGACGCCTGCCTTTACACGTATATGAAATGTAATGGCATCCCAGTCAGTGCACAAGCAAGGTCCATAAAGACATGAATGAGCGAGTTTGGGGTGGAGGAACTTGACTGGTCTGCACAGAGTTGAGTCCTGATCTCAACACAATAGAACACCTTTGGGCTGAATTAGAGCGGAGACTGAGAGCCAGGCCTCTTAGTCCAACATCAGTACCTGACCTCACAAATGCGCTTCTGGAAGAATGGTCAAACATTCCCAAAGACACACTCAATCTTGTGGACAGCCTTCCCAGAAAAGTTGAAGCTGAAAAGGATGGGCCAACCCAATATTGAACCGTACAGTCTAAAGCCCCATACACACGGTAGGATTTTCGCATGGATTCTGTCCGATCGGACAATGTTGTTGAAAAATCCGACCGTGTGTATGCACCATCGGACAGTGTATGTCGGATTGTCCGACGGACAAAGTCCTATCTCCTGCTGGATAGATTTTCCGACAACACGGTCCGATCACACCAAATCCGATCGTGTGTACCGTTGTCCGACGGACAAAGTGCTACGCATGCTCAGATCACATTACAAGACCAAAGCTATTGGCTACTAGCCTCTACGTAGTCCCGTCGTAGGCAACAAACGTCACCACGTTCAGAATGATCGGATTTTCCGACAACTTTGTCCGACCGTGTGTACGCAAAACCAACATCGGACAAAGTATGATGGACATGATCCGACGGACCTGGTCCTCGGATAATCCGAGCGTGTGTATGGGGCTTAAGACTGGGATGCCATTAAATTTCATGTGTGTGTGTGTAAAGGCGGTCATCCCAATACTTTTGGTAATACAATGTATATTTGCTTACAACATGCCATATTTTTCAAAGATCTCTCCTGAGCAAAAGAAGCTCACAAAAATGATACAGTATGATAAAAGTTCTGCAATTCCAAAACCGTTAACCCTCTAAGTATTTTGCTTGCCAATATATTACCACGGTGAAGGCAAAACTATTTTTTTGAATTACCTTTTAGTCAGCACAAAGTCATGTTCTTAGCCCTAGTAATATAATCAGTCCACTAAAGCCAGGAATCCAAGATGCTGGGTTTCTTATTGAACTATAGGACAATTGTTTGGTCAAGTAAGGGAACAGTTATTAGCAAGTGATATCTGGAGGAATTCAGTGTTTATGAGCTTGAGATATACAGTATGAAATTTGCTGGGAAGAAGTTAATGTGATTTTAGTTAAAAATTGTTGGTAATTGATATGAACTGAAATTATTGTTGGTGAGTAATCAGTGTGCAAAGGTAGAGGACACGTGGTGTGGAAGAGGCACTGAGAAGATAATTTTTTGCACAAAGCACAGCTGCATTTTGTGGATTTATTATGACACTGATGTATTTTTAATAGTTATTTTTTTTAAATCTTTTTTTGCACTGGACGCATTATTTTTATGATACATTTGGACTTTTTCTTTATATGAACTATTTATACTTATGAATTGTTGCACTTTTTTTTTATGTGAATTTCCCCCCTCAATATCAGGGGAAAATCATGGGTGCATGTTATACGCTGATCCCCCCTGTCAGGTGGAGCGAGCGCCGCCGATATACACCTAGCCGAGTGTACTCTGTACTTGGCTAGGCTCGGCTCTGCTCCACTCGGCTCCGCTCCACTCGGCTCCACTCTCAGTCGTGCCCAGTCCCGCCATTGGACTTGTGTTATGTCCATCATAGGAGCTGGGCCAAGGGGCCGGACTGGAAAAAGAGCCAAGAGGAGCCGAGAGAAGCCGAGTACACAGGACATCCGGCTCTGTGTATCTCGGCAGCGACACTGGGCAAGAAGGCTGCAATGACACTGGGCAAGAAGGCTGCAATGACACTGGGCAAGGCTGCAGCTGGACACTGATCATTCTGCAATGATGGACAAGGCTGCAGATGAACACTGATAAGGCTGTATTGGTGGGCATTTAAATGTAAGTTTTTTTCCTTAAACTTCCCTCCTAAAAGTTTTTTTCCTTAAAATTCCGTCCTAAACTTGGCGTGCATGTTATACGCCAGCACGTGTTATACGCAGATAAATATGGGTACTTATATTGATGCATTTTTGCACATATTTTTGATATGATTAATTTTAATTATATTGATTGTTCACAGATATGACACATGAGATATAGAGGGATTTTTGTTATTTATTATGATAAGAGAATAGCGCTGTCACAACATTTGCACTTTTTGGCCCTTTTTTTGCTTTTAGTGACTGCAGCTGGTGATACTGTAGATTCTTAAATTTAGATTTAACGCAGACTACATTCATATGGTTATTTGCAAACCACACCTAGCCAAATTTGGTCATGCCTACTTTGACGTTTTTAATAATAAGCGTTATTACACAATTAAAATACCAACAGGAACACAGATCCGTAATGCAGTACATGCAAGGCAACAGTGTAGGACCTCTTGAACATATACAGAAGGTTACTACTTTGAAGTTTTATTGTGATTGGAGATGCTGTATATTCACAATATGATAACATTTTACAATCAAGTGTAAGCGTCATAGAGTTCCTTTTAGTTATTTTTGACCATTCATTTTGATCAAGGAGAGGAGAAGAAAAAATCATAAATTTGACTTCTGTTTTAGTCATGCACCAAACGACTGACATTGTAAATTTGATCATGGAAAATCTTTGTAACCAAATACAAAACCCATTATTGCATGTGCTGCAACCCCAACTCTGACTGAAGTATCACTGATGGGGTCCCTATCAGTTGTGTTATTAGCATAAAGCAAACAATATATGGTTGCCTAAACCACTGATAATAATTGAAAATAGCCCTTGTTGTGGCATAGTTAAACCTTTTTCACTTTAAATTAATAAAATATGCAAGCTCACTTGTACACATATATTTGATTGCCCTTTTTATGAGTGTTTACTCTGTATGTTATATACACTTACTGTTTGTTACATTTTATTTCTGAGCTGGAAATGTCACTCCTCAAGTGTTCTGCAAAGTTCAAGCAATGATTTATTTGAAAAGTAGGGAAACACAATAATATATCAGAGCAACAGTTCAGTAATCCTCAGGCACCATTCAAAGACCAGAATAATTAGTCAGAACACAATGTCAACTGCATAACATAGTTGTACATTACACTGCTCATTTAAAACATATTAAACCCAAACCCAAAAAATGGAAAATATTACAGCTTGTCAATCATTACATGTGGTGTCTGTATTCATTTTCTTTTATCTCCTGTATTAGAATGTTCCTACTCTGGATGAAGGAGCACAGGGGCATCTTTGAAAAGCAGTACGTTTACAGTGCCTTGAAAAAGTATTCATACCCCTTAACATTTTCCACATTTTGTCATGTTACAGCCAAAAACGTAAATGTATTTTATTGGGATTTTATGTGATAGACCAACACAAAGTCGTAGACACATGTGAAGTGGAAGGAAAATTATAAATGTTTTAAATTTTTTTTTTACAAATAAATATTTGAAAAGTGTGGCATGCATTTCTATTCAGCCCCCTTTACTCTGATACTCCTAACTAAAATCGAGTGGAACCAATTGCCTTTAGAAGTCACATAATTAGTAAATAGAGTCCACCTGTGTTTAATTTGATCTCAGTATAAATACAGCTGTTCTTTGAATCCCTCAGATGTTTGCCAGAGAACCTTAGTGAACAAACAGCATCATGAGGGCCAAGGGACACACCAGACAGTTTAGGGATAAAGTTGTGGAGAAGTTTAAATCAGGGTTAGGTATATCCCAAGCTTTGAACATCTCATGGAGCACTGTTCAATCCATCATCCAAAAATGGAAAGAGTATGGCACAACTGTGAACCTACCAAGACATGGCCATCCACCTAAACTGACAGGCCGGGCAAGGAGAGCATTAATCAGAGAAGCAGCCAGGAGGCCCATGGTAAATTTGGAGGAGCTGCAGAGATCCACAGCTCAGGTGGGAGAATCTTTCCACAGGACAACTATTAGTTGTGCACTTCACAAATCTGGCCTTTACGGAAGAGTGGCAAGAAGAAAGCCATTGTTCAAAGAAAGCCATAAGAAGTCCCATTTGCAGTTTGCGAGAAGCCATGTGGGGGACATGGCAAACATGTGGAAGAAGGTGCCCTGGTCAGATGAGACCAAAATTGAACTTTTTGGCTGAAAAGCAAAACGATATGTGTGGCGGAAAACTAACTCTGCACATCACCCTAAACACACCATCCCCACCATGAAAAATGTTGGTGGCAGCATCATATTGTGGGAATGCTTTTCATCAGCAGGGACAGGGAAGCTGGTCAGAGTTGATGGGAAGATGGATGGAGCCAAATACAGGACAATCTTAGAAGAAAACCTGTGATGCCGCGTCCACACGATCAAAAATGGCGCCAGCAAAACTCAGATGAGAGCTTTTTGTCGGAAAATACGACCGTGTGTATGCTCCATCGGTCTTTTGATGCCGGAATTCCAGCCAGCAAAAGATTGAGAGCATGTTCTCTATTTTTCGGTCGGGAAAAATTCCTATCCGAAAATGCGTTCGTCTGTATGCAATTCGGACACGCAAAAAAATCATGCATGCTCGGAAAAAATTTGGCGCATGCTCGGAAGCATTGAACTTCTTTTTCTTGGCTCGTCATAGTGTTGTACGTTACCGTGTTCTTGATGGTTGAAAGTTCAGAGAACTTTTGTGTGACCGTGTGTATGCACAAGACAAGCTTGAGCGGAATTCCGTCGGAAAAAACATCCAAGATTTTATAGAGGGAAATTTCACTCGTATGTACGCGGCATTAGAGTCTGCAAAAGACTTGAGACTGGGGCAGAGGTTCACCTTTCAGCAAGACAATGACCCTAAACATACAGCCAGAGCTACAATGGAGTGGTTTATATCAAAGCATATCCATGTGTTAGAATATCCCAGTCAAAGTCCAGACCTAAATCCCATTTGAGAATCTGTGGCAAGACTTGAAAATTGCTGTCGATAGACGCTCTCTATCCAATCTGACAGAGCTTGAGCTATCTTGCAAAGAAGAATGTCACTCTCTAGATGTGCAAAGCTGGTAGAGACATATCCAAAAAGAATTGAAGCTGTAGTTGCAGCAAAAGGTGGTTCTACAAAGTATTGACTCGGGGGGGGGGGGGGGGGGGCTGAATACAAATGCACGCCACACTTTTCACATATTTATTTGTAAAACATTTTGAAAAAATTATCATTTTCCTACCTCTTCACAATTATATTCCACTTTGTGTTGGTCAATCACTTAAAATCCCAATAAACATTTACGCTTTTGGTTGTAACATGACAGAATGTGGAACATTTCAAGGGGTATGAATACTTTTTCACGGCGCTGTAGTCTGGGAAGAGGGGAGTGTTAGATGTATTAGAACATTTAAATACACTAACACAATAAAGCCAAACTCTAAATAATACTTTATAATCAGTTCCAGCAAACATTTGTTTTCCTTTTGGGATAAATGTTTTATATAAATACATATAAACTGATCATGTTAAGCACCCCTGTCAGTGTTAAATGGTTTGCCTCATCCCTGTAACTTCAGAGGAACTTGTTCTCTTGTAAAACAAGAGACTTACTGGCTGGCTCGCCAGATGATAATAGAAGAAAGAAAGCATAAAAAAAGGAAACTACTGCAGCCATCACATTTAAGAATTGGTAAAATCTTTTTTTTAAATAATGATATAAAAATTATTAGTTGGACCCCCCAAGCAACTATCTATTGTAATGTGTGTGTATATGTATATATATATATATGTATATATATATATAAATATATAAAACATAGCACAACACTATTCTAACAACCACATTTTTTAAAGACTATTAGGCTACTTTCACACTGAGGCGTTTTTCAGGCACTTTAGCGCTGAAAATAGCACCTGTAAAGCACCTGAAAAACGCCTCCAATGCCTCCCCAGTGTGAAAGCCTTTGTGCTTTCACACTGTGGTGGTGCACTTGCGGGACGTTAGAAAAAGTCCTGCAAGGAGCATCTTTGGGGTGTTTTGGGAGCGCTGTATACAGCCATCCTGAACCGCCCCTGCCCATTGAAACAAATGTGCAGCGCTGTCAAAGCGCTTGCAAAGTGCTTCAGCAGCACTGCAACACAGGTGCTTTTAACCCTTTCTTCGGCCGCTAGCGGGGGGTTAAAAAAAAAAAACCCCGCTAGTGGCCGAAATGTGCCCCTAAAACAACAGTAAAGCGCCACTACAACTAGCAATGCTTTACCGCTAGCGCACCCCACCCCAGTGTTAAAGTAGCCTTAGGGTATAGACACTCACCCTAATAGCTCCAGCCACTGCAGCTCATATCTAGTGTGCATTGTTATACTTGCGAACATGTTCAAATAAAGTCTAAAAACAATAAATAGTACCCCAGCACCTTCAATCAAACAATCTATAAATGGTGCAGGTTTATTGCAGATATGTTTTATATACTTTTGCATTTCTTATGATATTCCTTCTTTATAGCAACATATTCTGTATATCTATGGATAAAGACTGTTGTCTTAATTCTGTAAAGATGTTTTACTGTATTGGATATAAACTTGGACTTTAGGGCTCCATACACACTTGTGCAAATCCAAAGTTACACGACTTTGGAGTGCCACTTTGTTGCCACTTTGATGCAACCTGATGTGACTTTTTGTCCCTCTGCAGAGTCGGACTCACTGTTGCATGCAAAACATTCAGGTATGACTTTCATGCAACTTTTGAGGGTTAACATTGAAGTCTAATGCCTCAAGTTGCATGAAAATCAGACCAAAGTAGTGCATGGACCACTTTAAAGTCGCTATGGCTTTAAGTTGCACATATATGAATGGTTTTCATGGGAAAACATGGGGTGCGACTTGTCATGCAATTTTGATGTCTAAAGTCATATAACAAGTTAGACAAGTGTGAATGGGATGTTAATACAGAATCTTAGCAAAAAACTCTGCTAATGTGTTAGTTAGGAAGTATGCATATGATAGTTCAACCTAAACTGTGATGTCTAGACTATCCTTCCTTAGTGTTTCTAGTCGGTGCTGAATGGGCAAAGTGACAGAATCTCTTTAAGAATTTAATACCCCTGTATGAATTCAATGAGTGTTCCTTATGTTTAGTAGCAAAGTGTCATGCCATGTGAGTTACTGACAAAAGCAGAATGTTTGACTTAAAGGGGTTGTAAACCTTTGTGCTTTTTCACCTTAATGCATCCTATGCATTAAGGTGAAAAAACAACTGGCAGTGACCGGCCCCCCAGCCCCACCCCCCCGTTTTACTTACCTGAGCCCTGGAACTTGACCCGGTGGGGACGTGCTGTCTCTCTGCCCGGGGTTCTCGGCTCTTGATTGGATAGCTTTATAGCAGCGCAGCCATTGGCTCCCGCTGCTGTCAATCAAATCCAATGACGCAAATGCCAGGGGCAGAGCCGAGTCATACATTCAGTGGCTATGGACGCCGAATGCTGGACTCAGGAGTGCGGCCGCAAGGTAACGGGAGACTCCGGAGAGCGCTTCTCCTAGGGGGTTATCTGATGTGGGGAGGAGCCGCGAGAGCCACCAGGGGACCCCAGAAGACGAGGTTCGGGGCCACTCTGTGCAAAACGAGCGGCACAGTGGAGGTAAGTATGATATGTTTGTTATTAAAAAAAAAAAACGAACCCTTACAATCACTTTAAGAGTAATATCTTTTATTTGTTAACTTAAATTATTGAAGATTCAAGCTTTCAAAACATGTTAGGGTTTTTTTTATCGTCAGACTTGACAAAGAGACAACATGTTTCAAAAGCTTGCATAGTTAATCTTTTAACTTAGCCAGGAAAAAGTGTCCCTTTAACTCCAACTGTTAGCTTTGTGTTTATAACAGCGTTGCCTAAAACCTACATCCTATAACACAGTTTTTTCGTATATCTATATTTTTGCAGAATAACCTTTAAAATGGTTTACAGACAAAAAACATCTAGTTTGGTTAAAAAAAAAAAAAAAAAAAAAAAAACATCAAATGTACTAAACCATTTCATTCATCTTCAAATATAAAATTTGCAGAAACGTACAGGATGGGAAAGAATCCTAAACAGTTTAGTATGAGGAGCATGCTAATGTAAAATTTATAAATACCATTATTTTAGTCTTTGTTCTTTGATAACAACAGAAAAACAAAGCCTATGCTTTATTCTGTCTGATAAAAAGACATCAAAGTCAAAAGAACAAATGTACTGTATGTCAGGCTAATAGGTGTATATTCAATTGTACAAGGCAATGTTTTAAGACACATGTAAGGTGCGTGTGGTTTAATGTGAAAACAAACAACAAAACATTATAGAAAGCAGACAGCTAATGGGAAATAGGCATGAATAAACCGATCTTTGCCGATAAAGTATATTTGGTGGACAAATAATTTTTTATTTTTTTGTTATTAAAATATACAAAGGTAAGGAAATAGGGAAGGGCTGCATTATGTGATTTTTTTTGTGGCAGGGGTTAGCAAACTATTTTCACGCAAACCCTCCCCCCATAAATGCTTCTCCAATTGATCACATAGCAACATAATCTACCAAGCTGGTATTTTCTGCATAGACCAATTATATAGGCCCCTTCTTATTAAAGTACCATCTTGGTGCTGACATGCAAATGAGTTGATATTAAAGGGTAACTCCACTTTCGTGGGTAAAAAAAATAGCAAATAAAGAAAAACAAATATAGCGCATATGATTGCGACACTAATCATTTTGTAATTGAATGTTATTATTATTATCATTATACAGGATTTATATAGCGCCAACAGTTTACGCAGTGCTTTACAATATAAAAAGGAGACAATACAGTTATAATACAATAGAGGATTAAGAGGGCCCTGCTCAGAAGAGCTTACAATCTAATAGATTTAAACATTACCTTTCATTTTCAATCTGCATATTTTCTGAGAATACATTGCACTATGGCCACCTGGAGTTTTGTATACACAGAGTGTGTACTGACCACTCACCAGAAACATAACTTCCTGCTTGTGTGATTGGCTCACCAATTTTCCCAGAAGTCTGCCTAAGATACAAGTCAGATTTCAGGCATCCCTTCCAGCAAAAATGTCATTTTTTGAGAGATAATTTCAATAGGAACATGTCTAAAGAGATGCAGGTCCAGCAGATTTCCTCATTAGTGTCCTGTAGCTCAACACCTGACAGTTAATTATGAAACCTGTCCCATTAGGCTGGGTTCACACTGGTACGACAAACACTCTGACAATGGGAGCTCATGTCACATGAAAATCAATGTTTACCTATGGGAGCCGTCTTAACTGGTCTGACACCAAGTCGGTCCAACTTTGAAAATGCTCCCTGCACTACTTTGGTCTGATCCTACTTCAGCCCATTGAATATTACTGAAGTTGGATCAAAGTCGGATCGCCGTCTTGGCTGATCTGACTTTGGCATGTGACTTGTGCTCTGATGATCTTGAAGGGGAACTCCATGCCAAATTTAAAAAAAAAAAATGGCATGGGTTCCCCCTCCAAGAGCGTGCCAGGCCCTTCGGTCTGGTATGGATTTTAAGGGGAACCCCCATGCCAAAAAAACAGCATTGGAGTCCCCCCAAAATCTATACCAGACACTTATCCGAGCACACAGCACTGATATGTGGCACTGGTGAGCACTGGTAGGCGGCACTGGTGGGCACTGATCGGTGGTACTGGTGGGCACTGATAGCTGGCAGTGGTGGGCACTAATGGGCACTGGTAGGAACTGATAGGTGACATGGATATGCAGCACTGATGGGCACTGATGAGCAGGCACTCATGGGCACTGATAGGAGGCACTGACTGGCATCACTTATGGGCACTGATTGGTTACACTTATGGGCACTGATTGGTGGCACTGATGGGCACTAATTGGTGGCACTGCTGACACTGCTGGGGCTTTCCTGTAATCAGGGCACTGATGACCTGCCCAGGTCTCCTCTGTGAGGAGATGCCGGGGAGGCGAGGAGAGACGATTCTCGGCACTTCCGTATTTACATGTAACCGGCTGTGATTGGACACAGCTGATTACATGGTTAAAGAGCCATGGCTCTTTACAGAGATTGGGGTTATGCCATGTCCTAGAAATACAGCGCTGCCACGGTGGCCATTCTGGGGCACCGTTATATGACATCCTCCCAGAACCAGAGCTGCACCGTTCCTCCGTCATTTGATGGTGGGCGGGCGGCAAGCGAATAAATACAGATACTCCTTATTTAACGACTTACCTGTTTAATGACCACTCAGACTTACAACCAGCTCTCCCCACTCAAACAACGCACTATACATCATTGTATTGTACAGTGCAGTACAGAATTTTTCTTTGTGTTATGTACTTATGCAAATTAAAACAACGTTATTGAGCTGGATTTTTGTGTTTAGACTTTTTTTCACAATACAGTACAGTACAGTAGGCAAGTAGTTAAAACATTGATTACTTGGGGCTCCTTGTTTAACAACCAATTCGTTTAACGACCTGGTCGTTGGAACGGAACCTGGTCGTTAAGTGAGGAGTACCTGTATAACTACATATCTAAGTTTAAAGTAGCTTTTTAAGAGTAAATGAATGAGCCCTGGACTTTCCCACGGCGGAGACATGCTCTTCCTCTGCCCAGGGTTTTCAGCTCTTGATTGGATAGATTGATAACAGCACAGCCATTGGCTCCCACTGCTGTCAATCAAATCCAATGACGTGGCCCTGGGGGGTGGGGGCGAGTCCAGCATTCTGCATCTATGGATGCAAATGCTGGACTCGGGAGCGTGCCCGCAAGGTAACCCCCCCAGAGATCGCTTCTCCTAGGGGTTATACGATGCGAGAAGGAGCTACCAGTGCCACCGGAGGACCCCAGAACAGGATAATCGGGACCACTCTGTGCAAAACGAACTGCACAGTGGAGGTAAGTATGACATTTTTGTTATTTAAAAAATAAAAATAAGCTTAAAGCTTTACAATCACTAACATAGGTGGTACATGTGGACATCTGTCCCAGTTAGTAGAAGAGAAAACCTTACTCTTGCAGAGATTCCCCCAGAGGCACTGTTAACAAAAACAAAATCAAACAACCTATGAAAAAACTACAATAGGGAAAAAAAATAAGAATCTTTCTAACCTTAAACTAATTAGCACTTGGGTTCATCCTGCGGCCTGGCCAACAACCATCAACCACAGAGAGAGCAGCAGCCACAGTTAGGCCACCCGGAGGGACCCTTATATATTCCCCATACAGGAAATGGACATCCTGGCCCACCAACCATGGTGTAACGGTGGGCCAGGTAGAGCATCCCATCATAGTGCCTCTGCTGCAGGGGGCGCATAAAGCACCCTCCTGTGGATCCCCCTCTGTGCATGCACACTGGAACCCATCTCAACCAAGATGGCCACAATGACGTCACGTGCATGTGTGATGGACACACAGCAGCCAACTTTGGAGCCACATGCGCTAGAGTGGCCGTAACAGGGATAACCGAAACCCACATGGGCAAATCCCGCGATGCCCCACTTTTCATGCAGACAACCCAAGGACAGCCCCCCAAGGCTAGAGGGAACTCCCAGGACCACAAACTTCAAGATTGATCTCAGTAGGGGGATCCACATGAGAGTGCTTTATGTGCAGCAGAGGCACTGTGATGAGACACTATACATGACCCACCGCTCCATCATGGTTGGGCAAATTGGGCTGGAATGTCCATTTCTGGTATGGGACATACAGTATATAAGGGTCCCTCTGAGTGGCATAACTGTGGCTGCTATGCTCTCTGTGGTAGGTGGCTGTCAGCTAGGCTGCAAATGGATTCAAGTGCTAGTTTAAAGTTAGCGTGGCTCTTATTTATTTATTTTTTTTGCCCTATTGTAATTTTTTTTATATGTTGTTTGATTTTATGTTTTTGTTAACAGTGCATCTGGGGATCTCTGTGAGAGTCTGGTTCTCCTCTCTACTCTACTCTCTATATTATATCTGGCTCATGTTTTGAAGAGCAAAGTTTCAAAACGTGTTAGGTTCTGGGAATTTGTAATGATCCTAAAGAAAAAAAATGTATGCATGCACATTAATTGGCCTGAACATGTGTTTTTACTGATGTTGTCTCAATAAAGGTTTATATTCTGTTTTTTAATGAAAATACAGTATGTTGTGATGTACTTTGTACCCATTAGACCTCTGCCATCCCTTTGACAAATGGTGTTTTTCTATACTGTACAATTTTGTTTGGGGCCAGGTACAACTGATGTATCCATCCACATCAATTTTTTTTCTTAACATTCGACCCTGGGGGGAATTTAATAGATCTGGATTAGACAGAATCTGTAGCTTGTTTAGTTAAGCTTTGAAAATGAAAGCTAAAAATTGATTGGTTGACATGCAAAATGAATCCAGATTCTGTCTGCTCCAGTTTTAGTATCTTCAACTTGTAGAGTCACCGAAACATGATAGCCAAGGTAAGCAAAAAAATACAAAATAGCAGAGAAACAGGGAACAAACATTGTGCATTTGTTTGCATCCTACATTTGTCTGCAGAGATGTTTTTATATGACAGAAGCTTCATTGACAATAACTGTGATGCATGTTCCATCCTAGCATAATAGCTATTTCCTTCCAAAACAGTGTGGCTTTTGTAAATCTATTGCCATAAAAAAAAAAAAAGATCATTTTATATGAAGTAGCATTTTTGTAATCAGTTTATGTTAGAAAAATTAGCAACCAATTTCAAATTAGCAAATACTGCAATTATTACAAATACACACATGATAATTTATTGAATATTCTTTAAAACACGCATGGCATCTTTCTGTATAATGCAGTATTCAAACTTTGTCAAGCATGATTTCTTTGCTTAATGAAGCTTGGAAGCTAGATTTTGCATTCTGGGAAGAAAGGTAGCCTTAGTGACATGCCCAAGGACACAAGGAACTTAGAATAGGATTCCGACTGGGGTCTTTTGATTTATACCAGAAGGTCTCTATAAATCATTAAGTTATTCTAGTCCAGTCCAGTGAAACTAAAGTGAAATATTATTTCATTTCTAATGCTTGATATAAATCTACACCTCCTCCGTTTGCAATGAATGGCAATTCTAGTAAACAACCTCACAAAGCCTGGGCAAAAATCCATAAGAATCTAGCTGGTTGGCACTCCTACTAATTGAAATTGATGAAATAATAGGTATGTAGGGTAATGCAGAAACCTTAACTGCATACAATATATATCAGACCACTGCTCCTTTTATCTCTTTAGAATTTAGTACTTTTACATAGCAGCAGTAATGTGTTGTAGTGTTAGTCATTAATCAATATGGAAAGTTTGTGGAACATCAGTGCTCTTTCTGATTCCCATCTATTCCTTTATCTTTCATCTCTGTGTTGCCAACTCACAGATTCCCTAACATGAAAACACAAACAATGAAAAAAATTAAAGGATGCCCTTTATTGGCTAACTAAAGTTATTAGGTTGGAAACATTAGGTTTCCTTTGCATGAGAATTGTGTATTACCAGAAACACAATGTTTTGTTTTGAATGCTTGCATCTGTAATAAATATGAAAAAGTATTCACATATGTATTTGTAAAAACAATTGAAAACCATTTACCATTTCCCTTCCACTTCAGAATTATGTACCACTTTGTGTTGGTCTACCACGTAAAATCACAATAAAATACATTTATGTTTTTGGTGGTAACATGCCAAAATTTGGAAAATGTCAAGGGGTATGAATACTTTTTCAAGGCACCGTAGCCACCAAAGGGTGTTAATTAATGTGTAATGAAAAAATAGTTCTGTAGCTTTGTAGAGATCAAGGAATAAATAGAACCCCTGTCAGGTTTTTACTCTTTTCTGGGTATCTATAACATACAGATTTCCCTATCACTTTCTGTCCTGCTGATATTTTCATAGACAGGAAACTCTTCAAAGTAACACAGACGTAAAATGTTTTTCCTTCATAAAGGAGGAGAAGGCTAGAGCCTCTCAGATTATTTTTTTCAGTCTCTGTCCCTGATTTTCCCAACTTTGTCAGTTGGACAAAACGTAAAAGTAAAAATAAAAACATTCCCCACCCTCTTCAAAAGAGAAAAAACTTTGGGACTTGACATACATTTACACTCCAAGCTTTTTGCACCTTTACTACTGGATTCTTTAAGTTGTTAATAAAGTAAAGAAAAAAGGGAGAACACTGCAACCCCCTCTACACCCCCTTTCACACCTCCCCCCCCCCCCCCCACCCCCCCTACCCCGCCTTTTGTCTCTGCTCTCACCCCCTCCCTTCTCCCCCTCTCTCTCCCCCTTGCTCTCTTCCCACCCTTCCCCCCCTACCCTTTCCTTGAGGCGCCCCTCGCCCCTACATAACCTAACACGCGCACACTCCCTAGTGTGATTCCCGACGTAGCTCCCCCTGTAACTATGGCACCCAACCCTTCAATTAAAACCCCATTAACCCTGAAATGTGTCTCGCTGAACGTGAAGGGCCTCAATGTGCCTGAAAAAAGGTCCCAAGTGTTGGCCTCTCTTACTAAACTCAAGGCACATTTCCTTTTCCTCCAAGAAACCCATTTCAGAACGGACTCCACTCCAAAACTCTCCAATCATCTCTATCGTTCCGCCTTCCATGCCACTAACCCTACTGCCAAGACGAAAGGAGTTTCTATCCTCATTTCAAGACACGCCGACTTCCAACTAACCGACTCCCTGCTAGATCCTGAGGGGAGGTTTGTCTTCCTCAAGGGGATATACGCATCCAAGCCAATAACTTTGGCGAATATCTATTGCCCTAATATACACCAAGTCTCATTTTTTCGCAAAACATGCTCACTCCTATCCACATTCCGTGAGGGCCTGATCCTCCTGGGAGGCGACTTTAATGTCCCGTTAAACCCCTTGTTAGACACCTCCACTGGGACGTCTTCCTTGCCCTACAGAGCTCTACGCCAGATCAAGGCACAGCTCCAAGAACTGGCCCTCCACGACACGTGGCGCACCTTATTCCCCTCGACCAAGGATTACACTTTCTTTTCTACCCCCCACCAAAAGTACTCTCGAATCGACTTTTTCTTCCTCACACAGACGGACCTCTCCCTACTTAGACAGGCCACCATCGAGCCGATGTTCTTGTCGGACCATCATCCCATCTCAGTTACTCTGACCTTCCCCGAGACTCTCGCCAAAACCAAGATTTGGCGCTTCAATCCCTCCTTGACTAAAGACCCAGTGGCCCTAGAGCGTATACGCACCTGCATCCAGCTGTACTTCCAAGAAAATGCTGACCCTGACATGTCCCCCATTTCTATCTGGGAAGCCCACAAGTGCGTTATTCGAGGGGAACTGCTGACCCTGAATGCAAAAGCCAAAAAACTCCACCAACAGCAGATCAAGGTCCTGCTGGACCAAATTAGTAGACTTGAAAAAGCCCACAAACAGACCCAAGCACAACTCACCCTCCAGGAACTTGTTCAAGCTCGCTCTCTCCTAGCGGAGGAACTGGGTAGACGCACCAAAAGACGATACATTCTTGGCCAGAGGATCTTCTACGAATACGGTAACAAGTGCGGCCGCATTCTTGCTCGCTCAGTGCAAGCCGCCAAACTTTCCTCCACAATTCACAACATTCGTAACACTGAGGGATCCTTGCTGGCCAAGAATGAAGACATAGCTAAGGAATTTGAAGACTTCTATTCCAAACTCTACAATCTTTACCCTGACCGCTCCGCTCAGACCCCCAACAGAGCCCGCCAAACGGCCATTGCAGACTTCCTAGCTCAATATAGTCCCACGCCCATTTCCCCCCAACAAACCTCCCTCCTAGAAGAACAATTCTCCCTAGCGGAACTAGACACGGCCGTGAAACAAATGAAGGTAGGTAAAAGCCCTGGCCCGGATGGTTACTCCCTCCAATACTACAAATCCTTCTCAGAAGTCCTTTCCCCGCACTTAATCCGCACTTTTAATGCCTTGTCGAATCCCCAAGCAGACCCAAGTCGAATGCTTTCAGCCCATATATCAGTGATCCCTAAAGATAATAAAGACCCCCTTTTAGTAGCTAACTACAGGCCAATCTCCCTTCTTAATGTGGATATTAAGCTCTATGCTAAAATTCTGGCCAACAGACTCATACCCCTTATCCCCAACCTGATTAACCCGGACCAGGTGGGTTTTGTACCGGGCAGGGAGGCCAGGGACAATACCATACGCACCCTCAACCTACATCACTGGCTTACTACGTCAAATTCCCAGGGCTTCTTTCTCTCTCTTGATGCGGAGAAGGCGTTTGACAGAGTGGCCTGGGACTACATGAGGGCAGTCCTGGAGGCCCTTGGCCTACAAGAACGCATGCTGTCTGCTATAATGGCACTATACTCTAGCCCCTCTGCAGCGGTCCGTGTTAATGGCCACCTGTCAAACGCCTTCCCCATCAGTAATGGCACACGCCAAGGCTGCCCCCTCTCCCCCTTGATCTATATCCTCACATTAGAACCTCTTCTTAATAAACTCAGGAGCAACCAAGATATCCGTGGCCTTACAATACAAGGTAGACAATTTAAAGTTGCAGCTTTTGCGGACGATGTCCTGCTGTCTTTAACATCCCCACGCACCTCCTTGCCATCCCTTCTTAGGGATCTACACACCTTTGGAGAGCTTTCAAACCTTAAAATCAATTACTCCAAATCACAAGCCCTGAACGTTTCGCTCCCCCAGCAAGAAGTTGCCCACTGCCAAGACTCTTTCCCTTTTCACTGGGAAAAGACAGCCATCACATACCTAGGTGTGCGGATTACACCCCGCTTCTCAGATCTATATCCAGCTAACTTCCAAACAGCCTTGCTTAAAGCCCAAGCTTATCTTAAGGACTGGATGACTCTCAATGTCTCATGGTTTGGTCGAGCAGCTTTAATTAAGATGATTATTCTGCCCCGTCTGCTTTACCTGATTCAAACCATCCCTATCGCCCTGCCCCGGGACTTTTTCTCGACATATCGGAAAATTTGCTCCTCCTTCATTTGGAAGGATGCCCCCCCACTGATCAGGTATACCCTCCTCACCCGAGCCAAGCCCAAAGGAGGTATAGCTCTCCCTGACCTGCAAAAGTACCACTCTGCCTGCCACTTAACAAGAATCGCGGATTGGAACATCCACGCCACACAAAAAGTGTGGGTTGCACTCGAGAACACTTTCTCGCCGATCCCCCTGCATCTCATTCCGTGGCTCCCTCCGAAATGCTGGCCGCACAGGCTGGATTCACACCCCCTTATACACACGTCTCTATCGACATTTAAGAAGATACCCGCCGACAGGTCTCTTGCCCCAACTCCACGCCCACTGACGCCCCTAAGATGCAACCCTGACTTCCCCCCCGGGGACTCCCCCAACTTCCTCAAACAGGAATGGCCATCCGACGACGTCCTCGCTTCCCAATTCTTCCCAGGAGGTAAATTGATCTCATTGAATGACCTACGCACTTATACTAATAATCCCACCTTCTCCTTCTGGACATACAGACAAATCTGTAGCTTTTTGACCACCTACACTACCCGAGCTAACTGGTCTAGGCCTCTCACCCCCTTTGAAACTCTATGTAGTCGCAAGATCCCACAGAGGCACCTAATCTCGCTCTTCTACGCCCTACTACAGGACTCACCCGATTTGACCCTCCCACCCTCACACACCTCTTGGAACAGAGACCTTCAAACTCCCCTGTCACCTGCTGACTGGACTAGAATTCATGAATATGCCCACGGGGGGTCGGTGAATGTCGCCATCCAGGAAATGGGTACAAAATAATAACACGGTGGTACAGAACTCCCTCCCGCTTGCACAAATTTTCTCCCACAATCCCCAATGTCTGCTGGAGGTGTAACATGGCAGCAGGGACTATGATACACATATGGTGGGATTGCCCCAACATCCAACCTTTCTGGAAGAAAGTCCATGACCTTATCTCTTCGATCACCACCTACACGCTAGACTTCACACCTGAACAATACCTTTTGCATCACACCTCCCTCTCTAGGAAAAACTACTTTAGATCCCTTGCCATGCATATGGTAAATGCAGCCAGACTCTGCATTCCTCGGCACTGGTGCTCGAACCTCCCCCCGACAATTCGAGAATGGTTTAGTGGCATCTCTAGGATTAGGGACATGGAAGAGCTGATACACATCGCTCAGGAGAGGATGGAGAAGTTCACAACCACCTGGGCTTGCTGGAATCACTTTACAACCACCCGAAAGTACGAACATCATATCCGCTAAATGTCTTACAAAGGTTAACGTTTCCTGGAATGATTTTCTACCTAGGCAACCAAGACCCGCTACTCTACTTCCCCACCTATCCTCTGTGTGAGATCTGGGCGAGGGACGCCTCAACCGCCTCAACCTCCCCCTCTATACCCTCCCTCCTCCCTCCTCTCCCAGTCTTTTCCCTCTCTCTATGCCTCCCCCTCTCGCTCCTCCCTCGTTTCCCCCCACCTCCTATCCCTCCCCCCCTCCTTTTTTTTTTTTTCTTCTTTTTTTTTTCCCCTTCTCCTTTTTTTTCTCTCTCTCTTTCTCACTCCCTCCCTCTCGCCCCCTCTTGGCCTCCCGCCATCCCCTAAGCATCTTTTGGGCGACAGGTGTCCACTGGTATACACCTGTCGTACCCGTTATACCGTACCCCACTGGTCCACTATGGGATGGCACGGACTAAATCCCACCAACCTCTTTCTATCCCCATGTCCCCCAGGGCACACGCTAGACTCATCAAATTCATGCTCCGATGGTTTACACATTTTGTTCTTTGTTCTATACCTGTACTGACAGACGATCTGTTTTGCAATTTATGTGTGTTCCCTTGCCTGTTCTGTATGACTTATTCTTAATAAAATCTTTATGGAAAAAAAAAAAAAGGGAGAACACGGGGACATGGCCTCAAACTAACTGGAGGAAAGTGCAAAACTAGTTTTAGAAATTATTATTTGCTGAAAGAGTAGTTAATGTGTGGAATAGAATTTCAACAGAGGTAGTGAATCAGTCAATAGTAAGTGGTGTTTTCAAATATGCATGGGACAAACAAAGATCTATACTCAGACAAAAAGAATATATAAAAAAAAGGCAGACTCGATTGGCCATATGTAAATATTTCAGCTCTTTTAACCACTTGACAACTGGGCTCTTAAACCCTGATCGTGACCAGACCAATTTTCAGCTTTCGGTGCTCTCACACTTTGAATGACAATTACTCAGTCATGTAATACTGTACCCAAATTAATTTTTTGTCCTTTTTTTCATACAAATAGAGCTTTCTTTTGGTGGTATTTGATCACCTCTGGGTTTTTTATTTTTTGCGCTATAAATGAAAAAATACCGAAAATTTTGAAAAAATAAATTTCTTTGTTTCTGTGATAACATTTTGATAATTATAAATTTTTCTTCTTAAATTTTGACCACAATTTATACTGCTACATATCTTTGGTAAAAATAACCCAAATTTATGGATATTATTTGGTCTTTGTGAAAGTTGGAGAGTCTACAAGCTGTGGTGCAAATCATAAAAAATTGATTACCCCTGATGTACTGGTGGCCTATCTCATTTCTTGCGACCCAACAAGCCAGGAAAGTACAAATACCCCACAAATGACCCCTTTTTGGAAAGTATACATTCCAAGGCATTTAGTAAGATGCATGGTGAGCTTTTTAATGTTGTAATTTTTTCCCACAATTCTTTGCAAATTTTTTTTTCCACAAAATTGTCATTGTAATAGGTTATTTCTATCACATGGTATGTGTATACCACAAATGACACCCCAAAATAAATTCTGCTACTCCTCCTGAGTGTTACGATACCACATGTGTGGGACTTTTCCACAGCCTAGCCACATAGAGAGACCCAACATGCAGGGAGCACCATCAGGTGTTCTAGGAACATAAATTACACATCTAACTTGTTGACTACCTATTACACTTTTGAAGGCCCTGGAGCACCAGGACAATGACACATGACACTGACGTGGCACTGATGACAGATGGCACTGATACGTGGCACTGATGACACGTGACACTGATGACAGATGGCACTAATATGTGGCACTGATGACAGAGGACACTTATACGTGGTACTGATAACAGATGACACTAATATGTGGCACTGATGACAGATGACACTAATACATGGCACTGATGACACGTGACACTGATACGTGGCACTGATGACACATGACATTGATAACAGATGGAACGTCACACTGACAGGTGGCACTGATGACAGATGGCACTGATACGTGGCACTGATGACATGTGACACTGATGTGGCACTGATGACAGATGGCACTTATACGTGGCACTGGGGACATATGGCACTGATAGGTGGCACTGGGGACAGGTGGCACTGGGGACAAATGGCAGTGGGGACAGATGGCACTGACATGTACTGTGGGCACTTTATTTTCAGTTTTTTCTTTGTTCACTCACCACTGCAGCCGTTCGTCTCTCCCTCCTCGCACGCTGTCTCTGTGTGAGGAGGGAGAGCCAGTGATGAGAGATGATCTCATATGTTTACATATGAGATCATCTCTCATTGGAAGCTCCGGTCGCGCTGTAAACGGCCACTGTGATTGGCCATTCACAGCGATCTGTGACTGGCTGTGTCCATGGGACACGGCCAGCACAGAATTTCCCTGATGCACACTTGCAGGAGCGCGCATCGCGGAAGTAAACAGGAGGACGTTCCGGGACGCCCTCCAGGCAATTGGCGTCCACGCTGTAGCCATCTTTCGGCTACAGCGCAGACGTCAAGTGGTTAATAAGGCTGAAAGTGGAACAATAAAATTATAAAATGCACAATTCCTTTAGACCCCTTTCACACCACACCGCCCATAGCGTCGGTGGTTTTACCTTTGGATTTGCGGCACATTTCAGCCGCTAGCGGGGCGCTTTTACCCCCGCTAGCGGCAGAGAAAGGGTTAAAACCCAGGCAATACGCGCAATAGCAGCGTTTTGCCGGCGGTATTACAGCGCTGCCCCATTGATTTCAATGGGGAGCAGCGGTGGAGGAGTGGTAAAAACACCGCTCCTTCACCGCTCAAAAGAAGCTGCTGGCAGGACTTTTCCTGATGCCTTGCCAGCGCACCGCTCCAGTGTGAAAGCTCTTCGGCTTTCACTCTGGAGACAATGGTGCAGCTGTTTTAGGGCGGATTGCTGGCGCTATTTCTAACGCTATAGCGCCTGCAAAACGGCCTTGGTGTGAAAGGGGTCTTAAAGTGGAACCTTAGAAAATGAAGTCCTGCTAGATTACTAGCAGGTATAGCTATGTAAAACATTAAAAATAAGCACCTATACCCTTTAAAATCCAGTAACCTGTCTCACCCTGCTCTGCACATGTTCGGTTGCTCTCTATTTTTAGGCACTGATTTTGTAAAGGCCGATCTGCTCACAGCCTAAAGATTTACTGCTGTTCAGGGGCTATGGACTTCTTTAAATGACAGCCTCCAGCAAGAAGAAACAGTAACAATGTTAGAGACAATTTACAGTACACACTCATTTTGGTAGCAGAATTATTAACGTTGAAATGTATGCTGCTTGCTAAAGAACATAATTTTTCTGTATTTTTATTGAAAAAATAAATAAACATCTTTTCAATTAAAAAAATCAAAAAAAGAACATTATTTTTTTATCAAGTTGTTATGGGTAAACTTCCATTTTATGGTGTTTTAAACCTATATGTGATTTTGTGCACCTGTAGGATAAATTAAAGAAAACTGATATTTGGGAATAAAAAATAGAATTTGCTGCTAAATGACTTCAGGCCAGTTTCTTCTGTTTGTAGACAAAGACATTTTCAAAGTTAATAAGCAAGATATTGTCAAAAAAGGCAAGAGGAGCTGAGCACTACTAGTGGAAACAAATTTCAATGTTAACAAACAAAAAAAAAAAAAAACAGTTTTAGAACAGGTGGGAGATTTTGGAAGAGCCAAGGTGCAGGGTCTAAGAAACTACTTTGTCTTCTCCAGAGCTTCTGAATCAAAGATGGGTTGTGCTGCAGATAATTCCTAGGATGTGGTCCTCTGACTTACCTGAGCACACCTCAGTCCCTTGCAACACTGGGAGTCCCTTGCAGCACTAAGGGGGAAGGTTAATAAGTCAGTAGGCAGCACAGCCCAAGCTGTTAAAAGTGCCTGTAAGGCCCCATGTACACGGGACGCTGGGGCAAACTCCTCTGAACGAACTTTAAACTGTTGCTTCAAAATGCCTGTTTTGCCGTGTTTGCATGCCGCGTTTAGCCATCTAGAAGTGTTTATTAAGACCCACACCAGGCTCAAAAAACATTGTTATTTAACTATTTCAGCCATTTTGACCAGTATTTGCCTCTATTTCTGTGCTTTTTTTTTTGCAATGAGCATATGTGTGGAAATGCTCCTGACGTTGCTCTTGATGAGGCTAGAATGACGTAGAAAATTGCATGCGAGAGTCAGAGTTTGTCACTATTGGACCCATCCATTGATTGCGCAGCGAATGTCGGTAGGATATTTTTCCAACATGTAAGTACAGCAGCGTACCTATCCTGGCTATGTTTGATCAAGTCGGGGGTCAAGCTCAATGGTGGGGTCATCTTGGTCTGAACATATGGGTCAAATTCCAATTAAAATTTGGATACAGCAAAGCTAGTGGTGTATTGCATTGCACCAAGGGCTATATATGGTCTATGAATCATTGCAAGTAACTAAAACATTTTAAACTATTTTTTTTTATGTTTTCATAGTTTTCCATCATATTTTTGTCTTTTCAGGTCAAAAATATAGGGTACATTTAAAAATGCTTATAAACAAAAATGGTACCACGTTTAGCCACGTTTAGTCGCATTTGGAGTCTGAAACGTGGAAATCTTTGGCGTCTGAACCCATTTTTTTGCTTTCAAAGGAACGCAACTGCCTAAAAACGTCAATAAACGGCAATAAACGAGACTGTGTTCATGGTCACATAGGATAACATTGAATGAGTTCAGGGGCAGTTGAAAAAAGCATCCTACTGCCTCTAAAAGTACGCTTAGCAGTGTCCCATGTACATGGGGCCTTAACAGACAAAGGAACTGGAAATGGGTAGCAGTGCACAGAGACACATGGAATCACTAGGAGTAAGTTGTAATGCACAACCAGACAGGAATCATTAGGAGCAGGCAGAAGTACAGGATAACACAGATCAGGAAGCAAACTAGAAATTCACAGCAATATACTTAAGCAGAATGCAGAAAGAGGTACTGATAAGGAAATGAATGCTGAAACTTACAAGGGATCATTGTGGTACAGAAATTATGAAAGCTGGCAGAGGTACACAAGATAAGCACAAAGCACACATAAACTGGACTGCTCTAAGAATACCAAATGTACAAGGGAAAAGATTGCAAGCATGAACATACTAATGCCCCGTACACACGATCAGATTTTCTGACAACAAATGTTGGATGTGATCTTGTTGGCTGCAAGTCCAACCGTGTGTATGCTCCATCGAACATTTGTTGTCAGACTTTCCACCAACAAATGTTGGCTAGCAGGTTCTCAAATTTTCCGCTAACAAAACTTTGTTGTCGGAATTTCTGATCGTGTGTACACAAGTCTAAAGCCCCATACACACGGTCGGATTTTCCGATGGATTCTGTCCTATCAGACAATGTTGTCGGAAATTCCGACCGTGTGTAGGCACCATCGGACAGTTTCCATCGGATTGTCCAACGGACAAAGTCCTATCTCCTGCTGGATAGATTTTTTGACAACAAAGTCTGATCACACCAAATCCGATCGCGTGTAGCGAATACATAGTCCAGTCGTAGGCAACAAACGTCACCACGTTCAGAATGATCGGATTTTCCGACAACTTTGTCCGACCGTCTGTACGCAAAACCAACATCGGACAAAGTACGACGGACATGATCCGACGGACCTGGTCCTCGGATAATCCGAGCGTTTGTATGGGGCTTTACGCACAAAAGTTCACACATGCTCGGAATCAAGCAGAAAGAGCTGCACTGGCTTTTAAACTTCCTTTTTCTTGGCTCGTCGTACATCTTGTACGTCACCACGTTCCCACGTTCATAATTGTTGGCCAACATTTGTGTGACCGTGTGTATACAAGACAAGTTGGAGCCAACATCCTTCGAACAAAAATCCACGGTTTTGTTGTTGGAAAGTCTGATCATGTGTACGGGGCATAAGAGTCGCTAGAGACAGTCTGGGAACACTGGGGGTATGGAGATCACATGGAAAGGCACTTGAAGAGGCTAGCAAACAGTCACTAGGAACAAAGGGCATCTAGCTACAGAAACATTAAGAATATTTGTGTAAGAAGGAATCTCTCAGAAAGTAACACTTCAAATCTTATTTGAAAACCAGGGATGCTTTGAAGCATTTGGGGTCACTAGGAATCTTCCCCACTAGGAAACACTGGGGGGGGGGGGGGCACTAGGTATTGTCTACACTGGAAAACACAGAGGAACACTAGGAATCTTCTCTAATAGTAAACACTGACAAATGTTGACTCCTCTCATAGAGTTAAAGTCACTGGTACATGGCACTAGGAACACTGATTGTTGCTCAGGCAATGCTTGAAGGAATGAGCCCAGCCTACCCTAAATAGAAAGGGAGATGGCCTAGATGGACTAGGCTGGGTGTGTAGCTAGTTTAATGAACATCAGGTGGAAAACACTTGAATACAAGTCTTCAACAAAAGAACCTTGCAAGTTACAGCTATGGAACTATATGTACCAGTATACCTGCTGGTCTTTAGGAAAAGAGGTAACAAATGAGCAGCAAACTGCAGATCTGTCACATGAAACCCTTAAACCTGCACATGAATTGTCACCCCTGTGTGATGTATTATAGCAAAAGTGATTTTTGCTAAATAAAAAAAGGAAATTTCCTGGACATTTTGTACTGTTTGCAAATAAAATGTCCAGGATTCCCCTCAACCACTATGCCTGACCCTTAAAAGCAAAACAAAAAAAAAGTGTGGTGTTTCTCCCATGTTCAGACACTTCTCTAGGCATGAAGCCTGTCTGCATGGATAAAAAGTCTTCCTGAACCCCTCATATGAAGCCACAGGAGCTCAACATGGATTGAGTACTTTGCTGGGGGGGGGGGGGGGTCTCCTTGCAAGGCACCCTGTCTCTGTGTTCAGGTGACAAGTGCCTGTTCCCCATATTCCTCACATGGTATATATATTCCCCCAATGTGAATGAGAAAAGGGAAAATTCACAAAAAGATACAGTAAGTAAATAATCATACAACACATTTTTAAAAGCACTTAAAAAAGAAAAAAAGGGCTGTAGATGCAGGTCACTCAACATAAATGATCCCCTGGCAAAAATATGCAGACCACTAATATAATGTGTTCACACTTAACTCTTGCTGTAATTGACATGGTGACATTGACCAAATATAGTTATGACATTATTTGGTCAGTTACATCACCCTTTGTTTCTGGCTGCTAGGCCAGAAAATGTCAATTTGCAAGTGCATCATGTCAGCATATTTTGTTTAAGTTGATTGTTGGGCATCGTTCATCATGACAGATATGAGTGGATCTACATCATTGAAACATAATTCATGATGGATTTACATCATGGGACTTTTTTCTGAATAAAGAATTGTGACAAATGTGTTGTGTGCTTATTTACTGTTTTTATTTTTTTAATTGTGAATAAGTAACACCTCATTTACATGGGGTAGGGATACCTGGGGACACCTTTGTTTTAAAGGGGGTTTCCCAATTCCAATAAGCTCCCAAACTGACAGATTCCGTGCCATTGATTTAAAAAGGGTTTGGCATCTAAAATTCTTTGAATTTTTTCTAACCCTGCTCGAAATGAACCAAGGGAATCTTGGCTTATTCCTATTCAGGATGAAGTTGCACACTTGCTGACCACCCTTTCCTGGACTACCAGTCTGCATGCTTGGATAGGGGTCTGGTAAAGATTTAGGTGACCAATATTTTTAATTTTTTTTTGCATGGGTACCCCCTAAAAATCTAAACTAGAACCCTCTAAGGGGAAATTACCACATTTCTTTTCATTTTTTACACAGTGTTATAGTGCAATGACCAATGAATGTACTTCTGCCAGTGTCCTAGCAACCAATGACATCTTTTACATGGTGCAGGCAGATGCCAAGTGTCCTAGCAATTAATGATTAGTGGGCACTGGGCAGATGCCCGATCATTTGTGGAAAGCTGTCACATTTAATAGTGATAGAAAAACCAGCACTGAATAAATGACTTTTTTTAGCAACTGGAGATTAGTTTTAAACAGGGAAGAAGATTGTGAACCATAATCATAGACTTCATTGTGAGTGCATGACAGTGGACGAAACAGTTGGGAGACAGGGGCACTGCATTAGTCACCCAATACCAGGAAGTGCCTGTGTATTGATGTTCATGGCAAGATTTTAAGGTATTTAAAACATGCAATATTCAAAATATTGAAAAATACTTTTTTCTAATATGTTACAAATTATAGAAGTTTTTAGTAAACAGTTTTTCAGATACATAGACCTTTATTAAAGTTGATAAAACATTTATTAATGCATACCTCCAACCTGTTTCATGCCCCAGAATCACTTTATCAGAGGGCTTGGATAAGTGTGAGTTAATGGAAATTGCAGAAAGAATGCTCTTGTTTATGTGCACATAGGCAAAACACACAGGTGTCTTTTTTTTCTGCTGGCAAAAATAGTTTTTTAGGTGCTGTACTAAGTATAGAATCTTTACATTCTGTAAATTGATTTTATGCTCGCTGCACACTTGTAGACCTTCTCTGAGATGTCATCCACGATACATTATTGATTCGGTACGCATTCACTATGCAGTTCACATCTGGAGATTACAGATTCAAATTGGTATGACAAAGGAACACTGTAAGATTCACTAAATAAGAAGAAAGGCTTGTATATCAGACAGATTTTAATGCAACACTTTTAGGAATGATAATCATATTCCGACAATGGCACATTATCATAATTACAGTGGCACAAAGCATAAATTACTTTTGGATATTAATACGGTGGTTGTGGAACCTTTAGCTTGACTTAAATGTTGCAATACTTTAACAGAACAAGCCAGCACAGAAAAATTAATTATTAAACAACTGCCTTGAGAAGACATCAGTGGCCTTGTCACCAAGTCTTAAGATGGATGACACATCATGTTTAAAAAAAATGGGAATCCACAGCTCTCAAACTGAAACACTGGAAGGGCAATACCAAAGCTAGTCGAAGCATAAGTCAATTTTTAATTTAATTTTGTATTAAATGTAAGATAGGGTAAATTTATCCAGGCCTCACAGACTCTATCTTTGAAAGAGCTGGCACTCTTTCAAATGTAAAGAATGGTCCCAGCTTCTCAAGGACATTACAAAGCCAGAAGCATGAGACACCAGTAAATACTAAAAGGTATAAAGAGGGGGAAAAAAAAGAGAATGTATTCACACTAAAAAGAGCTACACAGTGATAATGTTTAGCATGCACAGACACTAACAAAGCCAATACTGGAAACAGCAAGAACGGTTAAGCAGCTGGAAACAGCATCTCTGCATAAGTTAAAACTGTCAAACAGAGCAGGAGGAAAGAAAAGCTTAGCTGGAAATAGAAGTTTTGTTTTAAAATATATTTAGCATTTGCATTAATTAACTATTGATACTGATGTTCAATGTGATATAGAGGTTGTTTTTTTAAGCCTTCGATTAAGTATTTGCTGAAGTGTTTTTGACATATTTTTCCTTGCACAGCACTTGTTCTGTGCCTTACCCCTTCAG
This sequence comes from Lithobates sylvaticus, assembly GCA_028564925.1. NCBI lineage: Eukaryota > Metazoa > Chordata > Amphibia > Anura > Ranidae > Lithobates > Lithobates sylvaticus. Next base: position 455,502,049 of record CM053027.1, on the reverse strand, counting down.
TGAAATATATGAATTTTGTTCATTTCAGTTATCTTCAGGGACAATGTATAAGGCAGAAGTGTGTATAAACTGTATGTCACATGGAGAATAAGTGGCGTATAGGGAGCCATAAAGATCCTGCATAAGTAATACCGCATTTCTGACAATGTGGCAGAGAAAGGAAATCACTGTGTAAGAAGTAGTGTAAAGAAAAAAAACATTTATACTTGCCAATACCGGGGAAAGAAGAATGTCTCTACCTGTACATCAACACAACTGGCTTGATATATTTATATGTATAAATGTATAAAAAGCATGCATATAGTTAACCATGGCATCATTCAGTTTAACCACTTGACCACTGGGCACTTAAACCCCCTTCCTAACCAGACCAATTTTCAGCTTTCTGTGCTCTCACACTTTGAATGACAATTACTCAGTCCTGCAGCACTGTACCTATATGAAATGTTTGTCCTTTTTTTAAACACAAATAGAGCTTTCTTTTGGTGGTATTTAACCACTTCCCGACCGGCGCACACCGATATACGTCGGCAGAATGGCACGGACAGGCATAAGGGCGTATATATACGTCCCCTTTAAGATGCCGCCGTGCCATCGGGACCCCCGTGAGGCCGGTCGCGGGTCCCGCAGACTCGATCGCCGTGGGGACACCCGTGATCGTCTCACGGGAAGGCTGAACGGGGAGATGCGGAAATAAACAGTGACGCCGATCTCTGCTCCCTGTGATTGGAGCAGAGATCAGCATTCACTAGCTGACAGCCACGCCCCCCCACAGTAAGAAACACACCCCTAGGCATACTTAACCCCTACACTGCCACCTAGTGGTTAACCCCTTCACTACCAGTGTCATTTATACAGGAATCAATGCATTTAAATAGCATTGATTGCTGTATAAATGACAATGGTCCCAAAAATGTTTCAAAAATGTCCGATGTGTCCTCCATAATATCGCAGTCACAATAAAAATCGCTGATCGCCGCCATTACTAATAAAAAAAATTAATAAAAATGCTATAAAACTATCCCCTATCTTGTAAACGCTATAACTTCTGCGCAAACCAATCAATAATCGCTTATTGCAATTTTTTTTTGCCAAAAATATGTAGAAGAATACGTATCAGCCTAAACTGAGGAAAAAAAAAAGTTTTTTTATATATTTTTTTGGGGGATATTTATTATAGCAAAAAATAAAAAAGAATGTGTTTTTTTTTTCAAAATTGTCACTCTTTTTTGTTTATAGCGGAAAAAAAAAAACGCAGGGGCGATCAAATACCACCAAAGCTCTATTTGTGGGAAAAAAAGGACGTCAACTTTGTTTGGGAGCCACGTCGCACGACTGCGCAATTGTCAGTTAAAGCGCCGTTAAAGCGACGCAGTGCCGAATCGCAAAAAGGGGCCTGGTCCTTTGGCTGCAAATTGGTCTGGTCTGAAAGTGGTTAATCACTGCTGTTTTTATTATTTTTAGAGTTATGAATCAAAAAATACAGAAAATTTGGTAAAAAATAAATAAAAAATTATTTGTTTCTGCTAAAATTTATTGCAGAGTATTGACAGAGTATTGGCGAGTATTGGCGAGTATTGGCAGAGTATTGGCGAGTATTTGCAGAGTATTGCAGTGTTATAGAGTATTGCAGTGTTGCAGAGTATTGGCAGAGTATTGCAGAGTATTGCATAGTGTTGCGGAGTATTGGCAGAGTATTGCACAGTATGAGCAGAGTACTGCAGAGTATTGTCACAGAGCAGCGCTGTGGGCACTACACATCCAGCACACAGCGCTGCTGCAATCTCTCCCCCTCTCACTGTACTGATCAGTACAGAGAGGGGAGGGAGGAATCGGCATCATGATATGACGCTGGTTTGTTTACAAGTGATCGCTCCGTCATTTTGAAATCATGCTACCAGCGGCCGTTTACCGCAATCCATGATGCGACGGGTCTTCCGGACCCGGCGGTCACAGATGTTTGCGGGCGCTGTAGCCGTCTTTCGGCTATGGCCCGGTCGGCAAGTGGTAACGTTTTATTTTTTTTTAAGTCATACTTACTTAGGTGAAGTCAGCATTGGTATGATTGTCCCCTACCGGGTCTAAGACTTGGAGCTGAATGATTAAAGACCACTGATCGATCAGAGAGCTGGTGACGTTTAGTCATCTGCCCTCTGCTTCCCCCCCACTCATTGGAAACCCTGGGCTGTGGAGGGTGCATGAGCAGCTGGCATAGGCTCGCAACTGCTTGCTGAGAGGCTGAGCTGGGAGCCAGTCCAGGCATCTAGGGACATCAGCCAGCTGCTGGAAATGGGTCACAGAACTGCAGAAGGAACTACACACCTGTGATCCACAAGCTTTGGCTGTACTTCTCTTTTAACATTTTTCCATTTCATATTTTAGAAACGTCCTCATGTTTTAGCAATAGAACCTATTATTCACCTGCTATGGATGAGCACCAGTATGTGTATAAACCTTGAAACCTAAACATTGCATTACATTAAGGATTCCAGAACTAGGAGCTACTCTTTAATGATGTTGGATGTTGCTGTATATTTATTTGTATTAGTACCACTTTAGGGACTGGAACATAACTGGTAAACTAGCTAGCCAGAAAGAATTGGTGTGCTCCTGCAGAATATTGATTTGGAAGTCCAGAGGAAGATGGAAACATATCAATGGAGCTCAGAGCTTGGGGCTAAGGTCAGTCAGAGTGGGTGTTGTGTGGGTGTTGAGAATATAATGTAGAAATGTTATTCTATGCTTTAAGAAGAAGAATCTCATTGTTAGTAATAAAAACAATAAGATAGATAGGCAATTCAACACTTATCATCAGGTAATTGTGATGTACAAAAGCCTGACAACTCTGTTGTGCTGACTGAATGTGCATACAGTATCCCTCCACAAAAGTGTACATCTGACCCTAAAGTCTGGCTCTGGAAAATCATCTTGGGGAATTAGGCAGAGGGTTTGAAATTGGTACATTATTATTGTTTCAAGCTGATGTCTAGGACGGCTTCCTTGCAGTGGGGCTGTACCCTCACTATAAGGGTTAACTGCTCTTTTTTGTCTAAGGGGGGTTTGGTACAGCAGTTTGACTTATCTGATCCTCCACCCTTCAGCCTTTTCTCTCCTACACTCAAGCAATATGGGATTCTTTGACAATATCAAAACTGATGAAGGTCAAATTGCTTCATATGTGTCAATCCCCATCAGAAAGCAGCTCAGTTAAGGGATTGTATGTGTTATATATATTTAAAAAAGGAAGCTGCCTATTAATTTTAAAATGTATTTTTATATTGTTTTATCTTTATTGTTGTCTATTTGATAATTTGGGAGTAGAACTCACTAGTGGTGGTGAAGAAAGATTCTGGTTGAGTGTAAAGATGGGACAGTCCACTGCCAGAGCATAGGGAAAGGCTGTCTGCCAAGGTAGTGGAGGATCAGGTAGGTAAAATCTATATTCTCAGATAGAAATGAACAGTTAGCCCTTGCAATGTGGGTGCAGCCCTACTGCAAGGGTGGACCTCTAGTTTTGCCAGGGTTGGGCCTCAACTTTAATGCTGGAATCAAGCAAATAAATACACATGCAGTGTAATGTAATATGATCACTCCTGTTTATGCTCTGATTACTTTCAAAATAAATGCTTGGCGATAACTGTTTAGGGAAATATGTCCTATATAGTGTTCATACGGTGCTTTAGTATAAAAAAGTGCTACAGATCTAACATCTCTGTGTTTTACAGATACAAAATGGAAATTTGCATCCTGCTATTTCTTATTTATATATACATTGATGATTGGAAAAAAAGGAATTAGGCATCTGAACTGAGCCACTTAAATGTATCTGTATATACAGTATATATACTCTATATATTGTGACAGTAATAGGCCCTGCCACTTGTGAAGATAGGCAGAAAACACACAGGATTTGAACTAAGGCAGAGTGTGAATCTCCAGAGAATTGTGTCTGAGCAGAGAAGACTGGGGTTTCAGTTTTCTCTGGGTTCGGTAGTCCTGGATCAGCATCTGGAACTTGAGGACTTTAAAGAGATTTGGGTGAAAAGAAGTCTCTAATACTGTGTCCAGGTCTTACTGGAGACCTGCAGGTTATGTGAGCGTGCAGGTTTTTACACTTGCTATAAGCAAGGCGTTGGCCATAGCTTAGTTGCCCAGTCAAGAGATAGCTGTGTTCTCCAGCCAGGGGGAGATGTGTGTGCAATAAGAGGTTCCTTACCCTCAGGACTGTGAAAGTCGGGACAGCTGAGCAAGTCTGAGAGGCTGGGAGAGCTGAGACGGTTAGACGAGAGAGTCTGTGAGTCTTGGAGGAGTGAGAGAGCCCCAGGTGTTGTGATAATTCCTATTAAGAAGCCAGAGATTGGGCTCATGCTGCAGGGAGCAGTAAGTGCACATTTGCAGTGACCAGGCTGACACTTGGAATTACAGTGGCCGCTAGAAGCAGTGAGTGAACCCAATTGTATTGTAGACTGTGGAGCTGCAGCTGAAGGCTGAGAGCCAGGACAGTTGGGAGAGATGGTCTGGGGGACCAATGCAAAGCAAAAGGCCAAGGTTTAGGGCCTTAGCAGCTGCACTACTGACAAGAGAGCCAAGTGGTTTAGCATTTTCTGTTGAGTGTTTTGCTGTTTAAAGCTGACACTCCTGCATGGGTAATTATTTATGTATTTTCCTTACTTTTCTTTTTGTTCCATAAAAGTGGGCTGGCAACACTTAACTACAGTTCAGGCTGGCAAGGCTCACTAAAAGATGCAAAAACACTGTCTGATCCAAACAGCCTCCATATAACAATATACAGTATATATATATATATATATATATATATATATATATATATATATATATATATATATATATATATATATATATATATAGAGAGAGAGAGAGAGAGAGAGAGAGAGAGAGAGAGAGAGAGAGAGAGAGAGAGAGATTATATGCAAAAAAGTACATTAAAAAGCTCTGGTTATACTGTAACAAATACATATACAGGTATGTGCTAAAATAGGCTTTCCCAGTTCATAGTCATTTACTCATTTACTCTGATATCATTTACACAGGAAGGATGCTACGATTAGTTAAAGGATTTGTTGGTGCTTGTAAGGGGATTTTCTTACGAAATGGCATTTAGCACCTGTCTGGACAACCACATCTGTCAGATTTGGTCATCATTGTAGAGGACCATTTAAATTGCAGGCTGGCTACTCAGCTCTGGGAAGTCTCATGCAAAATGACCAGAGTAGAATAGCAGAATAGAATAATATTTTACCAAATAAACAAGAGTTTTAGGCTGGTAAATGAGTTTCACTAAGGGAGCCTCTCATAAATTTTAAAATCCTATTAAAGATTAAAATACATGTGTAAATAACAATGTAAAGCATTTGTCCTAATGGCCCTGGGAAATTCACCAGAAAATTATACTGGAGGCCACTGGGAAATTTAAATGCAATTGTTAAAATCTAGTAGTGGCAGAGCAGGCAACTGTACACATTTCTTTGCCTTTAACCACTTAGATATGTGTTAAATAAATTCGTATTCATTAGGCTAGCAATAGAAAAGTTCCCAGTGCTGTGTACAAATGATTTGCTAGGTAATAGTAGAGAAACATACTAAACATCTTGCAAAATTGTTCAATTAAAACAAGAAAATGCCTGTGCTAGAATGTGTGCTAAAACAGAATGCCAATTATAGCTGGCTTTCCAAAGCAGTTACTCAAAAAAGTTTGTGAAAATGCCAATAATGTGCACGCTGAGTGCAGCATTCTGCCATTGTTTTCTATACAATATTTTAAGGCAGTGTAATGAAATGTCAGTGAGTATTATGTCTGCCCTTACCTGGTCTGTGCTAGATGCATGATATTGGAAAATCTGTATTGATTGACTGCAGTGCAGGGTGTTAGCTGCTGTCCCTTGGATCAACCAGCAGACATGACAGTTTGAGAGCACAAAACATGACAGGAATTGATGGAGAGACAGCACTCTTTAAATCAAATTTATGTTTAGTGCTTTTTAATTAAGAATCCATTATTTAACTGCTGCATATATTCAAAAGGCGTCTCTTGTTTAAAAAATACTGCATATGCACCTGGACATCAATGCTTAATTAACTGCCGTTCTAGTCACATGTGTAGTTGCTGGCAAGTTAAATCAAAAGGCGGATTCTTAAGTTTCTTGGTGACTGAACTTGTAAGATTTACCCAAGGGAGTTCCCATTCTCCCTAACATGGTCATTGTAGAGACAACTACACATTTTCCATTGAGTAAATAAATGATCAGTTTACTTGTGAGAAAGTAATAGTTTTGCTCTGGCTTTTTGAGAGGATATGGGCACAAAAACAGCTATGGGAAAATATGAAAATTAGGTTTAAAATATTTGAAGCCAATGAGCATTTCAGTTCATAAGGGCCCACTCATAGTTTAAAGATCAATTTTGGGTGGAGTTGCCCTTCAGTATTTATTCAGTATGCATATACTGTGTAAAAATGTAATCTTTAGCACTGTTTCAGAGATTTATCTAAACAAACATAAGATAACACATGGTAAGAATGAAAGTAAACCACAATTTCAGTTTGTCCTTCTATGCAACTATCATGCTGACTGGAATAGTGACTTAAACCATGGGCATGTTTAAGAAAGCCTGTATTGTAAAGCAATCATTTACAAATTCTTCTTTACCTTGACTCGCTTCTGCCAAAACTTCCTTTTTTCTTAGTGTTAAATAGAGTAGGGCAGACTTGTATTATGTTTATTTGTGTGGTTCCCTGGGACAGAAAACAAGCAGAATCTCTCAGCGCCCTCTCTCGTGCTTCCCCAGAGAAAGATGGGCAGAAGTAGGAGTTCTGAACAATCAGGTGACAGGTGATGGTTTTCAGAATGCTGGTGGACTGTGGGGGAAGACAAATCTTCCCCCACAGATGTAAAATGGAAATTCAGCCAAATTTTTTATACAATCTTGTATAGAACTTGGAAGAACCTTGTTTTTAATTGTTAATTGTTCTCATTGAGAAAATTCCTTTTCACTTCTTGTGTACTTAAAATCAGAAAATGTAAGAGGAAGCTTCTCCCACAAGTATATATATATATATATATATATATATATACATATATATATATATAAAATCACAGAGACAACTGAAATTGGGGGGGGGGGGTGTACATTGTGAGGCACTCAACTATCATTCTAAAATTCATCCTCTAACAACTTACTGCTCAGGCCAAAATCCTGTTCCTACTCTATGAGGGAGCCCGAAGGCTCTCATTCTCATGGGCCTCAATCAAGACCATATGTCCTATGTGCTAGGCTAAGCATAGCACTATGTTTGGTAAGGGTTGTATATTCATCTTTTTTTTTTTATTCTTAATTGAAATCAAAAAATTATATCAAATGCTGGCAAATGCTAGGTGAGAGATCATTTTTTTTTTTCAATTTTTTTTTGCTCTGGTTTTGATATATATATATTTATATATTTATATGGTTTTATATATATATATATATATATATATATATATATATATATATACACACACTTTATATTAATTAGTTTGTTCTAACTGCAAGTCATTAATTCATTGTAAATCAGACTGGCTCCTAGGCTAAACTTGTGACTCTGAAGCCAAAACTGTTTTATATAAGAACTATTAAAAGCAGAGATCTTCCTGTCTGGGTTATAATGCTGTAAGACTGCAATATTGCTAAATTAGAAATTCCATATCCCATGGCCTCCTGTCCTTAAATCAGATAAATGCTCCAAATCAAATTCCACCAGGCTCATGCATATAACACCCCTCAACCAATTATACGTTTTAACTGTCATATAAACCAATATATTTTCTCCTAATGACTTCACCACTAGAGAACAAGTATATTGCAAAACATAGTAGTTTATTTTCTTGACAGAGAAGGACACACAATAAAACCTCCTACTGATTAAATCCTGACATTGGTATCTATCAACCTACTTCATATTGAAGGACGTTCGTCTTTACATTTTCATGCTGGAAGGAATATGCCGGCGAAAAAAAGGAATAAAGATTTGTTCGGAACTACACATTATAAATTCCATCAAGTACATTTTATCTCAAACTTATTAATATAATGACTTATTTATCCATCGAAATAGCAGCTTTTCATTACTGTATGTGTACTGACAGGCTTCACATGAAAGTTAACTCTTCATGCAGCTTGTATTTGAAATGACAATTTTATATTTCTGTGCATGTTTTACGAATATACCTTGGTATTTTAGGCCCCTCACATATCCTTTGGGCATCCACCACTGTAGAGTTTGCTCATCTCCTTGCTGCATTATATTTACTATTACCTCATCTTCTTCTCTGTGGGTGTAAATAACTTAAAAGTAAATCACTCATTTCACAAATGTGTGTTGCACATTGGCTCTTTCCTTTAATCCTAGAGATGAATATATGCTGCTTTCTACTGCAGGGAATTACCTGGATTTAAACATTTCTAGACCAGACAGGGTCTATTTGGAAGCAAAGAGTTGCTATACAAGCCACCTTTCTTCTTTGGGACGTGTCATGGTTGTGAAAAGAAACTGATTGCAAGACAAATTAAAACCATAAAGGAATGGCTAATTTATGTTGATACCAAATAGATGACATGATGTCCGATATGTTTTTGTACTGCCAGGTACAGTATAGGCTGTGGCCATACCCTTGTTATATTTTATATTTAAGTTTTCTTTACTTGCAAAACCAATAAACAAAAAAAAACAGAGGGTCCAATATTATTAGAAATAACACACTGAAATGCTGTTATATACATGGTATGTGTTATAATCTTTTATGCATACAGTGGCATGCAATACCACATACAGATCATGCCATATTCAACTTCTATGAAAAATAAAAGGGATATTCAGTAATAATGAAAAAGGTAAAATTGGTGAAATTGTCCAAATAAACCAATCAGCTGCTTATGTTTTTGTGGTAAATTGATCTTGAGTACCCCCTATCCATGTTGCATGCATTGCATTTATATTTAGAGCTATATTTATTTCCCCGTTTTCATATGCAACTAAATATCAGTAAACCCCCTATTCAATAATTTAAAAGAATGAGAGCCAAATTTAAATTACAGGTGCCGTTCAAGACTTCATCAGGTCCTCTTATGTAGCACTAGGGTGCAGACAAGGACAGAGCTTGTCCCAGCTCTTGACATCTAATGGAAAAGGGAAAAGTCCTGGAAGTCACACATTTGTGTGTGTATGACAGCCTTAGCTTGGGCTACAACCAGGCCATGAGTTTCACTCCACCCACAGAGTTTAGTTATGGAGCTTGACTAAGCTCTGTAGGCAAAGTGAAATGTGTTGGGGGCATGGCCTGGTTGGAGCTCAGGCTGAGGCTCTCATACACACACAGAACTTTCAGGACTTTCATACACCTGTCGTATACCTTCTTACAGGGTTTTGCAGAGGTGTGTGACTTCCAGGACTTTTCCCTTTTCCATAAGAATCTGAGATCCGCATGATTGTTTATTACAAATGGCCCTTGACTTAGCAGTTCTAAAATAACAATATGCTAGTATTGAAAATCCCATGCTGCCTTTTGAACAATTATACAGTTTCTAGCATTCTTCTTGAATAAGAAAAGAGACCATGTTTTGGAAAAGGTTTAAATCCCAATTTTACCCTTATCTTTTTGAGTCTAAAGCAGTCAAGCTGGCTAAAAAGTAGCAAGCATGTAGGGCTTTTTAATTTATTATGTGATTGCTGCATCCCTATATCAAGCTGCATTGTTTTGGCAGCACACTGGAGTTTAGGACACCTTCTGTCACACAGAGCACAGTGGTCCTGATTTCCAGTGGTCTGACATGCCCCTAGCCCAATGTTATAATCAGCAAAGTTCAATCTCCCTGAGCAGCATTGTTGGTTGGAGAGTTGTTTAGGGATTATGTGGAATTATGTGGGACCCATGAAGTTTGGGACCGATGCCCTCCGTGTGAAAGCAGTAGTCCTCATCTCCAGCGTGCAACAGAGCAGCTTGATAATGTTTTTTTTTTAGCCAGGCAGCATCCAATTAGTAAAAGATAATTGGAATTTAATTGTTTCTTTCTATTACTATTATTAGAAGAAACAATTAACACCTATGAAAAATATATTAAAATGACTCAGCTTTCTTTATTCTAGATAAACATTTCCTGAGGTCTGTCTTGTGGGTTAACAACTTATTAGTGAGTTCTCCCTAGTAACCAGATGGCAAAAAAGGCCAGTGGGTAATTACTAAGAAATAGAAACCATGTGCAAAAGTAAAAAAAAAAACAAAAAACAATATTTTTTGTGAAAAATACACTCTTTGTTAGTGTACACAAATCAATATAATCCCACCATTTTCAACTAAATATAAAAGACAACATAGCATTGAGTTAAAAAGTACTAAATGCAACATTGTAAATCAAGCCTCAAAATCACATGTGCTTGTGTGGCAGCAAAAAGCTACAATAGCAAAAATGGTCAATAGGCAATAAATGCAGTTCCTTTTCACAGTTTAGTACTTTGGATTTAAACTTAAATTTTGGGTCTAAGCTTATTTTACTACATCTGGCATTTGATGATATGTAACATGCATTTTGCCATTTACTGTATCCCAGCAGTACATATGTATGTACATGTGAGAGTCTTTTAGGCTGGCTCCACACCTTTTTATTGCGGTAACCTAATTGTTTTACCATAATGAATGATATATGTCTAGGGCCTTGCCACTCCTTCTAAAGTACACCCCAACACACATATATTCAGTAAACCTGAATGCACCTACACTATGATGCACCACAATGAATAGATGTGTGTCGAAGTGTGCTGCCCCAACAAAAACAATGCAGGTGCGTTTTCTTCCTGTGTTGAGAGTCCATTTACAATAAACCAGCTGACCTATGACTAATCACCTCAATGGACACCACGAGAACGAACATATCTGGTCAAAGGCATCTTGAGAATTCTAAATGTAACTAATTTTACATGAGTGCATCTGATCCCATATATAGATTATGCAATTGTCCCACCTCTTCACAAATAAGTGTATGTAAACTATGGCATTAAAATGTGTTGTTATATTTGTTCGATAAATTCAAAAAAGTATGTGTTGAACCTGTCAGAAATCCAGTGTGCTAGTAACATCTTGTACACCCCCCCCTGTGCTGAACTGTTATGAACTAGCATTCGGCTATCTTTGTAGAATACAGAAAGCCTCCTCCCATGTTATAAAGATGTAGAATGGGGGTTGTCTTTATTTCTAACATACTTTCCATCCTATGAGAACAATGTTGCTCATCCAGAAATACAGTATGAAGAAGGAGCATAGTCACCCTAGGACAGGACGTGTGATCACCATACAAAACTAAAGGAAAATAAAAACAAAGTCTGAGAAAAAGAAAACAAATGCAGCCACCAGATCCAGGGACTACTAAGATGAAATATTTTTTTCTTGGGTTCTGATACCTTTTAAAGGAGGCTATCGTTTTTAACCTCCTCCTGCCCATCGTATATTAAAATGATGGTGGGCGGGGTCCCCTCTTGTTCTGGGATAATGTCATATGATGTCACCTCAGTGCCACCACTCTCGCATACCTGCAGGGGCGCACATTGCACGATTGAGGGCTCGCCATGTCCTGATCTTGTTGACACGGCTCTTTACCCATATGATCGGCTGTGTCCAATCACAGCTGATTGCGGTAAAGAGCCAATGACGCGGCTCTTTACCCATGTGATCAGCTGTGTCCAATCACAGCCGATCACATGTTAACACGGAAGTGCCGTTTATCTGACAGAGTGTGAGGCGAGGAGAGACGATCAGTGGCATCTCCTTGCAGGGGAGACCTGTACAAGTAATCAGGGCACTGAACATCAGTGCCCTGATTAACAGTGCAGCCCCAGCAGTGCCCATGAGTGATGCCAGTCTGTGCCCATCAGTGACACCATTTAGTGCCCATCAGTGATGCCAGGCAGTGCTGCATTTCAGTGCCCATCAGTGCCTGCTCATCAATGCCGCCCTTCAGTGCCCATCATTGCCACCCATCAGTTCTGCCCATCGGTGCTGCCTCTCGGTGCTTAGCGGAGCAACCTATCAGTGCCAATTGGTGCCACCTATCAGTGCCCATCAGTGCCACCTATCAGTACTCATCAGTGCCGCATATCAGTGCAACCCAACAGTGCCCATCAGTGCAGCATATTAGTGCCTCCTCATCAATGCCACCTCATCAGTGCCCTTTAGTGCCACCTCATCAGTGCCCATCAGTGCAGCCTATAGGTGCCCAGCAGTGCTAGTGCTGCCTCATTAGCGCACATTAGTGAAGAAGAAAACATTTTTATTTACAAAATTTTCTGACAGAAACATTCTTTTTTCTAAATTGTTGGTCCTTTTTTGTTTTTAGCAGAAAACAAAAAAACAGCAGTTATTAAATACCACCAGAAGAAAGCTCTATTTGTGTGAAAAAAAATGTATAAAAAAAGAATTTGGGTACAGTGTTGCATGTCCTCACAATTGTCATGCAAAGTGTGACAGTGCTAAAAACTGAAAATTGGTCTGAGCAGGAAGAGGGTAAAAGTGCCCAGTATTGAAGCAGTTAAACAACTGAGAGCACTAAGAATATGTTGCCTCAATTTACACATACTTATTTTTTTATGTTTTTTTACATCTCTTACTTTATTGCTATTCATGCAGGAGAATAATTGTACCGTATGAGTCAATGTTTTGCTAAGAATGAGATACAAGGAACAGTTTGTAACATCTTACACAGCAGTTAGCCAAACAATAACGCTATACATCAAAATACATTTTGCTTTGTGATGGCACATTGATTCATTAGAATGCTTAAAATATATAACTCTGCCATTCTGAACTATTATCATGTTTGTGATCATTCCATAATATCAACATGACAAAGTTTTATAGCCTCTCTTCTTTCTGATTTGTATTGAATTATTTCTGTTTGCATTTCATTCCAGTTGCAGAGTTATCCGTTATTGTTTTGCATTATCATGAGTTATAACACTATCAGTGTCTCTATTCTGTTTTAAGCTCTCTTCTTATGTTAATATGATTTTAAGCATTGAAATACCCTTCTGTTTGTATTCTTTCAAACAACTCTTGTGGTTACAAATGTTTATATGAATGCACTTTTGTTTTAAGTAATCACAGTTTGATTCCGTTTTTAGTATATTGATCACAACAGTAATTTAACAAGTTAATCTACAAAGTAATGTGTCTCAACTTTAACAAACTACTTTAGTGTCCAAGTCAGCTGTTCAAGGCACACAAATTTCCACAGTCTGGGGATCTTTACAACTAGCTTACATTTAATTAAAGGTTAAGCCTTGAAATGCATTTAAAGAGCACAGCATGTAAACCTAGGATTCGGTGCACTGCTTTACAGTCTTCTTGCCAGTAATCTGACATTTTGGTAACACCAACTGAAGAGGTATTTACATGCATATGCAGGGCATCACCACATTTTCCCCATTGTAGCAAGATGCACAGCATACAATAGATTTCCGCTATACATGTAAGCATTGTAAAGCTTGGTAAAACACAGCTAAACTGGATTCCATGATATTCACATAAATGTAAAATTCAATTTTCTTACTATAGGGATTAAGAGCAAACCATCCAGGAGAAGCCTCACTTAAAAGCTTCCCCATCCATGCCTTGATGTCAGGCCCACAATCAATTCTGCGTGCAGCTGTTGGTGGGTTGTCCAGCTCTTACCTCAGAACAGAAAAAGGATCTGTTGCTTCTTTAAAGCCCACTACCCCTTCCAGAGCTTCAGCTTGTCAGCTGTAAGTATAGGTTGGTCACAGAACTAATAACTGTCTGCTGGGAGAAAACTATGATAGCCAGGGGCAGAGTGGTCAAAATGTATTGTTGTCCACTTGTGAGGATTTCCAACATAGGTCTGAGGAAGGATCCTGGTAAAAGGCTCAACAGGACGCTGGTCCAGAAGTCAGATGCACTACTCAATGCTGCTGGAGACGGACAATGGCCAAGTTGCCAGATTGCTGGGAGAAAAAGGCAAGACCCCTGCCGAGGGGGAGCAGAAAGCCTAATGCCCCATACACATGGTCAGATTTTCAGACGGAAAATGTCCTATCGGACAAAGTTGTCCAAAATTACGACCGTGTGCAGGCTCCATCGGATTTTCCGACGGACAAAGTTTTATCTCCTGCTCTCAAATTTTCCGACAACAAAGTCCGATCGGACTTTCTCCGATCGTGTGTAGCGAATTCCGAAGGACAAAGTGCCACGCATGCTCAGATCACATTACAAGACCAAAGCTATTGGCTACTAGCCTCTACGTAGTGCCGTCGTATGCAATGAACGTCACCACGTTCAGAATGATCGGATTTTCCAACAACTTTGTCCGACCGTGTGTATGCAACACCAGTGTCGGACAAAATCCGTTAGAAAAAATCCGACGGATTTTGTGGTCGGATTTTCCGACCGTGTGTACGGGGCTTAAGTGTTCCTACTCACCATCATAAACTCACAGTTCCGGGACTTAGCCAAGTGGTAAACAACATTGGGAAAGGGCCTGTCACTCTCACAACACTTCAGGACCTAGCACCCCAGTGCAATTGCAATCTTTCTTGGATAGAATTAGCAGTTAATTGACTGATTTTATTTTGTGTTTGGTGCATGTTTTAATACACTCAGCAAATTGTTGTGTTTGTATCAACGTTCAATCTTGTTTAAGGCCAGCAGGAAATGGAGTTGTACAGGCTTTGACTGTTTATTAGGGTGGATCACTAATCTTAATTGCTTGAAAGTACAGGACTTAACTGTTTATTCTCTGGTGATCTGTTCAAGTGACTGCATTCCTACATTTACTATATAAAGGAGAGGATATGTACTACATGATGGCTAAGAGGCAGTACATGCTTTGATATCAGAGTGTTCTACTTAGCTCAGCAACATGAGCTTACAACACCTACCTCCAAACTTTTGTGCCTGATGGTTAATTTGTATTGTTACATTTACTGCAGAAGGAATTCTTTGATCAGAAGGTGGATATGAAATGGATGTGGCCATAAGACAATATGAGTTCCTCGGTTGAACAAAGATAATAGCATTTAAATAAGATGTTTCACTTGACTAGACATGTGCAATTCGTTTCGTTTTTTCGTTTTTTTTCGTTATTTTCGTTCGTTCGTTTTCGTACGAATGAACGAATCGTTCGAATCGTACGAATCCGATTAACGAATCATTCGAATCGAACGAATTCGAAAAACAACGAAAATCCGAAAAAAACTAATTAGAAACAACGAATGTACTAATGAAGAAAATCCAAAAAACGAAAACGAACGAAAAAATTCGTACATTTGTAACTTTTTTTTTTGTTGAATTGGTAATTTTCCGTGTCCCTTACAACGGTGCTGCTAAACGTGCTTCGAATGGATTGAACAAAAAAATTCGTACATTCGTACCTTTTTTTTCGATTCGTAACTTTGTTTTTCGATCCGTAACTTTTTTTTTCGATTCTTAACTTTTTTTTTTTTTTTCGATTTGTAATTTTCCGTGTCTCTATTGAACAAAAAAATTCGTACATTCGTAACTTTTTTTTCGATTCGTAACTTTTTTTTTCGATTCGTAACTTTTTTTTTCGATTCGTAAATTATTAAAATGTAATAATAGCATACACATTACATAAAATTATGAATTATGCTCTGATTACAAATCTACGAATGTTACGAATGTTACGAATGTACGAATAAATACGAATGCGTCCGAAAATTTAACGAAAAAACGAATCAACGAAAAAATAACTCTTACGAATGTACGAATCGTTACGAATACGAACACCGACGACTTACGAATGTACGAATCGTTACGAATCCGAACACCAACGACTTACGAATGTACGAATCGTTGCGAATCAATGGAAACGAAAAAAACGAAACGAAAAAAAACTATTTTTTTTCGGAAACGAAAAAAACGAAACGAAAATAAACAAATTTTTTTGTTGTGCACATGTCTACACTTGACCTATGGTATAAATGACTTCCTGAATGCATGTGGCTTCTCTGTCAGTGATAGGATAATTAAAAATAAAAAATATTTAATAAAATAAGGTAAAAAAATCTTTAAGCCTAAGTTTAATTAAAGCAGAGTTCCACCCAAAAGTGGGGGTTTTGACAGGTACCCAGCTCCCACTTCCACTCATTGTCCTGCGGCTCATAGAGGAAGTTCTCCTCTCCCCCTCCCTCCCTGCAATCTTCTAGAACACGTGACAGGTCCCAGAAGCTTGCGCTTACAATGCCGGTGCCAAGGAGGGAAGCGAGGCTTCAGGCGGCCACGTCACTGGACCATGACACAGGTGAGTGTCTGTTTATTAAAAGTCAGCAGCTACACTTTTTGTATCTGCTGACTGTTAATAAACACAAAAATGGGTGGAACGCTGCTTTAAGTTAGCACAAGTTACACATCTAACATTTAATTAGAAGTGCCCTTTGTGCTGGTAAAATCTGTCCTAGTTGAAAACTTCCCACCTCCACATCCCCACAGCTAAGATCTTTGGTGTGGGGGTTAATACACCCACTGGACCTGTCACAGGCACTTGTCAAGAGTGTAAACTATACTTTTCTGCCCCCATCCTCTATTAATAGAAGCTGTACTATAGCTTTCATCAATGAAAAGCGCTCTATGAATAGAGGATGGGTGAATGAATGCAAAGTTGACCTCTCATTCATTGTGTGTTTTTCATTGATTGAAGTTATAGTACAGTATATATGAATGAAGGAGGGGGGCGGAAAAGGGCAGGCATAGTAGGCACTCCTAAAGAGTGCCTTTGACAGGTCCAGTACCACTGCAGGGGTTATGGGGGGGGGGGGCACTTCCTATTAAATATAAGTACTGTCCCTTGTTCTGAGTTAAAAAATAACTAACCCTAGGCTTTACATACATTTTGCATGCTTGGTATTTAGTTTTGTTTAAACATAGTAATTAAAATACAAATATTCATAATGGGTACATTTGGAATTTCTATATTTTCATATAGTCTGTCCAAAAAGATTGTAAGTTATTTTGTTCATGGTAGTCTGTTATATTTGTGTTTCTTTGAGGCCAATCTGATGGGAAACCTCAGACAAAGCATGTGTGTAAGCTGAGTAAATTTGTTCTTTCTTGTGCTATAATGGAGTAATTGTGACCTAGTGACCACTATGATTCTAAAGGAGTCTTGTGTTTCTTTCAGGTCAGGCAGAGTGAAGATTGGCACTGGTTTCCATGGTGATACCCTACTTATCAAGGTTGTGTTTGAAGAAACCTTGTATTGTGTGCCAATCTCCAACTATACACATTATTTTTCATGTCTTTCTTTAAGATGACAAGCTGGACAGTGCCCTTTTTTATGTATGGGCAAAACATAAATGATCTCAGTAAACAGGCAGCTATAAAACTTTGAAGCCATATTATGTCTAAAGCCTAAATCTATCTGTTCCTTTATTTATGTTTTTGATCATTTGTTTTCAGTGTGACAAATCATTGATTAGCTTTTATTTCACAGTATCTGCAGTATGTATTGTTTACCTTTCTATTTGGAAGGGTGTGACTGGATTTCCAATCCAAGTCTCTGAGTACCGTTCTGGTGGTGAATACTTGGCATCCTGGATATCCCTCTTGCTGTTCATATTGATCTTAAAATGTATTCACTTGTTACTTGTTTGTAGCACATATATATAGTATATACAGTGCCCAGGCCAATTTTCAGCTTTCAGCGCTGTCACAATTTGAATGGAAATTGTGTGGTCAAGCAACACTATGCTCATATGAGATTTGTATCATTCTTTTTACACAAATAGAGCTTTCTTTTGGTGGTATTTAATAACCACTGGGTTTTTTAAAATGTTTTGCTATATTTATGAAAAAAGACTGAAAACTTTGGAAAAAAAACCCACCACATTTTTCTTCATTTCTGTTATAAAATTTTGCAAATAAATAGTTGTTCTTTATAAATTTATGCTGAAATGTATAAAGCTGAATTTCATTGGTGAAAATAAACAAAATCAGTGTACATTATTTAACCCATAGGAAAGTTAACCGCTTCCCGACCGGTGCATGACGATGTACGTCGACAGAATGGCACGGACAGGCATAAGGGTGTACAGGTACGTCCCATTTAAGATGTCGCCGTGCTATCGAGCGTGCACATTTTTCATTTTGCGGTAAATATCGCATAATCATAATTTTTTTGTGAATTGGATATTTTTTTACTGCATGCAACAATTTATGCAAATGAGCCATGTGACCATGTTATCATATGCAGTAAACATTAGTGAATTGACCCCCTTGTCCCCATCAACATAGGGACAAGGGGGTCAAACCTGGTGGGTAGTTGTGAGAGTCTGCAGGCAGTGGGCTTATTGGAATCTAGAAGCCCCCTTCAACAAGGCTGGTCCCCAGATCCTGGCCCCCTTATGTGAATGAGTACATAATACCCCTACTCGTTCACCAAAAAAAAAGTGTAGTGTCAAAAAAGACAGTAGGCAATTTTTGACATGTCATTTACTTAAAAAACAAACATAAAAAAATGTTCCCCAGCGTAGATCCATCATCAGTTACGATGCCCACGGCCACCGCTGATGCAAAAATAGAAAAAAAAATGTTCTGCTCCCAACATAGGCTCTCGCCATCTGACAGTTCTTAAATATCTAAGGGTCAGTGCCACCTGGTGATGTCACCGGGTGGTACCGCCTCTTAGTTTTTTTAAGAACTGTCAGACATGAGAGTAGGCGGATGGCATGAAACTTGGTCAGGAGCGAGCTTTTATTTATTTATTTTTTGGGTCGGCAGTGGCAGCGAGCATCGTGATTGATGATGTATCTACACCGGGAATATTTTTTTTATTTTTTGTCTGTTAAATAAAGGACCTGTCAAAAACTGCCTACTGTTTTTTTACACTACACCTCAGGGCTCTGGTGACTAAGGGAAGCCTCGTTGGCACGGCGGCATATAACTATGTTATGTGGTCAGCAAGGGGTTAGCTGCTCTGACAAGCAGATATTTTGCATGTTTTATGCTATGGGCTTGATGTACGAAGCCCCCAGCATTAATAGTGTATTTGTTTTTTCCCTTGCTGAATAAAATGCAGGAAAAACCTGAGGGGGTAGCACAATATTTTTGTCCCTTTTCTCTACACAAAGAAAAACATGTTTAAAACAAGCTTGCAAAGAGCTGTCATTAACCAACATTTAATCTTTTTAAAGCTTTTTTCTTTGTAAGAGTCAGTGTTACTGTGATATGTTGTATACATCCTACAGATGTGCCATTTTAAGGGTAGGTTTGGTAGGGGTAAGGGGATATGGTTGAGAAAGAATGGGCCATCATCTCTAATGGAAAGATGCAAAGAAATCCCTATGTATCAGCTTCTGTTTCAGCTGTATAAGGCCATCAACATCATGCAATTTCACGCATTTATGTTATGTACTTATGGTTCTTTTTAACTTGTACAACAGTTTTTTCTTCATGTAAGTTTTTTTATTTTTTATTTTTTTTTATCATATATTAATAAAATGTATAATATTTTTTTTACTTATGGTTCTACTTACTTCATAATTTTGGGCCGATATAATCCCATATACAGGGGGGACTTTTCTTCACATTTACAGGTATGTTTAGCTTAGGGCACATTCCAGGCAGGTTATTCAAAGCAATTAGGTATTTTTAATGTTTCACTTTAACTACCTGAGATCCGCGCTATAGCCGAATGACGGCTACAGTGCGGATCTGATGTGCCGGGACTACGTCTTTTGACGTAGTCCCGGCCACGAGCTGCCTGCGCGCCCCCTGAAGGGCACGGGCAGCGTGCTCTGTGATCAGCGAGTCTGTGAGACTCGCTGGATCACAGATCCGAATAAGGTGTCGATTCTGACCCCTTACCACGTGATCAGCTGTCAGCCAATGACAGCTGATCATGTGATAATAACAGAGCCGGTGGGAAGCTCACAAGAGCACGATGCGTGGGGAACTCATAGCCATATCGGCCAAACGACACAAGGACAGACGGGCATATATCGCTAAACTCACTAAAACCATACAGGAACTAGAACGAGTACACAAAAGGTCCCTAGCCCTTAACACTCTGACCGAACTGACACAAGCACGTAATGACTTACTAGAAGCGCTCAACCAGCAAATAAGAAGGAAATTCATCCTTACACACAAGATGTACTACGAGTATGGCAACAAAGCAGGTAGACTCCTAGCGAGAGCACTTAGAACCAAGAAAGCCTCAAGTACGATACACCATATCACAGACACTCAAGGTCACAAGGCGACAGCGAACGATCAAATAGCCCGACAATTCGTCCAATACTATACGCAACTATACAATCTACATGCCACTGATCCCCTTGCAGATGACACCTCTCGAAGAACCCTCATACGGGACTTTCTTACTAGATATAGCCCTCCCCCCCTATCCGACGCTGACTCTGCTAACCTAAATGAACCCCTCTCCCCGCTGGAAATTGACTTAGCCCTCAAACACATGAAACCCGGCAAAAGCCCAGGACCAGACGGTTTAACCACAGCGTACTACAAGACGTTTTCCAACATACTGAAACCTCACTTCCTGAAGGCCTTCAATTCCCTCTCCCCTGACAACCCACCTCCGAGAGACCTCCTGACGGCCCACATCACAGTAATCCCCAAACCGAACAAAGACACCACACTAGTTACCAACTACCGACCAATTTCCCTCTTGAACGTCGACCTCAAGATTTATGCAAAAATACTGGCGAACCGCCTCTTACCTCTCTTGCCCAACCTTGTATCACTTGACCAAGTCGGCTTCATACCGGGTAGGGAGGCGAGAGACAACACTACTAAAGCCATTAACATCCACCATTGGTTGTCCACCTCCACCCAACAGGGATTTTTCCTCTCGTTGGACGCAGAGAAGGCATTCGACAGAGTGGCATGGGACTACATGGAAGAGGCACTTCAAATGCTAGGGATCCGAGACCGCATGCTACATTTCATCATGGCACTTTATTCGTCCCCGACAGCACAAGTTCGAGTAAACGGCCACCTGTCGGATGCCTTCTCTGTGTCCAATGGCACCCGCCAAGGTTGCCCCCTATCCCCCTTAATATTTGTCCTCACACTTGAACCACTACTCCAACGTCTACGTGCTAACCCGGACATCAAAGGCGTAACGATAAGACATGACGTGTATAAACTTGCAGCCTTTGCAGACGACATTCTCCTTTTTCTCACCGACCCCCATACCTCCCTTCCTAATTTACTTAAGGACTTCCAAACCTTCTACACACTCTCGAATCTCCAAATCAACTTTTCTAAATCGGAAGCTCTGAACGTCTCTCTGCCCCTAGACACACTAGCACTCTGCCAAGCGAACTATCCCTTCAAATGGAACCGCGACGCCATCACCTACCTGGGCATCTCCCTCCCTACCCATTTATCTGACCTATACACCAAAAACTACGTCCCCATTCTTCAACACATCCAAAAAGATCTTAAAGCTTGGTCAACGGGCATGTTCTCATGGTTCGGCAGGGCGGCCATCATTAAAATGAACGTGCTCCCTCGAATCCTCTACGTCCTGCAAACAATCCCTATACAATTACCGCAAGCATTCTTTTCCTCCTATAGGTCGGCATGCTCTAACTTCATATGGGGTAAGGACCACCCTAGACTTAGCTTGGCCAGACTCACAACACCTAAACTAAAAGGAGGGATAGGACTCCCAGATATCCACAAATATCATTGGGCATGCCAGCTGACGAGAATAGTGGACTGGAACGCACACACTCATTCCAAAGCTTGGGTGAACATTGAAAACACGTTTACACCAACCCCGATCCGCCACCTACCCTGGATTGACGCGAAAGACACCCCCCAACCCTGCAGAACACACCCACTTATTGCCTGTACCCTAAAAACATTAAGGGACGTAAACAAATCTCACCGCATTTCCACGATACCTGGCCCACTGACGCCCGTCAAACACAACCCGAGTTTTCCAACAGGCACAACGAATTCGTTTCTGGCTGACATCTGGCCGCAGTCCGATATGCAAGCCAGACACTTCTTTGCCAACACCTCTTTTATGGATCGATCCACAATCCCCAGACAGGACACTGAACGACCTTTTCCACTTTGGACTTATCTACAAATCAGACATTTTCTGAATGACTCGACCAAACGCCCTGACTATAGCAGACAATTGACTCCATTTGAGACGCTATGTACCAAAACGGAACCGCAGCGTCATATGATCTCGGAAATTTACGCGTTGCTTTTCTCTGATACGGACGCAAAGTCGAACATAGCCACACAAAGATGGGAAAGAGACCTATCTTTAAACCTCTCAATACCTGAGTGGGAACGTATCTACACTTATATCCATAAGGGATCAATAAACGTCACCGCACAAGAAAATAGCTTCAAAATTCTAACAAGATGGTACAAAACCCCTTCCAGACTCCACAAAATCTCCCCGGCCATACCACAGGAGTGCTGGAGATGTGCTTCAGAGGTTGGCACCATGTTACACATATGGTGGGCATGTCCTTCGCTCCAACCCTTCTGGAAGGAAGTACATCGCCTCACTTCTCAGATAACAACTTATCAATTAGAATTCACCCCGGAACAAATGCTTCTCCATCATTCCACCATACCTTTCAAGCACTACCATAAATCCCTAGCGCTTCATTTATTAAACGCAGCCAAGATGTGCATACCCACACGGTGGAAAACGTCCTCACCACCGAGCATTGCGGACTGGTTCAGACGGGTCTCCAAGATCGCTGAACTAGAAAATCTAATACACCAATCGAGAGATTCTCCCGCCACTTATAACAATATATGGTCCTGCTGGCATCACTTCACTACTACTGTCGAATATAAAAACGTAATGTCCCCCACGTCAGCCACACATCCATGCCCACGAGTGCTACACTAAGATCCCGCCCTGACCCCACCCCATATTGGATGCTCTTCCCTGATACCGATATCACCGGATCCCAACCCCAACCAACGTAGACAGTTTAACTCCAGTCCAGGGTTTGTAACTCTACATCACTCCCCTCCTTCTCCCCATCCCCTTGACCCCCCTACTACCTCCTTATCCTGTCCATTACCGTTCCAGTGTCTCTCCCAAGAGTGAGAACTCCGTGGATGCTAGTGGTCCGTGACCGCATCCACGGAACTCTCGCATCATCTTCGCAAGAATTACGACACAGGGAACGTCCTCTATGTGTTTAAATGTCCGGTTACTCTAGACATCATAGTTCACTTTTTTCTGTTTCGGATTCGTATGTCCGTTCGTTAGACACGGGGCTGTTGACCCTACTCTTATCAGTACTTTCTTAAGTCTATTCTTATTACAATATTCCTTACATACAGCCACTATAGTAATGGCCGGTTTCTTCATTATAAAAATTACTGCTTCTCGTAAGCATTCTACCAGTTGGTTGTTGACTACTTGTTTAACTGTTTATGTTACAATGTAAATTTTGACATACTGTACGTTGCACACTGTATGTTCTTTCCATTATTCTCAATAAACGCTTTTTGGAAAAAAAAAAAAAAATAACAGAGCCGGTAATCGGCTTTTTTTCCCCCTCGCGCTGACAGCGCGAGGAGAAAAAAAAAAAGCCGATCACCGGCGGCAGTGAGAGGGACAACAGTCCCTCTCACTGCAATGTGCTCAATCCATGATACCCACCTTTGCCCCATTAAAGTGCCCCATTAAAGTGCCCACAGTGCCATCTGTCAGTGCCACAGTGCCAGTGCTGCACATCAGTGTCACCTGCCAGTGCTCATCTGTGTCACCTACCGGTGCTCATCTGTGTCACCTACCAGTGCCCATCAGTGCCACCCACCTATCAGTGCCCATCAGTGCCACCCTTCAGTGCCACCCATCAGTGCCGATCAGTGTCATCCATCAGTGCCCATCGGTGCCACCCATCCGTGCCACCCATCCGTGCCCATCAGTGCCATCTTTGCTGTCCCCATCAGTACCGACTTATCTGTCCCCACCAGTTTAGCCTATCAGTGCCCACCAGTGCAGCCTATCAGTGCCCACCAGTGCCGCCTCATCAACGCATATCAATGAAGCAGAAAAATTACCTGTTTGCAAAATTTTATAACAAACTATTAAACATGATTTTTTTTTTTTTTTTATTTTCCATCTTTTTTTGTTTGTTTAGCAAAAAATAAAAACCCCAGCTGTGATTAAATACCACCAAAAGAAATCTCTATTTGTGGGAAAAAATTGTAAAAATGTCATTTGGGTACAGTGTTGTATGACCGCGCAATTGTCATTCAAAGTACGTCAGCGCCAAAAGCTGAAAATTGGTCTGGTCATGAGGGGGGTTTAAGTGCAAAGTAATCAGGTGGTTAAGCATTATTAAAATTGAGCTCCTGGCCAAGCTGATTTTTTTAAAAAGGAATTTTGCATTAGTATATGTCTAACAGGTTAGTGCCCAGACTCCCATGCCATTTGTTTGACAATTCTTAGCTTAATCATCTGGAAATGATCACTAATTTTACCGATTTGCTCCCATTGCCAGTGTTTGCCAAACCCCACTCAAAGTAAATCCAGGCCCAACCACATTCTCCTCATCACTATTAACCACTTACTAAAGAACTTTATAAACAATAAGATATTCTTGGTAAATAGCAATGGTGGACCAGGGGAAGATACTTAAATTTAAAGTTATTTACACTGCCTTCCCTGTCATAGTTTGTGATGTACTGCTCATCCCTCAGCTGTAATGTAAATGTTATGTAAAATATCAAATAGACCTGAGTACAATACATGAATTGCTCCTCAAACTCACTTTAGGTGTGTTAAAGCTTTTATTCTGAAAAAATTAAGATCTTAAATTTACTGTACAATATTCTCTGAAATATTATCTGTGTGAAAATAATGCTTCCATTTGTAAAAACTTTTATCTAGTGATAGTTTGCACTCGGGGGTGTTTATAATGAAAGTATGTTTGTTTCCGTCTGCCGTTCTGGGTGACTGACAGCATTGTAGAAATATATAAGAATCCTAGAATCTCATGTATTGTTTGTGATAACAATACACCTACAGTGGGAAAAATACAAATAATATAAAAAGTGTATGACTAAAAAATGTATTAAATATTGTAAGTTCTTGATATGTTAAAATGTTACCAGTGGAGAAATAAAGCAAATGTAAATAATTCTTAAAGTAATGACTACCTAATCTATTTTAATAAGCATATCTTAGGTGTCACTGTGGGAACAAAACATATGGGATGCTATTGATCACAAAAGAAGTTTATGACTACCAGGAATTTCACTCTATTAGAGCCATATAAAGACATGTCTTGGTCCAGAGTGAACATAACTGCCGCCCACCCTTTCAAACTCCTGATACAAAAAGCATGACAATTCTAAATACATTTAGAGAAATTTACAGGCTTTTTGGAACTACAAGTCCCAGTCCAGGAAATGTATACACATACTAATAAGTAGGTAGTAACTAATAGTAGTAATGAGCAAATGTGTCTGGTTTTGGCTCCCAGGGGGTTCACCAAACCCTGTTTGTAGTCCAAAATTTCAGAGCTTAAAACCAAACCCCTTTGGAAACTATGGGTATGAAATTTGGTCATCAAATTTGTCCATTTTCATAGCTAATAGGTGAAGGATTGCCAAATGCATGGGGATCTGGCCACTGAACTGGGGCACATTTTCCCTGCTGTCAGAATACAACGATCAGAGCTGCCAGCACTGATTGAGCAGAAAAAATCTGACAGGTTGGTTGTACATATGTTATTTGGTAGAATTACTTATAAACAGCCAGCCTGCCAATACATGGATCAAAATTCAGCCAGCCCTTGCTGAACTGGCCGATTTTCAATCCATGTATGGCTGGCTTTACTGGCCTGCAGCATCTGCATGAGCATGTGCCTGGATCCCCTTCACTGGAGGCATAGCTGCTAGGCTTCCACAGTACAGAAGAAAGAGTGGGCAGCAAAAAAGTTTAGTGCATAGTCCTGCGACCATAAGCTGCACATGCTCTTCCTTTATTAAAAAAAAAGGCAGTCACGCCTAAAGTTCTGTGAACAGAGTTTTTTTTTAAGTATTTACAGATTTTAATTTTTTATTTTTTTTATTGCAAGTGCATCCCTGCAAAAGGAAGTCCTAGGCCTAAAGTGGAGGGCCACCCTAAAAATAAAAAGACCATTAATATTCTTTAAAAAAATAAACATTTGAAAAAAAAAAAAAAATTACCTTACCAGAAATCCCTGTTGCTAGGCAGTCTTCCTAATCTGCCTCCTTCCTACTCCGCGGTGATCTTCGGTCTTCTCTCCTCCTCCGCGTTGTCTTCTGGGTAATGGTTCCCTAACACAGCACTTCCCATTCACATTCACAGTAGGAAACGGGCAGTAAATCTGCAAGGCTCCACTGCCTGTTTCCCTTAGTGAGGATGGCAGCGCTGGGAAAAAAAAAACACGTACATAGAACAAAAAATAGATAATTTGATAGATTTACTAAAACTGGTGCAGCTGTGGACAGTACCCAATGAGCTTCCAGGTTTTATTGTCAAAGTTTAATTGAACAAGCTAGCGTTAGAAGCTGATTGGTTAATATGCACAACTGTACCAGATTCTGTGTGCACCGGTTTTAGTAAATCTTCCTCATTGTATTGACAATCAAGGAACTAGCTATCATTCTGTGTTTACAGACAGATATTGGTCCTTGAAATGATCTTTGGGGCATACAGATCTGTTCATACAGGTAGGGAACGTCATTTACTACAGCACTGCTATTCAAAGAACTCATTCATACTTTGTTGAAGTATATATAAACTCAATCATTAGTCTCTCATATAAGCATTAAAAAAATGTGCTTCTAATGCCGCGTACACACGAAGGGACTATCCCGCGGGATTGTCTGCTGGACTCGAGTCCGCCGGACAATCCCCTCGTGTGTGGGCCTTCGACTGACTTTTTTTTCCCAAAAGTCCGGCGGACTAGGTTTTAAGTTTTGTTTTAAAATTATCCGCTGGACTTGGCAGTCCGGCGGACAATACGGCCGTCTGTAGTATGGTCCGGCGGACCAAAAAGGATGCATGCTCAGTAGCAAGTATTTTTCTAGTATTTTTCTTTTTCTAGTCCCGTCGTACGTGCTGTACGTCATCGCGTGAACCGCCGGACTTTTAGCGTGATCGTGTGTGGTCAAGTCCGTTCGCTTTCAAGTCCGGCGAAGCCCAGCTGGAAAGTCCGGCGGTTTGTCCGCTGGACTAGGTCCGGCGGACAAAGTCCTTTCGTGTGTACGCGGCATAATACAAAGTTTCTTTTTGGCCACTTTGTGTTATGGGGTGACAATGCTCTATCCCTGTTTCACGTAGTCTCCTGCCTTTAATTTACCCTCTCACACAGATCACAACAATATGGTTGGGATCCGCTGACAACCATGGACCAGCACCTAGCTCAGCCTTTCAACAAGCCGCTGGGAGCCTGAGCCTGCCGCTCCTACCCCATCCACAGCTCAATACTCCATTGTGCGCAGAGCAGACAGCGGTGACTGACAGACACCAGCTCTCTACTCACGAAGATTGGAGAACCGAGCGATCAGCAGTGTTTGATAGCTCGGTTCTCAGTTTTAGTGCCAGTGGGGGACAGATGAAGAATCGGACCGATGTTGCATCCACCTAGGTAAGTATGATTTAAAAAAATATACAATAATTCTACTTCTCCTTTAAATTATATTCTTAAATATTACAGTTCATCGATAGGTTTATCTCCAGATCTGTAACAAATCAAATACTGTTTTTACAAACATAGATTTTGGTTAACCTTATTTTATAAAGCTTGTTTTCTGTGAACATCACTGAAAAGTATTTTTAACATGTTTAATGAAACCTGAATTGTTCTCTTAATGTGCTTAACTAGTGTTGGGTGAATCCTTTTTTATCTGACCTCTCATAGAAAATAATTTGCTACAATTCACTACTGTATATTTAGGGACTTGGATTAAAAAAGCCATTGAAACATTATTTTAACTATGTTAACATTATTTAAAAAAAAAAAAAAATCTTTTGACCCTTCATTGCATAAGTATTTAAACTATTAAACGAAATAAGAAATGTCTACATTTTCTTAGTAACCTCTTTTGCATTTAGAAATCTCAAATTTAATGAGAAGATAAGCTGACACTTAACACCATATTGTAAAGCACAGAAGTTCTAACATTTGGCATAAGAAAAAGAAAATATCACAGTAAAGATGCTTCTAAATGTGACATTTCTAATAACATAAAATTATAGTAGTTTGTGCTCTATTACTTAAATTGCACATACATGCACATGCAGGTATGCATAATAAGGGTATTTTATTCCTTTAGCAGATTTATCGAACATAATAGTACCATAACACTTTGCATTGTTACTAAAGTAAACTTTTTTGAAGCATCAATTTCTGAATTCACATGGCCATTATTTTGCTAAAGCCTTGAGACCAATGCAAACAATTCTACTTACATGATGCTAGGACACAAAAAGAGACTAAGGCCCAAGACATTGGTGAATGCATGTAAAGCAGAACGTGCTGGACTAGGCACTTAGCCTGCCAGTGTATCTTTATTTGATAGGCAAAACATTCATAAATATCTGCAGTTAGTGAGTGGTATCAAGTAAAATGGAAGTTGATATAGCTAACAAAGGAAATCCATGTTCAAAAGGGGTTCCGCTAAAAAAGTATTACAAAATAAATCTCCACAACAAAAATCTCAGACAAAAAAAGAACAAATGAAAATAAAGTTCTATCATTATAATAAAAAACTCAATTTGCACACATGGGAAAATATATTTCAAAAATAAAAATATAAAGCAATCAAATAATGGGGAGAAGAACCCCAAACTGGCATGTGGATTAACAGGTATTACAAATGGATAGAATGGAGACCTCTGTTTTTAATAAAACTAGTGCAAGTGATCTCATTCCTGTCATAGAAGGACAATCCTCTCCTATCCTATATGCAATAAGCCCAAATGCTGTGTATCCTGTGAGCTTTTCACAATCTGCTCAAGAAGTTGTCAAATAAATTGCAGGCAGTGTCTCTTTTCTAGTCTGGAGCTGATCAGCATCATCCTGCCCCTTCTTCTTGCACCAGGCTGTCAGCTACCCACTGCTTGTAATCCACTGGACTACAACTTACCAGCATTGTCTTAATTTGTCTAAGCTCACCTACCAGCATTGTCTTAAATTACACAACCCTGCCTAAGAGCCATCAGAGGTGGGAAATAGGGTGTATCTCCAAAAGAATATAAGTGAAAAATGATTTTAGAAGGTTGTTTTAGGGGGTAACAGGAAGCCAATCAATCTTTTGCAAATACATAGAATTGCAGGGTTTGCATTTAGCTTACCTTGCTCTGAATTAGACAACTATGGTTTCTTGGATGAATACAAAATTACTAATTCAGCTTGAGTTAGGCAGAGAACTAATAACTCTCTCATAAATGTCTCTTAAGCCTCATACACACGATCGGACTTTAAACAAACTCTCCCGTGGATATCTGTACAAAGGGCGTTGGCCGTGAACTTGTTAACCACTTTCCGACCGGCGCACAACGATGTGCGTCCTGATTTTGAAGAGGAATATCTCGGTAACGGCAGCAGCTGCTGCCACAACCGAGATATCCATCTCTTCAGGCGCCGGTCGGAATTCCGATAATGGTGGTCATCGCGGCGTATTAACCGCGAGATCACCGTTATCGGCGGCGGGAGAGGTGCCCCCCCTCCCGCCGCTCTCCCGCGCCTTCCGCCGCTTACCGGAACCGTCGGCAGCGGCGGAGGTGATCGGGTCCTTTCTCCTGCTGGGCATAGAGATGAGTGATGGTAAGATGGCTGCCACTCATCTCTATACCATAGGAGGGCGGAAGCGACGTCAAAAACGTCACTTTCGCCCATACCTCTTAAAGAGGAATTTTCAAATGTCATTTTTTTAAATGACATTTTTTTTTTTTTTTTATTAAAGTCCAAATATGAGATCTGAGGACTTTTTGACCCCAGATCTCATATTTAAGAGGACCTGTCATGCTTTTATCTATTACAAGGAATGTTTACATCCCTTGTAATAGGAATAAAAGTGAGTCAATTAATTTTTTTTAAAAAACTGTGTAAAAATAAATAAAATCAAGAAAAATAAATAAGAAAAACAAAAAAAAAATTTTTTAAAGCGCCCCGTCCCGACGAGCTCGTGCGCAGAAGCGAACGCATACGTGAATAGCGCCCGCATATGAAAACTGTGGTCAAACCACACATGTGAGGTATCGCCGCGATTGGTAGAGCGAGAGCAATAATTATAGCCATAGACCTCCTCTGTAACGCAAAATATGCAACCTGTAGAATTTTTTAAACGTCGCCTATGGAGATTTTTGAGGGTAAAAGTTTGATGCCATTCCACGAGCGGGCGCAATTTTGAAGCGTGACATGTTAGGTATCAATTTACTCGGCGTAACGTTATCTTTCACAATATATAAAAAAAGTGGACTAACTTTACTGTTGTCTTATTTTTTTATTCAAAAAAGTGAATTTTTTCCAAAAAAAGTGCGCTTGCAAGACCGCTGCGCAAATACGGTGTGAAAAAAAGTATTGCAACAACCGCCATTTTATTCTCTAGGGTGTTAGAAAAAAAACAATATATAATGTTTGGGGGTTCTAAGTTTTTTTCTAGCAAAAAAAACTGTTTTAAACATGTAAACACCTAAAATCCAAAACGAGGCTGGTCTTAAAGTGGTTAAGCATACACACGATCAGACTTTTTCATCCAACTTTCACCAAATCACATGTTTTTTCTGCTCTTTACCGCCATCCTTTGGTCAACTTCTGTATTGTTGTCTGATCCTTTGCATTGGTTCTGAGCATGCGTGTTTGTACTTTGGACTAAAGTACAATGGTTTTCTGTACACACGATCAGACTTTGCTCCATCTGACTGTTGTTGCCGAAAAGTTTGTCTGTTTGCAGAGCAAACTTTTGTCCAATGAAAACCGAAAAAGTTTGCCCGATGGATGTTTATACACCGCTCCCACACTGCCCAAAGACGCTGCTTGCAGGACTTTTTTCCCGTCCTGAAAGCACACTGCCCCAGTGTGAAAGCACTCTGGCTTTCACACTGGGGGGGCTTAAGAGGCAGTTTTCAAGCACTTTACAGGCGCTATTTTTAGTGCTAAAATGCCTGAAAACTGCCTCAGTGTGAAAGGGGTCTTAAGGTAAATTGCATTCAAATGTAGAAAACCAACGCACCTTCAAAGCACCTGTGCTGCAGTGCATTACAGTCCACGATAATCAATTGTTGTGGTGCACTACATTGGAAACAATTGTGCAGGTAGGATTTTTGGTTCATTGATGCTCATTGGCAACCCATTCAAAAGTGGCCCTGTTCTGTCCTTCGTGGAACTATGCTTTTTAGTTTTGACCACCCATTCATTTCAATGGGCACCCAAATGTACCAGAACATAGAAAAAGTAATGCGAAACACTACTTTTTTCAGTTGCCCTGCGGTTTGGTGGCTGCAAATGCTCTGTGTTTGCCAAATGCATTTGGGGCACCATTAACAATTAATTGCCACCTGCATGCATCTCACAAGGGTAGTGCGTTCACAGACGTTCACAGAATGCCCCTTTCCTGCACCACGTTCAGCTGTAAGCTGAACTTCAAAGAAGCACATATATTGGGTTTTAAACCTTGGATTATACCAGAAATTTAATGCAGCATATTTATCATTTGCTTCACAAATAAATAATAAATATGTAAAGAACAGGATTATTCTTTTAATCGTTTATCACTTTCTGAAAGTTAACCCACCACATAAGATAAGATTATGTTTTTTTTTTAAAGTCTAGGTTCAGTTTTAGGTTCAGGTTTATATTCCATTGTACAGCTAGATATAATAAAAAAAGAAAAAGGTATTGGTAGTCAAATGATGAGGCAGCTGTAATTATTTCTTACATTTAATAATGAATAATTATATTTACATGGTACTACAAGGAATGTAATGAATTCTACATTATTTACACACTTTACCAAATATAATTGCAAGCTCCACTTTTGAGTTTTACCATTTAACATACATATCAAGCATTCTGCTTGAGTCAACAGATAACAAAAAAGTGAAAACTTTGTTCCAGGAGTCAGTTATGTCAGTTCTCACTCTGAGCAGTAAATCCAGGCAGCCAAAAATAAAATCACTATGTTATTCTACGATATTATCCTGGAACCACTGCAAATGTGCTAAAGGCAACATATGTATCTTATTCTAGAAATATGGTAAGCACATCCCACACTGGTGTTCCTTTAAGAGGCTATCTGCAGAGATCTTAGTTGTTAGTTGGGGATAAGTGAGTCTTGACTCTTGATTCAGATTAACAAGGACCAAACGACCTTTAAAATGCATAGGTGAAAAAGGGTGCTTCAGAAATAGTACAGGGACAGGACTGGGAGGAGCACACAGAGAAGAGAATGATGATACTAACATGATTTTGTTTCATTGACCCTTAGTGGAAATCAGGAAGTACAGCGCACAAATACAAATACGGTTCCTAGAACAGATTACTGGCAACAAGGTGTTTTTTATTACAACTTATAAGCCAGTGGTGGACCTCTCTCAAAATATAAAAAAAAGTTTATTTAGCTGACATGCCAGGGTGTGAAAAAATTTGAAGACAACCTTGGCAATCCCAGAGGGGAAAAGGGAGGCAGCATGCAGTACAACATAGGGCAGTCAGGGTGGCAAAATTGCACTAACAGTGAGTGGGGCTATACACAGCCTATTCACAGAGTTCATCAATCAGAAGTATGTCATGTACAGAGCTAAGGTGTCAGTAGCATGTAATGTGTACAGTGCAGAAAAAGTGTGTAAAGTACATAGTGAAGGGGTAAAGTGTATATAATTTATAGAGGACAGGCGTATGTAATGTTCATAGTGGAGGGTTCAGGCGTATGTAATGTACAGTATATAGGAAGCAGATCATGGGAAATGCACATAGTGCAGGTGTAAGATATATATATAATGTACACAGTGCAGGGGTTAGAACTCTATACAGCCCAGCATACAGAACTCCCTATGATTTATTTCACCACAATCCCCTTATGCATAACACAGCACTACAAGCAATGTACACACACACTGTATACACATACAGACACATGCTGTATACAGATGCCAACACACAAACACTATATACAAAGCCACCATTGTAAATCATGAGGCCCTATACATTCTAGTTTAAAGGCTATGTGGGACTCTACAGTATTCACTTCAAAACCGGGCCATAGTACATAAACGTCCTGACTTTGTGGGGAGATATCTGAATGATGCCTGTAGCTACAGGCATCATTCAGATATCAATCTTTTCAACCACCGATTCTGTGCACGATAAGAATGATCATAGTGGCAGTTCCGCTGCTTGATCTTTCTTATAGGCGACGGGAGGGGACGACTCCCCCTCCCGCAGCCATCCGGTGCTTCTCCGGGCTCTCCCGCGCCATCGGGGGCCCGTAGAAAGAATCGGCCGGCGCCGGATAACAACGATAGAGATTTCCTTTGACCAGATGGTCACCAGTCATCTCTATGACCGCCGGAGGCCCGGGCGCAACATTATGACATCACCCACGGGATCCCGGATGTCAACAAAGCCGTGATTGCGGCTGTCAGCATGAAGATCGGTGAATTTTTTTCACAATCTCATGCTTTCCAGCCTGGAGGAGAGATGCGGGGTCTTATTGACCCTGCATCTCTCCATAAAGACCTAGATTCCTATTACAAGGGATGTTTACATTCCTTGTAATAGGAATAAAAGTGATCAAAAAAATAAAAATTAAAAAAAAAAAGTGTAAAAATTAAAAAAATTAAGTAAAATAAAAAATAAAATAATATATATTTTTTTTAAATGCCCCTGTCCCCGTAGCTCGTGTTTAGAAGCGAACGCACACGCAAGTCCCGCCCACATATGTAAACGCCGTTCAAACCACACATGTGAGGTATCGCCGCATGCGCTAGAGCATTGCAACAATTCTAGCACTAGACCTCCTCTGTAACTCTAAACTGGTAACCGGTAAAAATTTTCAAAGCGTCACCTATGGAGATTTTTAAATACCGAAGTTCGGCGCCATTCCATGAGTGTGCACAATTTTAAAGTGTGACATGTTAGGTATCTATTTACTCGGCGTAACATTATCTTTCATGCACTAGAATCAGTGTACATTCCCAACACTGGGATTGACATCTAATGGCTTATATAAACTGATGCACTGTAGAGAGACCTTGCTCAATGGTCCTCAGCTTTTCCTTGCTTACCTGAGACCTGACCTGCTGATCTTGCCTCCCGGTACACGACCCAGCTTTCTCTCTGGACTTTGCTACTGCCTTTTGCCTTACTTATCTAACCAACTGTTACTGACCCTGGCTTGCTTCCTGGAACATGCCTTTGCCTCCTGATTCTGTTACCATGTTGCCCAGCTGTTACTGACCTTGCCTCATTTCTTGGACTCCACTACTGTCTTCTGTTTCAGCACCAACATGTTTCAGTTCCAGCTTTCAGTTCTACTCATCTAGCTGCAACCCAGATCCAGTCCAGCTTGCAAACTCCGTCACTCCTGCCACTCTGTGTCCTCAAGCACTTTATCACTTCACCTTTAGGAGTGTTGGGCATGATGTGCAGGAGTTGTCCCCTCAACTACTCAGTATCTACCAGGTATGTGATAACTTTTTTTCTTGCACTGATTCCTCTCTGTAGTCTTGTGGCAGAGTAGGAACATCCACCTAGTCTATCATGGGGAACAAGAGACTTGTCACTGCCACCAGCTTGTGTACAGGAAAGGCTGGCAGCATTTAAGCACAGCCTATCCTATCAACCTGGGCCACTCATCTGAGCATTGTGTCTGTTTATAAAGAACTGGGTTGGCTTTGGTTTCTGCTGTTTGTGCTGCTGCCAGTGGTAATATGAAGCCTGTATGTTCTGTGGAGCAAGGCACAGGGTTTTCTCCTGACCAGATGTAAAGGATCTGACATGGTTTGTGTCTACAAATATTGATGTGGATTCTCTGGGGGGATATTTAGAGCCCTTCATCCCCGTTATCAATACCCCAGTTACAAGAATTTTGCCAGAATAGATTTTTTAAATATATATATATATATAGAATTATTAGCAAAAAATTTGAATGACTTGCAAAATGTATAATTGCTAGTGTAGAAACTTGTCTAAAGGCAGTATGTGAGTATTTGTACTGTATTAGTTAAATGTAGAATTTAGGCTACATC
This sequence comes from Lithobates sylvaticus, assembly GCA_028564925.1. Taxonomy (NCBI): domain Eukaryota; kingdom Metazoa; phylum Chordata; class Amphibia; order Anura; family Ranidae; genus Lithobates; species Lithobates sylvaticus. The sequence goes on along the minus strand of CM053027.1, from coordinate 455,466,787 downwards.
CAGCCTATTTACTCCTTTATATATAGTATTATATATAGTATAGTAACAAAAATGGAAATTGAACTGCCACATCACTGCTAACGGGGTACAAAGGGAGCAAGTTGAAGAGATTATAAATATTAAAGAGGCAGTCCCACAAATATTTTTTTTTTAAAGTCAGCAGCTACAAATACTGCAGCTGCTGACTTTTAAAATAAGGACACTCACCTGGCCCAAGGTCCAGCGATGTCGGCACCCAAGGCCGAACCATCACTCGGTCCTCAGATGCTGCCGTCGACATCTTCGGTATGGGAATCAGGAAATTAAGCCTTGTGGCTTCACTTCCCTGTTCCCTACTGTGCATGCTCGAGCCACGCAGTGCAATGAGAATGGTCCGCGCTGTATCTGGGACCCGTGGTGGGCAAAGTGGGTGCAAATACCTGTCTTAGACAGGTATCTGCACCCCCTCCCCCATGAAAGGTGCCAAATGTGACACCAGAGGGGGGGAGGGTTCCGAAAAGCAAAGGTTCCATTTTTGTGTGAACCTCGGCTTTAAGTACACATTTACAAGAAGGTTCTTTCTCATGTGGTTTTGGCAAGAGAGTTGTGCGTTGAGGGGTCTCCCCCTCTAAGAGTTGCCTATTGAAATTCTAGACTACCAATAATTTTGCAAGTTACCCAACCACAAAGGAAGCATTTTTGGCTATCCCCAGTGAAGAGAAGTAATGAGTAACTGGCTGAGGAAGAAGTACTTCCTTGAGCCTTCTCAGCTATTCTGCCTTAGAAAATTATAGCCAAGATGCCACTAAAACATTGCTTTCTAAGAAGCTAAATTAAACTGAGAAAGCCACTATCCACCATATACTGTGAATACACAGAGGAAAAGTCAGGTTTGAATTGGATAAAGACTGTTTTGGGCTAGCTCATGTTACATCTTATGCTCCTCAAGCTGGCCATTTACTGATTGAAATACAGCAGTTCAGCAGCTGTTGATCATTGTATTCTGAGTGCTGGGTCCCACTGTCCCGGGGGAAGGGGAGGGGTAGATTCTTCTATCACCTTAATTCGTGTAGATGGCAGAATCTGTTAACTTTTTTTTCGTTCAGTCCGCCGGCTGAAAGAGCAAAAATAAAACTAGCAGTCTATGGCCAGCTTTACTTTCTATTTTGCTACAAATTCTAGTGAAGAAACTCTTGTTCAAGTTCCACAAAATGACTAGCACTTAAATTATTTTAAGAAACATCTTGAAAAGAGAAAAACATGAGATGGATGTATCTGGGGACTTCACATAGTAAATTGACTTAAGCATCTCAAATGTGACAGCATCTCTATAGTTTTGAGACATGCTAACAAGTTGATAGGTAATAAGTGTAAGAATTTGCTGGATAACCTATATAACCTGCACAAAATGCTTAGCAAATATTCTGCAGTAATGAATTGAAGAAATGTACACTATGAATAATCTTTGCTCATACAATTAATACATTATTTTCTTATCAAACAGTAGTGCAATCAGACTCTGAGTTTACAAAATACTTTCTCTAGAATAAAATCACTATGTTATTCTACGATATTATCCTGGAACCACTGCAAATGTGCTAAAGGCAACATATGTATCTTATTCTAGAAATATGGTAAGCATGTCCCACACTGGTGTTCCTTTAAGAGGCTATCTGCAGAGATCTTAGTTGTTAGTTGGGGATAAGTGAGTCTTGACTCTTGATTCAGATTAACAAGGACCAAACGACCTTTAAAATGCATAGGTGAAAAAGGGTGCTTCAGAAATAGTACAGGGACAGGACTGGGAGGAGCACACAGAGAAGAGAATGATGATACTAACATGATTTTGTTTCATTGACCCTTAGTGGAAATCAGGAAGTACAGTGCACAAATACAAATACGGTTCCTAGAACAGATTACTGGCAACAAGGTGTTTTTTATTACAACTTATAAGCCAGTGGTGGACCTCTCTCAAAATATAAAAAAAAGTTTATTTAGCTGACATGCCAGGGTGTGAAAAAATTTGAAGACAACCTTGGCAATCCCAGAGGGGAAAAGGGAGGCAGCATGCAGTACAACATAGGGCAGTCAGGGTGGCAAAATTGCACTAACAGTGAGTGGGGCTATACACAGCCTATTCACAGAGTTCATCAATCAGAAGTATGTCATGTACAGAGCTAAGGTGTCAGTAGCATGTAATGTGTACAGTGCAGAAAAAGTGTGTAAAGTACATAGTGAAGGGGTAAAGTGTATATAATTTATAGAGGACAGGCGTATGTAATGTTCATAGTGGAGGGTTCAGGCGTATGTAATGTACAGTATATAGGAAGCAGATCATGGGAAATGCACATAGTGCAGGTGTAAGATATATATATAATGTACACAGTGCAGGGGTTAGAACTCTATACAGCCCAGCATACAGAACTCCCTATGATTTATTTCACCACAATCCCCTTATGCATAACACAGCACTACAAGCAATGTACACACACACTGTATACACATACAGACACATGCTGTATACAGATGCCAACACACAAACACTATATACAAAGCCACCATTGTAAATCATGAGGCCCTATACATTCTAGTTTAAAGGCTATGTGGGACTCTACAGTATTCACTTCAAAACCGGGCCATAGTACATAAACGTCCTGACTTTGTGGGGAGATATCTGAATGATGCCTGTAGCTACAGGCATCATTCAGATATCAATCTTTTCAACCACCGATTCTGTGCACGATAAGAATGATCATAGTGGCAGTTCCGCTGCTTGATCTTTCTTATAGGCGACGGGAGGGGACGACTCCCCCTCCCGCAGCCATCCGGTGCTTCTCCGGGCTCTCCCGCGCCATCGGGGGCCCGTAGAAAGAATCGGCCGGCGCCGGATAACAACGATAGAGATTTCCTTTGACCAGATGGTCACCAGTCATCTCTATGACCGCCGGAGGCCCGGGCGCAACATTATGACATCACGCCCGGGATCCCGGATGTCAACAAAGGTGTGATTGCGGCTGTCAGCATGAAGATCGGTGAATTTTTTTCACAATCTCATGCTTTCCAGCCTGGAGGAGAGATGCGGGGTCTTATTGACCCTGCATCTCTCCATAAAGACCTAGATTCCTATTACAAGGGATGTTTACATTCCTTGTAATAGGAATAAAAGTGATCAAAAAAATAAAAATTAAAAAAAAAGTGTAAAAATTAAAAAAATTAAGTAAAAAAAAAATAAAATAATATATATTTTTTTTAAATGCCCCTGTCCCCGTAGCTCGTGTTTAGAAGCGAACGCACACGCAAGTCCCGCCCACATATGTAAACGCCGTTCAAACCACACATGTGAGGTATCGCCGCATGCGCTAGAGCATTGCAACAATTCTAGCACTAGACCTCCTCTGTAACTCTAAACTGGTAACCGGTAAAAATTTTCAAAGCGTCACCTATGGAGATTTTTAAATACCGAAGTTCGGCGCCATTCCATGAGTGTGCACAATTTTAAAGTGTGACATGTTAGGTATCTATTTACTCGGCGTAACATTATCTTTCATGCACTAGAATCAGTGTACATTCCCAACACTGGGATTGACATCTAATGGCTTATATAAACTGATGCACTGTAGAGAGACCTTGCTCAATGGTCCTCAGCTTTTCCTTGCTTACCTGAGACCTGACCTGCTGATCTTGCCTCCCGGTACACGACCCAGCTTTCTCTCTGGACTTTGCTACTGCCTTTTGCCTTACTTATCTAACCAACTGTTACTGACCCTGGCTTGCTTCCTGGAACATGCCTTTGCCTCCTGATTCTGTTACCATGTTGCCCAGCTGTTACTGACCTTGCCTCATTTCTTGGACTCCACTACTGTCTTCTGTTTCAGCACCAACATGTTTCAGTTCCAGCTTTCAGTTCTACTCATCTAGCTGCAACCCAGATCCAGTCCAGCTTGCAAACTCCGTCACTCCTGCCACTCTGTGTCCTCAAGCACTTTATCACTTCACCTTTAGGAGTGTTGGGCATGATGTGCAGGAGTTGTCCCCTCAACTACTCAGTATCTACCAGGTATGTGATAACTTTTTTTCTTGCACTGATTCCTCTCTGTAGTCTTGTGGCAGAGTAGGAACATCCACCTAGTCTATCATGGGGAACAAGAGACTTGTCACTGCCACCAGCTTGTGTACAGGAAAGGCTGGCAGCATTTAAGCACAGCCTATCCTATCAACCTGGGCCACTCATCTGAGCATTGTGTCTGTTTATAAAGAACTGGGTTGGCTTTGGTTTCTGCTGTTTGTGCTGCTGCCAGTGGTAATATGAAGCCTGTATGTTCTGTGGAGCAAGGCACAGGGTTTTCTCCTGACCAGATGTAAAGGATCTGACATGGTTTGTGTCTACAAATATTGATGTGGATTCTCTGGGGGGATATTTAGAGCCCTTCATCCCCGTTATCAATACCCCAGTTACAAGAATTTTGCCAGAATAGATTTTTTAAATATATATATATATATAGAATTATTAGCAAAAAATTTGAATGACTTGCAAAATGTATAATTGCTAGTGTAGAAACTTGTCTAAAGGCAGTATGTGAGTATTTGTACTGTATTAGTTAAATGTAGAATTTAGGCTACATCCAGCCTATTTACTCCTTTATATATAGTATTATATATAGTATAGTAACAAAAATGGAAATTGAACTGCCACATCACTGCTAACGGGGTACAAAGGGAGCAAGTTGAAGAGATTATAAATATTAAAGAGGCAGTCCCACAAATATTTTTTTTTTAAAGTCAGCAGCTACAAATACTGCAGCTGCTGACTTTTAAAATAAGGACACTCACCTGGCCCAAGGTCCAGCGATGTCGGCACCCAAGGCCGAACCATCACTCGGTCCTCAGATGCTGCCGTCGACATCTTCGGTATGGGAATCAGGAAATTAAGCCTTGTGGCTTCACTTCCCTGTTCCCTACTGTGCATGCTCGAGCCACGCAGTGCAATGAGAATGGTCCGCGCTGTATCTGGGACCCGTGGTGGGCAAAGTGGGTGCAAATACCTGTCTTAGACAGGTATCTGCACCCCCTCCCCCATGAAAGGTGCCAAATGTGACACCAGAGGGGGGGAGGGTTCCGAAAAGCAAAGGTTCCATTTTTGTGTGAACCTCGGCTTTAAGTACACATTTACAAGAAGGTTCTTTCTCATGTGGTTTTGGCAAGAGAGTTGTGCGTTGAGGGGTCTCCCCCTCTAAGAGTTGCCTATTGAAATTCTAGACTACCAATAATTTTGCAAGTTACCCAACCACAAAGGAAGCATTTTTGGCTATCCCCAGTGAAGAGAAGTAATGAGTAACTGGCTGAGGAAGAAGTACTTCCTTGAGCCTTCTCAGCTATTCTGCCTTAGAAAATTATAGCCAAGATGCCACTAAAACATTGCTTTCTAAGAAGCTAAATTAAACTGAGAAAGCCACTATCCACCATATACTGTGAATACACAGAGGAAAAGTCAGGTTTGAATTGGATAAAGACTGTTTTGGGCTAGCTCATGTTACATCTTATGCTCCTCAAGCTGGCCATTTACTGATTGAAATACAGCAGTTCAGCAGCTGTTGATCATTGTATTCTGAGTGCTGGGTCCCACTGTCCCGGGGGAAGGGGAGGGGTAGATTCTTCTATCACCTTAATTCGTGTAGATGGCAGAATCTGTTAACTTTTTTTTCGTTCAGTCCGCCGGCTGAAAGAGCAAAAATAAAACTAGCAGTCTATGGCCAGCTTTACTTTCTATTTTGCTACAAATTCTAGTGAAGAAACTCTTGTTCAAGTTCCACAAAATGACTAGCACTTAAATTATTTTAAGAAACATCTTGAAAAGAGAAAAACATGAGATGGATGTATCTGGGGACTTCACATAGTAAATTGACTTAAGCATCTCAAATGTGACAGCATCTCTATAGTTTTGAGACATGCTAACAAGTTGATAGGTAATAAGTGTAAGAATTTGCTGGATAACCTATATAACCTGCACAAAATGCTTAGCAAATATTCTGCAGTAATGAATTGAAGAAATGTACACTATGAATAATCTTTGCTCATACAATTAATACATTATTTTCTTATCAAACAGTAGTGCAATCAGACTCTGAGTTTACAAAATACTTTCTCTAGAATAAAATCACTATGTTATTCTACGATATTATCCTGGAACCACTGCAAATGTGCTAAAGGCAACATATGTATCTTATTCTAGAAATATGGTAAGCATGTCCCACACTGGTGTTCCTTTAAGAGGCTATCTGCAGAGATCTTAGTTGTTAGTTGGGGATAAGTGAGTCTTGACTCTTGATTCAGATTAACAAGGACCAAACGACCTTTAAAATGCATAGGTGAAAAAGGGTGCTTCAGAAATAGTACAGGGACAGGACTGGGAGGAGCACACAGAGAAGAGAATGATGATACTAACATGATTTTGTTTCATTGACCCTTAGTGGAAATCAGGAAGTACAGTGCACAAATACAAATACGGTTCCTAGAACAGATTACTGGCAACAAGGTGTTTTTTATTACAACTTATAAGCCAGTGGTGGACCTCTCTCAAAATATAAAAAAAAGTTTATTTAGCTGACATGCCAGGGTGTGAAAAAATTTGAAGACAACCTTGGCAATCCCAGAGGGGAAAAGGGAGGCAGCATGCAGTACAACATAGGGCAGTCAGGGTGGCAAAATTGCACTAACAGTGAGTGGGGCTATACACAGCCTATTCACAGAGTTCATCAATCAGAAGTATGTCATGTACAGAGCTAAGGTGTCAGTAGCATGTAATGTGTACAGTGCAGAAAAAGTGTGTAAAGTACATAGTGAAGGGGTAAAGTGTATATAATTTATAGAGGACAGGCGTATGTAATGTTCATAGTGGAGGGTTCAGGCGTATGTAATGTACAGTATATAGGAAGCAGATCATGGGAAATGCACATAGTGCAGGTGTAAGATATATATATAATGTACACAGTGCAGGGGTTAGAACTCTATACAGCCCAGCATACAGAACTCCCTATGATTTATTTCACCACAATCCCCTTATGCATAACACAGCACTACAAGCAATGTACACACACACTGTATACACATACAGACACATGCTGTATACAGATGCCAACACACAAACACTATATACAAAGCCACCATTGTAAATCATGAGGCCCTATACATTCTAGTTTAAAGGCTATGTGGGACTCTACAGTATTCACTTCAAAACCGGGCCATAGTACATAAACGTCCTGACTTTGTGGGGAGATATCTGAATGATGCCTGTAGCTACAGGCATCATTCAGATATCAATCTTTTCAACCACCGATTCTGTGCACGATAAGAATGATCATAGTGGCAGTTCCGCTGCTTGATCTTTCTTATAGGCGACGGGAGGGGACGACTCCCCCTCCCGCAGCCATCCGGTGCTTCTCCGGGCTCTCCCGCGCCATCGGGGGCCCGTAGAAAGAATCGGCCGGCGCCGGATAACAACGATAGAGATTTCCTTTGACCAGATGGTCACCAGTCATCTCTATGACCGCCGGAGGCCCGGGCGCAACATTATGACATCACCCACAGGATCCCGGATGTCAACAAAGCCGTGATTGCGGCTGTCAGCATGAAGATCGGTGAATTTTTTTCACAATCTCATGCTTTCCAGCCTGGAGGAGAGATGCGGGGTCTTATTGACCCTGCATCTCTCCATAAAGACCTAGATTCCTATTACAAGGGATGTTTACATTCCTTGTAATAGGAATAAAAGTGATCAAAAAAATAAAAATTAAAAAAAAGTGTAAAAATTAAAAAAATTAAGTAAAATAAAAAATAAAATAATATATATTTTTTTTAAATGCCCCTGTCCCCGTAGCTCGTGTTTAGAAGCGAACGCACACGCAAGTCCCGCCCACATATGTAAACGCCGTTCAAACCACACATGTGAGGTATCGCCGCATGCGCTAGAGCATTGCAACAATTCTAGCACTAGACCTCCTCTGTAACTCTAAACTGGTAACCGGTAAAAATTTTCAAAGCGTCACCTATGGAGATTTTTAAATACCGAAGTTCGGCGCCATTCCATGAGTGTGCACAATTTTAAAGTGTGACATGTTAGGTATCTATTTACTCGGCGTAACATTATCTTTCATGCACAAGAATCAGTGTACATTCCCAACACTGGGATTGACATCTAATGGCTTATATAAACTGATGCACTGTAGAGAGACCTTGCTCAATGGTCCTCAGCTTTTCCTTGCTTACCTGAGACCTGACCTGCTGATCTTGCCTCCCGATACACGACCCAGCTTTCTCTCTGGACTTTGCTACTGCCTTTTGCCTTACTTATCTAACCAACTGTTACTGACCCTGGCTTGCTTCCTGGAACATGCCTTTGCCTCCTGATTCTGTTACCATGTTGCCCAGCTGTTACTGACCTTGCCTCATTTCTTGGACTCCACTACTGTCTTCTGTTTCAGCACCAACATGTTTCAGTTCCAGCTTTCAGTTCTACTCATCTAGCTGCAACCCAGATCTAGCTGCAACCCAGATCCAGTCCAGCTTGCAAACTCCGTCACTCCTGCCACTCTGTGTCCTCAAGCACTTTATCACTTCACCTTTAGGAGTGTTGGGCATGATGTGCAGGAGTTGTCCCCTCAACTACTCAGTATCTACCAGGTATGTGATAACTTTTTTTCTTGCACTGATTCCTCTCTGTAGTCTTGTGGCAGAGTAGGAACATCCACCTAGTCTATCATGGGGAACAAGAGACTTGTCACTGCCACCAGCTTGTGTACAGGAAAGGCTGGCAGCATTTAAGCACAGCCTATCCTATCAACCTGGGCCACTCATCTGAGCATTGTGTCTGTTTATAAAGAACTGGGTTGGCTTTGGTTTCTGCTGTTTGTGCTGCTGCCAGTGGTAATATGAAGCCTGTATGTTCTGTGGAGCAAGGCACAGGGTTTTCTCCTGACCAGATGTAAAGGGTCTGACATGGTTTGTGTCTACAAATATTGATGTGGATTCTCTGGGGGGATATTTAGAGCCCTTCATCCCCGTTATCAATACCCCAGTTACAAGAATTTTGCCAGAATAGATTTTTTAAATATATATATATATATAGAATTATTAGCAAAAAATTTGAATGACTTGCAAAATGTATAATTGCTAGTGTAGAAACTTGTCTAAAGGCAGTATGTGAGTATTTGTACTGTATTAGTTAAATGTAGAATTTAGGCTACATCCAGCCTATTTACTCCTTTATATATAGTATTATATATAGTATAGTAACAAAAATGGAAATTGAACTGCCACATCACTGCTAACGGGGTACAAAGGGAGCAAGTTGAAGAGATTATAAATATTAAAGAGGCAGTCCCACAAATATTTTTTTTTTTAAAGTCAGCAGCTACAAATACTGCAGCTGCTGACTTTTAAAATAAGGACACTCACCTGGCCCAAGGTCCAGCGATGTCGGCACCCAAGGCCGAACCATCACTCGGTCCTCGGATGCTGCCGTCGACATCTTCGGTATGGGAATCAGGAAATTAAGCCTTGTGGCTTCACTTCCCTGTTCCCTACTGTGCATGCTCGAGCCACGCAGTGCAATGAGAATGGTCCGCGCTGTATCTGGGACCCGTGGTGGGCAAAGTGGGTGCAAATACCTGTCTTAGACAGGTATCTGCACCCCCCTCCCCCATGAAAGGTGCCAAATGTGACACCAGAGGGGGGGAGGGTTCCGAAAAGCAAAGGTTCCATTATTGTGTGAACCTCGGCTTTAAGTACACATTTACAAGAAGGTTCTTTCTCATGTGGTTTTGGCAAGAGAGTTGTGCGTTGAGGGGTCTCCCCCTCTAAGAGTTGCCTATTGAAATTATAGACTACCAATAATTTTGCAAGTTACCCAACCCCAAAGGAAGCATTTTTGGCTATCCCCAGTGAAGAGAAGTAATGAGTAACTGGCTGAGGAAGAAGTACTTCCTTGAGCCTTCTCAGCTATTCTGCCTTAGAAAATTATAGCCAAGATGCCACTAAAACATTGCTTTCTAAGAAGCTAAATTAAACTGAGAAAGCCACTATCCACCATATACTGTGAATACACAGAGGAAAAGTCAGGTTTGAATTGGATAAAGAATGTTTTGGGCTAGCTCATGTTACATCTTATGCTCCTCAAGCTGGCCATTTACTGATTGAAATACAGCAGTTCAGCAGCTGTTGATCATTGTATTCTGAGTGCTGGGTCACATTGTCCCGGGGGAAGGGGAGGGGTAGATTCTTCTATCACCTTAATTCGTGTAGATGGCAGAATCTGTTAACTTTTTTTTTTTTTCGTTCAGTCCGCCGGCTGAAAGAGCAAAAATAAAACTAGCAGTCTATGGCCAGCTTTACTTTCTATTTTGCTACAAATTCTAGTGAAGAAACTCTTGTTCAAGTTCCACAAAATGACTAGCACTTAAATTATTTTAAGAAACATCTTGAAAAGAGAAAAACATGAGATGGATGTATCTGGGGACTTCACATAGTAAATTGACTTAAGCATCTCAAATGTGACAGCATCTCTATAGTTTTGAGACATGCTAACAAGTTGATAGGTAATAAGTGTAAGAATTTGCTGGATAACCTATATAACCTGCACAAAATGCTTAGCAAATATTCTGCAGTAATGAATTGAAGAAATGTACACTATGAATAATCTTTGCTCATACAATTAATACATTATTTTCTTATCAAACAGTAGTGCAATCAGACTCTGAGTTTACAAAATACTTTCTCTAGAATAAAATCACTATGTTATTCTACGATATTATCCTGGAACCACTGCAAATGTGCTAAAGGCAACATATGTATCTTATTCTAGAAATATGGTAAGCATGTCCCACACTGGTGTTCCTTTAAGAGGCTATCTGCAGAGATCTTAGTTGTTAGTTGGGGATAAGTGAGTCTTGACTCTTGATTCAGATTAACAAGGACCAAACGACCTTTAAAATGCATAGGTGAAAAAGGGTGCTTCAGAAATAGTACAGGGACAGGACTGGGAGGAGCACACAGAGAAGAGAATGATGATACTAACATGATTTTGTTTCATTGACCCTTAGTGGAAATCAGGAAGTACAGTGCACAAATACAAATACGGTTCCTAGAACAGATTACTGGCAACAAGGTGTTTTTTATTACAACTTATAAGCCAGTGGTGGACCTCTCTCAAAATATAAAAAAAAGTTTATTTAGCTGACATGCCAGGGTGTGAAAAAATTTGAAGACAACCTTGGCAATCCCAGAGGGGAAAAGGGAGGCAGCATGCAGTACAACATAGGGCAGTCAGGGTGGCAAAATTGCACTAACAGTGAGTGGGGCTATACACAGCCTATTCACAGAGTTCATCAATCAGAAGTATGTCATGTACAGAGCTAAGGTGTCAGTAGCATGTAATGTGTACAGTGCAGAAAAAGTGTGTAAAGTACATAGTGAAGGGGTAAAGTGTATATAATTTATAGAGGACAGGCGTATGTAATGTTCATAGTGGAGGGTTCAGGCGTATGTAATGTACAGTATATAGGAAGCAGATCATGGGAAATGCACATAGTGCAGGTGTAAGATATATATATAATGTACACAGTGCAGGGGTTAGAACTCTATACAGCCCAGCATACAGAACTCCCTATGATTTATTTCACCACAATCCCCTTATGCATAACACAGCACTACAAGCAATGTACACACACACTGTATACACATACAGACACATGCTGTATACAGATGCCAACACACAAACACTATATACAAAGCCACCATTGTAAATCATGAGGCCCTATACTTTCTAGTTTAAAGGCTATGTGGGACTCTACAGTATTCACTTCAAAACCGGGCCATAGTACATAAACGTCCTGACTTTGTGGGGAGATATCTGAATGATGCCTGTAGCTACAGGCATCATTCAGATATCAATCTTTTCAGCCACCGATTCTGTGCACGATAAGAATGATCATAGTGGCAGTTCCGCTGCTTGATCTTTCTTATAGGCGACGGGAGGGGACGACTCCCCCTCCCGCAGCCATCCGGTGCTTCTCTGGGCTCTCCCGCGCCATCAGGGGCCCGTAGAAGGAATCGGCCGGCGCCGGATGACAACGATAGAGATTTCCTTTGACCAGATGGTCACCAGTCATCTCTATGACCGCCGGAGGCCCGGGCGCAACATTATGACATCACCCACAGGATCCCGGATGTCAACAAAGCCGTGATTGCGGCTGTCAGCATGAAGATCGGTGAATTTTTTTCACAATCTCATGCTTTCCAGCCTGGAGGAGAGATGCGGGGTCTTATTGACCCTGCATCTCTCCATAAAGACCTAGATTCCTATTACAAGGGATGTTTACATTCCTTGTAATAGGAATAAAAGTGATCAAAAAAATAAAAATTAAAAAAAAGTGTAAAAATTAAAAAAATTAAGTAAAATAAAAAATAAAATAATATATATTTTTTTTAAATGCCCCTGTCCCCGTAGCTCGTGTTTAGAAGCGAACGCACACGCAAGTCCCGCCCACATATGTAAACGCCGTTCAAACCACACATGTGAGGTATCGCCGCATGCGCTAGAGCATTGCAACAATTCTAGCACTAGACCTCCTCTGTAACTCTAAACTGGTAACCGGTAAAAATTTTCAAAGCGTCACCTATGGAGATTTTTAAATACCGAAGTTCGGCGCCATTCCATGAGTGTGCACAATTTTAAAGTGTGACATGTTAGGTATCTATTTACTCGGCGTAACATTATCTTTCATGCACAAGAATCAGTGTACATTCCCAACACTGGGATTGACATCTAATGGCTTATATAAACTGATGCACTGTAGAGAGACCTTGCTCAATGGTCCTCAGCTTTTCCTTGCTTACCTGAGACCTGACCTGCTGATCTTGCCTCCCGGTACACGACCCAGCTTTCTCTCTGGACTTTGCTACTGCCTTTTGCCTTACTTATCTAACCAACTGTTACTGACCCTGGCTTGCTTCCTGGAACATGCCTTTGCCTCCTGATTCTGTTACCATGTTGCCCAGCTGTTACTGACCTTGCCTCATTTCTTGGACTCCACTACTGTCTTCTGTTTCAGCACCAACATGTTTCAGTTCCAGCTTTCAGTTCTACTCATCTAGCTGCAACCCAGATCCAGTCCAGCTTGCAAACTCCGTCACTCCTGCCACTCTGTGTCCTCAAGCACTTTATCACTTCACCTTTAGGAGTGTTGGGCATGATGTGCAGGAGTTGTCCCCTCAACTACTCAGTATCTACCAGGTATGTGATAACTTTTTTTCTTGCACTGATTCCTCTCTGTAGTCTTGTGGCAGAGTAGGAACATCCACCTAGTCTATCATGGGGAACAAGAGACTTGTCACTGCCACCAGCTTGTGTACAGGAAAGGCTGGCAGCATTTAAGCACAGCCTATCCTATCAACCTGGGCCACTCATCTGAGCATTGTGTCTGTTTATAAAGAACTGGGTTGGCTTTGGTTTCTGCTGTTTGTGCTGCTGCCAGTGGTAATATGAAGCCTGTATGTTCTGTGGAGCAAGGCACAGGGTTTTCTCCTGACCAGATGTAAAGGGTCTGACATGGTTTGTGTCTACAAATATTGATGTGGATTCTCTGGGGGGATATTTAGAGCCCTTCATCCCCGTTATCAATACCCCAGTTACAAGAATTTTGCCAGAATAGATTTTTTAAATATATATATATATATATATAGAATTATTAGCAAAAAATTTGAATGACTTGCAAAATGTATAATTGCTAGTGTAGAAACTTGTCTAAAGGCAGTATGTGAGTATTTGTACTGTATTAGTTAAATGTAGAATTTAGGCTACATCCAGCCTATTTACTCCTTTATATATAGTATTATATATAGTATAGTAACAAAAATGGAAATTGAACTGCCACATCACTGCTAACGGGGTACAAAGGGAGCAAGTTGAAGAGATTATAAATATTAAAGAGGCAGTCCCACAAATATTTTTTTTTTAAAGTCAGCAGCTACAAATACTGCAGCTGCTGACTTTTAAAATAAGGACACTCACCTGGCCCAAGGTCCAGCGATGTCGGCACCCAAGGCCGAACCATCACTCGGTCCTCAGATGCTGCCGTCGACATCTTCGGTATGGGAATCAGGAAATTAAGCCTTGTGGCTTCACTTCCCTGTTCCCTACTGTGCATGCTCGAGCCACGCAGTGCAATGAGAATGGTCCGCGCTGTATCTGGGACCCGTGGTGGGCAAAGTGGGTGCAAATACCTGTCTTAGACAGGTATCTGCACCCCCTCCCCCATGAAAGGTGCCAAATGTGACACCAGAGGGGGGGAGGGTTCCGAAAAGCAAAGGTTCCATTTTTGTGTGAACCTCGGCTTTAAGTACACATTTACAAGAAGGTTCTTTCTCATGTGGTTTTGGCAAGAGAGTTGTGCGTTGAGGGGTCTCCCCCTCTAAGAGTTGCCTATTGAAATTCTAGACTACCAATAATTTTGCAAGTTACCCAACCACAAAGGAAGCATTTTTGGCTATCCCCAGTGAAGAGAAGTAATGAGTAACTGGCTGAGGAAGAAGTACTTCCTTGAGCCTTCTCAGCTATTCTGCCTTAGAAAATTATAGCCAAGATGCCACTAAAACATTGCTTTCTAAGAAGCTAAATTAAACTGAGAAAGCCACTATCCACCATATACTGTGAATACACAGAGGAAAAGTCAGGTTTGAATTGGATAAAGACTGTTTTGGGCTAGCTCATGTTACATCTTATGCTCCTCAAGCTGGCCATTTACTGATTGAAATACAGCAGTTCAGCAGCTGTTGATCATTGTATTCTGAGTGCTGGGTCCCACTGTCCCGGGGGAAGGGGAGGGGTAGATTCTTCTATCACCTTAATTCGTGTAGATGGCAGAATCTGTTAACTTTTTTTTCGTTCAGTCCGCCGGCTGAAAGAGCAAAAATAAAACTAGCAGTCTATGGCCAGCTTTACTTTCTATTTTGCTACAAATTCTAGTGAAGAAACTCTTGTTCAAGTTCCACAAAATGACTAGCACTTAAATTATTTTAAGAAACATCTTGAAAAGAGAAAAACATGAGATGGATGTATCTGGGGACTTCACATAGTAAATTGACTTAAGCATCTCAAATGTGACAGCATCTCTATAGTTTTGAGACATGCTAACAAGTTGATAGGTAATAAGTGTAAGAATTTGCTGGATAACCTATATAACCTGCACAAAATGCTTAGCAAATATTCTGCAGTAATGAATTGAAGAAATGTACACTATGAATAATCTTTGCTCATACAATTAATACATTATTTTCTTATCAAACAGTAGTGCAATCAGACTCTGAGTTTACAAAATACTTTCTCTAGAAAAGAAAATGAAATATTTGATTGACAAATATTGCTTGTTAAACAGATATGCCCAAAGTTCATGCTCACTTGTTAGAATTTCAGATTTTATGCTGATCTAAACAATTTACAATACCATGTTATACAAGAGAACTTCTGGTGTGGGAGGTCTCCTCAGGTTTTAAATATAAAAGGTGAGTTTCCACCAGGGTTCAATAGCATTGCCTAGGATTTCAAAGATGTATAGTGCCAAGAGATTTAATTATCAGTTTTTTCAATCTGTGTACAGACCTGCCTGAGCTGATTGTGATTGAAGTCAAACCAACTGCATCTCCACTTGCTATCATCATAGCACTGCTATCATTATACAAGCTTAGTGAAATTACGTTATACCATCTATCTATTTGTGCTAAGTAATTTATCAAGTCAATTACATCAAACATGAAGGACTAATATTAAACAAAAATGCATAATTCATAGCAAAGATTAACCCTTTACTACGGTTTAAATACATAGATGTAATGGGCACACAGGCTGTATATTTTATATATTTCAGTGATGAATTTTCATTTTTGTGGACCATACCTTTAAATTATTAATACACAGAATTGGGACTGTAATTTATCATTATCGTGAATGCTATAAAACATTCGAAAAAATGATGTCTTCTGTATTGGTAAAGCTATTATTATTATTGTGAAAATGATGTGAGCTTCTGACCTCTTTCTGTTATTTTAGATCATTTTGACTATACCCACTACTATCTTTCCAGTGAACTCTGGAGTGTCACGATTTCCTAAACTTAATGAGTTATATTTTTTTTTACAAATAATTTCAGTCTATCCAGTCATTTGCACCAGAGGTTTTTGTTGTTAGGTAATGAATTTTTATCAGGCCAGGCAAGCATAATGATTCTGGGATAGTCGATTGGGCTGTACAGCTATTACATATTTATAATTCTTGATTTATATAGAATTTTTGTGTGAAGATAAAGCATGGCCGTCAGCAGCAGCCATGTATCATATATATAGAAGTGGTATTTCTGGACACCAGCAGCCCTAGGACCCAATGATGTCACGAACTCTACCACCCTCCTTTTAAGCAAATATGGCCATATGTGGGTAATGACATTGCCCAAATATGGCCATGGTCATAGAAACATAGAAGAGTGATGGCGGAAAAAAGACCAAGTGATCCATCAAGTCTGCTCAATTTTTTATTTATTTATATATATATATATATATATATATATATATATATATTTCTGTTTTTTTTGTTGTAAGTTTTTTGTTTAGATCTATGTTTCTCCCAAGCATGTTTGAATCTGTGGTAATTCTGACTTATTTTTTTACCTCAAATATTTGATTTAAAAAAAAAATCTCTGTTTGCATACCTAAAAGGACCATACATCCACAGGCTATTTTCCGGATTGATGTGTATATGACTATTTTCACAGTTGCAGGAAGATCTAGGGGAACTACATAACAAAATGCCATGGTGTTAACACATTCCTAGTCATAATCCTTCTGCTGTCTGACTTTCAAAACTTGCATGCCCCCTTCTGCCCTCTGTACCAATCAGAGAGCTTATATTACTATTCTTCCACAATGCACTGGCATTTTGTAAATTAAGTAGGAGTAGTTGAATGACAGAATCTTCACTGCTATTTTGAATTACTCAATACCTCTGCTGGAAGTTTATTCCAAACTTCAAATACTTTTTCAGTAAAATAACTTTCTAAGATTAGTTTTGAACTTTCGGTCTCTAGTTTGATGTTTTCTCCCTATGTTCTTGATCTTGGCTTTATATTGAAAATACTACCCTCCTGAACCTTATTCGCCCTTTTGATATGCTTGAAGGTTTTAATCACCTCTCCCTGCTACCTTAATTTTTCCAGACTGTACACATTACGTTTCTGAAGTCTCTCCTGATATGCTTTATCTCTCAGAACGTTGTGATGCATCTTAGAATTTCACTTTTCTCATTACATTACCCCACTTTTGCTAATTTTTCAATCTTCTGAAATAAGTATCCCACTGTATTCCCCCCCCCCCCCCCAAAAAAAAAAAAGTGCACTCTGTCAAGGGATTCTTTTTTCCTAGGTGCAGTATTTTGCATTTACAGTATAAACATTGAACTGCAGTTTCCATTACTTTGACCAAATTATCAGCAATGTCCCGTGTTACAGACAATCCTATTACACACCTTTGTGTCATCAGCAAATATATATACCTTATCCAACAAACCTTTACTCATATCACTTACAAATAGATTAAATAGTACAGAACCTAGTATATAGCCTTGTGGTACACCACTAGTGACTGGTCTCTGTTCCAAATGAATCCTATTTGATATCACAATCATATTTGGTCAATGATGTCACCACTATTCCTGCTCCTTCCCTTATATAGCTGATGAAAGCTTAGGGAGCTGTCATTCAGTTAGTCTTAACATCGGGATTAAATCACACACACCGGGTTATCAGGATTGTTCTCTGGCAAGTCTTCAGGTGGCAGGAATCCTGATGGACAACATATTTGCAATGAGGGACATTTTTTGGGGATTTTAAATTTTTTTAATAAAGAACTTCTCAGGACTTTGGATGTCTTTATGTATATGTCACAACTTTTTTTGTGAACGAGTAGGGGTTTTATGTACCCCACACTTAATCACATAGGGAAGTCTGATATATGAGGGCCCCTTATTAATAAAGAGGGCTTCCAGATTCCAGATTTTCAAAAAGCCCCGGCCAGCAGATTCCACAACCTCAGCTCAAAATATCATCCAAAACATTCTCATCACTCCTCCTGCTCATCAGTGCCCTCATTACTTCCTCCCATGCACATATCTAGGACATTTCCAGAGCATCTCCCATCCTATAGAACTCTTGATCCTTGAACGCACATCTCTTGCTTGAGCAATACATACGCACACATTTACTATCTTTTGAATAAGTTGCCCTTTCCTTTTAGATTATGAGAAAAAAAAAAAAAAAAAAACAGAATGCAGAAGTTTAATCTCATACATTTCAACAAATTTTGACAATGAATGTTTCTATGACCCGCCAAAAACATTCTGTTTTGCATTTAAAGTGAAAATTAACTTAATAGGTGAAGATTTGCTGTGTTATAGGGAATATCTAGAAATGTTAACTGTACCTAATCAGTACCCTGAAAAATTTACAATGATCAATGGCAGTGTACTTCCTGGTATGTGAGGGTGCCTATGCCCACCTGGCCCTTTGGCTTCATAGCTGTATATCTGCAGTGTGAGTTGTTGCCTTATCCTCCGTACACATGATCGGAAATTCCGCCAGCAAAAGTCCGATGAGAGCTTTTGGTTGGAAAATGCGACCGTGTGTATGCACCATCAGACTTTTGCTGGCGGAATTCCATCCAGAAAAAGATTGAGAGCAGGTTCTCAATTTTTTGGTCGGAAAAAGTTTTGATCGTCTGTACCAATTCCGACGCACACAAAATTCCTGCAATGCTCGGAAACAATTAGATGCATGCTCGGAAGCATTGAACTTCATTTTCACATCTTGTCGTAGTGCTGTACATGACCGCGTTCTTGATGGTCGAAAGTTCAGTGAACTTTTGTGTGACCGTGTGTATGCAAGCCAAGCTTGAGCAGAATTCTGTCGGAAAAAACATCCAAGATTTTTCCGATGGAAAATCCGCTCGTGTGTATGTGGCATTAGAATCCTAGTACACATGATCAGAAATTCCGCCAACAAAAGTCCGATGAGAGCTTTTGGTCGGAAAATGCGACCGTGTGTATGCTCCATCGGACTTTTACTGGCGGAATTCCAGCCAGAAAAAGATTGAGAGCAGGTTCTCAATTTTTCGGTCGGAAAAAGTTTTGATCGGAAATTCCGATCGTCTGTACCAATTCCGATGCACACAAAATTCCTACGCATACTCGGAAACAATTTGACGCATGCTCGGAAGCATTAAACTTCATTTTCACCTCTGATCGTAGTGTTGTTGACATTCGAAGTTCAGCAAACTTTTGTGTGACCGTGTGTATGCAAGCCAAGCTTGAGCGGAATTCTGTCGGAAAAACCATCCAAGATTTTTCAGATGGAAAATCTGCTTGTGTGTACGCGGCATTAGAATTCTAGTCTTGGGAGATTTGGAGAGAGATTTGGTGATGTCAATACTGTGCTGCTTATTGTTTTCCTTGCTGTGACATAAGGAACCTAAACACTGCATCTACCAAGATTGCCACCCCCACACAGAAAAAGAGTACAAAATAAGGCATTGTAAGTCAGTAAGGGGTAAAAAGATCAGTTGCAGAGAGACCACAGGCAATAGTAGTGACTAGTCAAATTCCTTCTGCCTGTTTTTTTTTTTTCAGGGGAACAGACTGCTGAGTTTATTTAGATTTTTTTTTTTTTTTTTACCCCTTACTTTTTTGTAACCCTAATTCTGATAGACATGAATGCCTTTTCTTGTGTCCCCTAATACATAACAGTGACATCAAACTAATACATGCACAGGGAAATTTTCAAAGCTCGTTAGACTGGATTGTTTTCCAAAGATTACTTATATATATTGTACCATCATCCCAAATTAATATAGAAAATAAAGATATTGGAGATATGGGACTGTCTAGGGTACATAGTCACAAGACATGTTCAGATATAGTAAAAAAGAAATGTTTTATTAACACATAAAAACTAAAAGAAGAGATATTTTGACTTTGTATGCAGCAGTATATATATCATGGTTCAGAGGTTATGCATACAATCCCAGTTAGAACACAGCATATTAATATACTAAAAGCACACAGGTCATGATACTTGTCCAATTGTTCTCGACATGTTTCGCCAAATAAGGCTTCTTCAGGAGACAAACGTAAGGTACAAGTGAATGAAAATATTTAAGGTATTTTCTTGTTCTCCAATGTCAGAGAGTCTGCACATTCCCAGATTACCAGGAACGAGTTAAGATAAATTCACAACAGAGTGTCCTCCATGGATCCACACAGGGCTAAACCACATAGCCAGGACCAGGAAAGGTGGCTGGAGAACCGTAGGGGGAGAGAAAAGGTCCTACTATTGCACGATTATATTGGAACAAGGCCTCTTTGGCAACTCATAGAGAGAAGAAAAATACGCAGGAGGCTCGGGTCTGCCTTCAAATGAAGGAAGGGGGAACAGGTCTGTCTTTAATTTGGATAATGTCAATAATGACAGTGATATTCTTGTAGAGGACTATGTGGGTCACCAAGCTGTATTGCAGGTAGTTTTTCTGCTCATGCAGAGAGCCCCATATAGGGGACAAAATATATGGTCCAAGTCCTGTTGCTAAGATTCCCAGCGTTTCCCGAGCCTCACAGCTTCACCACCTAATACATGCACAGGGAAACTGAATCGATTCGGCTTCTTTGGGTCTGAAGTCAATGTGCTGCCATTAGTAGGTAGGGCAGTAGAACATCAGCTTCCATCTGAGGATTCTGACACCAGTATTTTACCAAATAAAAGACATATTGTCTAAAACAATCATAGACACACATCTACTGCTTTCATTGTTTAAAACAAACAGCAGCACTTTATATGGAAATGTAGTTATAAGCTTATTGCTCTTAACCTATTTTTTTCTGCTGTAAAAACACAGTTTCTAGGAAACTGTTTAATATTCTGCCTTCTCTAACTTCATACAAGAAAACATTGCAGTTATCAACTCCCAACTTACTTTTGAAAATGCAGGTGGTATAATACATCTCCCTTAAACAATCTTTCTTTTCTGGCTTTGGAATTATTGCAATGTGATAAGAATCTCCAAACACATGCATACTTTGATAAATCTGGCCTCTAGTAACAATTATGGCTATTGGCAGTGGAATATGAAATCAGATACTTATATGTTCAAAATAATAATGTTATAAAATGTTTACTGAAAAGCCTCGTCTCCGGTCTGCCTGGAGTATAAAAGAACAAATACTAAGCATTTTATGCCAAATGCAGACAACAAAAATGGAAACGCGCTCTTAAAGGATTTTGAAGATATCAGTTTACAAAATACCCAAATTTGGTATGCAAATCTATTTTAGAAAGTGATGTGGGGAAATATGAAACTACTGTTCAATACATTACTTGAATATAAACAGCTGTGTTGATGTTTTCAAGTGTTATATCAAGTGTGGAACCTGCTGCACACAGAATTATCAGTATCATTACATTAAAGTGGAAATAAAGTAAAAAAAAATACTTTAGGTCTGCTGCTCAAGCTTGCATGAAAAAATAACAGTTAAAAGTCCTGAAATACTTACCTACCAACAGGAATGGTCTCTTTCTGCCCACCCACTCTCTGCCACTTCTGACTATTCACTGCAGCCAATGGCAGGGTGTGAATGAGACAGGAGCACCGCAGTCAATGTGAAAAATCTTTGATGTCAGAAAATCAATGATTGGTTAAATTTTGAAAATAATTCATGTTTCTCACTGTTATTTTTTCATCAGTCAGCATGGTTAAACTTAAGCATGGTTAAAATGCTAAGCCATCCACATGACTCCAAAGGCAGCTGTGGGGCCAACAAAAGTTTGTCCCTGATGCATTTTCCTATTAGACATTCTTACAGGGTATTGTCCCAATTTCAACTGTGGGGTAAACAAAAGTATATTCTTGTGCATTTTGCCACCAGGCACCCTTCAGGGGACTTTCCTCTAATGGCAGCTGTGGGGCAAACAAAAGCATATCTGATGTGTTCCACCATCAGTGTCCACAGAGGGGCTTGCCTAATGGCAGAAGGTATCAGGAACATCCTCTTCTGCAAAATTGCTCCCTTCACTATGTGACCTCTAAATTTAGGCTAATCCATGAATGGATAAGTATATTACAGCACTATGCAAGTAGCTGCAATCTTTGTAACATAGAAGAGTGACGGCAAAAAAAAAGAAAGACCAAGTGGTCCATCAAGTCTGTCTCATTTTCTTTGTTTTGATTTATTTGCTTGCTTTACTTTGACATAGCCCGCTAGACTACATTAATATCAGTTTGGCTGCTCTTCTATGTGCTGCAATAAAGCTGCTGGGACTGAGCATAATGGTCTGCTGATTGACGCACTCCATATATGGTTAAGTACAATATACTATCTATCTATCTATCTATCTATCTATCTATCTATCTATCTATCTATCTATCTATCTATCTATCTATCTATATATATATATATATATATATATATATATATATATATATATATAGATTGATAGATAGATATATATATATATTCTTTTGTCTACGTGCCTTTTCTTGAATTAGCTTACTAGGATGCATGCTGCAATATACAACTATATATATATATATATATATATATATATATAATATAGCATAAAAAAATTGCCTCACAATCATCTTGCTGGAACTTGTGATTACCTGGCTGGAATGCCTAATACACCTTTTTGGATATATTTTTTTCTGCTGCAATTAAGCTGTTGGGGCTGGATATATTGGCTTGCTGAGATTTGTGATACATCTGTATTCTTGGTATTGCATCAATGGATTGGAACATTTCCTACACTTTTCTGGCTACAGATTAGGCTTACTTCTACAAGTTGTAAACCATTGCTAACAAAGAGTATTTCTATTTACCCATTTGTTTTAGGCACAGTCATTTTCTGTTGCTTCAAAATATGTGTGTTTCTTGCACATAAATACATCTATTTATACATGAGGATTCTTTTAACCATCAAGATTCAAAAATACAATTGTGTCCTCATCAAAACTGTATTGCTAGATTAAATTTGCATCTGTTTTGTTACTTTAAATATATAACTGATTGGCTTTACAATTTCTGAAACTACAATAATCAAAGTTTCAACTAGATGATGTAGAGGTATTTAAGTAAATTATAAAAATACCTCTATATACAGACAAGATGTATGCATAATATAATCCTTTCATATAAAGGCTCCGGTATAGTGCTAAAGTGTAATGAGCGATTTTCAGCATGACTCCCAGAAATTGTATATAATTGATTGATAAAACCTCACCATGCAATTTTGTTCTTTAATAATAATGCATGTATTGTGGGGTGTGCAAGTTTGGCGTGGGAACTGCATGAATGACTAATGCCCACTTTAAACCTGTTATGTTTATTTTGTAACCAATCGTAGAAGGCTAGCCAAAATGTTGTCTAGTTTTTGATGGGGTAGAACAGGCTTCGGAACCTTAAGCTGGCATTGATGGTTAATTTATTTTATTTTATTGTTCAGCCAGTGGGCTGAATGAAAAAAAGTGACACCACACAATTGAGGTGACAATGCATTCTGAACGGGACCCTTATCTGTCAGAATACACTGACTGATTGACTGCAGTCTCTGATTGACAACAGTTTTCCAGCTTTGACTTCTGCTGAATGGGGACAGCCACACACAGATCAAAATTCAGCCAGTCTCTTCCAAACCAGTTGAACCTCAATCGATCTATGGCCAGCTTAAAGTGGTTTTAAAGACTCCAGGCTTTTTACTTTCATGCATTCTATTCATAAAGATAAAGAAAACCTTCTTTGTGCAGCAGCTCCCCCAGCCCCCACTAATACTTCTATGGGCCCCATCTCAATCTAGCGATGTGCACGAGAGGAATGGGAACGAGCCTGCTTGGGTGCACCCATTGCAAGCTGCTTACATTCGGGAGGGGAGGGAGGGGCCAAGAGCGCCGGCGAGGGACCAGTGAAGAGGAGGATCTGGGCTGGTCTGTTCAAAACCACTGCACAGAGTCAGGTGAGTATGACATGTTTGTTATTTTTTTAATTAATTTTTTTAAAGAAAGTCTTTAATATCACTTTAACCTGTCTGTTTATTCTAAGATTGTCTTTTAGATCATGGTAATTTTATATGAGTAATCAATAAAGCTGTTTAAAATGAGAGAACTGATGAGAACTGAACTGAGAGAAAAATATTCTGTTTAATAAACATTCACCATGGTGCAGTGACCTGCTTTTTACTGCACTGTAAAACACCTGTCACCACAAGGACACACAAAAAATAATTGTTCACTCTGCAATACAGCCCAGGGCTGTGCTACAGTGCACTGTGATAAAATGCATAAATGCTGCATTGTATTGCAGAGGACTATACAGAACCACATGTCAATCTACAGCAGTGTATCATGCTGCTGTACAGTGACATAAATGAAGTGTATTTTTGCACACTTCAAAAAAAAATTGTACAAAAACTAAAAAAGGGGGGAATTGTGAGATCACACCGCACTGCCCTCTACCGCAGTCAGCATTGAAAGCTGCCTGAAGAGGTAAATCGCTCTGGAAGCTCTCCGTTCTAGTGTGAATTCACCCTCACTTTAGAACAAAACCAATGACATTTTGGAGCATTTTGGAGCATTTATTTATAAAAATTGAGTACAATGAAAGCAGAGTGCACAGAGAACCAATATCAACCATGCCCTGAATGGCTAAAAGAAGAGTAGGCAAGTACATCTGTCATAAAGCCTGGGCATTCAAACTAGAGTGCAAATTGAAGAATGCATAGGCAAAGATTTCTGCATGTAAAATGGGTAGGAAGGCCCAGATATGCCAATAGCTTTATTTTCTGTAAAAGTCAAGTTTGTCTTAGGCAGGCCATAGGTTTCAGGAAAGAAATTTGCATGATTTCCCCATCAACACAGTGTTCACAGAGGAATCCCTCCTACCGAGAAATTGTCTTCTCCTGGCAGAAGCCACCCTCGCCATGAGAAGACAGTGATTATTGCTAGCAGCTTTGATAATCTCAAGGGAATCCGGCAGGCTGGTTGTACCCAAGTTGATCGATCGATCAGCTTGGTACATTCAGCCTGCCCATTAATTGTTCAAATCTTGTCCGGTTACTGCTGAACCAGCCGACATTCAAACCATGTATGGCTAGCCTTAGACTCACAAAGTTACTTCTCAATCTGCCTATTAGACTAGATAGACTCATTCAGTAGTTAACCACTTAAGCCCTGGACCAATTTGCAGCCAAAGGACCAGGCCCCTTTTTTGCGATTCGTCACTGCATCGCTTTAACTGACAATTGCGCGGTCGTGTGACGTGGCTCCCAAACAAAATTGGCGTCCTTTTTTTCCCACAAATAGAGCTTTCTTTTGGTGGTATTTGATCGCCCCTGCGGTTTTTATTTTTTGCGCTATAAACAAAAATAGAGCGACAATTTTGATAAAAATGCAATATTTTTTTTACTTTTTGCTATAATAAATATCCCCAAAAAATATATAAAAAATTTTTTGTTTTTCCTCAGTTTAGGCCGATACGTATTCTTCTACATATTTTTGGTAAAAAAAAAATCAGCAATTATTGATTGGTTTGCGCAAAAGTTATAGCGTTTACAAAATTGGGGATAGTTTTATAGCATATTTATTAATATTTTTTTTTTTACTAGTAATGGCGGCGATCAGCGATTTTTATTGTGACTGCGACATTATGGCGGACACATCGGACATTTTTGACACATTTTTGGGACCATTGTCATTTATACAACAATCAGTGCTTTTTAAATGCACTGATTCCTATGTAAATGGCACTGGCAGTGAAGGAGTTAACCACTAGGGGGCAGGGAGGGGTTAAGTCTGTGACGTGTGTGTTTTTTTTTACAGTAGGGGACGTGGCTTTCCCGATGACAGGGAACAGCCGATCAGTGACAGGCAGTGTAGGAAGCATGGGGAGAGGTTTGTTTACACAGACTTCTCCCCGTTCTTCAGCTCTGTGACCCGATCGCGGGACACCAGCGGCGATCGGGTCTGCTGGTCCTGCGGCTGCGGTCATGGATCTCAGGACCAGGTGCGACCCACGGCTGGGCTCTTAAAGGACCACGTACAGGTACGTGGTTCTGCCCAGCCGTGCCATTCTGCCAATGTATATGTGCAGGAGGCGGTCCTTAAGCGGTTAAAGTGTATGTCAAGTTAAATGAAAAAAAAAAGCAATGCATCTTTGCAGTAAATACGCATATTTACCATTCTGCGAATACAGAAAATATATCTGTTGATCTAGACAAAAATGCATTCAGCTCCTAATCTTCAGTTGTGGGCCGACAACACAGTGCATTTGCTTCACTAAAATTGCAAGGATTTGTGTCCTCCCTGCATTGTTATCCCTTGCTGACCTACACAATACCTCCCTCATCTCCACAACATAAGGAGAAGAATGTTCTGTAATCCAAGAGAACAAGTGGGAGAGTGGATTAGACTATGATGAGAGAGCAAATACGTAATGGATGTATAAGGATTATTTTTTTAGAATAGGGAGCCAAGGAATGCTTCCTTCTAGCAGCAGACCAGTGACATCATTTTCCCACTATGCTTTTCTCAGGAATACCTTGAGAAATCATATCTATGAGGAGATATTGTAGCTTTCAGGAACTGAAGAAGAGAACTAAGCACTCCTGAGATTTTTCTTTTTTAATAATGTACTGTATTTTGTGATATGTCAGGTATTTATTCATGCATAAAAAAAAAAAAAATCAAAAGTTCAGTACAAAGTAAAATGGTATAGCCACAATTATATAAAACAACAGATCCTTTGTTGTGTATTTGGTAAGAAAAGGAACAAATTGTTTGCATTTGATAAACTGCCTCTGCTTAAACACATCTAACAAACTTTGTTTTTAATCTTTTTCAGGCATCAGTGGCCTAGTTTTGAAATACCTTGCAACAAAATGAAGTGGAAATAATAATAGACTAGAAAACTGTTAACAGGTAATACAAAGGGAAAGAACCATATGGTAAAATTTATGTTCAAGATATCATTCATCATAAAAGTGACCTTAAAGAACCAAAACACTTCTTATTAAATACATTTTATATTAATTAGGTTAGCACCATGTCCAGTGAGGATTATTTATGACTCTATATCCCCAAACTCATTTTCATATCATATGGAGGCCTTAATTCTGTACAAATGTGTGATTATATGTGAGATCTCCCCAGCTGTATTACCAATTCCCATTTTGTTTGCAGCAAAATTTGCCTCCTATAATTATTTCTCATCCTCCTAAGTTCCCTGTGTGGCTCAACCATTGTGATATTATGAACTAACATGAAATGAGGGATTTCAAGGAATGCAAATCAATGAACGTTATTATGCATATAGACACTTTGAATGGAACAAGAATGTTGTGTTAATATTCTTGGAGTTTTCAGGACCCAGAAATCATTACAAATTGCACTGGCTAAAAGTTAGAGCTTGGTTTTCAATACCATAAACACAGTAAAAGTAAAAACTAACATTGCTTAAAGTCTCCAACATTGGCTGTGCCAGCTTATGTGGAAAGTGTTAAAATAATCTTATTTATGTCTATTTTCAATTGTTAAAAATAGTGGTATGCTCTGAAAACTGTATTTTCATAAAACATTTGTCATGAATGCTGCAAAAATGGTAATAGACAGACATTTGATCAGACAGCAAGGGTGATGCTAACACCATCTACAATTAATATTCAAAAAAGTGTTTAGAGAACTCCTAACTTTCTAAGGTTAATTCCAGCATATACATATTTATATATATTAAAGAAACCACAGATTCCAATTCCAGTTTTTTACTTCCTTTACAGCTGGTCACATTCCGTCTTGAAGTTATGCCCTAACTGGAGGAGGGGCACACTGGAGCATTTGCCTAAAAGACCCAAGGACACCAGGGAGACCCCTCAAGCCCTTTATGATCCCTCGTCATAAGGCAAGAGAATCTACAACATCTGGTGAGTGTAAATCCACACTTAATTGTCACCATATGATTCATGTGGGAGGATTATCTTTTCATTGGAGTACCTGAAAGATTTTTGTGGGACTTTGTCACATTTGATACATTTTTGGTCATAAGTTCACATATGTTTTAAGGACTGTTCAACTATATAATTTTTTTGTTTCACATCATTCAATTTTTATTCACATCAATTTTGTTTGCACTAGTATCAATGTAGTTCACATTGTTCATCTTCACCTTATGTGTTACTAGCAAGCGCTGTTTTGCACATCCAGGTTTGTGAACATTTTAGCACTTCACTTCACAGATTTGGAACAGCAGCTGCCACTTATTTCATCTATTTATTTGGCGTGGGTGTATTAAAATATATATATATGATATAATGATGGCCTGACCTTCCCCCAACACACAGGAGGTGACAGTCTCACTGAACTGATGACATGAATGTTTCCCAGTGAGCCTGTGTAGAGGGGTTGGGCCTTTCCCTCCACTTGGGTGCCAAATTACACTCAGCTCCTTAGCGCTGTGTTTCTCAGCTCTCTGTTTTATGCAGTGGAGTGTGTGATGTCAGATCCCTGCCCACTGTCTTCTGAAAGCTGGGAAATACAGTCAGCTATTTATACTTTAAATTCATATGGAAGAGAGATGGTTGCAGCTAAAGAGGAACAGTTTATGTGGGAGGATTTGCTTCATCGTTGTTTATCATTTGTACATTTATCAAAGGGGCTTATGCAAAGGTTTATTACCACATTCAAGATAATGCCAGAAGATGTGGGTACATTGATTTAAATAGAAACTTGAAGTGCATGCCATGGGGATTTACTAAAAGTGAAGGGTGCAGAATGTGGTGCAGTTGTGCATGGTGACCAATCAGCTTCTAGCTTATTCAATTAAGCTTTTTTAAAATAAACTGGAAGCTTATTGGTTTCCATGCAGAGCTACACCAGATTTTGCACTCTCCACCTTTAGTAAATCAACCCCAATGTACCTTGTTTATTTCACCCCTTTTTGGAAGAAGTATAATTTAATTATAGTAGTAAAAGATAAAAAGGTAAGCTTTTGTCTGGATGCTTATTTCTCATTGAGGATGCTTGGACATTTAAGTGTCAGTATGTCGAGTGAATACCGTTGAGATGCAGACAGTCATACCTATGAATATACTCCCATAATAATCTGGACTGCTAATGGTGTAAACACGGGCAGGTTGGGAGCTGGTGGAAGTTTAAAGAGGAGGCCACACTCCTGGCAGTAAGAAGAGGTGTAGGCACCATCTGTGGCTCCCCATGCATTGAAAAAACCCTGGGATTTTTGTGCTGCAGCATATTTTGCATACCAAACCATCCATGTGCATGATCCCTTACACAAAATGGAGTGAAACTATTGGAAAAGGATAGAAGCCATATGATTAGTATTTTGGATTCTTAATTCAGCAATGACATTCTACATGTTCCCCAATTATAGGTATCCTTTAAACAGCTTTAGATACTTGATTAGTTAGCTAAGTAAGGGTCCTTTCACATGGCGATCTGCTCAGCGGACTCCACTTTGCTCGGCGGAGGATCGATCAGCTGATCCCCGCTGAGCAGGCGGATGACAGGTCCGTTCTTCGCTCACTGTGACGAGATGGATCTGTCAGAGCCCCGCTCTACTCTATGGGGAGATCAGATGAAAATGGAACACTTGTCCATTTTCATCCAGTCTCATCCGATCCGCCAAACGAATGAAAAATAGGGTCACCATCCATCTGGATTTCACAGAACAGGATTGGATCGGATGTCAGCGGACATGTCACTGCTGACTTACGCTGCCCCATAGAGGTGAATGGAGGCTCTGATCAGGTCCGCCTAAAAAACTGACAGGAGGACCTGATAAGAAAGCCCATGTGAAAGGAACCTTGGGCCCCATTCACAACTGAGCTTGAAGCCTGAAGCTACAAAATGCTGGAGGGGAAAAAATTATTTATTCTCTATGGAGATGGCTCACATCTCCACAGCAAAACGCTTGAAGCCAGAAGCTCCAAAATGCCTGATTCTCAAACATGTTCTGGAACTTTCTTTTAGGCAGATTACAAGCGTTTTTTAGCTTTTTACATTGGTGACCTTTTGACCTGTTCAATATCGCAGCAAAACGCGTCAACATCGAGATAAAAATTGCGGTAAAATCATGCAACTTTCTGCCTGAAAATGATATTCTCAGGTGTGAATGGGACCCAAGGAGAAGGTAGGTATAATTGACATTTGGATCCATTGTAATTGGTAAATTTTTGTATTTCCATGTTTCAAGTTTGTGCTCCTAACCAACCATACTGTTCTGGAATCTGTGCATCCAATAAGTATACAAAGCTATTTGGCACCTTAGCTAATTCTTATCCTGAAGCATTCCAAACTTAACATACATCTAAAAGCCAGCTGTAGATCAATATTATATTGACCGTTTCTGAAAATTGTGAATTGCTGGTAAGCATAGTGATGGTTTATTGAATGCCTGGGATATTATTAAACAAATTGTGTTCCAAAGGTATAAAAGATTAACTACATTCAAGTGTACCTTTGTTATTGCTAAGTGCAGCCTTGAAGCTGTCTACCTCTATTTAAGCTATACAAATTACTTGTGATATTTAGTGCTAAGACCACATAACATAAAACCAATGCACAACTTTTTCTGTGAGGAAAAATGCTGTATATAAAATGCATATGCCTCTAATAGTCAGTACAGTATATTCAAGGCATTTTTTTCTTTTGTGGAAAGTTACACATATTTTTAAAGCTGCAGGAGGAAAAATATATAACATACTGCCTAATATTGACCTCTAGTGGTGGATGAATCTGTTTGGGTTTGATTTTGTTTCAAAAACATGGCCATAAATCTGCAAAATGTAATGCAAACTCTATCAAAGTCAAATGGAGGCAAATCTTGAAAAGCAATTTTCACCATTTCCAAGGCTAATAGGTAGAGATGGACTCGGGCATGTTCGAAACCCCACATGCCCGATTCCGCCAGGAAGCCGTCACTGGACAGCGCTAATCACAGGCAGTTAGACATTTCCTGGATCGCAGCTGCAAAGATCGAGAAAAGTCTCACTGCCTGATTTTAGCATTGTCCAGTGTCGGCTTCCTGGCGGAATCGGGCAAGAGGGGTTTTGAACACGCCCGAGCCAATCTCTACTAATAGGCAAAAGACTGTCAAATGGGTGGAGCGTGGATGGACCTTAGAACATGACACAGGAAGGAGCTGACCTCATTAGCACACACCCTGCATCATCTACCCTCCTACTGCAACATATCACTACCACCCCTTATCAGGTGCACATTTTTTCTATGCAATCAGTGAATATCGTTCTCACTAAATACATAGCCATAGACTTTTAATTTGGCAACGATCAGATAATAACCTATGTGGATAGAGCTGTACTATTGAAAACAGGAGAAATATGTTCTGGATTCTGTAAAGCTTATCATACACTATACAATCTGATTGTACAATCTCCTTTAGATCTATCAATCTATCTATCCATCAACTATGTAGTGCAAGGGCCTGCCTAATTGGATACAGAGTGATTGGATAGATGGTGTCTCTTCTTATAATACTTATATAAATATACTATAATATAGTATATTTGTGGTAATTTTAAAGGAGATTGTACAGAGATTGTATAGTGTATGGACACACCAATTTCACATACAGGCCCCATTGACCCATAGGCGTGTTGGGTGTTGCACATTTTTTTACCATGCGCTTTGCTCATTGTACAATCTCTGTAGGATGGGAACACCATTTATCCAATCACTTTGTATGCAATCAGGCAGGCCCTTGCACTATATAGTTGATGGTAGATCTAAAGAAGATTGTACAATCAGATTGCCTTTGGTGAGCTTTACAGAACCCAGGACATACTTTTCCTGTTTTCAATTTTTCAGCTATCCACATAGGCTGTTGTCTGATTGATAGCCCCTACACACTCTGCCAAGTGAACGATCTATAACGGTGTATTTAGTGAGAACAATATTCACTAATTGGCAATTGCACAGAAAAAACATTGCTGGATTAGGAGAGAAGATGATGCAGGGTGTGTGCTAATGAGGTTAGCTGGTAAATTCTTTCCTATGTCATGTCCTAAGGTCCATTCAGGAAGTAATGGAGACGTTTTTTCATAGAGCCAGCTCGACAATGCGGTAAGGGATGTGAAGATAAATAGAAAGATGTTTTATTTCTGCAAAAGAAGTACACTGATGGTATATTGGTAGACAGAGAAGCTGGAATAAAAAAAAAAGTTCAAGGGACATTACTTACTTTCAGTGCAATGTGTCCCTTGTGCTTCTGTCTTTTACATCAGTAGTAATCTTCCTCCTGATGAACCCCCACCCTTGTCTCCGAGGTTAAAGGGGAAGTTTGGGGTACATACAAAAACCCACACATCACCGTTATGTCCTCTGTCCCACATTGGCCCTAAACCCAGGAACAGAACAATCACATGACCACTGATCGCTCAGTTCTTGGTCTGCTCAGGGTTGTCAGTCACCACTCTCCACTCTGCTCCTCCAGCACTCACTGGAGCACCAAGCTAAAGAGAGGGGGCGGGCACAGGTGGCTCTAGCCCTCAGGCTTGTGTTGATAGATGGAGCCAGCTGTCCATCAAGCAGCTGGGTGGATTTTGACAATATTGTTGGGATCCTTCCAGAGCCTGGAGTGGCTCTGCCACATCATCTGATAGTAGACTATGGCCACTGTATCCTTATGTTGATGGTGACAAGGGCTTCTTCCCCACACCCCTGGCCTGGTGAATGTGGGATTCTGTGGGACAACTTATCAGAGCCCCTTTAAAATAGGAGGGACCCCAGATATCCATCCCCCATGTGAATGAGTATCCCTTACTTATTCACACAGGTGGCCCAGGCATCTGGGGGCCTCCTTATTTTAAAGGTGGGCTTCCACATTCAATTAAGTTCCTTCTGGCTGCCCCTTGCATCCACTAGGCCAGGGATGTGGTAAAGAGGGCCTTTTCACCACAAACAAGGGGACAAGGCCCTTTGCCACTGACAAATTGTCCTCCTCATGTTTAAGGCATGTAGCCTAGTATGGTTCAGGAAGAGGTTCATATGCTATCACCCTCACGCTGACCAAGATGTGGCATGCTCAGATCAAGGTCTGGTATTGAATTTGGGACCTCATATTGTTTAGGGTGGATGTTGCAAGTAGTGCAGGCTTGAGCAATCATCTTTTTCTTGAGTGGCATCCCTTGTAAAAAATCCATACCATACGGCTATCTGTGAAAAGAGTTGTGCATGGATTTTGGGGACGATCCCCAGCATTTTTCTTTTGTTGGCACAGCTGCATTAGTTGTTATGGTGCACCATAGCAACTAATAACTGAAAGGCCACAACTTGTTCCAAAAAATATATATATATTAATGAAATCTGTTATGATTATATGCTGTAATATACAGCATGTGTTCAAATTTCCTATTTTACCATTACAACATTGTTGCTGCAAACGTCAGTGTGACGATGACCTGCTCACTTGTTATGAAACCTACTTAGTAATTACACAATCATCTGATCTGTTAACTACTATGCACAATAGACCCAGAAGTGGTAATTGAAATAAAACGTTTAATGATTGTTTTTCTTGTGCCCTGCTGGCTTCATCTGTCAAACTAGAGCCATGACATCATCCATAAAATGTAATACACAAACGTAGATGGAAATTCCAAGAAGCAGCACTGCTCTGACAACAGGGAACAGAGTGTTAAAGTGCTGCCCACATACAATACACACATACAAAAAGGTACTATTTATTATACCTTACACTCAATACAAGTTCTTTGGTATTGGCAAAGGCCACTTGTGTAATATTAAGTCAAGTGATGCATGCTGTTTTTATGGGAAAATATCCCAACTGGCTGCAAGCTCATTTTGTATGTGATTTTCACTCAATTTAAACTCTGGTCTCCAGATGTAAAAGTCTAGAAGGTAAATCACTATATCACACTGTCTCTCAGTTTGTATTCTTGTTGGATAAAATGTATGATTCTGCTCTGCCGCTTCTATCCTGACAGATTGAAAAGCAAACCTCACAGCTGTTCTTCATTAGGTGAAACATCCCTCTATGTTAACATCTTCCTTTTTCCTAACACTTTCCAACATCTTCCTGTCTAGAATATCTAACGGACTATAAATAATATCAACATGTGCCAATTATTAGCTTTTTTAATTGAGCTTAATATAGATCAGTGTGTATGGAAATGTTTTTTTTTTTTCTCTTGCTGCCTTTGGAATGATATTCATTAGATGTGTCATGAAAGTTCTGCTGCAAACTACTAGTGTATCTTTTAACCACTTGCTGGCCGTCAAATGTACATGTACTGTGAATAGGTCGGCTCTATTGCGCAAAAACACATACTTGCATGTTATTTTGTGCAATAGCCACTGGGTGGCACGTGTGAGCTGCCGAAGGCACAATCGCACGCTGATTGGACAGAGGGGGAACCAATCAGTGGGTCCAGTGGACCCGATGTCCGCCTGCCACCCACGATCCTTCCCAAAAGAGGCAGAGTGGCAATCTGCCTATGTAAACAATGCAGATCGCCATTCTGACAGGGGAGAAGATAGAGATTTTGTGTTCCTGATAAGCAGTTAGCAAGCACCTCCTAGGGACACATTTAACCCTGTGATCGCCCCAATGTAAACCCCCTTCCCTGCCAGGGTCATTAGTACAGTAACAGTGCATATTTTTAGCACTAATCACTGTAATAACCTCACTGGTCCCCAAAAAAGTGTCAAAAGTGTCAGTTAGGTGTCCAACTTGTCCACCGCAATGTTGCAGTTCCGCTAAAAATCGCTGATTGCCACCTTTACTAGTAAAAAAAATTAAATAAATAAAAATGCTATAAAAATATCCCATAGTTTGTAGACATGATAACTATTTGCGCAAACCAATCAATACGCTTATTGGGATTGTTCACCAAAAATACGTAGAAGAATACATATTGGCATAAATTGGGATTGTTTACCAAAAATATGCAGCAGAATACATATTGGCCTAAATTGATGAAGACATTAGATTGTTTTTATTTTTTTTGTGTTTTATAGCAGAAAGTAACAAATCTATATATTTTTCTTTTAAAATTGTTGGTCTTTTTTTGTTTATAGCGCAAAAAATAAAAAACGCAGAGGTGATCAAATACCACCAAAAGAAAAAAAGCTCTATTTGTGGGGAAATTGTATTTGGGTACAGTGTTGCACGACCGCGCAATTGTCAGTTAGAGTAACGCAGTGCGATATTGCAAAAAATGGCCTGGTCATTAAGGGGGTAAAACCTTCCGGGGCTGAAGTGGTTAATAGGTCATCCACCTATTGTCCAATACAGTGCTACAATATAGTGATCCATGTAGTAAATTAGAAGGAGGAGGTTAGCAGTATGACAATAGAAGATTTTTAGCAGGGGATTACATGGCTATTCACTCCTTTTTTAATAACCTGCCATATCATTGAACTGATTTGTGATGTGTTCAAACATTTAAAATAAACATTTTAAACAAAGTACCATTGCAAATGTTGTGAGTATTCCTCCTGCCTGCAAACAGTTTCAACCTATATTCTCTATTACAGTGAGTTATAGGTTCAATTTGGAATATGATAAACCTTCAGGTAAAGAGAACTGCCATCTTAAAGCAGAACTCCAGGCTCCTTCAGAAAAAAAAAACTTTTAATATCAGGACACTTACCTGTCCACGAATCCAGCGATATCCTCACCTGAGCTGATTTTTAATGGGCTTTCGGGCGCTGCCACGCCATCTTGGCTAAGGGAAACTGGCAATGAAGCCTTGCAGATTCACAGCTGGCTCCCTACCATGCATACGCAAAACACACTGAGCTTTGTGAATGGCCTGGTGGCAGGGGAAGGAGGAGGGGGACCGAGCTTCTGACTGAGTTTGCTGTGGCCAACTCATTTGGAAGTGGGAGTGGGTACCTGTAAAATCCAGGTACCCACCCCCCTAAAAGGTGCCAAATGTGGCAGTGGGGGGGGGGGATAGGCAGACAAGTGGAGCTTCCCTTTTTGGGTGGAGCTCTGCTTTACAGCTCAGTAAATTTGATATTTTAAAGCAGATTTATCAGTAACTTTAGATGTCTGCATGAATGAATTCCTGACATGCTCCAAGATATAGCAACAATATTATTTTAAGAAAATCATTTTACAATTAAAAAAGCAATACTTGAGTTCCAGTCTGGGAGAAATATGTCATTAGTCAGCTGCAGGTAGATAGTTTTGTCTTTTCAGTCATCACTCTGACTATAAAACTGTATCAGGTCACGGACAAGGTGACCAAGGTGAAAGGCTTAGTAGGGGGCTAATATGATTTAAATGCGTACACATAACCCAGAGCATAAACAAGACTGCACAGGCAATAGGATTTACATCTGGATGGCTTCAGTCACACTACACTTGATACGGTATAGGTCACTAGTATGTGTTCAAACAGACATCAGAGTATGGTGCAGCCAATGGGGAGGACGCCCAAGGAGGTTAAAGTCAGCTCACACGATAAAACCTTCACACACAGCTCAAAGTCCTCCCAGCTCAGCTATAGTGTGACTGAAGCCATCCGGATTGTCTCTGGTTCCATATCACCATTGGTGTTTGTCACCACAAGCCTTGACTTGAGAGGTATATGCCCGTTCAAGTCCAATCTTTCCGGTAAGCCTTCAGATAATTGGTGGCAGTTTCCTCACAAGATCTCCCTACCTGTTGACCTTCATTGATGTCTACTATCGTACTGATGCTTTCAAAATATTAACCCACGGACATTGTCCATTTTCACCAGACTTTTATGGTTTATTTCTGTCAGTTATTAAAGCGGTTCTGCACATACTTTTCTGCCTAAACCTCATTGCCTTCCAAATCTGGCAAAGAGTGCAAAATGGCCGTTTTTTTTTTTTTTTTTACCTTGAAATTGCTGCCGGTCTATGCACCCATTCCTCTGTCTCTGCGTGTGTGGGCGGGGTTTGTGTAGGGATCCGCATCACTTCCTTTGATTGCTGCACTGTCTCCTGGGATCTGGTGTCATTCATCCCAGGAGTCAGTGTGGACAGCTGACGCGAAACCTCGCGTGATTTCACGGACGCCACCCGTTGTTATGGCAACATAGTGGTTTTTACGCCGCTTGGCGCTGTTGTCAGTGCACATGTGCGGGAACCAGTGAGGCCTTCGAATGGGAACAAGGAAGTGATTGCTTGTGGGCTTCAAATGCCCACAAGCAAAATGGAAATTAAGCTGTTTTTATTTTCAAAGTGCAGATTTCGGGACAAAACGGACATGGATACACGACAGACACAGAAAAAGTGAGTTTAACGTTTTACTTAAAATACTT
Organism: Lithobates sylvaticus; assembly: GCA_028564925.1. Classification (NCBI taxonomy): domain Eukaryota; kingdom Metazoa; phylum Chordata; class Amphibia; order Anura; family Ranidae; genus Lithobates; species Lithobates sylvaticus. The sequence continues at coordinate 455,429,393 of CM053027.1, read as the reverse complement.
TTTAACAGGAGAAGAAAAAAAATAATTGTGTGCAGAACCGCTTTAACGTGGTGGACATTATCACAAAATTGTCTAGATTTATTTACGCACTTTCTTTTGTTCCATTATAGGCGCAGCATATTTTTTCTTTTGGTTTTATTGATGTTTGTCTACAGCTATGCTGGCTGCTTAATCTTTTTACACAGCGTGGTATATATACATGACACATTAATAGGATTTACATGATTGTATTATCACAGGGGGAACTTTTTAATCACAGAAGCAGATAATTTGTCTGGATGATGTCTGATCAAAGTAGGTGCTGGCCTTCTAAAAAGAAACAAAGATGAAGCCTTCACATAGTTGCCAACATTGTAAAAAATATTTTTAGGATGGACACTTTTTTTTCTGTAGGCTTATTATAATTAGGGGGTGGAGCATTCATTTTTAGGGGTGGCATAGCGGTGAAAGGAAAAATGGGAAGGGTTTAACTGGAATAGTGGGTGTGGCTTAAACGGGCAAGACTCAAATGGGTGTGGTCCGAGTCTGAGATGAACGAGGAATGGAGGGAGAAAGTAAGAAATAGGAAGGGAAGGAGAGAGAAGGAAAAAAATAAAAAAATAGGGAGGGAAGGAGAGAGAAGGAAGCAAAGAAGGAGGGATGGAGAGACAGCGGACCCAGATCCTACATCACACTATAAATATGTGTATTGCATAAAGTTTAACAATCAGCAGCTAAAGATACTCCAAACATCTGGTGTTAGCGCGTCAATCATCCTGGCACCATGGTTGTTACGGTGTCAGGATGATTGAAGCACATTATTTCTATTATTACATTGTAATATAAAATTAAATAGTTCAACTCACTATAACACCGAATCAGTGGGAGCCCAAAGTGTGTAACTTGTCATCGTCACCTGCCACCAGATGCCATCAGTAGAGTTGAGAAGACACCTGGATGTTCGGGTTTGGCCGAACTTCGCCAAAAAGTTCGAGTTCGGGACCGAACTTGACCCAAACTTGACCCCGAACCCGAACACCATTGAAGTCAATGGGGACCCGAAATTTTGAGGACTAAAATGGCTCTAAAAAAGTAATGGAAGGGGCTAGGTGGCTGCAAATGGCAGCAAAATGTTGTTAACAATAAAAGTGTAATGTTCCTTAAAATTTCGTACCTGGGGGGTTGTGTATAGTATGCCTGTAAATGGGGCGCATGTTTCCCTTAGAACTGTCCCTGCACAAAGGGGCTGATTTACCAAGCATTTGCGCCATGAGTTGCGGCGCACACCGCAGCGCAACTGACGTTTTCGTATTCACAAAGCATTTGCGCCTGTAACACAGCACAATTCACCATTTACTATAATGTTGCCGGCGCACGGGTGGCCGCAATCTATACCCGGCCCCCTCTGTTGCATGGAACCGCGCATCAGAGGGGGCGGGGTTACTGAGTGGCCCCGGCCTCCGTTATATAAGACCTGTCAGAAGAAGAGAAGCATCACACAGCGGGAGCCTCCCTTTGCGTGGAGCGGCCCAATAAAGAAGAAGAGACGCCGTGGAGGAAGATGCCGGACGAGAACACCGGAGCAAGAAGAAGCAGATCGGAGGAAGAAGAAGATGGAGGAAGAAGAAGATGGAGGAAGAAGATGAAGAAACCGAAGGATGAAGAAAGGAAGTAGGAAGAAGACCAGAAGAAAGAAGACTTTAATAAAGGAATTGTCAAAGACCGTCTCTTGTCATTTTTAACTCTTTTGTAACCTTTTTTTGTGAAATGGTAGGGGTACCTGAAGGGCCTAGTATGGATTTTGAGGGGGACCTGGTATGCTCTTGGAAGGGAACCCATGCCGTTTTTATTTTTTAAATTAAAGTCGCCTGGCCTGGGGGCAACTTAAAGTCGTGTTGTAAGTCGCCCCAAGTCGTGTTGTAAGTCGTGCTTGAAGTCGTGTTGTAAAGTCGCCCCAAATCACGTTGTAAGTTGCGCTGGAAGTCGTGTTGCCCGTGTGTGAATGGACTGTTAATGATAACGGCGTGCGCTATTCGCGGTATATAATGTGTTGCGCTTATGTGTGCGCCGGTTCATACGCTCAAGTAATAATTTATCTGGCGCACTAATTGTGGTATGAACCAGCGCAGCACATTCATCTTGGTAAATCAGCCCCAAAGTGTAATTTCCGAAAGAAAAAAAGTCATTTAAAAGCATATAATGAATTGTCGGCTCCCTGTAATACAGAGAACAGTCATTGAAAGTCATTGATAAAAAAAAAAAGCGTGGGGTTCCCCCTGAATTCAATTACCACGCCCTTCAGGTCTGGTATGAATATTAAGGGGAACCCCGCATCAAATAAAAAAAAAAATGATGTGGGCTTCCCCCCAAATATCCATACCAGACCCTCCAGGTCTGGTATGGATTTTAAGGGGAACTCTACGCCAAAATTTAAAAAAAATCCCAGATCCCGCCCCCCCTGTTTGAAATGGTAAGGGGGTACAAAAGTACCCCTACCATTTCACAAAGAAAGTGTAAAAAATTGTTAAAAAACACACAGACACCGTTGGGAAAAGTCCTTTATTAAAAATAAAAAAAATTAAAAAAAGATTCCAGCGGTGGTAATCCACTCTTGCTATCCAGTGATGGCTGATCTCTTCTCTGGGGTCCAGTGATGGGTGATCTCTCCCGATGGTCCAGCGCAGCGCATCCTGTCTCCACTGAGAAACTGCAGGAATCCCAGGTCTTAGCTGAGGAGGATGGGCCACCCGTCACCTGACCCCGCCCCCCTCTGATGCAAGGGGGAAGCCGGGCTTCCCCAGTGACGTACAGGTGACCCTGCCCCCCTCTGATGTAACGGAATCCTGCGTTATATATCAGAGGGGGCGGGGTCACCCGTACATCACTGGAGAAGCCCGGCTTTTCCCTTGCGTCAGAGGGGGGCGGGGTCACCTGTACATCACTGGGGAAGCCTGGATTTTCCCTTGCGTCAGAGGGGGGCGGGGTCAAGTGACAGGTGGCCCTGTCCTCCTTAGCTAAGACCTTATCAGGCTGTCGGGATTCCCGCAGTGTCTCCATGGAGACAGAATGCGCTGGACCATCAGAAGAGATCACCCATCGCTGGACCCCAGAGCAGAGATCAGCCATCGCTGGTATGAGTACAGCGGCATCGCTTGGACGAGTACAGCGGCTTCTGTGAATAGCCCTGGGAAGAGATGCACTGAACACTAGGGGAAAGAACCTGGTAGCCTGAAAGAGAACTTGCAGCGGTGGTCATTTTTGCGGAGCCAGAAGCTGCAGTGCCAAAAACTGTCCCGATTCCCGGGACAAAAGCAAAATCCCGGGATTTTAATCAGGACGGCCTCAGATCAGGACGAGGGTCCAAAAATCTGGATTGTCCTGGGAAAATCGGGACTGTTGGCAAGTATGGCTTAGTCAGGGAAAGTACTATTATTTATGAATAGGTTAAAAAAAACTGTGCCATCCTTACACATTTCTTAGCATGTATGTACCTTAAAACATATGCCAGATTCTAGGCCCACATTAAGGCAAAACCGCAAAACAATCAACTTTGCAAGTATTATATTAAGATTACAGATTTCGCTCCAAATATATTCTACGCATATTTTTCCCTTTTATATCACTTCCTGTGAATCAATAAGACCCGGACTCCCTCACAAACCAGGCAAAGTTAATAAGCAGAAAAAAAAAACAGACCAATACTCTGAGCGTTGCAATATTCAATGGTATATGTTTTTACTGCGGCACTTTAACTGACAATTGCGCAGTCATGTGATGTTGTACCCAAACAAAATTGATGTAATTTCTTCCCCACAAATAGAGCTTTCTTTTTTGGCGGTATTTGATCACGTCTGCGTTTTTTTTTTTGCGCTATAAACAAAAAAGAGTGACAATTTTGAAAAAAAAAACGCATAATTTTTTTTACTTTTTGCTATAATAAATATGCCCCAAAAATATATAAAACATGTTTTTCCTCAGTTTAGGCCTATATGTATTCTTATACATATTTTTGGTAAAAAAAAAATTGCAATAAGCATATATTGATTGGTTTGCGCAAAAGTTATAGCATCTACAAAATAGGGGATAGATATCATTTTTTTTTTGTTAGTAATGGCTGCGATCTGCAATTTTTATAGACACTTCGACATTATGGCAGACACATCGAACATTTTTGACACTATTTTGGGACCATTGTCATTTATACAGCGATCAGTGCTATAAAAATGCATTGATTACTGTGTAAATGACACTGGCAGTGACGGGCTTAACCACTAGGGGGCTATGAAGAGGTTAAGTGTGTCCTAGGGAGTGATTCTAACTGTGGGGGGGGGGGGCTACAACACACATGACAGCGATCACTGCTCTCGATGACAGAGCTGTGATCTCTGTTCTTTCACTAGGCAGAACGGGGAAATGCTTTGTTAACAAAAGCATCTCCCCGTTCGTCTCCGTGAGACGATTGCGGGCACCCGGCAGACATTGAGTGTGCGAGACCTGCGGTCATGGTCACAGGCCTACAGCGCCGCTTCTTAAAGGGGACGTACCTGTACGCCCTTTTGCCCACCAGTGCCATTCTGCCGAGGTATATCGCGTTCGCTGGTTGGGAAGCGGTTAAAGTGATTCTAAAGGACAGAATAAAAAAAAAACAAGCATGTTATAGTTATCTGCTCTGTGCAATGGTTTTGCACAGAGCAGCCCTGATCCTCTTCTTTTTGGCACTCTTGCCCCTGCCAAGTGTCTAAATAGCCATGCTATGGGGGTACTAAAGCAGGCTAGCTCCCGAGCAGTGCTCTGTTTCCATTCACACACAAAGAGTGCGGCTGGACCCCATCCTCCCTTCTCACTCATTGGCTCACTGGCTGTGATTGGCAGAAGCAGGAACCAATGGCTCCCGCTGCTGTGTAAGCCAATGAGTAGAGAGAGACCTGGGAGTGCAGTTACTCTCATGCACATCGCTAGATCGAGATGGGGCTCAGGTAAGTATAAGGTGGGGCTGGGGGGGCTGAACCCTGCATGTTTTTTTAGCTTAATACATAAAATGCATTAAGGTAAAAACCTTGAACCTTTAGAACCACTTTCAGGAAACAGAATGGAATTTCCCTATCCTTATATTATGTCTGAAAAAAAAAGTGAAGTTACTCTTCAATAGTTAAATCCACAAAAATCTATTGAAAGCAGAACGCACTGTATGTTTTATATAAAATTTCACTATATGATAAAACCTACACATGTTAAGTAATAATGTGATAATTAAACTCACTCCATGTAAGCCCATTCTTCTAATCAAAGAAATACTTAAGTAACAGCACGCTGTTGAGCCTGGTCTGATTAAACTCATTATGCCTGTCCTTCATGCTATGAAACAGGAAGCTAACAGTAATGTGGCTCCATAGCACCTTTTCTTTAATGTTTGAAGATTATTAAATATTCATTCTGCAGGGTTGCAATGAATCCACAGAAACCTAGGTATATACATTTTTCATACATTTTTAAGATTAAAGAAGAGAATAGGTCACCTTAGCTGAAGCGCTGCTTCTCAGTCACTGCTCCATGGTGCAAGTATCTTCCTGCTATATTGCTGTAGGGAAAAGATGGTCAAGCAGCAGACACACTGGTGTTCTATAACGCAGCTTACAGTGCTGCTTCTATGTCATCTCTGGCCTGTCTAGTATATTTTCCATGGAAATCTAAAACACAAACCATGCCAATTGGATTTATTTGTTTAATTGCCTCATCTGTGACATTTTGCAGTGAAATCTGGGTTGCATTCAAGATAAGTTTAATAGTATTATACTCCCTCACCTCACCATCTGTTGCTATATATTTCTAGAGGAAACACAGGCCTTGATAGTAAAATGGCAAAATGATTCAAATAGAAATGTGAAGAAAACCAGTCACAGTTGAGCCTTAGTAGGAACCTAAATATTCTGTCTTTATGCAAGTTTCATTATTAAAAGGTATATACACTTATTTTGCTTTGAATACTTTTCTGAGCCTTATACTTTAGTTGGGATGTCAGGGAGTCAGATGCCACCTGAGGTCTGACAGTTCACTGTATTAAAATCTCTATTTTCCATAATATTTAATGCATTTACTTTTACACAGACTTCCTTTTTTATCATGTTGTATGTATCTTTACTCTAGCATATTATTAAGCTAGTCCAAAAAAAGGAAGAGGAAGTACAAGGGGGCTATGAAGAAACTCTCTTTTATCACTTGACCCTGACATATTTCCATTGAATCAATCCTATTTCCTCTCCCATTTAACTATTAACAAAATATATGTGTGTTACATTTCAAAAAATAACCAAGATACTGAATTTAATAAGGGGAATAGACAGTGCAAATAAATTGGAAGTTCACACCAATGGAGTGAAAGTGAAAGGATGCATACAATGGTTTCTATTCAGTCTCCTCTGTTTATACCCTCTCTTGGCCACAAAAAAATGCCTTGGTTAAGTTGGCATTGATAGTATACTGCCATCGTTTCTTACCTTAAGTCATATAGTATATGCACAGTTAGGAAGACAGCACCAATATGCTTGCAACCTTTGTTTTTTTTTAAACCTGAACTCCAGATAAAAGCAGATGAGATAAGTCTATGGAACCTGTTTTACCTGTCAAAGGATTATATTTCTGTCTATCCATTTCTGAGATTTACACATCCCTGACACACAGAACAGCCCTGTCTGGTGGGGCAAAAGTCTGGACAGTAAAATGAAAAGCAGCAGACAGATGATTTTACTTCTATCACTCCGCTTTCTCCTACTATCAGTATGCTCCTAGTTAGCACATTAAAGTACTGAAGCACAATTGACTGTTTCTCCGCCTTCCAGTCTAAACCCTGCTGTAAAGGGGCTTGAAAAAGACTGATACCTCATTATCCTTATTATTTAGTGTTTTTTTTTAGAAAAGGAGAAAAACTGAGAGTAGATAAAAATAAAAAAATAAAAAAATAAAGCCTCCTGTATGGATCTAAACATTATGCATTGTTCTCCTATTCTGATCTATATTTGATCTGGATTCCTCCAGACTAGTGACCTTCTATTGACAATGCCACTTTACAACACTCAATAGGACTCTGTATTCAGGCAAGTTGATTTCTTCCCATCTCCCACTTCTGGGTATTCTTTATAACCTTATGTTCCTCCCAGCATTCGATAATCCTCTGGCCTTCGTCTGGTGGTCGACTGAGGGCATACAATTTGTGCCTGAGCTCTTAACACTAGATGGCATTACATTGTTTTCATATCTCCAAGAACATTGGCACCTCCATTAATCCAAATTGTTTTGATTACTCCAGATCTCCCACTTTGTTTGCACTCTTCTTAAACATACCATCCATGAACTACCTGGTACGTGACCCCTTTTGAGAATAGCTACAAGAATAACCCACACTTGACAGGTTTAATATCTCTTTTTTACACAGCCCTGGTTTCCCCTTGCAATGATTCTAAGCTGCCATATATCATTTATTGGGAAAGTGACTCGGGGGAATCACTGGAAATCTCTAAATGGAATAAAATCTGGTGATCGGTGATTAAATGCTCAATCAATATCCTTGCACATGAAAAAGCCCAAAAAAGCACTATTCTGATGGTATATGACCCCAGAACAGATAGCAAAATGTAGGCCCTCCATCTCCTGTCTGTGTTTCCAAAGATGTGATATATTAGGCCGGTTGTTTCATGCTTGGTGGCAATGCCCTAAAGTTCAAAGGTTATGGGTAGGGGTTGTGACATGGGGTAGTTAGCTCTTGTGGTAGATGCGCTTATACAGTGAATCCGCAGCAGACAGGAACTGTATTTAAGGGCCTGGTAACCCACTTTTATGTCAGAAAGCAAAACAACAGTCCACATAAAGTTTCCCATGCAGGGGATCTTCTCTAGCTTCAGCAGAATACAAACACTGGAAAATGCAGAGCCACCTGACTCATAAACCCACTCAGCTTTACCACACTCCTACCAGTCTCTCTGACTGTGTTGTCCAGCTCTCCTGGAATACTTTGCTCTCTGGCCTTTAGTGACATCACGAGGCTGCATGGCCCACCTCTGGCCTATGGATTGGGGTTCTCCTGATACCCCGATAGGAGCCAACCTGACTCCTGGAACTGAGATCCTTTGTCTCTTGGCTTCTGGATGGGCCTCTGACCCCTTGATGAGACCTTCTATCTCCCCCTACTGGGAGCAGTCTCCAAACTGGGAGCTCTAACTGGGAGCTCTGAGCTATTTTCCGACCTGAGTATATAAAGACACTGCACACCGTTGTACTCAGCCAGGTTGCAGGTGTCTAGCAAAACCCAGACACAGGATTGAAAGTTCCAATCCAGAACTTCAGAATCCAGAGAAAGACAAATACACATTAAAGCCACCACACATAGTGTACACAAACACTGGCACACATTTAACCCTTTGATCACCCTAGCTGTTTAACCCCTTCCAAACCAGTGTCATCAGTACAGTGACAGTGCCATATTTTTAGCACTGATCACTATATTAGTGCCACTGGTTCCCATATAGTGTCAAAAGTGTCAGTTAGTATTGGAATGTCCATCGCCATATCACAGTCCTGCTATAAGGGCACTTTCACACTGAGCAGCACCGGGCATCGGCCGTAAAGAGCCACTATTTTTAGCGGCACTTTACTGTAGTTTTTGCAGCGCTTTTTGGCTGCTAGCGGGGAGCTTTTAACCCCTGTTAATAGCCGAAAAAGGGTTAAAATCGCCGGCTTTTACATTGGAGTGAAAGGAGAGGCACTTTACAGGTGCGTTGCAGGCTTATGTTTAGCACTATAGCACCTGTAAAACACCTCAGTGTGCAAAGGGTCTTCACTAATTGCCGCTATTACTAGAATAAAATAAAAAAATAAAAATTCCAGGATATATCCCATAGATTTGTAGACGCTATAACTTTTGCTAAAACCAATCAATATACACTTTTTGGGATTTTTTTAGCAAAAATATCGAGCAGAATACATACAGTATTGGCCTACATTCATGAAGAAATTAGATTTTTAAAAAAAATTTTATTGGATATGTTTTATAGCAGAAAGTTAAAAATATATATATATATTATTCAAAATTGACGGTCTTTTTTTGTTTATAGCATAAAAAAAAAACCTGCAGTGGTGATCCAATGCCACCAAAAGAAAGCTCTATTTGTGGTAAATAAATGACATTTTATTTGGGTACAGCATGGCATAACCGTGCAATTGTCAGTTAAAATAACGTAGTGCTGTATCGTAAAAAATAGCCTGTTTCTTCAATAAAATCAAAGTTTTGTTTTATTAACACTTAATTGCAAAATGATGTTTGTAGCTATTATACATACAGTATATAAATTTTAACAAAAAAGAAAAGAATTAATCTGCAAATTGACTGTCATGACAACAACAATGCAAATCTCTGCAAAATAAGTCATTTTCATTCGTGTGTTCACAACTAATGGAAAATTCTGCACTGAATGCAATTGCAGCTTTCAAAATCAAACTCCTAATTAAAAGGGCACCTATCTGTTTTCTACAGAATAAATTATAACCTCTGCACATGAAAGAAAGAAACAATCAATGTCAGATTCCAAGAACCGCAGGTGAACAAGACACTATGAAGAATCAGTGTTCATCACCGTAATTAAAATGTTCTTATTTTTTTGCAGATCTGGGTATCTTTTTAATTTTGACATCTTCACCAAGTTGTGGCTGTTGCTGGTAAATGTATTCAATCTGGTAGATTAATTTATAAAATCTAGCACAATATATTCCAGCTAATGTCACATATAACTGGCTGCAGTGGCCAATAGTTTTGTGCTCAGCTGCGAATATTCAGGGAATGACTTTAACATTCAGGCATCTGGAAAGGCCATAGGGAAACAGATGTTTCTTAAGAACTAAAAAAAGGTATGATTGTGCTGGAAGTTTGAAAATGACTTGCTAAGCTACTGCTAGATTTGCCAGGCTTCACAAGTTTGTTGCACAATTGCAGCAAGTCCACATTGCATGACTCTAGATCAATTTTTTTGCAAACATTCTGCAAGTCTTCTGCAAGTTCTGGTTCAGTTATGCTGTGCAATAGTCATCCCACCACAGGGGTCACTGTGACAGAATTTTCATGCTGCAGACTTGCAGAGCTCTTGTTGTAGACTCACCACTGCAATTAGCTCTTGCTCGAGACTTGCCAGGCAAATTTGCTACAAATTGGAAAAGTGTCAACTAGAACTCACGCGTCAAGTGCTTTGCAAACGTAGAGACAGAAACAGACTTACAATTCAACACTGCTACTTGTGGCAAGTTATCCTTGCTATCTGGGATAAATCACCTAGAGTGAATTGTGTTTTTATCAACAAATCTGCAGTTACACTTTAATTGAAAAAAAATAACAATAAAAAAATTAAAAAAATATATATATATATATATATATATATATAGTAAAACCTTGAATTGTGAGCATAATTAGTTCAGGAAGCATGCTTGTAAGCCCAAAGCACTTGTATATAGGTTGGACTTGATGAACTTGATGTGTCTTTTTCAACCTCACCTACTATGTAACTATAGCAAAGCGAATTTCCACATAAGAAATAATGGAAACTCAAATGATTTATTCCACAACCATTTATTCATAAGTCCTTCAGTTTATAGTTCATATTAAAAGAATATAGCAATGTGATTGGTTGTGTAACCATAAAATGTCCATCCACAAATGGAAGGCTCCACAAGGGGATTAGAAGCAAAATCCAGCGTTACAGTATATAAAATAGAAGAGAGACTTCTATGGCACTATGGTTACATTTAATGAAGGTACACAATTTAGCAACTCACATGGTTGATGATTAAAACAGGCACATCTAAGTATGCAAGCACCTGGGGTAAAGCTGTTTGCAATCGTGACCGGGACGACTACCCTGCAGTAGAGCGATCTGAATGCGAGGCTTGAACCGCTCGTGGAGTGCAGCGTGGAAGAGACAACCTCAGTGGCGGTGAGGAGGATGGTCTATGTGGACAGCTTTACCCCGGATGCCTGCATACTTAGATGTGCCAGTTTTAATCATCAACCGTGTGAGTTGATAAATGTTGTACCATTAAATGTAACTGTATTGCTACACTTAGAGGCGCCTCTCTTCTCTTTTATACTCAGTTGTGACATGAAGCTACTTGTATATCAAGACATCGCTTGTATATCAAGCCAAAATGTATTAAAAAATGTAGCTTGTGTTGCAAAATGCTCTCAAACCAAGTTACTCTCAAACCAAGGTGTTACTGTGTGTTTATATTTATATATATATATATATATATATATATATATATATATATATATATACATCCTCTTCATCATCTAACTATTAAGGGGTGGTGACTAGGGTTGAGCGTACCCGAACTGTAAAGTTCGGGTCCGTACAGGATTTTTGGGTGTTCGGGACCCGGACCCGAACTATTGGCTGTAAGTTCGGGTTCGGGTCCGGTGTTCGGCGCTGTATTGGCGCCTTTTTAACAGCTGCAGGGCAGCCAATCGACGATTGTTTCACTAGTGTGCCCTTAGAAGCCATCACAGCCATTCCTCCTAATGGCATGGCTGTGATTGGCCAGTGCAGCATGTGACCCAGCCTCTATATATAGTACAAACACACAGCGTCATTCAGCTATAGACAGGTTCCTGTGCTGCTGAGAGGATTTTAGGAGTTAGTGTGATTCAGTCAGTCAGGCAGTCAGCATTCCTTAACTTTGCTTCTAATTAGTTAGATCAGTGAGCGATCTACATAGCTAGAGTAGAGTAGGGAGTTTCTTTATAAAGCAAAAGAAAAAGGCAGAGAGAATTATTGAAGAGATTCCTAAATCAATTGTACCCTGGCTGGGGTGCAGTGCACAGTCTTTTAACAGTGCCATGAGGCCAGTGCCAGACAAAATATAAAAGTTTTACCTGCAAGCTCAGTGCACCATTAGGACCAACACTGCATATACTAAGAGATACACCATAGTCTGTGTGTATTCTGCTATTGGAAAAACATTGCATAAAAATTTAATTTTGCTTTTTTTTTTTTCCCAATAGCATTTTCTGCGTGTTCATACATACACGCTGTAGACACTATCCGTGTATTCTGATATTGCAAAGACATTGCAAAAAAATTTAATTTTGCAGTGTTTTTTTTCTTCCCAATAGCATTTTCTGCGTTTTCATAAACGCTTTACATACTGTCCGTGTATTCTGATATTGGAAAAACATTGCAAAAAAATTTAATTTTGCAGTGTTTTTTTTCTTCCCAATAGCATTTTCTGCGTTTTCATAAACGCTTTACATACTGTCCGTGTATTTTGATATTGGAAAAACATTGCAAAAAAATTTAATTTTGAGGTGTTTTTTTTCTTCTCAATAGCATTTTCTGTGTTTTCATAAACGCTTTAGACACTGTCCGTGTATTCTGATATTGGAAAAACATTGCAAAAAAAATTAATTTTGCAGTGTTTTTTTTCTTCCCAATAGCATTTTCTGCGTTTTCATAAACGCTTTACATACTGTCCGTGTATTCTGATATTGGAAAAACATTGCAAAAAAATTGAATTTTGCAGTGTTTTTTTCTTCCCAATAGCATTTTCTGCGTTTTCATAAACGCTTTAGACACTGTCCGTGTATTCTGCTATTGGAAAAACATTGCAAAAAAATTTAATTTTGCTGTGTTTTTTTTCTTCCCAATAGCATTTTCTGCGTTTTCATACATACACACTGTAGACACTATCCGTGTATTCTGATATTGCAAAAACATTGCAAAAAAAATTTAATTTTGCTGTGTTTTTTTTCTTCCCAATAGCATTTTCTGCGTTTTCATAAACGCAGAAAGACACTATCCGTTTATTCTGATTTTGGAAAAACATTGCAAAAAAAATTAATTTTGCTGTGTTTTTTTTCTTCCCAATAGCATTTTCTGCGTTATCATAAATGCAGAAAGACACTATCCATTTATTCTGATATTGGAAAAACATTGCAAAAAAATTTAATTTTGCTGTGTTTTTTTTCTTCCCAATAGCATTTTCTGCGTTTTCATAAACGCAGAAAGACACTATCCGTTTATTCTGATATTGGAAAAACATTGCAAAAAAAATCTAATTTTGCAGTGTTTTTTTTCCCCCTATAGCATTTTCTGCGTTTTCATAAACGCTTTACATACTGTCCGTGTATTCTGATATTGGAAAAACATTGCAAAAAAAAATAATTTTGCTGTGTTTTTTTTTTCCCAATAGCATTTTCTGCGTGTTCATACATACACGCTGTAGACACTATCCGTGTATTCTGATATTGCAAAAACATTGCAAAAAAATTTAATTTTGCTGTGTTTTTTTTCTTCCCAATAGCATTTTCTGTGTTTTCATAAACGCAGAAAGACACTATCCGTTTATTCTGATATTGGAAAAACATTGCAAAAAAATTTAATTTTGCTGTGTTTTTTTTCTTCCCAATAGCATTTTCTGCGTTTTCATAAACGCAGAAAGACACTATACGTTTATTCTGATATTGGAAAAACATTGCAAAAAAATTTAATTTTGCAGTGTTTTTTTTCTTCCCAATAGCATTTTCTGTGTTTTCATAATCGCAGAAAGACACTATCCGTTTATTCTGATATTGGAAAAACTTAGCAAAAAAATCGAATTTTGCAGTGTTTTTTTTTTTTACAATAGCATTTTCTACGTGTTCATAAACGCTTTAGACACTGTACGTGTATTCTGCTATATACAAAAACACCCATTTAGGGCGAGATCATAAATTTTGAAAATATGAGGAGATCATCAAAATGGGGACGTGGCCCGGGTCGTGGTGCTGCTGGTGACGCTCCTGTTGTAGGGAGAGTTCGTGGTCGATCTGTGCCAGCTACATGCACTAGTGAAACACCTTCCTCAGGTGCGAGTAGGCGACAGAGCCTGCAGCAGTATTTTGGCGCGCCTAATGAGGCTGTATGAATGTTGAGGCCAGGACAAGTACAGGCGATAGTAGATTGGGTTGCTGACAGTGCCTCCGGTTCCTTCACATTGTCTCCTACCCAGTCTTCTGATGAAAGTTAATAATTTTTTTTTTACCAGAAAGTGCGTATTCTGGGGTATTCCCACCATATGTGCGGCATCGTGCCGTTGAGTTTCTGAGGTTCTTAATGACTTCCTGTACCTCTTCTGCTGAGAAGGGGGCCTCCAGCATTTTTTTTTAATTTTTTTTAGTGTTCAAAAGTCCAATGGGGTTCGGAGTTCGGGGTCAAGTTCGGTCCCGAACCCGGACTTTTTTTCCGAAGTTCGGCCGAACCCGCCGAACCCGAACATCCAGGTGTCCGCTCAACTCTAGTGGTGATGTATGTTCATGAATAGCAGGGACTTGAAATGCCCTGTGCTTTTATTCAAAGTCATGATTTTTTCCCCATTTTACGCAATCACCTTTTTGAACTTCTAATCCAGGAATTTGTACAGTAATTGATACATCTGAACATGTTCAATATATTGAAAACAAAAAAAAAAATCCTCACAAATTTAAGCAAGATGGCTCTCTTTTACAAGTATGACTATACAGAAAAATCTTGAAAGCTAAGCACTAGTGGAGGAACAATGGTTTGAATGTTTCCCTACTGTATAACAAGACCCACTAACTGCAGCAAACATGAAGAACTAAAAAAAAAAATCTTCTAACAGATTGCTAAAGTGTGAACAGTTTGTTAATAGTGTTAAGATTTAGAAATCTCTTGTTGAATAAGGCTGTTTCTAAATCACTATACCTGCAAAGATTTAGTCTGGGTTGATTTGATGGTTATCATCATCACTGTTATTCTATGACTGTGCATGCCCAATTCCAGCCACTGTCATCTTTCTATATAAGGTGACACATCAACATGTATAGTGTATCAATGCAAAGCATGTAGGTATACAGTATTACGGCCAGCTGAGCACATTAGCCTATTTTAAAAGCAGATTTTTCTTTATTTTGAAAGCTAAAAAATGAGAGCTGAAAATACATTTACATTTATTTTCAATTAGGTACACTGAAATATTGCATGCAGCTATTTCATCTTTACTACATGTAGATAGCAGGTGCAGCCCTATGAAAAGGGTCCCATGCTTTGTGAAGCCTTGGATAGCAGCTGCTGTGTAATGTACTGTAAATATCCGTGTCCTGCAATGCAATGCTCAACAGTCAAGGGATATGAAGGAAGAGCTGCTCTTTGACAAAAAAATCATTAGGGATGAGCAGAGTCACAGAATAAGGAAACTCTGACCACTACTAATGCCGCATACAAACAAGTGGATTTTCCGTTGGAAAAAACTTGGATGTTTTTTCCAACGGAATTCTGCTCAAGCTTGGCTTGCATACACACGGTCACACAAAAGTTCTATGACCTTTCGACCGTCAAGAACGCGGTGACGTACAACACTACGAAGAGCCAAGAAAATGAAGTTCAATGCTTCCAAGCATGCATCAAATTGTTTCCGAGTAGGAATTTTACGTGTTGGAATTTGTACAGACGATCAGAATTTCGGATCAGAACTTTTTCGGACAGAAAAATAGAGAACCTGCTCTCAACCTTTTGCTGGCGGGAATTCCGCCAGCAAAAGTCTGATGGAGCATACACACGGTCGGAATTTCCGATCAAAAGCTCTCATTGAACTTTTGCTGGGGGGAATTTCTGATCGTGTGTACGGGGCATTAGACCTGTTTATGATTACTATGACATTGCAGCCAACGTACAACACTGTATGGCACAAACATAGAAACATTTGTTTTTACCTAATGCCACAGACAAAGGAGTATTATATTAATTCCATAGAAATGAAGTTCGGGGAGAGGGTGTCAAACTGCTGCTGGAGAAGAAAAGTGTAGGTAAAAGTTGGATGACTGTGGATGACTGTGGATGACTGTGGAATGATTTAAGCTGACCTAATGTGGTGGGGAAAGGGGAGTGAATAGGGAATCACAGGCCTGGGACACAGGCCTTAGTTTTGTGTTATAAATCAACAATAAGTTATATAAATTACAATATGTCCATCTTTTTTTTCATATATATATATGTATAAATAAAATTTGTCAGGGTTGGGTGAATTTTACCCATGGGTTCTGGAGCTCTTGGCAGGTTGTAAGCCATAACTGACTATGGTGTCCTTTTATGAAACTGAGATCAGCTGCGATCCCAAGTCTCACAGCTGATCTCAGGTCTTTACCTGTGTATGAAACTGAGGTAATCAGATGAGAACATGTTCTCCACTGATTACCTCAGCACAGTGAGAATCTGTAACTGACTGTCACAGAAACGGCCAGTGTATGAAGGTGCGATCTCAGCACCTCACTGGCGATCTGTGACAGGATTCCCACTTTCTGATTCACCATCTCAGAGGTGGAGAATCAGAGAGAGAAGCGGGAAGCTGCCTCAGTATTCTGGAGAAAGCAGGAAGTCTTTTGACTTCCTTCTTTCACTCAGGAGCAGCCATACCGTGAGAGAACATCTTCCCCACCATTACACACCCCAAAACAAGCAGGTTAGCAATCTAAAGTGTATATATATGTATATATATATATATAGATAGATAGATAGATAGATAGATAGATAGATAGATAGATAGATAGATAGAGAAATATCTATATTTCTCTATCTATCTATCTATCTATCTATCTATCTATATATATATATATATATATATATATATATATATATAAATAGATAGATAGATATACACATACACATTGAAATAAACACACACACACACACACACATATATATATATATGCTATATGCTATGATATATATATATATATATATAGACAGATATAAATATATATATATATATATATATATATATATACATATATATATATATATATTATTCTACCTGCATTTAAATGCTATTAATAATGTCATTTTTATATCATTTTTAATTTATTAGTAAATAAAATTTTGTAAACCCTGAAATATGGTTTTACCCATGGCATGTTCCATTAGGCTACTTTCACACTGAGGCGCTGGGCGTGCTGGCGGTAAAGCGGCGCTATATTTAGCGGCACTTTACCGTCGTTATAGCGGCGCTTTTCGAACGCTAGCGGGGCAGTTTTACCCCGCTAATGACTGAAATAGGGTTAAAACCGCCCGCAAAGCGCCACTGCAGCGGCGCTTTGCAGGGGGGGTTTGGAGCGCTGCCCCATTGTTTTCAATGGGAAGAGGCGCTTTAGGAGAGGTAAATACACAGCTCCTACAGCGCTCCAAAGATGCGGCTTGCACATTTTTGGACATTTTTCAGCATCCTGCAAGCGCTCCAGTGTGAAAGCCCGCGGCTGTTTGAAGGCGCTTTGCAGGCTCAGTGTATCAGCCTCACACTGGGGCAGTTTTCAGGCGGTACAGCGCTAAAAATAGCGCCTGTACACCACCTGAAAAAACCGGCCCCATTCACTCCAGTGTGAAAGCTGGCGGGCTTTCACACTGGAGCGGTGCGCTAGCAGGACGGCAAAAAAAGTCCTGCTAGCAGCATCTTTGGAGCGGGATAGGAGCGGTGTATTCACCGCTCCTATACCGCTCCTTCCCATTGATTTGAATGGGACACCGCGGTAATACCGCGGCAATACCGCCGCAAAGCGCCGCTACAGCGTCGCTCTGCGGGGGATTTTAACCCTTTTTTGGCCGTTTGTGGGGGGTAAAACCGCACCACGAGCGGCTGAATCTCGTGGGCAAAACAACGGTAAATATAGCGCTGCTTTACCGTCACGGCGGCTCCCGCCCCAGTGTGAAAGGGGCCTTAGTGCCTGCAAAGCGCCTCAGTGTGAAAGGGGCCTTACAGTAAGGCCCCTTTCACACTGGGCCTTTTCCAGGCGCTACAGCGCTAAAAGTAGCGCCTGAAAAAATCCGGCCCCTTTCACTCTGCTTTCACACTGGAGCGGTGCGCTAGCAGGACGGTCAAAAAAGTCCTGCTAGCAGCATCTTTGGAGCGGTGAAGGAGCAGTGTATTCATAATTCAAATTGAAATCAATGGGACAGCGCGGCAATACCGCCGGAAAAGCGCCGCTGCAGCAGCGCTTTGCGGGCGGTTTTACCTCTTTTTCTGCCGTTAGCGGGGGTTAAAACTGCACTGCTAGCGGCCGAAAACCGTCGCTAAAACGACAGTAAAGCAGCGCTAAATAAAGCGCTGCTTTACCACCGACGCCACTCCCGCCCCAGTGTGAAAGGGGTCTTATACAGGGATTTATCAATTATGAAATATATTTTATTTTAATTTATTAATAAATATTTATACTTGTATACTTTATTAAAATTATTTTTTAATGATTATAAATGTATTTTACATTTATATGAATGGTGTATAGCTGCATTACATATGTGGATTACATTAATTTACTATACACCATTCACATTTAAATAGGCACATGTGTGACATTTAAATATTGATAAAAACAATGTTTTATAATAATTAGGTTAATGTATATTGTGTAGGGGGAATTTAACTTTATTATTTTATTAATATGTAGGGGAATAATGTGTTAATTAGTGTTTAACTTTTGTATTTTAAATCGCCTCAGACTGTAATCCCGCTACATCTCGCGAGATTACAGTGTGAGGAGAATTTCTGAGGAGTTCCCGGCGTTTGTAGATCGCTTCTCAACTCAACATGAGAAGCGATCTACAGACCATCATAAACAGGCACTCAGGGGAGAGCGATCTCCCCGGAGAATGCCTGAGAAATGAATAGCGGTATTTTACCGCACTTTAATAAAAGGACACCATAGTGCTAAAGAATTGATGGAAGGGACTGATTCTGTTGCTTGTTCTCGGTGCCCCTGGCCATGATTATGTACTCTGTCCACCTTCATGCGATCCCTGGAAGTCTTATAGCCACATGACCGCCATGATTGGCTGTCATGGCAGTCACATGATCAGAAAAGTCCAGATCGCAAACGGCGATCGGTAAATTTTCATGAGCTAGGAGCGTGTAAAGCGCACGCTCTCAGCAAAGCACTGTCTGTGCTATTGCATGCAAATATGAGGCTGCTCTGTGCCAAGGCCCGGCCGCCGAGAGGCCACATATTTCCGTGCGCTCGGCATGAAGAGGTTAAGGATGTTTTTGGTATTTTTTTAAGGATGCAATGAGTTTCAAATGTTTTCTAAGGGATAGGGAAACTCCTTTCAAATTTGTTCGAACAAACAGCCTCTTTACTTTTTTTTTTTTTGGCACTCACACTGGTAAAATAATGTTGTGTTAAGCATATGGGTCTTAACATAAGTTATTAACACCATATCGTGCAGCCTTAATAGCAGATTAGAAATCATACAAGTAACATGCATGCAGCATATTGTTTTTAGGGCATTATATCTTGACATGATGTAAATGCTATAAATAAAACATATGTACTTTTGTTGATGCTTTGAAGAGCTGTTTCTAAAGAAAGGAAACGTTGAATTCTATGAAAGGATGATTGTCTTCTGACTTAAAATGCATTCATTTTTGGTAAATAGGCTTATTAACAAACATATCATGCCATAAATGTGCATTAAAATAGCATTAACAGCTTCAGTGTTTTATGCTCATACAAATTTTACGAATAAATAATGCAAGAGTTACTGACGAAATAACAAACGCTATCAATTAAAGATAATATATTTGCATACATTACTAAAGCAATACTTTATAAAAAAAAAAAAAAAAACAGCCTGCCCTCACCAGCACCACTCAAAAACTGAGCTACAGGTCTAATGTCCATGTATCAGGAACATTCCCTGGAATTCACAAGAATTGCGCAGTCGGATTTTGTAAAAGTGTTTTGCGTGCATTTAAAAAATGGCCCAGTGTATGCCAAATTCATATACCTGTCTAAAAATTGCACTAGAAAAATAGGATTTTAATCACTTGCCGACCAGCCGCCAATATACAGCAGCATTTTGGCTCTATTACGCAAATTGCCGTACTGGTATGGCGGTTCCTTTAATAGCTATAGCGGGTGCGTGCGTGTTGCCGGAGGCCATGTCCGCTGGCACCCCGCGATCACTCCTCAGAGAGCCAGAACAGGGATCTGTCAATGTAAACAAACAGATCCCTGTTCTGTCAGGGGAGTAGAGAGTGATTGTCTGTTCCTAGTGATCAGGAAAAGCGATCTCTCAGTACTCCCTGTCAGTACAATCCCCCACAGTTAGAATCACCTCTCTAGGGAACACTTGACCCCTTGATCGCCCCCTAGTGTTAACCCTTTCCCTGCCAGTGTGATTTCTATACAGCAATCAGTGCATTTTTATAGCACTGATTGCTGTATAAATGTCACTGTTCGCAAAAAAGTGTCAAAAGTGTCTGTCTGCTGCAATGTTGCAGTCCTGCTAAAAATCACTGATAACACCGCCATTTCTAGTAAAAAAATAATAATAATAAAAATGCCATAAATCTATCCCCTATTTTGTAGACGCTATAAGTTTTGCGCAAGCCAATCCATATACGCTTATTGCAATTTTTTGTACCAAAAAAATGTAGTAGCATACATATTGTCCTAAACTGATGAAGACATTTTCTTGGGATAGTTATTATTGCAAAAAGATAAAAATACATTTTTTTTTCAAAATTGTTGCTCTTTTTTGTATAGCGCAAAAAATAAAAACCACAGAGGTGATCAAATACCACCAAAAGAAAGCTCTATTTGTGGGAAAAAGGGACATCAATTTTGTTTGGGTACAGCCTCGCACGACCATGAAATTGTAAGTTAAAGTGACGCAGTGCCATATTGCAAAAAAGGGCCTGGTCATTAAGGAGGCTGAAGTGGTTAACTTAGCACATGTTTCTCTACACATGCAGAACACAGTTGCACCAGGGTCTCTCTCTGTACGCCAAAAGTGAGTTGGTCTTATTTAGTTCCACTTTCATAAGATACGAGCTGTCAGTATTTTATTTTAAATTTGGAGCAGTCATTGCACATTTTACAATCCAAAATTGGCTCATTTTTGAACTAGTTGAATATGGCACAGAAGTTGATGCCAGAATCAAAAGTGTCACAGCTGCTTCTTGAATTTGGCACAGCACATTAACAAGAGAGATTAAGGCCAAAAAAAATTGTGCACTTTACTATAATAGTACTATAGCTTTACTAAATTCCTCCCATTGTGCTACTTTAGCTTTATGCAGGTTGCATTGCCCATCTCACATGTATAGAGAGATTCAAAACTATTGGAAGCAGGGATATGCAAGTATAACAGGATTTTTGGGTCTTCTGCAGACCAGAGAGTATAAAGCCTCATACACACAATTGGATTTTCCGCAGACAAAACCTTGGACTTTTGTCCAAAGGCGTGTACTTGTATTTTGTCTTGCATACAAGCGGTAAGGAATAATCGGCCAACAAACATGAACGTAGTGACGTACTACATGGTTTTTCAGCTCTTTAGCGACACCCTTTGGGCTCCTTCAGCTAATGTTGTTTTAGTAGAAGTTTGGTGAGTGTTGATTCGCACTTTTCATTTCATGCTTTTCATTTAACGCTTTTCAGTTCATTTCTGAATGGCCATTCATCAACCAGACATGTTGCGGAATCGGAGGAGATAACGTGTTATTTATTATTGGCCTTGGAGTTATTTATTTGACCCCAGTCCAGTCCAGGAACAGGAGGAGGAGGATTTATTGGACCAAAAATTGGTTGCTTTATTAATCGTGACCAATTATGTCATATGCCTTTGCTGCAGGAGCTCCAGGAAAATAATCCACATGATTTTCATAATTATCTCCGGATGACGGATCCCTGCTTTCACTAACTCTTGACATTGCTGACCCCCTATATTAACTGCTTCCGGACCAGCCGCCACAGTTTTACTGCGACATGTTGGCTCCCCTGCACGAAAACACGTAACTATACATTGGCACAGTGGGGGTGCCGATGCTCGTGGCCAACAGCCGCATTGACTGACTGCCCCGAGCGATCGTGAGCTGGAGACACCGAACAGGGACGAGTGTGTAAACACAGACTTCCCTGTTCTATTCTGACAGGAGAGACAGATCGTGTGTTCTTATTAGCTAGGAACCACGATCTGTCACTTCCTGTAGTTAGTCCCTCACCCTTCAGTTAAAATCACCCCCCCAGGGAACACAGTTAACCCCTTCACCGCCCCCTAATGTTAACCCTTTCACTGCCAGTGACATTTTTACAGTAATCAATGCATTTTTAATCGCACTGATCGCTGTATTAATGCCAATGGTTCCAAAAATGTGTCAAAATTGTTCGATGTGCCCGCCATAATGTTGCAGTCATGATAAAAATCAGATCGCTGCCATTACTAGTAAAAAAAATTACAATAATAAAAAAACGATAAATCTATCCACTATTTTGTAGACCCTATAACTTTTGCACAAACCAATCAATATACGATTATTGCATTTTTGTTACCAAAAATATGTAGAAGAATACGTATCGGCCTAAATTTTATAAAAACAATTTTTTATATTTTTTGGGGAAATTTGTTATAGCAAAAATTAAAAAATAATGCGTTATTGGTCTCTTCTGTCATAAATGCTTCTTCCTGTCTGTCAGCCTTTATGAGCCACACATGCACAGCTTTCGGCTGGGTTCACACTGTTGTGCGGAGCGGCTCACAGCAGGGG
Source organism: Lithobates sylvaticus (assembly GCA_028564925.1). Classification (NCBI taxonomy): domain Eukaryota; kingdom Metazoa; phylum Chordata; class Amphibia; order Anura; family Ranidae; genus Lithobates; species Lithobates sylvaticus. The sequence continues at coordinate 455,406,851 of CM053027.1, read as the reverse complement.
TCCGGTGCATCCCTGTTCACCGTTTCAGGTCCGGTTTCGGTCCGAATTTTTGGCGGAATTCACACCTTCCCGGAGTTATGTGAACTGGCTCCATAGAGAGACCGTCACAGTCTCCTGACATGCAAATTGGATGCAGAGAAAACCCACATCCAATTCGCAATAATGTGAACCCAGCCTTAGTGTACATTTACAGCACTGTGTGACTGACATCATCCTGGTCTAGCCAATAAAGTGGCTAAAGAGTCAAAAGGCCGGAAGGAAACCTGGGAAAAGATGGCAGAGCCTGTGAAGCACACGGAAGCACAGACACCACAGCATTGGAGGGGATTACTCATACTGGCCCATTATGGCTTAAAGCTCCTGGGGTCCAATTATGAAAAAAAGGAAGACGTTTAATACCACTTTAATATGCTAGAAAATATGAAAGACAAGCATGTAAAAGTATAATTGTAAACTAAAATTGACTTATGTAAATACTGCAGTAATAATTCAAAATATATATTACTGACACTTACTTTCCTTTTAAAATGTGAATTTCCCTAATTGGATTATTTCTGTTGCTTTGAATTTGCAGAATATGTGCATATATAATATTTCTGATGCTTCTCAGATATTATAAACATTTAGAATACCCATCATAGATTGGTAGAAATGTTTAAACAAGAACTAAATTATCTTTTTTAATGCAAACACTCTGAAATTGCAAGTTTAAATAGTGTATGCATGGATACTTGCATACCTGTGTTACCCTTTGCATTATCCGTATTTCATATTATTCTTTACAGTTCTCTAAAGGTACTGTTTGCATTATGTGCTAGGAATGGAACATAATAGAGTAATAAAGTGTCTTTATCATCACCCTAATCAATCATTTCTCCTGTTACTTTATTAGATACTTACCCATTATAGTAAATGCTTCTGTCAAGAAAATAAAAAGGCAGATCACAGGGTGGGACTGGGAGAGGCCCCATTTTAATTTTTTAGGCTACTTTCGCACTGAGGCAGTTTTCAGGCATTTTAGCACTAAAAATAGTGCCCGTAAAGCACCTGAAAACTGCCTCTTATGCCTCCCCAGTGTGAAAAAAGATTTCACACTTGGGCAGTGCGCTTGCGGGATGAGAGAAAAAGTCCTGCAAGCAGCATCTTTTGGGGTGGTTTGGCAGTGCTTTATACAGCGCTCTTACACCCCTCCTGCCCATTGGAATCGCAACACGGGCACTTTTAACCCTTTCTTCAGCCACTAGCGGGAGCGCCTGAAAAGTGACACTTAAACAGCGGTAAAGCGCCGCAAAAACTAGCTTACGGACCTGCCGTCCCAGCGTTAAAGGGGCCTTAGAGAAGTGCTCGACCCCTTATGCAAATATTTAGTCACAAACAAGTGCAGCGCTCTTCTTCAATAAAGTGCATTCAAATTATAGTGCATAAATAAATATCTGAACAGTGTAAAAATCATATATATATATATATATATATATATATATATATATATATATATATAATACATTTACGTGATCATGCTGGCACTAGGTGAAGTTGTGTATGCAAGAGGATTGTATTGTGAAATGCTTTTTTTTTACTTCTAAAATGTGAGTGGACTTTTATATGGAAATAAATACTTTTTATTAGCGATTTGCACTATGTTTCTTTCCTCTTGCCTCCGATATGATTGACACCATGCTGAGAGCTGCTGAAAGCTACAGATTTGGAGTGTACAGCCAGTGGGAGAGGTGCCACTTAACACTGCAAAGCGCATTTATAGACCTCCTGTAATTAGTGAGGTCCATTCAAGCAGGTGAGAAGACACCTATAGGAGGGGTGAAGGGCACTGTGGTGATCAGAGGCAATTACTGAAGAGCTGTTGGTGTATGGGACTACACTTTTTTCCACTGACATTGAATCATTTATAAATGGACTGTATATATATTAAAAAAGGATAGATGGGCTTAAATTTATTTTATATAGATGATTTTTACACTGTTTTCAGATATTTATGTATGCACTTTGTTGAAGGACAGCGCTGCATTTTTTTGTGACTATATATTTATTGCATTTTGTACAGGTGGTTGGAGGCATAGTGGTGCTAGCTTCTTCCTATACTGTAGTATATAGAGTTGAGTAATAGGTGATTTATACATAAGAATAGCGCAGAATGTTTTTCACATTTATATATCTTATGCAAATATTGCACAAACTGACATAATAAGAGGAAGGTGTGGAACGTTTATGACCTCTGGGATGTGCAACTTGCAGAGCTCAAACCAAGAGCTTATGGAAAACTCCAAGTCTTATGCTCCATACACACGATCAGACTTTCCGTCGGAAAAATCTTGGATGTTTTTTCTGACAGAAAAATAGAGAACCTGCTCTCTATCTTTTTATGGCAGAAATTCCGCCAGCAAAGTCCGATGGAGCATACATGCGGTCGGAAGTTCCAACCAAAGGCTCACATCGGACATTTGCTGGGCGAATTTCCGATCGTGTGTACGGGGCATTACACTGGAAAAGTTAAAACAAACAGGTTTTGCAAGTGAAGATATTTTTTAATTTACAATTTCAGAGTATTTGCATTAAAAATAAACTTTAGTTTTACTTTAACCACTTGCCGACCGGGTCATAGCCGATCTTTCAAAATGTGAGAGCACCGAAAGCTGAAAATTGGTCTGGTTAGGAAGGGGGTTTAAGTGGCCAGTTGTCAAGTGGTTAAATATATATATTATTTTAAAATAAAAACCATGTTGTGTTTTTTATGGAAATTTGTATTTAAAGCGGAGGTTCACACATAAATTGAACCTCCGCTTTTCGGAACCCTCCCCCCCTCCGGTGTCACATTTGGCACCTTTCAGGGGGTCTAAGACAGGTATTTGCATAGAGCATAGACTCTCACAGGATTCTACGCCTCTTCCCGTTCCCCCCGCGCTGTCTTCTGGGACACACACGGGCAACTCGCGCATGCGCAATAGGGAACCCGGGAAGTGAAGCTGCAAGGCTTCGTTTCCTGATTTCCTTACCGAAGATGGCTGCGGCAGCATCCGAGGAACGAGGGACGGTTCGGCCTCAGGTGCCGGCATTGCTGGACCCTGGGACAGGTAAGTGTCCTTATTTTAAAAGTCAGCAGCTGCAGTATTTGTAGCTGCTGACTTTGAAAAGAAAAATAATTTGCGGGACTTCCGCTTTAAGAATGGTAGCATGTTGCAAAAAGCTAACTTGAATTTCAGGTCTACTGGACCTTTAGGGACTTCTTCATGTTTGTGTTTTATTTTTATTTTTTCTAGTGGTGCTTTTCCTCAGATTTTTGACAGAGTGTGTAAATTTACACTGTTGCTGTGCAATAACAGACACACGAACAGAGTGCTAATGCTGCTTATGTCCTTGTATAACTCTATGGCTATGATAATAGATTTTCTGCTTTTCCCAGAAGTCCATTTCTAGCAAACTGCTAAACTGCAAGTGAACTAAAGAGATACCAGTTAGTCTGCCAATGCATTATGATTTTAATTTGATTTTGGCAGCATGTTTAAAAAACATGGGGAAATATTTCCCAAAATTGTTAGCGTTGTAGGCTGTATTGTATAAGCAATACATTACTTTGAATGATCCTGATTTAATATTGGGCATAGTCCTGGCCTGCTTATTTAGTATTTTTTTGACAGAATTCTTTTTTTTTTATCAATAATTAGAAAAAAATGGAGGTGCAGATACCTTCTTCCTCTGCCTTTATCATTTTTTGTAGATAAATACAGTAAACATATACAAATATAAATGCATGCACACATCAATATCAGATCATAGGTTATGGGTTTGGAAAATTAAAGTGATTGTAAAGGCAATCATTTTTTTCTTTACCTTAATCCATTCTCTGCAGTAAGATAAAATAACCTCCTGTAATCAGCAACCCATTAAATACTTAACTGAGCGAGATCTCGATTCAGCACTGTGCCCGAGAGCAGCACTGTCCTATCTCTCTCTCGTCACTGGACATGAAGGCAGCAGTGGTAGCCAATGGCTTCAGATGCTGTCAATCAAATCCTATGAAGATGGAGTGGGTGCAGGGCCAAGCCATGCTGTATGTGTCAATAGACGCACACATCCTGGTTTGAGATCAAGCTCACACGAGTGTCCCCATAGCAAGTGGCTTTCGGTGGGGGCTCTCAGAAGGGAGGAGAAGCTAGGAGTGATGGCAGGGGACACCAAAAGAGAAGGTTCAGGACTGATCTGTGCAAAACCATTTGTAATATTTAAAAAAAAAAAAAGAATCTTTAGAAACAATTAAACTAATGGGGCAGTTAGTTTTCATAAGGGCCACCTACTAGATTGACCTGATGGTGGTAATAAAGAACCCTGTGCATCTCAACAATGGACTTTTTTTTAAGGAAAAACATATTTTATTATCTTTTTAACGATTCTCTAGAAAATCTCACCATCCCAGTGCTGACTGGCATGCAGGTTATAATAAATATAGCAGAGGTCCTGTTCACCTATGGCAGAACAGAAGCCCTGTACATTTGTGAACCACGTTATCAATAATCAGCTTTCCTCAAAAGCCCAATATGATGCTTGAGCTATGTAGAGGTACCCTAGGGTGCAAATATCAGCATTTCAGACCATATCTGGTGCTTGTTGTCACACACGCTTGAGGAATAAATCTGTCCCTCTACTTAAAAGGAACATAACTGATTTACCATCTTAGTCTTACTGTATATTCACGTTGCATATTACAGTGATCCTGATTCACTAAAGAAATTGAGCATGTTCACTTTGCAAAGGGATTTTTTCCTTTGCAAGGGAATTTTCTTAGTAAATGCGTTGAAAATATCACATTGCAAATAATACCCAATAATATGTACAATTAAATAAAAAATAAACAGGGTGTTTGGTTGCACATAGTTGCATTATTGAAATTAGCTCAGCATCCCCACATTCATTAAGCTAAGTGGAAATTCAACTGTGCAAAGTGAACATGCTCAATTTCTTTTGTAAATCAGGGTCAGTAAGCCTGATATGCTAAAAGAGTTGAGAATCTTTAAGAAGCTGTGCAAAAATTATCTAATCATGTGAAAAGAGAATTCCTGTTTACCTATTTAATCTGCACATGATTGTATAATCAAAGTGAATATGAAGACATTATACACTCCTTTAGTAAATTTGCCCAAGTGTGTTGTGTTCCAGCACACTTAGACCTGGGAAGCTGCCTAACACCCATCATGTTCCATGAGATATCTACTCATGTATGCCTAGTCTAAGGTAACCATTATTGATCGGCGTATAACATGCGCCGGCATATAACACGCACCCCAATTTAAGTGGAAGTTTTAGGAAAAAAACTTTTTTTCAAATAAACCACTTTGAAGCAAAATAATGGTCAGTGCCAATCAATGCAGCCTGATTAGTGCCCATCTGCAGCCTCAATGCAGCCTGATGCCCATCTGCAGCCTCAACGCAGCCTATGTGACCATCTGCAGCCTGATCTGTGCCCATCCAATGCAGCCTGATGCCCATCTGCAGTCTCTATGCAGCCTCTGTGCCCATCTGCAGCCTGATCTGTGCCCATCCAATGCAGCCTGATGCCCATCTGCAGCTTCTATGCAGCCTCTGTGCCCATCTGCAGCCTGATCTGCAGCCATCCAATGCAACCTGATGCCTATCTGCAGCCTCACCATATCTTATGCAGTGCAGGAAATCAGGAGGGGGATGGGCGCCACCAGAATCACTGAGCCATCATCTTCTGTTTACAGTACTCGGGTCTCACACACCCACGTCCCACCTCCACCATAGCCATTGGATCAGTTCCTGTCATTGACAGAACACTGGTCCAATGCCGGTGGCAGAGGCAGGACGTGTGTGTGTGACGTCAGAGCCAAGTAAACAAGACATGACGGCTCAGTGATTCTGGCGGCACTCGTGAACAAGACATGGCGGCTCAGTGATTCCGGCGGCACTCGTGAACAAGACATGATGGCTCTGTGATTCATTTATATATAAAATCAAGGATGACTATTTTATTTAATGCAATATTTACATAGAACTTCCACTGTAGCACATCCGCATATTGTAAAACATCCCAAGAAAATAGAGGAAAATTACTGTTACTCCATAAAGCCAGATTTTAAATGTACACCATGAGGCAGCCAAAGTAATACCACACTTAGGTAGGGCTGGGCTGCTGCCTCCCCTAGGTTCTCCACTAGTGCAGCACCAGATGAATTAATGTATATATATGCAGGGATATTAATAAAAATTAAATTAATCCATATATATGGCTGGAGCCCATGTGTTTAATCTAAAAAGTGTTGATGCATCCAAAAAAACACTCTGATGCCCAAGTGGCAATAGGTACTGTGTTGCCACTGAGTTGTGGCTACACAGTGGTGTCCCACCACACAATGCCAGTAATATATAATTGATGTGTACAGTTACACGTATCTCCACATACTATACTGGTAATTAACCAATTACATGTGCACTACATAGTACATACAAAACAACTTCACAACAAAATTTGTTTGCTCCAGTATTTCGTTGGTAATTTGTAGAGCTCTAAATATATCACCATGAACAAAGTCCCAAATAGGTAGTGCCTCTAAATATATATTCAAACGTGAAAAAATAATTGATGATTCATTGAAAAAACATCCATATTAGTTTACATCCGAAAATGATAATATAGAAAAAACTTTTTATATTTGAGGAAAAGTTCGTGACAACAGTTCTTTCTGAAAGAATGTGATAATTCACTCCTGCTGGAATCGTGTGACAACCATCACCACAGAATTCTTCTTACACCCAAAGTGAAAACCAAGAAAATTTGGCTGGCCGCTTACCAGATGTAGTTGATTGCTTTAAATAAAAAACAATCAGATGTGCTTATACAGGATTGTGCCTGTTCACAGAAACACCCGTACTCAAGGCAACTCTTCCTCCTCACAGATCAGCTCAATTATAATGGATACATAGGTGGGAGCAGAAAGAGAACAAACCGCATAGCCCCCCTGAAGACGTGACATCACGAAACGTGCATCGGAGGCGGTACCTGATCACTATCCTATACGCAGGACTTCCTGTTTGACTGGCTCAGAGGCAGCAGCGAGTGGAACGCACGCTGGAGCTCAGCGGGAAAACCATAAGGGAACGATTCTCCTATCTATTTTTATACTAAGCAAGCAGCCCCAGTGCCGGGCAGGCACCGAGGAATGTAAGTAGCCATTTGGCTTCTGTATTTTATATTCAGTTTTAATAAAACAAGATTACGCTATGAGGTGTGTTCTCTTTCTGCTCCCACCTATGTATCCATTATAATTGAGCTGATCTGTGAGGAGGAAGAGTTGCCTTGAGTACGGGTGTTTCTGTGGACAGGCACAATCCTGTATAAGCACATCTGATTGTTTTTTATTTAAAGCAATCAACTACATCTGGTAAGCGGCCAGCCACATTTTCTTGGTTTTCACTTTGGGTGTAAGAAGAATTCTGTGGTGATGGTTGTCACGCGATTCCAGCAGGAGTGAATTATCACATTCTTTCAGAAAGAACTGTTGTCACAAACTTTTCCTCAAATATAAAAAGTTTTTTCTATATTATCATTTTCGGATGTAAACTAATATGGATGTTTTTTCAATGAATTATCAATTATTTTTTCACGTTTGAATATATATTTAGAGGCACTACCTATTTGGGACTTTGTTCATGGTGATATATTTAGAGCTCTACAAATTACCAACGAAATACTGGAGCGAACAAATTTTGTTGTGAAGTTGTTTTGTATGTACTATGTAGTGCACATGTAATTGGTTAATTACCAGTATAGTATGTGGAGATACGTGTAACTGTACACATCAATTATATATTACTGGCATTGTGTGGTGGGACACCACTGTGTAGCCACAACTCAGTGGCAACACAGTACCTATTGCCACTTGGGCATCAGAGTGTTTTTTTGGATGCATCAACACTTTTTAGAATAAACACATGGGCTCCAGCCATATATATGGATTAATTACATTTTTATTAATATCAGCAGGCTAGTTTTTCACAATTTTTGGAAAACAAGATTTTCTAGTACCACACTTTAGGCACAATTTACTCATTAATAGGCAGATCACTCAAACAATACAAATAGAGGGTACTATTCTCTACTTATGTAATACACGTATTTAATTTTGTTAAGTTTGTGTACACAAATTAGCGCCCCTACTACACCACATAACCATCTTCATAAAATCACGCGATTTTCATAGGGAGCGGCTTTATACTTTTATTATTAAATTGCACTTCATTTCGCAAATTTATTTGCAAATATTGCACATTTATACTTTTAGAAATATTGGTGGCTACAGTTTACTAATATTTGGTTCTAAACATACTCCAAGCGCGGGGTTGCAATAACCATACTAAGTGTTCGTTTATATCCCAAATATGCAGGGATAGATGGTACTGCCCTATCACCTGGAGAGTGACCCCCAGTGTTAACTAGCAGTTGCAGATGTAAGTCCTAAATGGACCACTTGGTGGTGTGGACTGGGGTAATACGTACCACTATCTTTCCCCTGGGAAGTGACCTTCAAGAGGAGTGTGTGTATTGGGAACTACCTATGTATGAAAGGTTGTGTCCATATGTATATACAGTATCTCACAAAAGTGAGTACACCCTCACATTTTTGTAAATATTTTATTATATCTTTTCATGTGACAACACTGAAGAAATTACACTTTGCTACAACTTAAAGTAGTGAGTTTACAGCTTGTATAACAGTGTCAAATTGCTGTCCCTTCAAAATAATTCAACACACAGCCATTAATGTCTAAACTGCTAGCAACAAAACTGAGAACACCCCTAAGTGAAAATTTCCAAATTGGACCCAATTAGCCATTTTCCCTCTTCGGGGGGTCATGTGACTCCTTAGTGTTACAAGGTCTCCGGTATGAATGGGGAGCAGGTGTGTTAAATTTGGTGTTATCGCTTTCACTCTCTCATACTGGTCACTGGAAGTTCAACATGCCACCTCATGGCAAAAAAATTGTTACTCTACATAAAGATGACCTAGACTATAAGAAGATTACCAAAACCCTGAAACTGATCTGCAGCACAGTGGCCAAGAACCTACAGCGGTTTAAAAGGACAAGTTCCACTCAGAGCAGGCCTCGCCATGGTCAACCAAAGAAGTTGAGTGCATATACTCAGTGTCATATCCAGAGGCTGTCTTTGGGAAATAGACATATGAGTGCTGCCAGCATTGCTGCAGAGGTTGAAGGGGTGGGGGGTCAGCCTGTCAATGATCAGACCATATGACGCACACTGCTTTAAATTGGTCTGCATGGCTGTCTTCCCAGAAGGAAGTCTCTTCTAAAGATGATGCACAAGAAAACCCACAAACAGTTTGCTGAAGACAAGCAAACTAAGGACAAGGATTACTGGAACCATGTCCTCTGGTCTGATGAGACCAAGATAAACTTATTTGGTTTAGATGGTGTCAAGCGTGTGTGGCGGCAACCAGGTTAGGAGTACAAAGACAAGTGTGTCTTGCCTACAGTCATGCATGGTGGTGGGAGTGTCATGGTCTGGGGCTGCATGAGTGCTGCCGGCACTGGGGAGCTACAGTTCACTGAGGGAACCATTAATACCAACATGTACTGTGACATACTGAAGCAGAGCATGATCCCCTCCCTTCAGAGACTGGGCCGCAAGGCAGTATTCCAACATGATAACGTCCCCAAACACACCTCCAAGACGACCACTGCTTTGCTAAAGAAGCTGAGGGTAAAGGTGATAGACTGGCCAAGCATGTCTCCAGACATAAACCCTATTAAGCATATGTGGGGCATCCTCAAATGTAGGGGGAGGAGCGCAAGGTCTCTAACATCCACCAGCTCTGTAAAGTCATCATGGAGAAGTGGAAGAGGACTCCAGTAGAAACCTATGAAGCTCTGGTGAACTCCATGCCCAAGAGAGTTAAGGCAGTGCTGGAAAATGATGGTGGCAACACAAAATATTGACACTTTGGGCCCAATTTGGACATTTTCACTTAGGGGTGTACTCACTTTTGTTGCTAGGCTGTGTGTTGAGTTATTTTGAGGGGACAGCAAATTTACACTGTTACACAAGCTGTAGACTCACTACTTTACATTGTAGCAAAGTGTAATTTCTTCAGTGTTGTCACATGAAAAAGATTGCATAAAATATTTACAAAAATGTGATGGGTGTACTCACTTTTGTGAGACACTGTATATATATATAACACCCACCATAAAATAATTGTGATATCAGGGAGGAAGGATTATTAATTGTGTAAGTTATTTCTACCAACAAGCCCATGTTAAAGTGCTAATATCTAAGGTGACCTATACCTCCCCACCTATATAAAAAAGTGCATGTTACATTGAAGGTTATTTAAATTGTGAAAAATATTTATATATATATATATATATATAAATATATATAGACTCCACGTATGAAATGATAAATCATAAAACATGTCATTTATTTACAGCATTGTTTAACATATGTCAGGAATCTCAAAGGAGCCAAAACATACAAAATATTTTTAAGAACATGTACATTTTCAGTACATAACACCATTCCTGAATAGGAACAGGATGCCTGCAAAGTTCAATAGTCAAATGTTTTCACAAATGCACATTGCAGTATGTAGCGGGGGACCTTTTCCCGTATTTACTGTTAATATGTTTTGTGGCCAGCCCCGCTTCCTCAGGATGGAATGGTTGTTTAACAGTACAATGACCAGGTGATTCACTAACTGTGCAATAGTCTCCCAGGTGGACACAGAGGCATACAGGGGCCACAGTGCTTGAAAACCAGGGGAAGGCAGATCTCATAGGTGAGGAGAGGAAATGAGAGGAGAGTGAAGCGTTTGAGATGGCACTCATCCAAGGGGGTTCAGATAATTTCCCTTCCAGATCCAATGTCCAAGCACCCCAAGACCAACCCAATAGTCAGAGTCCAATTTATTCTATATCCTATATAAGGTGTAGAGGGGGAATTGTACTCCTTATTCAGGCATAAGCAGCCTACCTGCTGAGTCTCCTTCCCTTATATATGCAAGTCCACCTACACATTGCAAAGTATGTATGGTATATATTCTGTAGTAATGAATCATCAGCAGTATCATGGTTTTATGGAAGATTTTATTTAATACTAGCATCTCTAAAGGTATCAAAGACAATACGATGACAATGCTCACATTGAATGCAATACATAGGGGTTATTTACTAAAGGTATATCCACTTTGCACTACAAGTGCACTGCAAGAGCACTTGGAAGTTCAGTCATTGTAGATCTGAGGGGGACATGCAAGGAAAACAAAAAACAGCATTTTTGCTTGCACATGATTGGATGATAAAATAAGCAGAGCTTCCCCTCATTTCAGAGCTTTCCCTCAGACCTACAACGATTTACAGCGACTGCACTTCCAAGTGCACTTCCAAGTGCACTTTCAGTGCACTTGTAGTGCAAAGTGGATTTGCCTTTAGTAAATCAACCCCATAATTTCACTAATTCTAAACACTGAAAGAAGCAAAATGTACTTTTATTTTTTACTTAAAGCGATTATGCACTCTGTATAATTTTTTTTTTTTTTTGGGACGGAATATAAAGGATGCTTACCTTTATTGGGGGACTCACCTGTTCCATCTTCCATCTCGATCGCCGCCGGTTTTCGTCCGATGAAGTTCCTCGTCTTCTTCTTTTGTGCTGGGGGCCATCTTGCCTGTGGGCATGTGAAACACCCACAGGAACTTTAGATGGCCCAGCATGCACCGCTGTTACTCGCGCAGGAACGGCACATCTGCCGACATCTCACGAGATTTCGGCAGATGTGGCCGAAATCTCGGGAGATTTCGGAAGATGTGGCCGAAATCTCGCGAGATTTCGGAAGATGCCCACACTGACTCCTGGGATCAATGACACCAGATCCCAGGAGACAGTGCGGCGTGACGACGATCGACGCAGAGACCCCGCCCGCCGCGGCAGAGAGAGAAGACCGGAAGTCATCAATTACAAGGTAAGTAAAAAAAAAAAAAAAAAAAAAAAAAAACATTTCATTTAGTACTCTTTGCCTGATTTGGAAGGCAAAGAGATTTACTAAATGAAATGGGTGCAGAACCGCTTTAATTTACTGAAACTGCCTTAGTATGTGATGGATTCTGCAATATTTTCCTGAAAATGCCTTTAAATGTTGAACAGACTTAAATGACCTATTGAAAGGTCTGTAGACAGCAAGTCAAACACCAGCATTTACTGAAAAAATACATATTTTTAAGAGAGCATTTCCTCTTTGGTTCTTAGAGCAGCTTTGATTAAATAGGACATGGACTCAGCAAGGCATTAAAAGGATTTCACAGGTGTGCAAGCCCATTTTCTCTCCAAAGTTTCTACTACTGTTCATGCACAAATATATTGAGCTTGCTAACAGTGGATCTTTATTGAGAATACTAGATTCTAACGATATAGATGGCAGTTCTCTTACTGTGGGAGATAGCTTTTGAGACCTTTACACGTCCTCTAATGCCAGTACTGTCTATAATATTTCCCTATCTTCTTTTGTCATTTTTAGCAGCACACATGTGGTGAACATTTCATCACATTTTCTCAGTGGAAAATGGAACCATCAGAGCCATCATAGATAGTTCCCATCAAGCTGAAAAGCCCAGACCCATATTTTGTCATTCAACACAATACAGTCTCCATGGCACCCTGCTTCAGCTCAGGGGCTGCATGTGGCTCTTTGGAACTTATGTTGTGGCCTTCAAAGCAGACATTAGTCTGTGTTTTTGTTACTCAGGTGCTTACTCAAATCAGTTAAGGAAAATATTCTTTAGATTGGATTCTAGTGATTAATAAAACTTGGCTTCATTTTTATACTGTCTTACTTGTTTCTGTACTGTATATCTCTTTTTTTATATATTTTTTTCTCTGATCTTTTAGAAGAGATCTTGCAGTAGCACTAGTATTTTTTAAGTGAGCTGTAAGGACACAAATGTGGCAGTATGTATTTTTCAAGCAACTTTAATAGTAGTAAACTAGGAGTCAAATGTTATGTGTTTCTAGTCTATGATTGTCTCCTAAGGTTTGTACTCAGTCTTCAACAACCACTATAGCATGTTTTCACCACTGCAGTGCACAAGGCAAATTTCATTGTCTATGCTGTGGTTGGCATTGGTGAAGGCTTTACGGTGCAGCACAACACATAATAGTATGAACAGGCCCTAGAATTCTGACATGCTTGATATGTTTAGGTGCTATATTTGCTTTTTAATCAAGATGACAACCTACATATTTTGCAAAGTTGCATGTCCTCCATAGATATTTCCGACTTACCAATATATGGGATTTTTAAAGTCTTGCTGTGACCCCAGGAGCTATGCTGATTGAGCCACCAAAGTCAGATGGGTCAAAAGAAAGTAGCGGTCCACTAAAAATGGGGAAAATTGATCTTTAGTACTTATAAAAACCAATTCCCTAAAATAATGGGGGTTAAGTCCCCCATGAAAATGGATGTTGCTCATGGGGGTGACATCTTCACTATTGTTACCAACCCTAGCAGTGGCCCTGTATATATACACTATTATATATATATTCTATTGTTACCAACCCTATGCAACAAAAAAAAGGATTTAAAAATTGTGTCCACAGAATGTGAGAGCTATAAAAAATGGATGAAGGAATCTTCCTCCCCCTGAAACATTGTATTCTGACAGCAGAGACTCTCTGCCAATTGACTTCAGGTTCTAATCAATTATAGTTTTCCCTCATGGATGAGGGCCACATCAGATCAAGATTCAACTGGTACCTTTTAAACCAGACAATTTCTGATTCATCTCTACCCACCCTAAGGATCTTCTAAGAATAAAGAATGCTTGAGATGGTTTATTAATAAATTTCCTAGGCAGAGCTGTAAGATAAATCGCATATAATCAGATTGGAAGATAAAGTGTACATGAACCAACACGAACCAAATGCAGGAGAAAAAGTGTATACGAAGAGATAAATTATAATGGCTCTTGCCTAGCGATGTTTCCTCTTGCTAAAGTTATGTTTAGGAGAATGCAGTTTATTTGTAGGGCTATAAAGTAAGGACACTTGAAAAGCACCAAATAAAAAAAAAAATGATTAACTAAGTCATGATACTGTAGGTGCAATGCTTAGACTCAACCTTGAATACCCTAGGTTATATAGGGGTAAAAATATAGACCCATATATTTATTTACTAATTTCCAAAAAAAATACATGGATCTACAGAGTTAGGGAATTCAGAGAAGAGTATGTACAGTAAATATGTACAATAATATGTACAATAAAGAAGCATACTAAAGATGGGTCCAAAACAGCTAGCAGAGAAGATGAAAGAAAAAAGGTAAAAAAATAGGTATTTGCAAAGAAGCTTAAACACTGTTTGGGACAGATAAGATTGGAGAATGAGAAGTAAGATAAAAGAATGTGATAGAAAAAAAAAAAAAAAAAAAACTGTAAATAGATTTATACATCTAAAGAAGTCAAGGGCATCTAAAAAACACTACAGAAGGTTAAGACATGAGTACAGAAGGTTAAGACATGAGTGCAAGAAGCTACACTGAAGAAGAAAAAGTATCAAAGAGCAAATTTAAGGGATATAGAGTAGCTAAAAAGAAACAGGCATGGCATGAAAGCTGAATTCAAACCTGGGCTCTCAATGTTTAAAAGTAAAAGTAAAACAGGAAATCTTTCTACAGATTGACGGGGAAAGTTAAAGCCCCACTCCAAGCAAAAACAATTTTTTTACTAGCCCTCCCTTCCAGCCCTCCTTTAACCCATACTGTAAATCTTCCTCCCACCCTTACCTTGTAAAATGAGATATACGCACTTATGTCCCCCATCCAAGTCCCATACCGTTGCTGTTTCCGGTAGGGGGGACCACTGATTCCACTCTGCAATGCCCCCTTGAGGTTACCAGTCCCCTGCTGTTCCCCTCTGATGATGTCCCCTCTTCTGGATCCTGAGGGTACCTTGCTGCAGCTCATCTAAGAAGACCCATCCAAGAGGACCCAAAACAGGAAGTAAACAGAATGGGAGAAGACTCTGGGCCAGATCCCCCTGTGACTGTGGCTACAGGTAAGGTAAAAGGGCATTTAGGATTATTATTTTTTTTCATTTGGTTATTAGTTAGAAGGGGATGGGTTTGAGAGGTGGGGTGGGTTTGAGAGGTGGGAAGGAGCAGGGTTTTATCCTAAAGTGGGGCTTTCAACAGGTGGACAGGCATGAATAATGAACTCTTTAATGGAAATGCAAATAATACAGTTGCTGAAACTAATACATTTGAGCATTCAGCACAACTATGGGTAAGAGAAAGCACCACCGCCTAAAAGGCATTCAGTTACCTATAAATTAACAATACTGTCTCTGGGTCCATGGTGTCCTGTTTTCAGCTCAGGGACTGCATGTGTTTCTTTGGAACTTATTTTGTGGCCTTCAGAGCAGACAGTAGTCTGTATTTAAATCAGTTAAAAAAAATATTCTAGTTATTAGTGGTTTCTTTTTTTATACTGTCTTACTTTTTTCTGTTCTGTATTTCTTTTTTTCCTCTGATCTTTAGGAAGAGACCTTGCAGTGGCACTAGTAATTTTTAAGTGGGCTGTAGGGACACAAATGTGGAAGCATGTATTTTTCAAGCAACTTTAATAGTAGTGAACTAGGAGTCTAATGTAATGTGTTTCTAGTCTATGATTGTCTCCTAAGGTGTGTACTCAGTCTCTCAGTTATTAATAATTTCCCTAGGCACAGCTGTACGATAAATCACAATACTCAGATTGGAAAATAAAGTGCACATGAACCAAATGCTGGGAAAAAAGTATATATGACGAGATAAATTATAATGGCTCTTGCCCAGCGGTGTTTCCTCTTGCTAAAGTTATGTTTAGGAGAATGCAGTTCATTCGTAGGGCTTTAAAGTAAGGGCACAGATAAAAAACAAAAACAGGTTAATTTGATTAACCAAGTTATGATAGATGCAATGATTAGATTCAACCTTGAATATCCTACATTATATAGGGGTACAAATATAGACCCATATATGTATTTACTAGTTTCCAAAATACATACATGGATCTACAGAGTTAGTGAATTCAAAGTAAAGGGTGTAAATATAAACAATAAAGAAAGTGTAAAGATTTGAGGCATACTGTACTAAAGATGTGTCCAAAATCGCTAGCAAAGAAGGTGAAAGAAAATGGTAAAACATAGGTTTGTGCAAAGAAGCTTAAACACTTTGGGACAGATATCAGATAAGGCATTGGAGAATGAGAAGCAAGAGAAAAGAATGTGATAGAAAAGAAAACGTAAATAGGCTGATACATCTAAAGAAGTCAAGGGCATCTAAAAAAACAATACAGAAGGTTAAGACATGAGGACAAGAAGCTACACTAAAGAAGAAAGAGTATCAAAGAGCAAATTTAAGAGATATAGAGCAGCTAAAAAGAAACAGGCATGGCATGAAAGCTGAATTCAAACCTGGGCTCTCAATGTTTAAAAGTAAAAAGGGAAACCTTTCTACAGATTGATGGGGAAGTTAAAGCCCCACTCCAGGCAAAAACTATTTTTTAACTAGCCCTTCCTTCCACCCCTCTTTTAACCAATACTGCTGCAGCTCGTCTAAGAGGACTCATCTAAGAGGACCCAAAACAAAAAGTAAACAAACAGAATGGGAGAAGACTTTGGGCCAGATCATCCTGTGATTGTGGCTACAGGTAAAGTAAAAGGGCATTTAGATTTCATTTGGTGATCAGTTAGAGTGGAATGGGTTGGAGAGGTGGGAAGGAGGAGGGTTTTATCCTGAAGTGGGGCTTTCAACAGGTGGACAGGCATGAACTTGAATGAAAATGCAAATAATACCATTGCTGAAACTAATAAAGCTGAGCACCCAGCACAACTTTGGTTAATAGAAAGCACCCCCACCGAAGAGGCATTCAATGATCTATAAATTAAGCACCCGTAAAAAAAATCAAAGCTGAGCTAACAAAACAGAAGATACATACCCTTGTTAAGAGGGTATGTGCAAAAGAAACTCTCCTTCTTTATAAAATCAGACACCTTAGAATGCCTCTTGTACTAGGTTTCACTTTGTTACCTTGGACTGACTTTCTCCATCTTCTTTTCTAAGCTGCTATCTTACTGTTCAATGAGGATTTATTTACAGGGTGCTCAGAATAGTGTCATAGCTATTGTCAAGACTTAGCCTTTAGGTCAGGGAAAGTCAGTAGTAAAATTAAAGTTAAATTACCATAAATAAGAAAGATTGTCTGTCTAATAAAGCATTATGAGGAATATTGTGGTGTCTACTGTTAGGCAGCATATAGATCACTAAGTTTTGTACATTCAATCAGAGGGTTGAACAAAAAATAATTTAATCCAATTCCCCCATCCACACACCTGAGGTGGATGAGGGAATCCTTCTGCTGTGTCATTGTATTCTGTCAGCAGGGAGTCCACAGTCAGAATACACTGAACAGCATTGCAGGCTATACCTTACAGCACTGATCAAGCAGAGAAAATCTGACAGGGTAGTTTTACAAAAAAGTCAATCAGTAGATCACCTTATGTACAACCACAGTGCCTATACATGGATTCAAATTTGGCCAGTGGATTTTGACTCATGTGTGGCCAGCTAGCACTTTTGAAAATGTCTGCAGTACAGGTTAACTTTAAGAAAATACACCTCTGAAATATTGAGACTATAGGAGAATACCTTGCACATAAAATTACATCAAAAAACATTAGTTGAATAGGAGCTAGGACAATTTAGGTAGACTTCAGGATGGGAGGGAAAACAATGAGGTAAACATTTTAAACGATCTATAAGTAAAGAATGGAGTTGGGCAAACAGTTTGAGCTGAGCAAAAGTTCAGGCCGAACCTTGCCTGCTAGCCCATTCGGCAATCACCCGATTTTGCAAGGCGCTCAGTGGGATGTTCATTCACTGAGCGCCCCACAATGCACTGCATGCTGTACACTGCATTCTAGGGCCCTAATTGGATGAAGCAAGTTAGCCCCAGTGATGAAGAGGATGGAGGGGGTGATGATGTTGAGGTCACTGATGCGACTTGGGTGCCGGATAGAGCAGAGGAGAAAAGTGAGGGAGAGGCACAACCCCAATGAGGCAGAATGTTCTCCAGAGGCAGCCATCATGGGACAGTGGAGAGCAGCCAACCTATCCCATCAGATTTTGGATTTGTTATCTCCCTGCCTACTTTTTAGTATATGTTGCATTTAACCTCCCACCATTCAGTCTGTGGACAAGGGCACCTAAAAGCCACACAAAAGGGATACAATTCTTCTCCTCACTCCTCACCTGTCTACCCCCACTATATCTCATGACCTCACAGGTCCTTGCAACACGTCTGCCAGCAGCACACCACCAGCTGTATAGCAACAAATTTCTCTGCCCCAACTGCTGCATTGAAAAAAATACACTTCTTGCCACCCACATGCCCAGTGTCTACATTCCAGCTTGTCCAATTTACCATCTGGTGGATTCTGCCCTCTTTCATGAATTTGCAGAATGTGCTGTACCACAATGGTAGGTTCCCAGTCGCTATTTATTTGCATGTAAGCCCATTCTAGCTCTGTACCAGCATGGGGAAGGTATTGTTGGGCAAGGCTGTCAGCAGCAAGGTCCACCTTACTTCTGACACGTGGTCCAGCATACATATTTTGTTCAAAACCCACTGGGTAACTCTGCCTGCAACTAGGAAGAATTAAGGACAGGACTCAGTGCTGGAGCTTGTTTTGCTGCCACGTTTCCATTCAGCTGCACTCCTCTGCAGAATTGTCCTATGAACCACCAGTACCCCCTAAGCATTCAAGGGGTTATTTAATGAGTTAGGCTAAAAGATGCCATGCAGTGCTTCAGCTGGTCTGTCTAGGGGACAGGAGCCACATTGGTGCAGAGATTATTTCAGCTCTGCAGGGGCAGGCCCAGAGGTGGTTCACACCATGGAAGCTTGAGCCAGGAATGATGGTGTGTGATAATGGCACTAACCTTTTGTCCCCTCCTCGACAAGGAAAGTTGACATATGTGCCATGCCAGGCACATGTCCTCAATTTGGTGGTGCTGCGTTTCTTAAACAGGTACCCAGGTTTGCAATATCTTCTAAGGCAAAAGAGTCTGTAGCCATTTCAGGTTGTTATACACAGCCCACGTTTGGTTGGCTGAAATTTAGCAGGAATTTCACCTGCCCATAAATCTCCTGATTTGTGACATGTCCACCAGGTGAAACTCAACTTTGCCAATGCTGCAGCGGCTGCACATTATGCAAAGGCCATCAGGGGACTTTTTTCCCTACGCCAGGTGAGGAGGTGAGCCATGACAATGCATGCATCAGTGACACAATACCTCTTGTGTCCCCTCCTCGACAAGGAGCATACTCCTGGAGCATACTCTGCATTGCATTATGGACAGGGCACTCAAGGCAGAGCAGTGGGAGGAAGAGGAGGACTTCCTTTCCTCTCAAGGCCCGCTTTATGCAGACACCATTCTTGCGATACCACAGAACACACAAGAGGAGAGGGAGGAGGAGGCAGTTTTGGAGGCAGTGAAGCAGAGGAAGACATACTTCAAACCTTAAAGGAGAAGTCCAGCCTAAGCTCGTTTTGGCTGGGCTTCTTCTATGGCACTCCTGTGACCTGTTTTCAACAGAGAGTGGACTGAAGTCCACTCTCTGCTGACATCACAGGAATCAGTCCAGGCACCGTGACATCACGACAATGGAAGTCGGGATCCGCCAGGTGCCTACTGATACCCATCTCAGCCTCTCAGCAAGCCACTGAGAGCCTGAGACAGCCGCTCCCTGCCCCTCCACAGCTCAGCACTCCAGTGAGCATGGATGAGCAGAGCAGAGAGATGCTGATTGACAGTCAGCAGCTCTCTGCTTGGGGAGCTGTGGAAACAAAGCCATCAACGATGTTCAATCGCTCAGTTCTCAGTGTAGGGGTTCCGGGAGACAGATGCAGCATCGGACCCATGCTGCATCCATCTAGGTATGTATGATGGGGGAAAAAACAAACCCATACTTCTCTTTTAAGAGATGATTTTCAGTCCCCAGTAACCTTGGGAGTAGTACATGGCTGGAAGGAGGCAATTTCAGATAGTGGAATCCTCAGTGACTCAGAGGACTCTGCTTCTCATGCCTCCGTAAACTTGGACTTGGATAAGGTCCCTTATTCTTCAAAGCCTGCAAAAGGACCCAAGAATTTGTGGCATCAAAGATGAGGATCATTATTGGTTGGCAACCTTCCTAGTCTTTGGTACTCGGGGCTGTCAGCTTCCACATCCTATTGGCAGAGTCTGCATCATATAGTGGAAGATTATCTAGGGGTGAAAACAGACACGGAGAGGTTTCCAGTAGTTATCCAGTATTATCCACTGTGTTACTGGGTCATGAGAATAGACCTGCTGGGCTGACCTGCATCCAGGGTGCTTCCTGAATGGGCATTAGGTGCTGCTGGAGGTTTTGTGACAGAAAAAAGAGTGTGTCTGTTCACAGACTCCGTATTTGTCAAAATAAATCAGTCCTGGATTAGCATCAGCTATCAAGCCCCTGATTAATAAATAATAATAATAAATAAATGTTTTCTGGAATCTCTGAAAGCCTGTCTAGGCTGCCTAGCTTTGTGGGCGTTGATTTTATCTTGAAGTCATTTTTTGATATAGGTTTCATGGGCACAAATAACACCCAAGGACCATTTTTCCCCACCTGTTTGACAGGTGTATATAATTAGAGTTGAGCGGACACCTGGATGTTCGGGTTCGGCAGGTTCGGCCGAACTTCAGAAAAAAGTTTGGGTTCGGGACCGAACTTGACCCGAACTTGACCCCGAACACCGAACCCCATTAAAGTCAATGGGGACCCAAACGGCTATAATAAAGTGTCGGCTCCCGTCCCCCTTAATACAGAGAACAGTCATTGAAGTCATTTATTTTTAAAAAGTTAGTCATAAAAAGTGTTTGGGGGACCCGGGTCCTGCCCCAGGGGACATGTATCAATGCAAAAAAAACTTTTAAAAACTGACGTTTTTTCGGGAGCAGTGATTTTAATAATTTTAATAATGCTTAAAGTGAAACAATAATAATAATAATAAAAAAAAATAATAATAATAATAATCCCGGCCCCCCCCGTGTGAAATGGTAAGGGGGTACAAAAGTACCCCTACCATTTCACCAAAAAAGTGTCAAAAATGGTAAAAATGACAGGAGACGGTCTTTGACAATTCCTTTATTAAAATCTTCTTTCTTCTTTCTTCTGGTCTTCCTTTCTTCATCCTTCGGTTTCTTCATCTTCTCCTTCCGGCATCTTCTTCTTCCATCTTCTTCTTCCTCCGATCCGCTTCTTCTTGGCCTTCTCGTCCAGCATCGGTGTCTCTTCTGGGCCGCTCCGCGCAATGGGAGGCTCCCGCTGTGTGAGGCTTCTCTCCGGTATCTTCTTCCACGGCGTTGGTCTCTGAGGCTTCTCTCCGGTATCTTCTTCCAGGGCGTCGGTCTCTTCTTGGGCCACTCCTCGCAATGGGAGGCTCCCGGTGTGTGAGGCTTCGCTTCGGCTGACAGTTCTTTTATAACCCCGCCCCCCTCTGACGCATGGGGACGTCATGGGGACGTCCCTATGGCTTTCGCCGTGACGTGGCCTGGTACGGTTCAGGCGGGAGGGGGGGCCGCTCTCGTCCCCCCCTCTTTTCCTGCGGCCTGCCAGGTTGCGTGCTCGGATAAGGGTCTGGTATGGATTTTGAGGGGGACCCCACGCCATTTTTTTTGGCTGGGTTTCCCCTTAAATCCATCCCAGACCTGAAGGGCCTGGTTATTGAATTTGGGGGGACCCCCATGCTTTTTTTTTTGTTGTTTTTTTTTATTTTTTATCAATTACTTTTTCATTTTATGAATGGCTTTCAATGAATGACTGTTCTCTGTGTTACGGGACACGACAATTCATATAGCCGCGGGTGATTTTAAATAGCTTTCTTTCCTGCAAAAATGACACTTTTTGCAGAGACAGTTCTAAGCACTGGAAACATGCGCCCCTTTACATGCATACTATAGACACCCCCCAGGTACGAAATTTAAAGGAATATTACACTTTTATTGTTTCACTTTAAGCATTATTAAAATCACTGCTCCCGAAAAAACTTCCGTTTTTAAAAGTTTTTTTTTTGCATTGATACATGTCCCCTGGGGCAGTACCCGGGTCCCCAAACACTTTTTATGACTAACTTTATAAAAATAAATGACTTCAATGACTGTTCTCTGTATTAAGGGGGACGGGAGCCGACAATTCATATAGCCGCGAGTGCTTTTAAAAGACATTTTAAAAAGCACCATTACATCGCCGAACACCGGACCCGAACCCGAACATACAGTCAATTGTTCGGGTTCGGGTCCGGGACCCGAACACCCAAAAGTCCGGTACAGACCCGAACTTTACAGTTCGGGTTCGCTCAACCCTATATATAATTTCCATTTTATACAGTAAGGCCAATTCTCGCTTTTATCAAGAGTACCTCTATAGGGTTATGGTGTAAAGGCACCACCAACACACAAAGTCCAATTTTTCTGCACCTGTTTGACAGGTACATATCATTGCAATTTTTTACAGCAAGGTAAATTCTTGCTTTCATCAAGAGTATCTCTAGCCATTTCCTGCTTTCACTGGCAGTGTGTTCTCGGAGCATTCTGCAGGGAATTTTTTTCTTCCTTTCACTGATCTGTAGATCAGCGGCTGCTTCAGTCACAAAATGAGTTTCCCACTAAGCCAAAAACCATTCCTTCAAACCACTTCAGCCTCGGAAGATTTGGCTGCTCAATGACCAGGCCATTGTTTAAAATACGGCACTGAATCTCTTTAACTGACAATTGCGCGGTCATGCGACGCTGCACCCAAACAAAATGGACATCCTATTTTTCCCACAAATAGAGCTTTCTTTTGGTGGTATTTGATCATCTCTGTAATTTAAATTTTTTGCGCTATAAACAAAAAAAGAGCAACAATTTTGAAAGAAACACACAATTTTGTACTTTTTGCTATAATAAATATCACCAATTTTTATTTAAAAAAGCTAATTTTTTTCTCAGTTGAGGCTGATATGTATTTTTCTACATATTTTTGGGAATAAAAATTGCAATAGGCATATATTGAATGGTTTGCGCAAAAGTTAGAGCGTCTACAAAATAGGGGATAGATTTATGGCATTTTTATTATATATTTTTTTTACTAGTAATGGCAGCAATCTGTGATTTTTATCATGACTGCAACATCATGGTGGACACATTGGACACTTTTGACACATTTTTGGGACGATTGAAAACTATACAGTGATTAGTGCTAAAAAATGCACTAATTACAGTATAAATGTCATTGGCAGGTAGGGATGTGCCGATGATCGAGTTGAACGTAAGCTCGAATCAAACATCGGGTGTTCGCCTGTTCGCCAAACAGTGAACAATATGCTGTGTTTGCGGCAAATTTGAAATCTGCTGGAACACCGTTAAAGTCTATGGGACACTAACATGAAGTGATAATTTTAAAGGCTTATATGCAAGTTATTGTCATAAAAAGTGTTTGGGGACCCGGGTCCTGCCCCAGGGGACATGTATCAATGCAATAATTTTTTTAAAACTGACGTTTTTTCGGGAGCAGTGATTTTTTTAACGCTTAAAGTGAAGCAATAAAAATGAAATATTCCTTTAAATATTGTGCCTGGGGGGTGTCTATAGTATGCCTGCAAAGTGGCACATTTTTCCCATGTTTAGAACAGTACCACAGAAAATGAAATTTCTAAAGGAAAAATTGTCATTTAAAACTAATTGCGGCTGTAATGGATTGTCAGTAGGGTTGAGCGAACCCTCGTCCGTATCGGACTTTAGGGTGTTCGGGTCCCGGACCCGAACCCGAACAATTGACTGTATGTTCGGGTTCGGGTCCGGTGTTCGGGGATTTAATG
Organism: Lithobates sylvaticus; assembly: GCA_028564925.1. Taxonomy (NCBI): domain Eukaryota; kingdom Metazoa; phylum Chordata; class Amphibia; order Anura; family Ranidae; genus Lithobates; species Lithobates sylvaticus. The sequence continues at coordinate 455,382,889 of CM053027.1, read as the reverse complement.
TTGCTTTTTAAAATGTCTTTTAAAAGCACTCGCGGCTATATGAATTGATATTCATATAGCCGCGAGTGCTTTTAATACAGAGAACAGTCATTGAAGTCATTTATTTTTAAAAAGTTAGTCATAAAAAGTGTTTGGGGACCCGGGTCCTGCCCCAGGGGACATGTATCAATGCAAAAAAAAACTTTAAAAACTGCCGTTTTTTCGGGAGCAGTGATTTTAATAATGATTAAATTGAAACAATAAAAGTGTAATATTCCTTTAAATTTCGTACCTGGGGGGTGTCTATAGTATGCATGTAAAGGGGCGCATGTTTCCAGTGCTTAGAACTGTCTCTGCAAAAAGTGTCATTTTTGCAGAAAAGAAAGCTATTTAAAATCACTCGCGGCTATATGAATTGTCGGCTCCCGTAATACAGAGAACAGTCATTCATTGAAAGTCATTCATAAAAAAAAAGTCATTGATAAAAAAAAAAAAAGCGTAGGGGTCCCCCCAAATTCAATAACCAGGCCCTTCAGGTCTGGGATGGATATTAAAGGGGATCCCAGCCAAAAAAAAATGGCGTAGGGTCCCCCTCAAAATCCATACCAGACCCTTATCCGAGCACGCAACCTGGCAGGCCGCAGGAAAAGAGGGGGGGACGAGAGCGCCCCCCCCTCCCGCCTGAACCTTACCAGGCCACATGCCCTCAACATTGGGAGGATGCTTTGGGGGTCTGAGACCCCCAAAGCATCTTGTCCCCATGTTGATGAGGACAAGGGCCTCATCCCCACAACCGTGCCCGGTGGTTGTGGGGGTCTGCGGGCAGGGGGCTTATCGGAATCTGGAAGCCCCCTTTAACAAGGGGACCCCCAGATCCCGCCCCCCCCTGTGTGAAATGGTAAGGGGGTACAAAAGTACCTCTACCATTTCACCAAAAAAGTGTCAAAAATTGTAAAAATGACAGGAGACGGTCTTTGACAATTCCTTTATTAAAATCTTCCTTTCTTCATCTTCTCCTTCCGGCATCTTCTTCTTCCATCTTCTTCTTCCTCCGATCCGCTTCTCTTCACGTCACGGGGAAAGCCATAGGGAAGTCCCCATGACGTTCCCATGCGTCAGAGGGGGGCGGGGTTACCAGGTGGCCCCGCCCTCGTTATAAAAGAACTGTCAGCCCAAGCGAAGCCTCACACACCGGGAGCCTCCCATTGCGAGGAGTGGCCCAAGAAGAGACCGACACCCTGGAAGAAGATACCGGAGAGAAGCCTCACCCAGCGGGTGCCTCCCATTGCGCGGAGCAGCCCAGAAGAGACACCGATGCTGGACGAGAAGGCCAAGAAGAAGCGGATCGGAGGAAGAAGAAGATGGAAGAAGAAGATGCCGGAAGAAAGGAAGACCAGAAGAAAGAAGATTTTAATAAAGGAATTGTCAAAGACTGTCTCCTGTCATTTTTAACCATTTTTGACACTTTTTTGGTGAAATGGTACTTACCATTTCACACAGGGGGGGCGGGATCTGGGGGTCCCCTTGTTAAAGGGGGCTTCCAGATTCCGATAAGCCCCCCGCCCGCAGACCCCCACAACCACCGGGCACGGTGTGGGGATGAGGCCCTTGTCTCATCAACATGGGGACAAGATGCTTTGGGGGGACCCCCAAAGCATCCTCCAATGTTGAGGGCATGTGGCCTGGTACGGTTCAGGCGGGAGGGGGGGCCGCTCTCGTCCCCCCCTTTTCCTGCGGCCTGCCAGGTGCGTGCTCGGATAAGGGCTGGTATGGATTTTGAGGGGGACCTCACGCCATTTTTTTTGGCTGGGTTTCCCCTTAAAATCCATCCCAGACCTCAAGGGTCTGGTATGGATTTTGAGGGGGACCCACGCCATTTTTTATTTTTTTTTTGGCTGGGATCCCCCTTAATATCCATCCCAGACCTGAAGGGCCTGGTTATTGATTTGGGGGGACCCCTACGCTTTTTTTTTTATTTTTATTTTTTTATTTTTTATCAATGACTTTTTTTTTGTGAATGACTTTCAATGAATGACTGTTCTCTGTATTACGGGAGCCGACAATTCATATAGCCGCAAGTGATTTTAAATAGCTTTCTTTTCTGCAAAAATGACACTTTTTGCAGAGACAGTTCTAAGCACTGGAAACATGCGCCCCTTTACATGCATAATATAGACACCCCCCAGGTACGAAATTTAAAGGAATATTACACTTTTATTGTTTCAATTTAATCATTATTAAAATCACTGCTCCCAAAAAAAACGGCCGTTTTTAAACGTTTTTTTTTTTTTTGCATTGATACATGTCCCCTGGGGCAGGACCCGGGTCCCCAAACACTTTTTATGACTAACTTTTTAAAAATAAATGACTTCAATGACTGTTCTCTGTATTAAGGGGGACGGGAGCCGACACTTTATTATAGCCGTTCGGGTCCCCATTGACTTCAATGGGGTTCGGTGTTCGGGGTCAAGTTCGGTCCCGAACCCAAACTTTTTTCTGAAGTTCGGCCGAACCTGCAGAACCCGAACATCCAGGTGTCCGCTCAACTCTAATTGTCAGGTCTCGGCAATATAGATACAGATTACCAGGCCCTTGGGGTCTGATATGAAAATTAAGGGCAAACCTGCACCAAAAAAAAATGCTGCAGGTGTCCCCCAAAATCCATACCAGACCCTTATATCAGCACGCAACCTGGCAGGCCACAGTAAAAGAGGGGGGATGAGAGAGCGCCCCCCTCCTGAACCGTACCAGGCCACATGCCTTCAACATGGGGAGGGTGCTTTGGGGAAGCCCCCCAAAGCACCTTGTCCCCATGTTGATAGGGACAAGGGCCTCATCCCCACAACCCTTGCCCAGTGGTTGTGGGGGTCTGTGGGTGGGGGGCTTATCGGAGTCTGGAAGCCCCTTTAACAAGGGGACACCCATATCCCAGCCTCCCCCCTGTTTGAAATGGTAACAGGGTACAAGTACCCCTACCATTTCACAAACAAGTGTCAAAATGTTAAAAAAGACAAGACACAGCTTGGGACAAGTCCTTTATTAAAAAAATTAAAAATAAAAATGTCCCACGATGTCCATTCATCTTCTTTTATCATGCCGCCCGACTGACCTAAAAAGAAACGTGACGTAACCGGGTGACCCCACCCTTAGTTATAAAAGAACTGTCACAGCGAAGCGCCACAAGGTGGGAGCCTCCCATGCAGATTTTTTGTTTCGGTCTGTCGGGCAGCGTGATGGAAGAAGATGAATGGACATCGTGGGACATTTTTATTTTTGTATTTTTAATAAAGGACATGTCCCAAGCTGTGTCTTGTCTTTTTTTAAATTTTGACACTTTTTTTGTGAAATGGTAGGGGTCTTGTACCCTGTTACCATTTCACACTGGCGGGAGGCCAGGATCTGGGGGTCCCCTTGTTAAAGGGGGCTTCCAGATTTAGATAAGCCCCCCGCCCACATACCCTCACAACCACCAGGCAAGGGTTGTGGGGATGAGGCCCTTGTCCCATCAACATGGGGACAAGGTGCTTGGGGGGCTACTCCAAAGCACCCTCCTCATGTTGAGGGCATGTGGCCTGGTACAGTTCTGGGGGGTGCGCTCTCTTCTCGTCCCCCCTCTTTTCCTGCAGCCTGCCAGGTTGCATGCTCGGATAAGGGTCTTGTATGGATTTTAAAAAAAATTGGTGCAGGGTTCTTCTTAATTTCTTGAGGTGCTAAAATGGCAGAGAATACAAAACCCCCCCCCAAATGAACCCTTAGAAAGCCTGAAGGCGGTGATTGGTTTTTGGGGTTCCGTACGCAGCTAGGCTCCCAAAAAGTCCCACACATGTGGTATCCCCGTACTCAGGAGAAGCAACAGAATGTATTTTGGGGTGTATTTCCACATATGCCCATGACATGTTTGAGCAATATATCATTTAGTGACAACTTTTTGTAAAAAAAAATATATATATATATTTTTTTTTTCATTATTCAATCTCTTGGGACAAAAAAAAAAAATATTTAATGGGCTCAACATTGCTCTCATCAAATAGCTTGGGGTGTCTACTTTCCAAAATGGGGTCATTTGGGGGGGGTTTGAACTGTCCTGGCATTTTATGCACAACATTTAGAAGCCTATGTCACACGTCACCCACTCTTCTAACCACTTGAAGATAAAGCCCTTTCTGACACTTTTTGTTTACATGAAAACATATTTTTTTTTTTGCAAGAAAATTACGTTGAACCCCCAAACACTATATATAATGTTAAAGCAAAGGCCCTACAGATTAAAATGGTGGGTGTTGCATTTTTTTTTTTCCACACAGTATTTGCGCAGCGATTTTTCAAACGCATTTTTTGTGGAAAAAATACACTTTTTTTTATTTTAATGCACTAAAACACACTATATTGCTCAAATTTTTGATGAAATAAAAAATATGATCTTAGGCCGAGTACATGGATACCAAACACGACATGCTTTAAAATTGCGCACAAACACGCAGTGGCGACAAACTACATACATTTTTAAAAGCCTTTAAAAGCCTTTACATGATACCACATTAGATTCACGGAGGAGGTCTACTGCTAAAATTACTGCCCTCGATCTGACCTTCGCGGTGATACCTCACATGCATGGTGCAATTGCTGTTTACATATGACGCCAGACCAACGCTTGTGTACGCCTTTGCGCAAGAGAAGGGGGGGCAGGGGTGCTTTTTTTTTTTTTTTTTTGTTTTTTTTTTTATTTATTTAGCTTTTTTATTTTATTTTTAAACTGTTCCTTCCATTTTTTTTCTTTGTTATGATTTTTATTGTTATCTCAGGGAATGTAAATATCCCCTATGATAGCAATAGGCAGTGACAGGTACTCTTTTTTTTGAAAAAATTGGGGTCTATTAGACCCTAGATCTTTCCTCTGCCCTCAAAGCATCTGACCACACCAAGATTGGTGTGATAAAATGCTTTCCCAATTTCCCAATGGCGCGGTTTATATCCGGGAGGGGGGACATTCCCTCCCACTGCTTGTAAAAGCAGTCTAGAGGCTAATTACCCGCTAGAATTGCTTTTACATGAAAGCCGATCACTGGCTGAAAAGAATGATACCAAGATGATACCTAAACCTGCAGGCATCATTCTGGTATAACCATTCAAAGTCCAGCAACATACTGGACATATATTGTAATCTTTTTTTTTTTCATGCAGCCTCTTGGCTGAACGAAAAAAAGAGATTGATTGGTGGGTATGCCCACCATTAGAATACCTCCCTTCATCCACCCACTTCTAATGATGGGCATACATGCACCATTTATATATGCCGATGCATGGGGGCATCCTCCCGCAAAAGTTATGCCGTGTACACACGGTCGGAATTTCGACCGTATGTACGTGGCATTAGGAGCCAATCGCTCCTCCCCCCCCCCTGCTGCCCCCATGCTTCGGCATATATGCTCTTTTTTTTAACTGTGGTGGTGAAATCACCTCCTACAGCGTTGGAGTCGCGGCTTTATGTATCGTGGGAGCAAACGCTGTTGCTGTCAAGATAAATAAATCCGCGTTGCAACTGAATGGCGCACCTGAAAACAAAAAAATGCTTAACACTAAAACACAGTAAACAAAATTACATACCTGAAAAGCAAGCATGATAAAACATGATAAAACATAATAAAACATTGCAGAATAGAATGGAGTAAAAAAAGAGCAACAATAGAGAGAGAATAGAGTGAGAGAGAGAACAATAAAACGACAACTATTTTTATTTTTTTTTTTATTTTTTTGAGATTCACAGGTAAAAAAGCTCCTGACTGAAGCGACTGAATCAAAACGCTACCACAAAAAAAATGTTAGCGATCGCAGGGATCAGGCCTGACTCTGCGAACGCTGCAGTTATGTGTGCTTAGTGTTTTGTAAGTGACAGTGATCGATCGATACTGCACTTGGGTGGGCTGGGCTGGGCGGAGGGGGAAAACGCAGGTGCTAGCAGGTATCTGGGCTGATCCCGCTAACAATGCGTTTTTTTTTTTGGAACCCTAAACTGCTGGGACGCTAGTATAGATCTGATCAGATCAGATATTGATCTGTTCAGATACTGTACCACTAAGGGAGGTGTATGCTTTGCGCGTGGGTGTTTGCGGTACTGGCACTAACCTGGGGCGACGCAGACCTTATTTGACCCTAAAACCTAATTGATATCACCCGCCGGGCGATCAGGGGGTTAAACCGTTATTGGGTAATAAATGGCGGGTGCCCTGACAGTATAAAAAATAAAGCTAACTAACCAGCGTCACCCGTAACAGTAATACAAAAAAAAACTGGTTACCTAGCGACACTAATGCAGCGATCAGAAAAACGATCGCTTAGTGACACTGGCAAAAAGGGGTGAAAGGGTTAACTAGGGGCAATCAGGGGGTTAAAAACTTTATTAGGTAATATATGGGGGTACCTGACGCTATATAAAAACCTGACGGGAACCTAAATAACGAAATAACTAACTGGCTAACCAGCGTCACCAGTGACAGTTATACAGTGATCACTGGTGAAAGGGTTAACTCTAGGGGCAATCAGGGGGTTAAAACCTTTATTTAGGGTTGTAATATGGGGGTACCTGACCTATAAACCTATTTATGAACCTATATAAACATGGCGGTTACCTAAAAAAAAAAAATGGTTACCTAGCGACACTAATGCAGCGATCAGAAAAACGATCGCTTAGTGACACTGGCAAAAGGGGGTGAAAGGGTTAACTAGGGGCAATCAGGGGGTTAAAACCTTTATTAGGTAATATATGGGGGTACCTGACGCTATATATAAAAACCTGACGGGGAACCTAAATAACAAAATAACTAACTGGCTAACCAGCGTCACCAGTGACAGTTATACAGTGATCACTGGTGAAAGGGTTAACTCTAGGGGCAATCAAGGGGTTAAAACCTTTATTTAGGTTGTAATATGGGGGTACCTGACCTATAAACCTATTTATGAACCTATATAAACATGGCGGTTACCTAAAAAAAAAAATGGTTACCTAGCGACAGCAGTGACACTAATACAGCGATCAGAAAAACGATCGCTTAGTGACACTGGCAAAAGGGGGTGAAAGGGTTACCTGGGGGGCAATCAAGGGGTTAAACCTTTATTAGGGGGGGGTAGGGGGCTACCTTGGACCTAAAACTAACTGCACTGACAGTTATTACAGTCACACTGACACTAAATGCAGTGATCAGTAAAAAAAATGATCACTGCAATTAGTGACACTGTGACTGGGGGGGGGGGGGGTGATCTGGGGGGTGATCTGGGGGTGACAGGGGGGTGTTTTGTGTGCCTATGTGTACTGGTGTCAGTGTACTGTTGGTGCACTAACCTTTAGACGTTCACAGCTCGGCGTTCCGGTCACATAGACCGGCGCACCGAGCGTGACATCACTTCCTCTGCCTGTGTTTTGATTGACACAGACAGAGGAAGCATCTGATTCGCCAGGAGCGATCGCGAGGGGGTGGCCAGAAACCACTGGCCGTCCCCTCATCCCGGATCGCTCCTGAAGCGATCCCGACCGTCCCCGCCGGCCGGGGGGGGTCCGATCGGACCCCCCACCCGCCGGAAGAATGGCACGTACAGGTACGTGGTTCTGCCTGTACGTGCCATTCTGCCGACGTATATATACAGGGGGCGGTCGGCAAGTGGTTAATTTCCATATCAGAACTGAAGGGCCTGGTATGGATTTTTTTTTATTTTGGTTTGGGGTTCCCCTTAATATTCATACCAGACCCAAATGGCCTGGTAATGGACTGGGGGATCCCATGCTCTTTTTTTCAATGAGTTTTATCTATATTGCCGAGACCCGACAATTCATTACAGCCGCGATCAGTTTTAAATGACAATTTAAAACAGGTATACTATAGACACCCCCCAGGCACAATATTTAAAGGAATATTTCATTTTTATTATTTCACTTTAAGCATTAAAAATATCACTGCTCCTGAAAAAACTGCCATTTAAAAAAAATTCCATTGATACATGTCCCCTGGGGCAGGACCCAGGTCCCCAAATGCTTTTTATGGCAATAACTTGCATATAATCCTTAAAAATTAGCACTTTTGATTATTCACGTTCATGTAAAAAGTAAATATTCCTTTAAATATCGTGCCTGGGGGGTATCCTTAGTATGTCTGTAAAGTAGCACATCTTTCCCATGTTTAGAACAATACCACAGCAAAATGACACTTCTAAAAGGAAAAAATCTAATTTAAAACTGCTCAGGGCTATATTGAATTGTTGGATCCCAGCAATATAGATAAAAATCATTGAAAAAAACTACATGGGGACCTGGGTGTATCATGTATCAATGCAAAAATGTTTTTTTAAAACAGACATTTTTTCAGGAGCAGTGATTTTAATAATGCTTAACCACTTGCCGACCGGCGCACGACGATATACGTCGGCAGAATGGCACGTACAGGCAGGAGGGCGTATATATAAATCTCTCCTTTAGCCTGTCCGTGCCATCAGGGACCCCCGTGAGTCCGATCGCGGTGCCCGCGGACTCGATCGCCGCGGGAACCCCCGCGATCGTCTCACGGGAAGGCTGAACGGGGAGATGCCGAGATAAACAGCATCCCCCCGTTCTGCCTAGCAACTAGTGACGCCGATCTCTGCTCCCTGTGATTGGAGCAGAGATCAGCATTCACTAGCTGACAGCCACGCCCCCCCACAGTAAGAAACACACCCCTAGGCATACTTAACCCTTACACTGCCCCTTGTGGTTAACCCCTTCACTGCCAGTGTCATTTATACAGGAATTAATGCATTTAAATAGCATTAATTGCTGTAAAAATTACAATGGTTCCAAAAATGTGTCAAAAATGTCCGATGTGTCCGCCATAATGTCGCAGTCACAAAAAAAATCCCAGATCTCCGCCATTACTAATAAAAAAAAATTATTAATAAAAATGCTATAAAACTATCCCCTATCTTGAAAACGCTATAACTTCTGCGCAAACCGATCAATAATCGCTTATTGCGATTTTTTTTACCAAAAATATGTAGAAGAATACGTATCGCCCTAAACTGAGGAAAAAAAAATGTTTTTTTATATATTTTTGGGGGATATTTATTATAGCAAAAAGTAAAAAATAATGCATTTTTTTCAAAATTGTCGCTCTATTTTTGTTTATAGTGCAAAAAATAAAAACCGCAGGGGTGATCAAATACCACCAAAAGAAAGCTCTATTTGTGGGAAAAAAAGGACGTCAATTTTGTTTGGGAGCCACGTCGCACGACCGCGAAATTGTCAGTTAAAGCAACGCAGTGCCGAATCGCAAAAAGGGGCCTGGTCCTTTGGCTGCAAATTGGTCCGGTCTGAAAGTGGTTAAAGTGAAAAAAATAAAAATGAAATATTCCTTTAAATATCGTGACTGGTGGGTGCCCTTAGTATGCCTGTCAATTATCAATTATTTCCAGTGTTTAGAACAATACCACAGAAAATGAAATTTCTAAAGGAAAAAATGTAATTTAAAACTGCTTGCGGCTGTAATGAATTGTAGGATCCTGGCAATATAGATAAAAATCATTGAGAAAAACGGCATGGGACAGATGACCCCTTATTCCTCTGACATCATGTGGCTATATAACAGCTCACATCGTAAAGAGGCTTCAGTCAGCGGGAGCCTCCTGAGGAGGCAGAGTTATTTCCATTTTTCTTTTCTCAGGTCGTTGGACGCTGTGATCGAAGATGAATGGACATTGTGGGACAGTTTTTTTTTTTAAAAAAAAGGACTTTGTCTACTGTCATTTTGACCATTTTGACACTTGTGTGGTGAATGTGTAGGGATACAATATACCCGATACCCATTTACATAGGGGGGCTGGGATCTGGGGGTCCCCTTGTTAACCACTTGCTGACCGCCGCACACTGAGGAAAAAAATAGTTGTTTATATATTTTTGGGCATTTTTATAGCAAAAGTTTAAAAATATAGAATTTTTTTCAAAATTTAAGTTTTTTTGGTTTATAGCGCAAAAAATAAAAACCGCAGAGGTGATTAAATACCACCAAACGAAAGCTATATGTGTGCGGAAAAAAAAAGGACATCTATTTTGTTTGGGTACAACGTCATACGATCGCACAATTGTCAGTTAAAGCGACGGAGTGCCAAATCGCAAAAAGTGCTCTGGTCAGGAAGGGGGTAAAATCTTCCAGGGCTGAAGTGGTTAAAGTGGGCTTCCAGATTCCGAAAAGCCTCCCACCCGCAGACGCCCACAACCACCGGGCAAGGGTTGTGGGGATGAGGCCCTTGTTCTCATCAACATGGGGACAAGGTGTTGTGGGGGTGACCCCAAATCATCCTCCCCATGTTGAGGGCATGTGGCCTGGTATGGTTCAGGAGGGGGCGCTCTCTCATCCTCCCCTTTTCCTGTGGCCTGCCAGGTTGCATGCTCGCATAAAGGCCTGGTATGGATTTTGGGGGACCCCTACGCCATTTAACCACTTGCTTACTGTGCACTTAAACACCCTTCCTGCCCAGACCAATTTTCAGCTTTCAGCGCTCTCGTACTTTCAGTGACAATTGCGCGGTCATTCAATGCTGTAACCAAATTAATTTTTTATCATTTTGTTCGTACAAATAGAGCTTTAGTTTGGTGGTATTTATTTGCGACTCTGTTTTTTATTTTTTGTGCGATATAAGCGAAAACATAGTGGAAATTTTGAAAAAAAACAATATTTTCTCCTTTCTTTTTTAAAAGAAATCCAATAAAATCAAATTTTGTCATAAATTTAAGCCAAAATGTATTCTGCTACATGTTTTTTGTAAAAAAAATTCTGTTAAGTGTATAATAATTGGTTCGCGTGATCACGGACATATGTACGCAAATGATCATGTAAAAGGGGTGTGTAGGTGACCACGGACATATGTGTGCAGATAATCATTGGCACATGTTATTTTACTGGGACATATGTGAGGGACATGTGTTTTTATTATTTGGGGACATGTGTGTTTTGGGGACATGTGTGTTTTGGGGACATGTGTGTTTTACTGTGGGGACATCTGTGTTTTACTGTGGGGACATGTGTGTTTTACTGTGGGGACACTACACTGGTGATCAGTGAGTAAAAAGCTGTAAAAAAAACAGCTCATACTCACTGATCACCAGCCGGCTGCAGCGATCCACTCTCCTCTCCTCACCGACGACTTCCGTGTGAGGAGAGGAGAGCCGATTGCCTAGCAACCGGCTGTTTGTTTACATCACATGACGGCTGTGATTCGACACGGCCGTCATGTGATCAGGAGGGCCAATCACCGAGCCCTCCTGCCGATCCGAGATGCGCCGTGTCCGGGTGACACGGCCGCATCAGGATCGCGCCGCTGCGCGGGCACGCGCGCGCGCGATCCCTCTACTTCTGAAGGACGTTACGGAACGTCCATTCAGAAGTAGACGGCTCCCACCCGGCCGTATATGTACATTGGCCGGGTAGGAAGTGGTTAAAAAAAATTGGTGCAGGGTTCCCCTTAAAGCAGGGCTCCACTGCCCCTAACATTTTTTTTTTTAAAAGCCCTTAATAAACATTATATATTGGCATTTAATTACTCACTAGTCCGGGTTGCAGGAGTAGTGCCTTTCATTTTTTCTATGAAAATATGACATTTGAAAGAACCTGTTGCGGTTCTCCATCTTGGCTGTGGGCGAGTGAAATCTCTTCCTGGATTTCACTGACGCCCATTCATTCTAATCCCACGCATGTGCCGTCAGCAGCTCACAACGGCGGCGGCGTCAAAAGTCCCGCAAGTCTTGCGCGATCTCGGGCCAGGCAGCCGCACTGACTCCTGGGAGCTATGACACAAACTCCCAGGAGACAGTGCGGGCTAGGGGATATTACGTAATAGTCGCAGAATCCCTGCCCATAACCGAGGGACCAAGAACCAGGAAGCGATGTATGCCAAGAAGAAGAACAGCTAAAGGTAAGTTTAAAAAAAAAAAAACTGCCGTTTCGGATCGAGGAAGGTGAGTACTTTTTTTTGTTTTATATGGTTTAAAAACGGGTGGCGCTCTGCTTTAATATCTATACCAGAGGTGAAGGGCCTGGTATTGATTTTAGGAGGACCCCATGCATTTATTTTGGTGGAGGGTTCCACTTAATATTCATATCAGACCCAAAGGGCCTGGTAATGGACTAGGGGAACACATGCCATTTTTTTAATGATTTGTATCTATATTGCCAGGATCCGACAATTCATTACAGCCGCGAGCAGTTTTAAATTACTTTTTTTCCTTTAGAAATGTAATTTTGTTGTGGTATTGTTATAAACACTGGAAAAAATGCGCTACTTTAGAGGTATACTAAGGACACCCCGCAGGCACCATATTTAAAGGAATAGTTCATTTTTATTGTTTCACTTTAAGCATTCTTAAAACCACTGCTCCTGAAAAATCGGGTGTGTTTAAAACTTTTTTGCATTGATAAATTTTTTCAATGATTTTTATCTATATTGCCAGGAACTGACAATTCATTACAGTCGCAAGCAATTTTAAATTAGATTTTTTACTTTAGAAATTCAATTTTGCTGTGGTATTGTTCTAAACATGGGAAAGATGCGTTACTTTACAGGTATACTAAGGACACCCCCAGGAACGATATTTGAAGGATTATTTAAATGTTTGGCTTCACTTTGAGCATTATTAAAATCACTGCTCCTGAAAAAATTGCCAATTTTAAAACTTTTTTTTGCATTGATACATGTTCCCTGGGGCAGGACCCGGGTCCCCATACACTTTTTATGACAATAACTTGCATATAAGCCTTTAAAATTAGCACTTTTGTTTTTTCATGTTAGTGTCCCCTAGAATTTAACGGTATTCCGCGGCTTTTGGATTTGCCACGAACACTGCTTAATGTTCGTTGTTTGGCGAACAGGCAAACACCCGTTGTTCGAGTCAACAGATTTTTTTTCAAGAAAACCACTAGGGTTGCACTGTGAAGAAACCTCCAACACCCCAAGCCCAATTTTTTTACATCTATTACTTTCATCCAAAGTCTGCAAAAGAGACAACAGACATGATCTAAAATTCATTGTTAATCTTGGCCTGAGTGTACTATAATTTGGCTTCTTCACATAAGGCGTGCTCACTGTGGTGCAAAAATGTTTTATTTTCATTCAAAGTCTGCCAAAAAGAGACACCAGAATTTATCCAAAAAATCTATAATCTTGTTCCGAGTGCACTCAATTGTGGCCTCATCATACAGACTGGCTTCCCAAATAAAGCAAGCTTGCAAGGAAAATCTATTTAAATGTCATTTATTTTCTTTGTATATGTCAGATTTTCTGCAGCAGATTCTATACATGGTACAGATGTGCCACTTTACAGGTAGACTAAGGGGACCCCCCATGCACTATATTTAACCACTTCAATACCAGGCACTTAGACACCTTCCTGCCCAGGCAACTTTTGATCTTTCAAGTTTGGGGGGGGGGGGGGTGTTCGGCTCAACTCTAGTAAAGAATTTAAATACACTATCTGTTAGTTACTTAATGCCCCTCCCCTCATATTCCCCTCTTTCCCATTTAAACCACTTACCTTCTGGACCATCTGTGTTGTCTTCGCTAGCACTGTTTTCAGGTACCAGGGGCTTTTCCAATATCATCACTATAGACACTTGTTATGGATTCAGAGTGAAGCCCTTTGCTGGACAGCCAAAAGGAAATACTCATGTCAAGCAGGCAGTGAAGTGAACACCTGAAAACAGACTCTGCATCCTGTACACAGAAGAAGAGGGAAGAATCAAAACCTGGACCTTAGGCAAGTAAAAGGAGCATTTAAGCAGGCCTTTTGTTTTCCATGACAACAATGGGCCTGGGGCTGGTGGTGAGAGGATGTGTGTTCCTGCGGGGCAGCCTACAATATAGCTTTAAGTCCATTTTTGTGAAAATAATATTATGCATGCCAACTAAAGCAAAAAAATATATCAACAATTCCTTTCAATTAACATTACATAAGATTATCTTTTGTGTTCTTGTAGTCATGTATTGCTGATCTTACTTTTGTATTTCCTATTCTGTGGTTCGTAGTCAGGATTTTAGAAATACATGCAGTTTGTGATTATTCCCTGGTAACTAAGGCAGCTGATTTTACCTCGGTCATTTTTATACCAGAGTTATTTGACATAATAATGACAACAAATTTTGAAATATCAAAGATAAGAAACAGAACCACAGCTCTTTATCTTCTCTCCAAACTGTAATGGTCTTTTCAGTTACAAATACTTTATTTTTTTTATGTTGCTGAGAAAGAAATTTCAAAAAATGTTTTGAAGAAATGGGCATTTCTTTTTATTTCAGTAAATGCTGTCTCCATGCCTAATTGCCAAGCTTTTGCATTAGATAAGACCTTCTCCCTAAACTGTTCTCTGGAGGATAATGATGGCAGGGTGTGGTTGAAGCTAAACTTTCTCACTCTCTTTATACAGTACTTTGAAATGCATGTTAAGACCTTGTCCCAGTTGCCTTCCATATGTTTTTCCCATGGGTAAGTCAATATTAAATTATTTAAGACTCCACCAGATTCATATAGTATAGTATTTGTATATAGTTTAAATATAAGCCATTACATATAAATTAAAGTGTCACAAAATAATTTGGAAAATGGATTCTGGAGATCTATGTAAATAAAATACTATACTAAAAGCAGGTGAACCATCACTTTAAATGGGATACATTCTAGGGTCATCAAAACCAAAGATCAAACAATCTACAAATGTGCAGCGCTTCACTATTAATCAATAATGTGTACATATAAAAAACAAAAATATTATCTAATATTCCTTATTATTCAATTTGTGCTAAAGTCCGTGCAATAAGAGTCCATCAGTGCAATACTCATGTAAGAGTGTTTGAAAGCATATTCACAATTCCAAAGCAATTCAAAATAAATCATGAATCATGTTTGATCATAGCACGTAGGTTTGAGAGTGTGGTGTTTGAGCAAATCACTATAACCATTCATGGTATTTTTCATAGTTGCTTGCAAAGGTGTTATCCCCTTTTTTTAATTATCAAAACCAAAGTCGTTTCATGTATTTCAGATCATTTTATATTGAAAGCAACTGCACATCTATGTGGAAAAGCCTGTCTCCTGCCAGTATACCATAGAGGAGGACCCTTAACCACTTATGGACCATCCACCATGTATGTACTTCGCTACTTTGATGTTATACATAACCCTAATATATTTTTACACAGCAGACAATCCAGCGTCAGATAAAAGTGGTCCCGGTGGTGGATTCACCACAAGATCACTTTTATGGGCAGCAGGAGAGGTGCCCTCCTCCTGCCACTTCCCGGTCATTTTCCCTGCTTATCGGAGCCATCGGTAGCTGGATGGATGGCAGGAAGTCGAATGAGGGCAACATGGCCCCCACTCAACTCTATTTTTTTGGAGGACCAGAGTGACGTCCTAAAGGGCCAATTTTTTTTGTGTGTTTATGAATTATTATTTTTTTTTGCTTTTAAGTGTAAATGAGAGATCTGAGGTCTTTTTGACCCCAGATCTCGCCCTAAAGAGCCCATGTCTTGCTTATTTATATTAAAAGGAATGTTTACATTCCTTGTAATAGCAATACAAGTGATCCAATTTTTTTTAAAGGGACAGTGTAAAACATAAAAGCAAAATAAATAAGAAAAAATAAATAAAATGGCCCTGTCCCTCCGAGCTCGCACGCAGAAGTGAATGCATACGGAAGTCGCGTTCACATATGTAAACGGTGTTCAAACCACACATGTGAGGTATCGCCAGAGCGAGAGTAATAATTCTGGCACAAGACCTGCTCTGTAACTCTAAACTGGTAACCTGTAGAAATTTTTTAAAATGTAGCCTATGGAGATTTTTAAGTACCGTAGTTTGTCGCCATTCCACGAGCACGCGCAATTTTAAAGCATGACATGTATCAATTTACTCTGCGTAAGATAATCTTTCATATTATATAAAAATGTTGGCCTAACTTTACTGTTTTCTTATTTTTTATTGAAACAAGTGTATTTTTCCAAAATAATTGCGTTTGTAAGACCACTGCGCAAATACAGTCTGACATAAAGTATTGAAACAATCTGCATTGTATTCTCTAGGGTCTCTGCTAAAAAATATATATATACTAATCCGTCTATTACCCCTTTAATTTCCTGTTCGGTGAACTCGTCCTCTAATTGTGTTTTATCTGTTTCTGTTAGGGTCGGTAGCGGGGTCTCTTTTATATATTCCTGTACTTTGTGTCTAAAGATTTCGGGTTTTTTTTGGGCTAGTTCGTTCGGGATATTGTAAAGCCTGGAGTAGAAGCTCCGAAAAGTCTCCACTATACCCTTTGGATCTTGGGCGTATGTGCCCTGTTCAGTTTTAATTTTAATAATAGATGTAATATTTGTGCGTTGACGTAGTGTATTTGCTAGTACTTTACCTGGTTTGTTGCCTTGGTGGTAGTATAATGATCTCATTTTATCTCTAATTTGTAAAGTTTGTTCGTCTAGTAATACTGTAAGTTCTGTTTTCTGTTTGTTTAATTGTTTTAGTGTTTCTTGTATGGGGTTTATTTTATGTTGTTTTTCTAATGTTTTAATCTCATTTGTTAATTGTATTACCTGATTTCCCTTTAATTTTTTTAATCTTGCCCCGTGTTTTATAAATAACCCCCGTAGGATACATTTCAGGGTTTCCCATTGATTAGGGAGGGACGTGGTGTCGCCTATGTGATCTGTTCTGAAGTTGGATATTGCTGACCTAATTTCTGTTGTGCATATTTCGTCAAATAATAGGTTATCATTTAATATCCAGGACCCTCTAGTCTTTTTCATGTTATCTATTGTTAATGTTATATGAATAGGTGTATGGTCCGACCAGACTGCGCTACCTATTTCGGATGAGGTTATCTCGGCCATTCCTGATTGATTTATCAGGAAATAATCGAGTCGGTGATAGGTTCCGTGTACTTTTGACAGAAAAGTGTAATCCTTTTCAAGGGGATGCTCGATTCTCCATATGTCAACTAATTGATGTTTATTCATCATTTCTGTAAATCTTTTTCTCGTATTTTTCTTACTTTTAATTAAGGAAGCTGTCGTATCTAGTTCTATGTCAAGGACGAAGTTGAAATCACCCCCTATTACTATGGTCCCTTCTGCCTTTTCCATTAACTTTGATATTAGTTGTGTCCCGAACTCAATCTGATCCTGGTTGGGCAGGTATACATTTATAAAGGTGTATTTCTTACCAAAAATAGAGACTTTCAGTAATACTCCTCTTCCGTCTTGGTTCCTATAGCACTCTAAAACTTGGTGTGGTATTGATTTGTGTATTCCAATGGAGGCTCCCCTAGACTTTGAATATGGGAAAGAGTCATGATACCATGTTGGATAGTATCTTGTTTGGATATTAGGTATATGATCTGAACGAAAGTGTGTTTCCTGAAACATAATAACCCCCACATTTTGTTTGTGGAGGGAGTATAGAATCTGAGATCTTTTAGAGGGTATATTTAATCCTCTAACGTTGTATGAGCATATTTTTATCATTCTGAAAATTCAGGAGAAAGAGCAAGGGGAGACAAAAAAGGGAAAGAGAGAGAGGGAGGACGGGGGGAAGGAAAAGGAAAAAAAAAAAAAATAAATAAAAAAAAAAAAAAATTTAGAAAAAAATGAAAAAAAATTTTTTTTTTTTATAAAAGGGGCCCAAACCCCAAGGGGGTCCAAGTTATGTCAAAACTTGTTCAAGCTACCAACATACACATTCATTCCAATCTTACAACATACATTTATATTCTACTAACTATGACTATATAAGTCTACCCTTACAAGTAAGGTCCCTAATTGGGTTATATGACAACTAACCCCAGCATGACGGAGCCCTCCCCAGTCATTGAGTTGCTTATATATGTTTATTTGAGTGTTATCCTGATTGAAAAAAGATTTTTATTTTTTCCTTTTTTTTTCCCTTCTCCCTTTCTCCATTTCGTCTCTCCCTTCTCTTTATCTATTTTAAGAACGTACAGGATGGGGGAGTGCGCAGGAATTCTGAGTTTGTCTATAGAGCCGGGGGAGGGGGGGGCGGGGGAGAGCGGGGGGGAGGGGAGCGGGGGAAGGGGAAGAAAAAACAATGAAGGAAAAAAAAAAAAAAAAAAATTATAAAAAGGGGGGGTGTGTTTAGGGAAGTGAGTGCTCATTTTGCTATAACGTATCTGTCAAAGACAAGAAAAAAAAAAAAAAAAAAAGGGGGGGAAGGGACAAGCTCCCTTCCTCTTTTTCCCTCCTCCCCCCTTGTATGGGATAGGGGGGAGGGGAGGGGGAGGGGGGAGAAAAAATAGTGCTCCACTGGCCAGAACTGTCCCAACAGTTTGGGGGAATCTGTCCCGTTGCTTATATCAATATTCAATTTTATCCATGTGTAATTAACTAATAAGTGTTGTGTAAAAAGTGCACTTTATCATATATAAATACATTCGGTTATGGTGACTATTAAATATATATTAAATTCTTGTGAACCCAAATATAAAAAAAAAACAAAACAAAAAAACAAAAAAAAACAAAAAAAAAAAAAAAAAAGAAAAAGGGGGAGAAAAAAATAGTGCTCCACTGGCCAGAACTGTCCCAAAAATTTGGGGGAATCTATCAACATTCAATATTATCTATGTGTGATTGATTAATAAGTGTTGTGTAAAAGGTGCGCATTGTCATATATAAATGCATTCATTTTATAGTGACTATTAAGTATATATTAAATTCTTGTGAACCCAAATATAATAAAAAAAAAAAAAAAAAAAAACCCAAACCAGTGTATAATTTAGGATTCTTATCGAGTATATATTGTATACCAGTGCTTTTAAAACCACACAGCAAAGGGAAAAAAAAAAAAAAAAAAAAAACAAAGGAACCAAAAACAAAAAAAAGTATCTAATCCCCTCTCCCCGCCCCCCCCCCACCCCCACACCCCCCACCCCCGACCCCCAGGCCTAGTCTAGTTTCTTCTGTACATCCCCCTCAAGATGTCCAAGTGTGTTTGTGGCCACAGTGGTAGTTCAATCATAGGCAGATCTAAGTTTTTCAAAAAGTCTGGAAGATCTTTCAGGTCTCGGAATATATTTTTTTGGCCGTTTTTATGTACTATTATCTGGAATGGGGAACCCCATTTATATAAGATATTTTTTTCCTTTAGTATGTCCAATAATGGTTTCAGTGCTTTCCTCTTTGTCAGGGTGTATTTAGAGAGGTCTTGGAGAAAAATCAGTGGGGTTCCTTCAAATTCAAAGTTCCTTTGTTTCTTGGCCTCTACCATAATACTCTCTTTAACCTGGAAGAAATGTATCCTGCAGATAACATCCCTGGTTTTTGCTGGATCTTTATCTTTCGGCCCTCGTGCTCTGTGTGCTCGGTCTATCTCAATATTATTGGTGTTCGGTTGATTTAATATTGTGTTAAAAATTCCTTGTAATGTGTTTTTCAGCTTGTCTGGTGTTATTATTTCTGGTAGTCCTCTGACCCTTATATTATTGCGTCTGGTTCTATTTTCGAGTTCATCATTTTTATTAAATAATTGGACTAGCGATCTGTCCGATTCTTGGTTCCTTTCCTCCAAGTCTAATATTTTTTGATTTATGTCTTCAATTTTCGTACTTATATTTTCAATTCTATTTTGGGTATCCGTTACCGATGCTTTTATGGTTTGTATCTCAGTTTTATAGGAGTTCTCTAGTCTGTATATATATTTGTCCATGTCTTCTCTTGTCGGTATTGATTTTATATATGATTGTAAATCCCAATTTTGTGGTTCAGTAGTTTCTTCCATATGTGATACTTGTATACTGCTCTCAGGGCTGGGGTTGGCTGCTATTTCTGATCCATTGTGCGGGACCTCTAAATCCTGTTCCCCCATCACGGAATTTTCAAGTTGTGCTTGGAGGTTTGGGTTTTTAAAAAATCCGGTTATATCAGTTTTGGGGGTCGGACTTGATTTTGCTACAGCTGGGGGGATTTTAGAAGTTCCCCCTATTGATCCTCTCTTCCCCTTTTGTGAGTGTGTACTTTTAGGTGGCATCTCTAATATGAGTTGGATGGATGCGATTCAGGAGAGATAGGAGGGTGTTTCTTTTTGGTGTCTCTGGGGGATTTAACCTTAAAAGGTGCGAATATTTTGTCCGTAAGGAAATCTTATTGAGCTTCAGGGAATTTCCTTTTCTTTTTTAAATACTATTTTCCCCCTTTTCTTCCCTCCTGCTTTCCTTCTCGTTCCCCCTATAGCTCTTTATTATTTCTTCTTATGAGTCCTTTGAAGGTAGTCTGGTGGGGGGCTATAAGCTTGCTGAATATATTTTGAGATTTAAGGAATATTATGTTCCCATGTGGGTGCTGTAAGAAATGGCTAGGGGTCACTGAGGCAATATACAAAAAAAGAAACGAAATTTATAGCCAGATAGGTCTCAGAATCCTAGGATATATGTGCAACTTATTTGTTATATGGAGAAAGGGCTTACCTCCAGCGTGTGATCCTTCACTCGGGTTCGTCTTCTTCTCCGGCTGTTTCCGTTTGATTATGGTTTCTTTCGGCTATTCTCGGGAATATGTATTCCGAGGTCGGGACTTCAATAGCCTCCGGAGGTATACGAACCCTTCCGAGTGAGTCACTGCGCTGGCGCCTCTCAAACTTTATCGGGTCAGTGCGTTGGGAACGCTGCCTTCACTCCACCGGAGCGGTATCTGGATATCCACCAGCTCGACAAGGTAGGTCCCTCACTCGTCCGTTTGTAGGATCTTTATCCCGGCTATAGGGTACCTCAATATCTCCCGGCGGGTGGGTATCCTGGGCGCTGGTTTCTCTCCTCTGGGGTTGCGGTTAGCTCCTGTCTGTTGAAGTCCATATGTCCCGTG
Organism: Lithobates sylvaticus; assembly: GCA_028564925.1. Taxonomy (NCBI): domain Eukaryota; kingdom Metazoa; phylum Chordata; class Amphibia; order Anura; family Ranidae; genus Lithobates; species Lithobates sylvaticus. The sequence continues at coordinate 455,362,042 of CM053027.1, read as the reverse complement.
GAGCAAATAAGCCGGGGGGGGGGACCAGTGATCTCGGCAGGTGTCTCCCTGTTCTCCCTTCTTTCTCCAAATCAGGGGTTTCAGACCCGTTTTGATGGCTGTATGCTATGCGAGTATGGAGGCAGGGTTTACCAGTGTATTCAGCCCACTTTGGTTAAGGCATATGCGGGTTTTGCTGTAGGGACTCTCCGGCTATACCACCATACTGTGTCTGCCAGATTCAAGCTGGGGAACGCCCGCTCTACACGCTTGTTCCCATTATCTCATCAGGATCTTCAGCTGGTAGCCTGGGGAGGGGGAAGAGCAATGCTCAACACACGTCTGCTCTGGTCAGCGTCATGCCCCACTTAGTAATAGGGAAAAGCCCAGGACCAGATGGTTTTACCCCTAGATTCTATAAACATTTCAAAGAATTATTAATCCCAATTATGAGATATTTATTTAATGGAGTGTCAGGGGAACAGCCCTTTGTCCCACAAGGGATGCAAGCATTCATTTCCCTCATACCCAAACCCGAAAAGGATCACACTTTATGCGGAAACTACCGCCCCATATCATTAACAAACGTGGATCTCAGAATCTATTCAAAGGTTATATCAAACAGACTCACTCCCATACTCCCAAAATACATTCATTTGGACCAAACAGGATTTGTAAAGGGGAGGGAGGCCAGAGATAACACTCTAAAGACGATAACACTGATTGAATATGCGCAGAGACACACCATCCCATCCTGTCTTCTGGCAGTGGATGCCGAGAAGGCATTCGACAGGGTGGGATGGTGTTTCCTCGAAGAAACACTTAAACAATGGGGAATAGGCCCAGTCTTACTAGAAAAAATCATGGTGTTATACCGAAAACCCATTGCCAGAATAAGAATGGCGGGAGAAGTATCTGAGCCGATTAAAATAACTAACGGAACCAGACAGGGGTGTCCCCTGTCTCCCCTACTGTATGTCCTGGTTATGGAACATTTGGCAATAGCCATTAGAAATAACCTCGACATACAAGGACTGAGAATACAGCAAACTGAATATAAAATCTCCATCTATGCGGACGATCTTATGGTTTATATCACCAACCCCATGATAACACTCCCCAATTTGATACATGAGTTCGAGAGGTTTGCAGGAGTAAGTTACTTTAAAGTAAACTATAATAAATCTGAGATGATGGATATCTCACTCCCTACAGAGAAAATAGAACAGATTAAGACTAACTTCCCCTTCAGATGGCAGTCAGTAGCAGTTAAATATCTAGGAATACATATTCCCAAAGAACTAGATAAATTATACGAGCTTAATTATCTCCCAATTATAACCAAAATAACGAAAACACTTCAGCAATACACAAAGGGGATCCACACCTGGATGGGAAGAATAAATATAGTAAAAATGGATATATTGCCCAAAATATTGTATATATTCCAAGCTACCCCATTGTTCCCGGCAAAGAATATGTTAAATCAGTTAAAGAAAATGATTGGAAGCTTTGTTTGGGCAGGGAAACCCGCAAGAATAAGCAGATCAACACTAACCCGTATTAAAGAAGAGGGAGGACTAGCACTACCAGATTTCACGATATACCTAAAAGCGGCTTTAATAACAAGGATCGTAGACTGGTTTCAAAATAAGGACTCCAAACAATGGGTTAGCTTGGAGGAAGATATTATGACCACTAGATTGAAATCATTACCATGGGTTAGGAAAGAAGAACGCCCCCCGGATGGTGAAACCCCATTTTTTGTAGTTCGGACTATGAAGGTGTGGGACGGGCTAGTCAGAAAAGGCCAGGGATTCTCATATATAGGCCCTATGACCCCTTTATTTGATAACCCAGGATTCCCACCAGCCATGAAAATAGGAACCTTCTTGAAATGGAATAAAAACCAAGATATCAGAGTTGGGGAAATAACTGAACACAATAAACTGATACCCTTAGAAGCCATTGGCATAGAATACAAAAACAACTGGATACAATATTGGCAATTACATAAATACATATCCTCCATAGCTAAAGAAGAGATACTTAATAGACCCCTGACAAGTCTAGAACAAACTCTGATACAGAAAGAAAAACCAACACATAACCTCTCGAACATATATAAATATTTAATGAGGAACAGCAATATACAGGAGATGACATACACAAAAAAATGGGAAGAAGAAATAGGAATAGAGATCCCTAAACATAAATGGAAGGAAGCATTTGGAATAATTCATAAATTATCAAAATCTAGCAGACATCAAGAAAGAAACTATAAGCTCCTGGTCAGGTGGTACAGATGCCCAACAGACATGCACAAAATAAACTCAGAAAATGAAGAAACATGTTGGAGATGCCAAAAAGACATCGGAACGATGTCGCACATCTGGTACTACTGCCCCGGAGTTTATAGATTCTGGGAACAAGTATATAAAATATATACAGTAATGACAGGAATAGAAACCGAACCAGATATCTTAATGTCAATATTATCTATGAATATGGGATCGATAAAAAAAGTTAAAAAAAGTATTCTTAGATGCTTTATCACTGCAGCACGAACCATAATAGCTAGAAAATGGAAAAACAGTGTAAGCCCGGATATAAAAGATTGGGAGATGGAAATGAACGAAATGTGTGCAATAGAAACAAGATGGGAATTGGAAAAGGAGCAAAAAAAAGAACAAAATAATGTGTGGCAGATATGGATTGAATTCAATATCCAACAACCCAGATGGAGAGAGCAATTATAGAGATAGAGAGGGAGAATGGAGATATCGCACCCCTTCTCCTTCCCCCCCCTTTTTTTTTTTTTTTTTTCTCTCCCTTTTCCTTTTTTTTTTTTTTTTTTTTTTAATTTTAGTTATGACATGATTGATTGGCTAGGAGAGAATGTTGTAGAACCATTACTGAGAACCCAGTAACATAAAGGAGCATATAAAGTCATAATGAAGATGTAAAATGATAATCACATATGTTACGATATGAAGTAGATGCAACTCTTAAGTTATCCGTATGTAAAGGTAACAGAAAATGTGGTATTTGAGTGTAAGTGTAATGTAAATTGAATTGTAACAAAAAAATTTTTGATAAATAAAGATATATAAAAAAAAAAAAAAAAAATATATATATATATATAATGTTTGGGGTTCTAAGTAATTTTCTAGGAAAAAATACTGATTTTAACCTGTAAACAACAAATGTCAGAAATAGGCTTGGTCCTTAATCTTAGTGTGGAAATTGTCTTGCTGCTGACCAATGATAGATTACTGTATCATCCGTATTCTCTTAACTTCTGTAGTAAAAACCCAGCCTATGCTCCTTGCTTCTAGGATATTTTTGACCTAGCATTGCTCATTAAAACAAATGATTGCTGGCCAATGTTACACTTCTGTATCACTTGCATTCTCTAAATTATTGTAGTAAAATGCGTGCCTGTACTGTTTGTCAATATACTTCAAAGGGATTCACCACTATGTTTAGGTTCACCAAATTTCAAACTAAGCCATGCAGATTCACTTATGTCTGCTAGACCCAATGACATATTACTCTTTCATCAGGTCCAATGTAACAAATTGCCTGATTCGATAAGTAATTTCAACACCCAATCAAGTCTTACAGAAGCAATTGGTAGTAAACAAAAATGATCTTTACAAATCTGAGGTCACATTTGTAAATCTTTTTATAAAAAAAATACTACTCATGTTACTGTACATCAGAAAAAGTAACAAGACAATCAGTGTGGATATAAATGCCTACCTATAACCTGATGTTACCACTCGGGATCCTGGGCAGCTGTCACAGACTGGCCTATTTCCAAAAACACCATGTGAAAGAGGATGGAAAGTTACCAATTATGAAATCAGAAAGTTGGCTTGAATATGGGCAAAACTCAATAGAAAAATAGGAAGAAGCACTAGAGGAAAAATAATTTCTGCTAAATACAGAAGAACTACAGAATTACAGAATCAACTCACAAAATGTCACAGCAGAAAATGGCACAAGAGGGTAAAATAAAAAAGGTCTGTGAAACTCATCAATATGAACCTGCACTATGCATTAAGAAAGCATTGTAGTAAAATGTATTTAAAAGTGGTAAGTAACAAGATGAGGTGCTAAAAACCAGCATATTCAGCACATTAACATAAATATATAAAAAATGTTGATTTAATCCTGGATTTAAGGCATTCGTGCATAAGCTAATCAAGAAGCCACTGTAAAGCATAAGAATATACGGAGTGGTACCCAGGATCAGCTTACAGCACTCATGTCAATACTATAAACTGAACTAAAATCCATCCTTTACCTTTCATGCCTTGAGGAGGATGCATGGCCCACAGAGACATCATGAAAATCCAAAGTAAAAGAAATGGCCAGCACTCCAAATCTTTTCCAAAATCTTAGATGAAGTTACAGCATCAGTACTTTGAACTGAACTAAAATCTATCCTGCACCTTCACCTTTCATGCCTCGAGGAGATTGCATGGCCCACAGAGACATCATGTAAATACAAAGTAGAAGAAATGACCAGCACTCCAAATATTTATGGCATATGCATAAAGTATACAACCACAGTACTTTTCACTGCTTTACTGAATAAATATATGTGATAATTTATTTACAATGAAGAGTTGCTTTTTAGTGCAACAGTGTTATGTATGGCTACGCTAGGAAAGCTACTTTCTAGAATCTAATGTTCCTTACTGCAGATTTTTCTATTTCTCTATATCTTACAGGGTTATTTATTAAAAACTGGAGAGTTTAAATTCTAGTGCAATTCTGCATAGAAGCCAATCAGCTACCTGGTTTTATTGACAAAGCTTAACCACTTCAATACAGGGCGTTTCCACCCCCTTCCTGCCCAGACCAATTTTCAGCTTTCAGCGCTGTTACAATTTTAATGACAATTGAGCGGTCATGCCACACTGTACCTATATGAATTTTTTTGATAATTTTTTTTCCAACAAATAGAGCTTTCTTTTTGGTGGTATTTGATCACCTCTGCTGTTTTTATTTTTTTGCGCTATAAACAAAACAAGAGCAACAATTTTGAAAAAAATACAACATTTTTTACTTTTTGCTATAATAAATATACCATAAAAAAAAACAAAAGCAAATTTTTTCCAAAGTTTAGGCCGATATGTATTCTCCTACATATTTTTGGTAAAAAGAAAATCGCAATAGGCATATATTGATTGGTTTGCGCAAAATATATAGTGTCTACAAAATAGGGGATACATTTATGGCTCTTTTTTTACTAATAATGGCAGCGATCTTGCGGCGGACACTTTTGGCACTATTTTGGGAGAATTCACATTTATACAGAGATCAGTGCTATAAAAAATTCACTGATTACTGTGTAAATGTGACTGGCAGGGAAGGGGTTAACACCAGGTGGTGATCAAGGGCTTAATTATGTTTCCTAGGGAGTGATTCTAACTTTAGTGGGAGGGGACTTACAAGGGGAGGAGACCGATTGGTGTTCCTCTGTACTGGGAACACACCATCGGTCTCCCCTCCTCTGACAGGATGTGGATCTGTGTGTTTACACTACACATGTACACACTTACACATGACTATGTGCAGTAAGCAAGTGGTTAATTGAACAAGCTAGAGTTAGAAGCTGATTGGCTACCATGCACAATGACACCAGAATCTGAGTGCACCAGTTTTATTACATTTACCCCTTAAATTGGTAAAAATATTAACCTTGGAAGGATATCTTGTTAAATTTGCATACAAATAGTTCACAGTTACTTAAACATCTCTCTATCTCCAATTGTAGGAGACCACTGTGATCTTCCTGCAATGAAATATTTGTTCTCAATTCTGCAGAAATCAGTGTTCTCTTGTGCAGAGAGCCTCCACAAACTGTAAAATCTCTGTTCAAAATAGAGATCACATTAAACACGCTTAATAACAAAAGTTCTAGTATCGATAGATAATTGTAATCACTGTTTATATTGGTGGTGTATTGTATTGACTGAACTTGACCATCATTTGTAATTAACCAGCACATCTAGATAAAATAATAAAAAAGCAAAAGTAATGAATCATTTTGAGTAGCCTAAGCAAACAAATATTTACCATTATGCATTTATATGAAGTGAAATCTTCTGTGTGGAAAGCTGCTTCCACCTTTGAATGGTAAGCTCCCTTCCCTACAAAAATTCTCCCAGGATGGCGAGAGGGTTGAAATATCACTTTAGTGAGCAGTGCTTACAGATTTCCAAAGGTATAAACAGATCCAATGTCAGAATCATTTTGCATTTTAACCACTAGCTGACCGCCCACTGTCAAATGACGGCGGGACGGTTCAGCTACTGTGGCGGGACGCCGTCATATGACGTCGTCTCAAATTTGGCCACTGGGGGGCGCGCGCGCGCGCCGCGGGAGGCGCGCGCGCGCGCCCGCCGCGTAGCTGGGGCCTCGGTGCGCGTGCCCGGCGGTCGCGATGACCGCCAGGCACCCGCGATTGCCCGGTAATCGAGCAGGACGTGGATCGGTGTGTGTAAACACACAGATCCACGTCCTGTCAGAGGAGAGGAGACCGATGGTGTGTCCCTTGTACATAGGGACACCGATCGGTCTCCTCCCCCAGTCAGTCCCCTCCCCCCCCAGTAAGAATCACCATATAGGGTACACATTAACCCCTGCAGCGCCCCCTAGCGTTAACCCCTTCCCTGCCAGTCACATTTATACAGTAATCAATGCATTTTTATAGCACGGATCGCTGTATAAATGTGAATGGTCCCAAAAATGAGTCAAAAGTGTCCGAAGTGTCCGCCGCAATGTCGCAGTCACGATAAAAATCGCAAATCACCGCCATTACTAGTAAAAAAAAAATAATAATAAAAATGCTATAAATCTATCCCCTATTTTGTAGACGCTATAACTTTTGCGCAAACCAATCAATATACGCTTATTGCGATTTTTTTTACCAAAAATATGTAGAAGAATCCCTAAACTGAGGAAAAAATTTGTTTAAAAAAAAAAAAAAAAATTGGATATTTATTATAATAAATAGTAAAAAATATTATGTTTTTTCAAACTTGTCCCTCTTCTTTTGTTTATAGCGCAAGAAATAAAAACCGCAGAGGTGATCAAATACCACCAAAATAAAGCTCTATCTGTGGGGAAAAAATGATAAAAATTTTATTTGGGTACAGCGTTGCATGACCGCGCATTTGTCATTCAAAATGCGACAGCGCTGAAAGCTGAAAAATGGCTTGGTCAGTAAGGAGGTGTTCGTGGCTGGTAGGCAAGTAGTTAAGGAGCAATAATTAAAAACCTGATAAAGTATTTACATAATTGAAGCACAGTAATCTTGCATTAGTAGCAGCAATTGGGTAATTTGATTATTGATTGATAGGAGTATCTGAACATTACAGAAAATATGTTTTTGTTTTGTGTTTTGTAACTGGTGAAAATTATTGCTCTCTCCTGTGAAGATTACAAAGAAATACATATTGAAAGAAACAAAAGACTAGCTATATTAAAGTTGGCAGAGTAAAGGTTACAAAGAGTGACAGGCTCAGCAGGTGTGCAAGGCTTTGCCCATTGATTCAGATTGAAACTGAAAATAGCACTTTATCCAGCAAATCAAACCCAATCACTACTGAACAGTATTCAGCTCTTATTTCCAAGCCCACTACTCTTTATTATGTCCTTCTCTTTCTTAGAAAAAAAAGGCAAAATGTTATACCATGTCACATTAGCTATTAAATTATTAAAAGCAAAGCATTTTTTTTTTTAATTACAATGATACTGTATATTAGGTACTGTAATTCAAGAGATTAAAAACTGAAAATGTATTTGATCTTTTTTTTTTTTTTTTAATCATTTTAGCATGATCATTTTTTGTATCAAACGTGAATTAGTAATATGAATCAAAGACCTATTTAGACAGGGCAGTTTTAACAGGCATTGTTAGTATTTTTAACTCTGCAGCTTTTATTAAACAATTCCTGGTGATACTGTCATGGAGGTCCTTGTTCCTGATTTGGAGTGAAATTGTTTGCTTCATATCTCCCAACTGTGCTGCTGCACTGTCACCCATACTTTTGATGAAGACTGCAAGTGGCTGTTTCTACAAATATTATATAGGGTCCACTGTTATCACCATCTGTAAACCACTGTAAACTGCCAGAATAAATGGAAGCAGTCCACGGTAATTTTCAGGACTCCAAAGAGACCACAGGAGATCGGCAGCACTCAAATGCAATAAAAACTCAAAACAAGTATTTTATTTAAAAATAAATGGCAATTGTTTGTGGTACATTGTGTATGTCATTTAGTTAATAATTGCATGTATTTTAAGGAAGTGACTCAAGGTTTCAAGATAAGAAACCCCACCCACCCTGGCCTGATGATGAAGAACTGAAAATAGTGTAGCTAGGCATTAGCATTCTAAACAGTGGTGGGCAACAAGACATCTGCCCATTATCCAAACTATTAGCAGATGTGCAATAAATAAGTGTTATGCCCTGTACAAACGATAGGATTTTCCGACAACAAAATCCATGGGATTTTTTCCGACGGATGTTGGCTCAAACTTGTCTTGCATACACATGGTCACACAAAGTTGGTCGGAAATTCCAAACGTCAAGAACGTGGTGACATACAAAATGTACAAGGAGCGGAGACAAATGAAGTGCAATAGCCAGTGCTGTTCTTCTGCTTGATTCCGAGCATGCGTGGCACTTTGTGAGTCGGAATTGTGTACACACGATCGGAATTGCCGACAACGGATTTTGTTGTCGGAAAATTTGAGAACCAGATCTCAAATTTTGTGTGACGGAAATTCCTATGGAAAATGTGTGATGGAGCCTACAAACAGTCAGAATTTCCGACAACAAGGTCCTATTACACATTTTCCATCAGAAAATCCTATTGTGTGTACAGGGCATAAGTGGTTAAATGATGCATTCATATTTCTCAATGAAAACATTGGCACTGCCTTCGAGATTTTTCAGCTAGTTTCAGCAACTGGGAGAGTCAGTGGTGGAGAAGGATCTGGGTATTCAGGTACCCAGGTAAGTGTGGTGGGCGGTCCTAAAGAGGTTAATAAAAAATAAAAAAATTCACACAGATACCTCCAAGGGTCCCTCCAAATACATAGCATACACTTGGATGGATCTGTGTGCATTTTTTGATTTATTTCTTTAAAGAAGCTGGCAATGAATGATTTTTCTGCAATTGTAAAAACAAAATTGTGTCAATGTCAGCACTGCTACAAGGCTTTGTGTACATAACAGAGATACGCCCATTCACAGGCAGGATTCCAGGCATGTTACAGTATTTAAGGAAATTAAGCATTTTTAAAAAATCACTGTTCCAGGCCAAATGTTTTTTTTATTTTTTTTTTGTATTGGTACATGTTCCCCAGGGCAGAGCCCACCCTCACACTATTTTTTTGTTACCCACTTGCCTATCAGCTCAGAAAATTACATTTTTAATTTGGCATGTTTGACTCCAATTGATTTCAGTTGGAATCAGGTTTGGCTTCTGAACTTCTTTGAAGTTCTCAGTATGGATCAACCAATTATCGGTAAGGCCGATTATTGCAGGCCGATATCAGCATTTTTCGAAAAATTGATATCGGTTACAAACTAGACCGATTTTACCGATATTGGTCTCTGGGAGCCGCGGCAATCTTTTTGGGGCCCAGAAGCCTGCAGACCCAGTGCGCAGACATGCACACAACCAGCCAGCCATCAAGCCAGCCAGCAAGCCACCCCCACAGCAGGGTGCCAGCCAGCAAACCAGCCACAGCTAGATGTCAGTCAGCCACCCACAACAGGGTGCCATCCAGCAAGCCAGCCAAAGCAGGGTGCCAGCCTGCAAGCCCACCCACATCAGGGTTCCAGCAAGCAAGCCAGCCACAGCAGGGTGCCAGCCAGCAAGCCTACCCACAGCAGGGTGTCAGGCCAGCAAGCCACCCCCACTGCAGGGTGCCAGCCAGCAAGCCACCCACAACAGGGTGCCAGGCCAGTTAGCATGCCATCCCCACCATAGGGTGACAGCCAGCAAGCCAGCCACATCAGGGTGCCAGCCAGTCAGCCACAACAGGGTGCCAGCCAGCCAGCCACAACAGGGTGCCAACCAGCCAGCCACCCACAGCAGGGTTCAAGCCAGCAAGCCACCCACAGCAGGGTACCAGCCAGCCACCCACAGCAGGGTGCCAGCCAGTAAGCCAGCCACTGAAGGGTGCCAGCCAGCAAGACACCCACAGCAGGGTGCCAGCCAGCAAGCACACCCACATCAGGGTGCCAGCCAGCAAGCCAGCCACAGCAGGGTGCCAGCCATCAAACATACCCATGGCAGGGTGCCAGGCCAGCCAGCATGCCACCCCTACAGCAGGGTGCCAGTCAGCAAGCCACCTCCACAGCAGGGTGCTAGCCAGCCAGCCACCCACAGGAGGGTGCCAGCCAGCAAGCCACCCACAGCAGGGTGCCAGGCTAGGCAGCAAGCCAGCCACAGCAGGGTGCCAGCCAGCCACCCACAGCAGGGTGCCAGCCAGCAAGCCAGCCACAGAAGGGTGCCAGCCAGCAAGACACCCATAGCAGGGTGCCAGCCAGCAAGCACACCCATTCAAAAATTGTAAAATGATCACTCCAATTGGCCAACATGTCGGATTACGCTACACATTCGATACCTAATTGATTACTTTTACGGCCCTTGATGCGGTCAAACATAATCCAAGAGGGGGAGACTGGGACAAAGCAGTGCTAAAATGTGAAACTTTGTGGATTGAACAGCTGAATGCCAACAAAACCCGGGATTAAACAAGGTGTGTACATTTTTCATACTTTTTTTATAACTCTCTCAGGTCTTTGCCATTCTGGTGTCTTATTCCCGGTTGTTGCAGTCCTTTGATCCACTACATTCATTTTTAAGCCATTAATGCATGGCTCAACTTGCATCAGTCCCTACTTATCTATTTTCTTATTTTTTTTTGCATTGCTTTCTTTCTGCTGACCACTAATGCCACGTACACACGGCCAGAATTTACGATGGAAAAATCTGTCTTTTTCTGTCTGCATTTCCAATGGACTTTAGATTGAGAGCTTTTTCTTAATTTTTCCGTCGGAAATGCCGACAGAGTTTTGGACGGTGCAAAGTCCGGCAGTGTGTACGCGGCCTTACAGTATTTAGCTATGCAGCCTAGATTTGTTATACACTATTGATATTATATATAATTATATATAAGTCTTTTTTTTTTCAGTTTGACCAGCTGTGCTTCATTTGTCCCTTTCTTTATATCCTTCATTGTGTTTGTCATCTCTTTTTCATTGCAATGTACTGATATGATATTATTGCAGTGTTGTGAAAGTTGTGTTTTATTTTTCAAGCTCTCCTCGCTTTAGTGTGGGTGTTTGCTTCATGTGATGTTCTTTTTTTCACCAGGGTGTTGTTTGTGTCTGGTGGGAATGTGGCCTTTTAACAGGCAACAGAGCCAGGGCATTCCTCTCTGTTGGTGCTATATTGCCCTCATTGGTTTTGGCTTCCTGGGTCAGCACTGTGCCTCTGCTCGGCATTTGCCCAGTATCGGGAGATGGGCCAGGTGATATCATTCATCAGCTAATGTCATTCAGCAGCTTTTAGAAGAATAACTTATGTATACTGCACAATACCCATGAACTACTTCTGATAAATCAGTGACACTTGATTAAGGGAACTGCAAGCCAGGAGGGCCTTTTTTTCTGGTTCAAAAACCATAACAGCATTTATTATTCAATATAACACAAGTCAAACCATTAACAACTCAGTAAAGTGTTTACATTAAAATGTAAATTTATAGGTATAACTTACAATTTTGTATCTACTCTCAAGCCACAGATTTATATGCCTTAGCAATAAATGCTTAAAACACTGCTTACTCAAAAGCACAATCATTCCTATAAGTTTCAGTGTCAATATGGATTAAGACATTGCATTTCTTGGTTTCTATAATAATTAGCTTTTATTTAAAATGTATATAGAGCCAAAACTTTTTTATTTTTATTTTGAAGGATTAAAATGCCTGCCAGTTTTTTTTTATTTTTTTGCTGTCTGTGCACCATTTGTGAAATTTTCCTTTTGCATTCTTTCCCAGGGATGCAATGGGATGTTAGTGGACATCTCCTAAAATGGAGGAAATTAACCTCTTAGACGGTTGTCTTTAGAACAAATGTCCCCATTAGATGATTTCCTTTCACACTGTTCTGGGGACAACCCTAAATTGTTACATTTCCAATCACTTTTTTTCAGGGAAAATGGTCACCAGTACAAATAGAAGGAGGAATCTTACCAATGGGCACTCAAACAGCAATAAAAACTTGATAGAAGGTCTAACCTTTCCCCATTCCAAAACTAAACAAAAAAGCTTTGTCTAATACACACACAGGTAGCTGACATGTTTCAACAGAACACTATATTTAATTATATAACCAAGGTCGGTGTATAGTCTGTGATATGTCAATCACTTGTCTTATTATATTATATTAATTCAATAAAAGAAAAGTGCTGATCCTTCATCTGTACTGACCCTAGAAAAGACGGTTTCCTTTCCAAACATGTGAAAAAGTCAATATCTATAATCAAGCAAGAAAATGTAATTAGATCTTTTTAGATGCCATGGAAAACACTTTATGAGGGATTTTAAAACACAGTAATGCACTAACAACTGCTTTTCAAATTATATGAATCCTGAGAACCAGGAATCTGGAGAACTATACATATGTTCTAACTTTCCATTATTAAAGTGAAGTTTCTTCTGCTTATATTTTGCTTTTCCTGGTAACCCCCCAACCCTATCAAAGTGCTAATGATATTTCTGAATATGATTTTTCCATTTTCATTACATACCTACTTTTAGAGCTAGAGACATCATTACCGGACCTCTTTGTTTCTCTATCATATGCAGGCAGAGGAGCCAGAATGGCGTGGTACATAGCTTCCTGAAAACATCACAGCACCCTGCCTATGTACTCCTTTCAAGAGCCCTCGGGCCAGATGCAGTGGGGTTGCTCTTGGTAGCAGTTAAAGGGGTTGAAATGTAAATTATTTAAAATAACAAACATGGTATACTTACCTCCACTGAACCTGGTCTTCTGGGGTCCCTTGGCACAGTATATCACTCGGCCCCGCCCCCCGGCGTGCCGCGTCATTGGATGTGATTGACAGCAGAGCGAGCCAATGGCTGCGCTGCTTTTAATCCATCCACTCTAGCCAATCAACGGCCAGGCTGAGTGACGAGGAGGACATCGGGGACGAGCAAAGCAGGTAAACAGGCTCAGGTAAGTAAAATGGGGGGCTGGGGGGGGCGGTATTGTCGGATGTTTTTTCACCTTAATGCATAGGATGCATTAAGGTGAAAAAACGTGTACCTTTACAACCAATTTCTGTGCAGTTGCTCATACTAAGGTGCATGTGCAGGATCATGAACATAGCAGCGTAACTAGGCATGCAAGAACAAGAATGCACATGCACATTGGTGCATACGTCCACAGGTTGTGGTGCCCAGTGGTCTAATGTCTGCCTGGCCTCAGTGCTGGACTGTCTTAAACTCTGGTTCCTGTATTCTTGGTTCTCAAAAGTCTGCTTACTTTGTTTCTGACCCGGTTATGCCTGACCTCTATCTTGAATCACCCCATGCTTGTTATGTCAGCTGCTCACTTGTTTTGCTGACCTCGGGTTGGATTTTTGACCACGTCTCCCCCTTCTAACTTGGCACTTCTCAGTTAGCACATTACTGACTCCTGCTTGTTTCTGACCATTATCTTGATCCTGACCTTGCACACTTTTGCCTGACTGCTGCTGAACATAGCTTGTGACCAGACTCTATACTACCACTGAAAGGACTCCTGTGTTTCCAAGCTTAAGTTCACTACAACAACTTTCTGGCACCAGAGCCCTTCCACTGCCTTAGCAGTCCCTGTCTCCACTAATTAGGAAGGTTGGATGGGAATTGTGCAAGAGGCCACCCTCATCATCTTGGGCTCCACAATCAAGTATGTGACAGAGGTGCTGGTAACTTTTAGACTTGCACATGTAGTCAGATGAAGGAAAACATCAAACAAGACACCATTGCTTCTCAGCTACTGCTGTCAAGTTGTTACTTCATGTGGAGAGTTCAATACTGGTTCTAATACAGAGCGGTGAAGTTATTGTTTCTCTGAGTCATTCCAATTTTTATCCTGTGTTGAACCTTGAAGGGGGAATGGTGTTGCCACCAAAACACAATGGATGCTTTTATATAACCTTTTATTTGTAACAATTAAAATGATCTTGCTGTCAAGCGTCTGTGTTAGTAAGTCCTTGTAGATCTCAAACTTGGGGTTCCCAGGACACAGAGTCTAAGCCCAGCCTGCTTCTTCACTAGGGCTCCTGATGGTAGGGATGGACTTGCAGCAAGCTGGAAAAAGGTTACAGCCCCCAGGTACACGCAGCTGAGGATGCAGAGACCACTCGCATGTGCAGAGTACAGACAGCAGGAAACAACAGGAAATCCAGGAGATAACCCAAGGTCAGGACAGGCAGCGAACAAGCACAGATGGTGAACAAAGCTATAGATAGGCCTTATTATATTATAGGTAAAATTTAGTGATGGAGGTTTACTTCCACTTTAAAATGAATCTGTACAGATATACTATTATGAACAACAAACATTCCTCTAGCAGCCAGTTAATACAGCAAAGGCAATAATATAATATATCTGATAAAGATCCCCAAACCATAAAAAGAAAGTTTGCAGAGGGAATATAACTCATGCAGAGAACCAGGTCTCTGGAATGTGGCTTAACAGAGAAATAATTTGTAGGTACCTGCATGATTTTAACTGAAGGGAATTTATACCTCTGCCCAGGATGTCTTTTACCTTTCAAGCCCCTGATCAAACCCGTACAGACATTTCAAAAGACTTTCACAATAAAACTACCTCAGGTATACGTGTCATGATTCCTTATTTCTAGTTCTTGTGTCAGTTCTTCACAAGGCTTCTGAGCACCATATGTACATCCTAAATTTTACAACAGAGAGTACAAGTCATGTGTGTCAAGAATGGTTAAAATTTGTAGGCATAGATAACATTGGGATTGATTTGTTGTTTTGTGTATAAATGTATAAAAGTATGGATTTAGATTCAGACTAATGCCTGACAAAGAAATGCAGATGACTGCTTTTGTAAAAAAACACTACATTACCGTAACTGTATGTTGCTTATACATGCAATGATAATATTCAAAACATTTTTATTTTTTTATTTCACATGCCTTTATTCATATTTTTCTCCACATTTAACTTCTTAAGAATTTATCCAGCATACATAACAGTGAGGGGGAAAAGATAATCAATAACACTGCAGGGTGATTTTCATTGCCACCATTTATTCCAATGATTTAAAGCGGTTGTATACCCGCACACAATTATTTATTTTTTTAAACCTGTAAGGCAAAATGCATAATGAGCTAGAATGCACCCCATTCTAGCTCATTATGAAATACTGACATTAGAACGAGGCATCGGCAGGTGATCCCAGTCACTGCCGAGGGAGCTGACATTTCCCCTCGGCTTGTCTTCCAGGTTCGCAGCTCCAGCACTGTAAGTGGTCAGAGCTGCAATGTTGTCACTGCCGCACATGTGCATGGGAGACTTCTATCAGCTAAACCTTCACAGCGCATGCATGCAAAGTGAATATCTCCTAAACCGTACAGGTTTAGGAGATATTCATTTTACCTACAGGTAAGCCTTATTATATAACCTGTAGGTAAATATATAAAGAAAGTGTATAAAACCACTTTAACTTTTTTATTTTTTTTAACATTCTATTCCTGCTGAAGAACTCATGCACATTTCTCCATGTTTTATCACTTTGTAAACTCTGTACATACAAGTAAGTAAAGACCTATACCTGTTGATCTTCCTGTTTGTTTTAATTTCCTGTTTGAGTTGTCAAAACACTGGGATTGATTATACATTGATCAGTTATTTTTTTTTAGCACTGATCAATGCAAAAATGTCACTGGTCCCCAAAAAGTGTAATTTGGGGTCAGATTTATTTGCTGCAATGTCGCAGTCCCGATAAAAATGGCTGATCGTTGCCATTACCAGTAAAAACAATAAAAATAACTAAAAGTTCCCAAATCTATCCCATAGTTTGTAGATGCGATAACTTTTGTGCAAACCAATCAATATACGCCTATTGAGATTTTTTTTTTTACCAAAAATATGTAGAAGAATATATATCGACCTAAACAGATGAATAAATTTGTTTTTTTATATATATTTTTTTGGATATGTATTATAGCAGAAAGTATAAAACTTTAATTTTTTTTCAAAATTGTCACTCTTTTTTTGTTTATAGCTCAAAAAATAAAAACCGCTGAGATGATCAAATACCACCAAAAGAAAGCTCTAATTGTGAGAAAAAGGACATTTTGTTTTAGTACAGCTTTGCACGACTGTGCAATTGTCAGTTAAAGCGACGCTGTGCTGTATCGCAAAAATTGGCCTGGTCAGGAAGTGGGTAAATCCTTCTGGGGCTGAAGTGGTTAACGTGATCTTAAAGGTTAAAATAAACCTATTTTAATTACCTGCTCCATGCAATAGTTTTGCACTGAACAGCCCTGATCGATTTCTTCAGGGGTCCCCTGTGAGCGCTCCTAGCTCCTCTTGCATTCCGAGTCCCCCGTAGCAAGCCATTTGCTATGGAGGTACTCACATGGGCAGGATCCTGAGCCACACTATGTGCATCTATTTAGACACACAGTGTGGCTTGGTCCTGTCCCCCTTTCCTTTGTCACTGGATTTGTTTGAAAGCAGCAGGAGCCAATGGCTCCCACTGCTCTCACTAAGTCCATTGAGGAGGGGGCGAGAGAGCAGCACTGCTGCTCTTAAAGTGGTTGTAAACCCTTAACAACCACTTTAAACTACAAGCAAGCCTATAATTAGGCTTACCTGTAGCTGCACTGGATATCTCCTAAACCAGCAACGTGCCGTTGCTTCAGTTGTACTGTGCCGTTCCCGGCGGCTCCCGCGCATGCATGGGAGTGACGTCATTGCGGCTCTGGCCAATCACACCCCTGGAGCCGCGATACCCGGAAGTAACCTCTGGGGGAGATGTCGCCGGCCGGAGGGGGAGAAGAAGACGGCTGCGGGGGACTTTTTTCTTGGGTAAGTAATTCATAATGAGCTAGTATTCTATGCATATTATGCAGGTTTTTTTTTTGTTACCAGGGTTTACAACCACTTTAAGCACAGCGTTGAATTGAGATCAGGCTCAGGTAAGTCTTTAGGAGGGGAGTTGCACATAAAAGGTTTTTTACCTTAAAGCGGTTCTGCACACATTTCATTTAGTAAATCTCTTTGCCTTCCAAATCAGGCAAAGAGTACTAAATGAAATGTGTTTTTTTTTTTTTTTTCACTTACCTTGATAATCGCTGACTTCCTGTCCTCTGTCTCTGCGGCGGTGGGCGGGGTCTCTGCGTCGATCGTCGTCAGGCCGCACTGTCTCCTAGGATCTGGTGTCATTGATCCCAGGAGTCTGGGCGGGCATCTTCCGAAATCTCGTGAGATTTCGGACACATCTTCCGAAATCTCGCGAGATTTCGGACACATCTTCTGAAATCTCGCAAGATGTCTGCAGATGTGCCGACATCTCGCTAGATTTCGGAGAACGTGAGCTGCACTTTGCCGTTACTGCGCATGCGCGAGCTCGGCGCAGTAACGGCGGTGCATGCTGGGCCATCTAAAGTGCCTGTGGGGTTTCACATGCCCACAGACAAGATGGCCCCCAGCAGAAAAGCAGTATATAAATAATTTTATTGGAGGAAAACCGGCTGCGATCGAGATGGAAGATGGAACACGTGAGTCCCCCAATTTACCTCGTAATCCTTGGCATATTCCCCCCAAAAAAAAAAAAAAAAACACAGTGCAGAACCGCTTTAATGCAGAGAATGCGTTAAGGTAAAAAAAAAAACCTTCTGCCTTTACAACTACTTTAACTCCAAATGTTCTGTTGGAAACCCAAATCTTTCTAAAGGTGATAAGCAAGCTCTTTCCATTTACCTGCTACCGTCAATTGCTTCTCTCTTGTTCAAATGAGGCAATCATCTTAGTATGCTTCAGTATGCTGT
This sequence comes from Lithobates sylvaticus, assembly GCA_028564925.1. Classification (NCBI taxonomy): domain Eukaryota; kingdom Metazoa; phylum Chordata; class Amphibia; order Anura; family Ranidae; genus Lithobates; species Lithobates sylvaticus. The sequence continues at coordinate 455,343,941 of CM053027.1, read as the reverse complement.
TCAGTACTTCAAGAAACTATCATATTTTGTCACAGAAATTTGCTGCCATCGTGGAAATTAATCTTTCCTGTAATGTTTAATATTTCTCCTGAAACAATTACAGTTTAATAAAGCATTCTAGCAAATGCTCCTATTTTCTGAACACAGGAAGATTGTGAAACATTAGAAGCATGCCTGGCAGCAGCAAAGTCTTGATCTGCAAGCATGAAGAATTAATGTAGGTTGACTAATAGGGAAGCACTTTGGGAAGTGGCTCAGTTTTTTTTTTTTTCTGGAAAAGGTACCATCCGATTGGATATCATAAATAAAGAAAATTAGAACTGGCTACAGTGTGCAGAGTTTATATATGAGTTTGAATGAGGCGATCATTTAGGTTTTCCAGGCTCATTTGAGAACAGGTTGCCATGGTTACCAAAGGAAAAACTTAGCCACTAAATTACAGATCAGAATGCACAATTCATAATGTTCGCCGGAACAATCTATCTTATTTCTGATTGCACTGTGTTTTTCTTTTAGGTTCAACACAAAGAACCTGAACTGCAAATATTAAGTATTTATCTATATTCAGCAGCTAATATGCATGAAGCAAAAAAGCTGGAAAAGGAGTTATTGCTCAGTATGCTTGCTGCTCAGATTTTAATACAAATCTCACATGGCACTTTGCTACTAGAAATTCTCACCTCTGAATACCAAATGCTTGGACTGGTTCATTTATATAAACTCATTTAAAATAAAGAACAGTCTTGCCTATAGCTATTAAATCAATGTTAGCTTTCATTTTTAACCTGTATGAGCAAAATGGCAACTGGGATTTGACTTTCATCTTTAACTACTTCAATACTGGGCACTTACACCCCCTTCCTGCCCAAGCCAATTTTCAGTGCTGTCGCTGTTTAAATGACAATTGAACGAATGAATGTATAGCGCTACAAATGCGAACTGAATCGCCTCAAGGCAACAATTGACAATTGAGCGGTCATGCTACACTGTACCTAAACAGAATTATTATAATTTTGTTCCAACAAATAGAGCTTGCTTGTGGTGATATTTGATCACCTCTGCGTTTTTTATTTTTTGCTAAACAAATCAAAAAACACCTAAAAAAAGGTTTTCTTTTGTTTCTGTTATAAAATGTTGTAAATAAGTACGTTTTTTCCTTCACTGATGGGCAATGATAAGGCTGAACTGATGGGTACTGATAAGGCGGCACCAATGAGGTGGCACCAATGAGGTAGCACTGATGGGCACTGACGGGCACTGATGATGGGCACTGATAGGCAGCACTGATGGGCACTGGTAGGCAGCACTGATGGATGGCACTGATATGCAGCACTGATGTACATTGGTAGGTGGCACTGATCGGCACTCATGAGTGGCACTGATGGGCACTGATAGGCGATACTGATGGGTACATATGGGTGGCACTGATGGGCGGCACTGCTGAGCACTGATGGGCACTGATAGGCAGCACTGATGGGCACTGATATGTGGCACTGATAGATGGCATTGATAGGCATCACTGATGGCACTGACACTGTCCGGCATTGGGGATGGGCACTGATTGTCAGCTGCCTGGGCACTGATTGGCATTTCCCTGGTGGTCTAGGGTGGCATACCTGGTGGTCCAGTGTGGTGGCCATCCCTGGTGGTCCTGGCGGCATCCTGGTTGTCCTGGGTGGGCATCTGACGGGGTGGCTGCACTGATAAACAATCAGCACAGACCCTCCTCTTCTTGCGTCTGTCAGACGCGAGTGATGAAAAGACGATCAACGGCTCTTCCTGTTTACATCGTGATCAGCCGTGATTGGGTCCTTTCTTATTTTAGAATTTTCAAATTTCCAAATTTCAAATTTATGAATTTTCAAATTTCCGAATTTAGAATTTCTTGAATTTCCGAATTTTTGACTTTACAAGATGTACGAGTTTTCGAATTTAAAAATTTTACCAATTTTTTGAATTTATGAAAAAAAACAAAAAACAAATGAAATGAAAACGAATAATGCAGTGTGATCTACCAGGATATGAAAGAGTTGCTGGCAGTGAGCATAAAGCATTTTACATTTTACTAGAAGCGACAGGGGGCAGAAATGGAGACACAGACACGAGCTGGCATCCAGGAAGGAGGGGGTGAGGGGGGAGAGAGGAGAGCAGATGGGACAGCAGCTTATGATGGAGGGCCACAACCAGACCACAGTGATCAGGGCAGAGCTGCACTGATTTTCGTGGTGAGTTTAAAGAGGGGATACAGGAAGTGCCAGGTTCAGGGGGGTTTCTTTATATATTAGAGGGGGGGCAGATTACACACTTTAAACAAGTTGTCATGTGGCTTTATCAGGCTTTCAACAAGCTTCATGTAGTACTGTCATTAACTAAAGCCTGGTGGCAGCTTGTTTATTGTGACATTCAGCAGTCCCTTTAAGATCTGTGTTTTCCCAGACATTCCCAAACTGGATTTGGATGGTACTTAAATGCCTGGTTCACTCCGGCACACATAGTAAAATGCAACCTTTTACTATACAAACAGCTGTCAGTATCAACACTATTTGGAGGCAACTATCAATATCCCCATTGCACCGGGAATAGGATGAAGAATAAATGGGTGCTACAACAACAGCCAGCTGGAAACTGGTAACATCACATATCAACAAACATATTTGCAAGCACACATCTTTAAATAATGTCCAAACACTTTTATTTAGAGTGATCACATCACAGTGAAGAGTGCAGCATTTCAGGGCTACACAGGACCCCTTTGTCAGGCATACGATTCACATGCTTAACAAAGGGGTCCTGCATGGCCCTGAAACATTGCACTCCTTTGATGTGATCACTCTGAATAAAAGCTTTTAGACATCATTTAAAGATTCATGGAATGCCAGCAAATATGTATGTTCATATGTCAGGGAGCTGTGCGATGCAAGTTTCAGCACTGCTTACTTCAATTTTTCTTTTTTTTTTACTTTATTTGAAGGATCACATAGTTACACTGTATTCATGCCTTTTCACAGCAGTGTTGCACTACAGTGCAGTGACATATGTTGCCAACAGGTGCACTGCCAAAAAATGCAGACAAGCTGCTTTTTTTTTTCACTACACAATTCACATCGGTGTTGTGGTGTGAGCAGGGCACATAGAAAAAAATATTTTTCTATGTATCCCATTGGTGGCGATTAAGCAGCATGAAAAAACATAGGTCAATGAGCATAGAGTGAACAAGCCCTTAGGCTGCTTCCACACTGGATCGGGTGGGCGTTGACAGTAAAACGCTGTTTTAGCGGCGCTTTAACGTCATTTTAGTGGCACTCTGGCTTTCATACTGGAACTGCAGGGGAGGTGTTTTTCAGGCACTTTACAGGCACTATTTTTAGCCCAAAAGTGCCTGAAAAACGCCTCAGTGTGAAAGGGGTCTAAAGGCTTTAACTACTTCCGGACCGCCCACCATCCTTATACGTCGGAAAGTTGAAGAGGAATATCATTGTTATGGCAGCAGCTAGCTGCCATAACCCTGGTATCCTCTTCTTCAGCGGGTGGTCCACTTCAAGATAAAAGTGGTTTCTGTGGTGGGTTCACCACAAGATCACTTTTATCGGCGGCAGGAGAGGGTCCCCCCGCCCCACTCCGGTGCCCTCCGCTGCTTATCGGAGCCATCGGAAGCGGGGGAGGCGATCATATTCCTTCTCTCTTGTGTGACATGGAGACGAGTGAGGGGAAGATGGCCCTTACCCATCTCCATACCAATGCAGGGCGGAAGCAACGTCAAAAGAGTCCGCCTATAGCTCTTAAAGGGTCTTTTTTTTTTTATTTTAGTGTAAATATGAGATCTAAGGTCTTTTTGACCCCAGATCTCCTATTTAAGAGGTCCTGTCATGCTTTTTTTCTATTACAAGGGATGTTTACATTCCTTATAATAGGAATAAAAGTGGCACCATTTTTTTTTAAAGAACAGTGTAAAAATAAAAAAGAAAAGGTAAAATAAATAATATTTTTTTTTTAAACGCGCCCCATCCTGATGAGCTTGCGTGCAGAAGCGAACGCATACGAGAGTTGCACCCGCATATAAAAACAGTGTTCAAACCACACATTTGAGATATCGCCGCGATCGGCAGAGTGAGAGCAATAATTCTAGCTCTAGAACTCCTCTGTAACTCAAAACATGCAAGCTGTAGAATTTTTTAAACGTCGCCTATGGAGATCTTTAAAGTGGTGTTTCCACCAAAATGACAACATTATGCCTATTTACATTACATCTGACAATAAAAAATAATTAGATAAAAAAAAATTTCACTTACCTATTTTTCCCTGTTGCTAGGTGGTCCCACGAAATCTACCTCTTTCTCAGCCCAGGCTAGAAACGTTGCTTCCCCTCGGCAATCAGTCATCTGGGACACATGACAGGTCACAGATGACTGTGCGACGTATTACGATGTGCGGCGCCGTTCGCGCATGTGCAGTGGGTGCCCGGCTGTGAAGCCACAGCCGGGTGCCCACAGTAAGGATGCCGGCGCCGCGAGAGGAGCCGGGAACGAGGGGGTGCTTCGTTCCCCCACATCGCTGGACCCTGGGACAGGTAAGTGTCCGATTCTTAAAAGTCAGCAGCTGCAGTATTTGTAGCTGCTGACTTTTAAATAAAAAATTTTGATGGGCCCTCCTCTTTAAGGGTAATAGTTTGTCGCCATTCCACTAGCGGGCGCAATTTTGAAGCATAACATGTTGGGTATAAATTTGGGATAACTTTATTGTTGTCTTATTTTTTAATTCAAGAAAGTGTATTTGTTCCAAAAAAAGTGCGCTTGTAAGACCGCTGCGCAAATGCGGTGTGACAAAAAGTATTGCAATGACCGCCATTTTATTCTGTAGGGTGTTAGAAAAAAAATTGTATAATGTAATTTTCTAGCAAAAAAAAAATGTTTTTAACTTGTAAACAGCAAATCTCAGAAAGAGGCTCGGTCCTTAAGTGGCAAAGCTTGCCAAAAGCTCGGTAAATGTTTGTTCAATGCTCCTATTCAAGCAGCAGTCCCTGTTAACAATATCGTGTAGGCATATTTGTATATTTGAGTGACCTCAGGTAGACAACAGTTGGATTGGATGATAGCATATATTAGAATGCTATCAGTTATATTACTAGCATTTCCAAGTAAAATACAGGTTTCCTCGAACACTGTCAAATGTTGTGTTTTTGTAAAGTGATCTTTCTGTGTATTTTTTAAAGGCAAGTAAAACTGGCACATATCTGCTACATCACTTCAATTGTGTGACATAATTCAAATCTTCACAGAGCTTTGGCAGAAAAAGAACTAACAACAAATCAATCTCTTCAGCATGTAAAAATATATGTCACTGGCACACCATAACCAAGATTTACTTGTGTTTTTAAATCCAAGCTCAAGACTGTTCTTGCAAACATCGGTTTAATACAAAACACAAGGGGGTGATGTAGTAAAGCCCATTAATTGTGCCAGCATGCTATGTCAAGAACCACTCTATAAGCTCAATGTATTATTTTAACTGTGTAGATTGTGTTGCCATTGTCCTACGTAGGAAAATATTGCACAGGATTAGAATGATATTGGCTGCTTTCAAATTGATTTTGCAAATCAAAAAAATGTGCTGATTTAATATTCATTCATGTGATGGATATCAAGATTGATTGCTTTGTTCTGCAGCCAGAGTGTGTTCTTTGCATGACTACAAGGCAGTAAAAAAACAATTATCCAAATAAGTGTTCTTATGTGCAAAAGTAATTGGACAACAAAATGTATTTCTTTACATAAATGCACACTGCAATATTTACAAAGAAGATGGAACACTAAAAATAAGAGGGCTATTGTGACTTGTTTCAAAAAAATCTTGTGACAAGTTAGTTTAAGACTGATGATTCTATTGTTTGCTTGGTGAGATTATTATAATTTCACATCCATGACAATATTAGTGAGCTATTGGCCAAAATGATGAAACATTGGGACTGATTTGCTACAGGACTGTTCACTCAGCAAAAAGAATGCTCACTTAAAGAGGTTGTAAACCTCCATGGGGAAGTTGTACCTATAGGTAAGCCTAGAATAAGGCTTACCTAAAGGTACTGTAAATATCTCCTAAACGTGTGCCATTCAGGGGATATTTACCGTTTACTGCGCTGATGACATCATTGGTGCATGCACTCTGAAGGAACGGCCGCCCGTGACGTTTCTTCAGGCGAGTGTGCCAGGACTGGCGGCTCCTGCACGCATGCACGGGAGTGACATCACGCAGCTTCGGCCAGTCACAGAGCCGGAGTCCTCAGCCCCGGAAGGAAGATGGGCAAACATGGATGCAGCCTGCAGCGGGGATGACGCAGGCTTCGTTTGCAGGTAAGTGTCACATAATGTGCTTGTATGTGATGCATACGGGCACATTATGCCTTTACTTTGTAGGGAAGAAGAAAGGAAGAAAAACCCACCAGGGTTTACTTGCTCTTTAATGAACAATCAAATCAAATGCAAGCAATAATCTTGTGTTTTAAAGAAAGACTCCAGATATGGATATTTTTACATAGTAGTTACAAATTTGGACCAATGTAACTATGCATATGCCATACTTTTGGGGATCCCACTAGAAGCTGGAAATTACTCGAGTAGACACTGCTAGTGCATCGATCTCCACTTCTTCTTCTGTGCTGAGTGGCTACCCTGCTACATTGTGAACACAGGAGGTTGGCCATTTAGCATGGGCACCATTCAGAGACTGCTTTGCTCTTTCTCAATATCTGATTTGACAGAGTGAAGAGATGGGGCTATGATGTCACGCTCTCCACCTCATCCAATTAGAGAATGTTTTGCCTTTCTTGAGAAAATGTAAAGCACTCTGTAAGTAATGCTCATGTCCGGCAGCTGAACTTCCGTCTTCACAATGCAGCAGGGCAGGCTCTTGGTATGAGACCCAGAAGATCACTAGAGTAGGTGTGCTTACTACAGTGCTTTACAGCTTCTACATGGATCTCTGTGGTGTATGTATAGTTACCTTGGTCCAAGCTAGACCTATATCCATATCTGGAATTCTTTTTTACCTGGCTTCAACTTAGTAGCTAAGTGAAGTGAGCATATACTGTATATTCCCAAGTAAACATTTACTTTCTCTACCAGTGACAATGATTACCCTAAAAAATACAATAGAAAGAGTAAATCAATAAAAACCTGACAATGGTTCCAACCCTCATACACATTGTCTAAAACTGGAGGATTTTTAGAATATGTATATGTTAAAGCTTGCTAATGTAACCTATCCTGCAATAGTAACACATGAGATAAAATCACAGGGGTTGATTCACTAAAGGCAAACAGACTGTGAACTCTGCAAGTGCAGTTCCTCCAGAGCTTATTAAATTAGAGATGAAGCTTCACTTTGCAAATAATACCCAATCACATGAAAATAAAATGCATATGATTGCATTTTTTGCTTGCCCGATTGGATGATGGAAGTCAGCAGAGCTTCCCCTCATTTACTAAGCTCTGGAGCAACTGCACTTGCAAAGTGCACAGTCTATTTGCCTTTAGTAAATCAACCCCAATGTGTACAGAGGGGAAGCTGCTTGCACAGAATCTGAGCAGGACCAGTGATAGCAACTATCACTGTAGTAGCACCAACTACTACAGTGATCTTTAACTTCCTCAGTGGCCCCTCGGGTATGAGAAGTTTACTTACATTGTGCCAAGCTGGACCAATGTAGGCATGGAATACAGATCATTCCTTTATACAAAATGAATATAGTTTGAGTCACTGATCTGTAACAATTATGCAGGTCAGAAACTTTGAATTCTCTCTGTGTTTTACTTAACCACTTCAATACCCGCGTATTGTCATATGACGCCCACAAGGTGGATCTACCATCCTGGGTGGGCGTCATATGACGTCCTCGGATTCCCGGCCACCTGGGGGGCGCGCGCGCGCCCGCGGCATCGCTCGGGACCCGGTGCGAGTGCCCGGCAGCCGCGATGTCCGCCGGGCACCCGCGATTGCCCGTTAAAACAACGGGACCGGGCGGGACCGTGGAGCTGTGTGTGTAAACACACAGCTCCACGTCCTGTCAGCGGGGAGGAGACCGATCATGTGATCCCAGTACGGAGGAACACATGATCGGTCTCCTCCCCTTGAGTCCCCTCCCCCTACAGTTAGAATCACTCCTATAGGGACACACATTAACCCCTCCAGCGCCCTCTAGTGTTAACCCCTTCCCTGCCAGTCACATTTACACAGTAATCATTGCAATTTTATAGCAACGATCGCTGTGTAAATGTGAATGGTTCCAAAAATGTGTCAAAAGTGTCCGAAGTGTCCGCCGCAATGTCGCAGTCACGAAAAAAAAAATCGCAGATCGCCGCCATTACTAGTAAAAAAAAAAAAAAAAATTCAATAAATCTATCCCCTATTTTGTAGACGCTATAACTTTTGCGCAAACCGATCAATATACGCTTATTGCGATTTTTTTTACCAAAAATATGTAGAAGAATACGTATCGGCCTAAACTGAGGAAAAAAATATTTAAAAAAAAAAAAAATGGGATATTTATTATAGCAAAAAGTAAACAATATTGTGTTTTTTTTTCAAAATTGTCGCTCTTCTTTTGTTTATAGCGCAAAAAATAAAAACCGCAGGGGCGATCAAATACCACCAAAAGAAAGCTCTATTGTGGGAAAAAAAGGACGTCAATTTTGTTTGGGTGTAACGTCGCACGTCTGCGCAATTGTTAGTTAAAGCGACGCAGTGCCGAATCGCAAAAAGTGCTCTGGTAAGGAAGGGTGTTTAAAAGCCCTGTATTGAAGTGGTTAAATCAAAGACAGCCAGACAGCTAACATTTTCAGAAGGACGCAAATGACAATTTGTGATGATATAGTTCCCTCGGTGAGATTCCAGCTTGATGAGTCAGGACCATTGTTGGGGCAACCATGCTCTTTGTGGCATTCTGTCTTTAATTTGATCTTAAGCTGTGTTCACTCTTTTGCAGAGACTACTAGATTTCTAACTGTTCTTTGCTGTTCATACTTCTATTCATGCCTCTGTTTGTGTGGCTGCATTGGGCACACAGGGAGCTGGATCTAGTAAATACGCTGGCTTGAATTTCCACAGGCACATATTTGGGACCATTAGAAGATGAAGATACTGGCAACCACAGGGATTTCGTTAGCATGCCACGTGCGCCAGATGACTGCCAAGATGAAAATTAGAGACACTCAGCAGATAGGCTCTGTCCCCTGACTCTTGATTTTGAACGCAAAATTTTTAAAAGGGCTTAATTATCACAGATGTCTGATATGACAGGTATTAGGTTCTGTTCCATTTTTTAACCGTACCAGTCTATATTTGGCCTGCCACATTTATGTTCGATTACCATATATTTATACCACATATGTTTTAAAAGTAATCATGCAAATATCTGGCAGAAAAATTGAGTATTTCCTTTGAGCTGTGTAGGTGTACCGAGTACCAATCAAACATAACATTAATGTAATGCAACAACAAGAACAAAAAGGAAGAGAACTTTTAATCTCTTGCCTTCTATATGTTTAGTGTAACCATGAAACACATTGTTTCAACTACAGTAAAACCTTGGATTGCGAGCATAATTCGCTCCAGAAACATGCTTGTAATCCAAAGCACTCGTATATCAGAGCAAATTTTCCTATAAGAAATAATGGAAACTCAAATGATTCATTCCATAACCATTTATTCATAAGTCCTTCAGTTTATAGTCCATATAAAAAAGATTATAGCAATGTGATTGGTTGTGTAACCATAAAATGTCCATCCACAAATGGAAACCTCCACAAGGGGATTAGGAGCAAAATCTAGCAGGAGCTGTCCACATAGACCATTCCCAGCACGGCTGGCTCTCACCGCTGTCAGTCTGCAATCGTGACCAGGAACACTACCCTGCAGTAGAGCAATCTGAAAGCGATGCTTGAACCGCTCATGGAGCGCAGTGTGGAGGGGATGACATCAATGGTGGTGAGGAGGACAGTCTATGTGGACAGCTTTACCCCAGGTGCTTGCATACTTAGATGTGCCTGTTTTAATCATCAACCATGTGAGTTGCTAAATGTTGTACCTTCATTAAATGTAACCATATTGCTACACTTAGAGGCGCCTCTCTTCTCTTTTATACACAGTTGTGATATGACGCTACTTGTATATCAAGACATCGTTTGTATATTAAGTCAAAACTTCTTTAAAAATTTTTGTTTGTCTTGCAAAACGCTTTCAAACCAAGTTACTCTCAAACCAAGGTTTTACTGTATTGTGTCACTTAAGTAGGTGATAATTTAGTAGCGCTCGTGAGATGTAAACTAATATACCAAAAACTTTAAATAAATATTGTGATTACTGTGATTATATTACCCAGTGATGCAGTGACACAAAATGAAAAAAGCAAAAAATAAATCAATCTTCTCAAAATCCTTAAATCTTCCACCACACCGACATGCTTGTGACACCTCTCCCTATGAAAACGCACTCACCAGCTAATGTTGCCTCCCACTCTTATCTCAGGGAATCCCAGGAAGAAGTCAGAGTGACGAAACATGTCTACACGGAAACTAACTCCATTGACATGAGACGCTGCTTGCCGTGATTTACACACTGACACCGAGAGCATGGGCTGTTGAGTGGGTGAGAGTCTAAGCACACACTTCGGATCCGCTGTGACCGCAGAGCACCACTGAGCCATTGTTTTTCAGTTTGCTGTGAGACATTAATTTTTGATGCTGGTATTTTTCTTTTAAAATGTGAGTTGAAACATTGAAGTGTGGGTGTGATTTTTAATAAATTGGTTAAAATTGTATCACGCTATGTGGAGCACTCTTTATTTTTCACATATGGAAATGTCTGACCTGGATTGATGATCGTGTTGTTGACCCAGGTGTGGTTAAAAATACCTTTTTGCCCAAACACGAGAGTGGGAGGCAACATCAGCTGGTGAGTGCGTTTTCATAGGGAGAGGTGTCACAAGCACGTCGGTGTGGTGGAAGATTTAAGGATTTTGAGAAGATTGATTTCTTTTTAGCTTTTTTCAACATCAGTTCAATGGACTTTTAGTTATATATTTTGTGTCACTACGTCACTGGGTGATATAATCATAGTAATCACAATATTTATTTACAGTTTTTGGTATATTAGTTTACATCTCACGAGCGCTACTAAATTATCACCTATTTAATATTTGCATTACACGTTTAAGGTATAATTTGTTTGTCAATGTACATTTTTCACTAAAGTGGCAGCTCATCTTATCACTCATTTCATCATTTATTGGCACAGTGGAGGCACAGAATTTTAGGGGAGGTCATATTCAGTACCAGCAGATCAGTGTAATTTGTTACTATTTGTTAGTTTTTTATAGGTCAGCAGTTGAGAAGCTCTATTCATAACAACACAACAACAATACTTGTTCAGAACATCAGATCTATAGGTAGCATGTCGCTGCTTGTGACACATGGCACAGCTGAGTGGCCTCTAATAAGCACATTAAACTCAACCAGTACTTTGCTTCCACCCACATACAGAATCATATGATTGAATGAGGTTAATGTTTACAGTCATATCCAAGTGTTATCTATATTCTATTTTGACTATATGTTTTTTGCTCAAATAAATTATATTGTACTGCTCTATTTAATAAACAATTCAAATATTGTGGTATTATATTATATAGTAATATAGTACAAGTTTCAGCATTGCTTTGCCTAACAGTACTTTATATTATTATCATTTTAAAGTGGTGTTTCCCACCAAAAAAAATTGATTACAATTCCTAAAAAATTAAAAATAAAACATTTGGATTTTTTTTAAACTCACCTCTAAATGCCTGTTGCTAGGGGGTTCCTCGTAGTCTGCCTCCTTCAGTGCCTGGGCTGGTGACATCACTTCCTCTCGGAGCAGGAAGGGCAACCTCCCGCAGATGACTGTGCGGCCAATCACGGCGTGCAGCGCCGCTCGCGCATGAGCAGTGGGTGCCCGGCTGTGAAGCCACAGCCGGGTGCCCACACGGCGCATTGTCCGACGGACAAAGTCCTATCTCCTGTCACCACGTTCAGAATGATCGGATTTTCCGACAACTTTGTCCAACCGTGTGTGCAACACCAGTGTCGGACTAAATCAGTCGGACCAAATCCAATGGATTTGGTGGTCGGATTTTCCGACCGTGTGTATGGGGCTTAAGAATGCCGGCGCCGCAGTGCGGAGGGGGGAACGAGGGGGGGGCTTCATTCCCCCGCATCGCTGGACCCTGGGACAGGTAAGTGTCCAATTATTAAAAGTCAGCAGCTGCAGTATTTGTAGCTGCTGACTTTTATTTTTATTTTTTAAAGGGGAACTCCTCTTTAACCACTTGACCTCCGGAAGACTTACCCCCTTTCATGACCAGGCAATTTTTTGCGATGTGACACTGCGTTACTTTAACTGATAATTGTGAGGTCATGCAATACTGTACCCAGATAAAATGCATGTGTATTTTTTTCCCCATGAATAGAACTTTCTTTTGGCGGTATTCGATTACCACTGTATTTTTTATTTTTTTGTGCTATAAACAAAAAAAAAGGACAATTTAAAGTAAAATAAAAACTTTCTGCTTTAAAACACATCTAATAAAAAAAATAAAAAAAATTGAATTTCTTCATAAATTTAGGCCAATATGTATTTTGCTACATAATTTTGGTAAAAAAAAACATCTCAATGAGTGAATATTGAATGGTTTACGCAAATGTTATAGCATCTACAACTATGGGATATATTTATGAAATTTGTATTTATTTTTTTATACTAGTAATGGCAGTGATCAGCAACTATTGTATGTGCCATGTAATATTTTTGCTCCTTGCTTTTCTTGCTGCAATAATGAATGTTGTATTCTAAAAAAAAAAAAAAATACACCAATTCATTCAAATATGTATTCATTAAAAAACATTAACCTCTTTCCCACCAGCCCTAGCAATTGGCTGTCACAGTGGTCATATGATTAGGAGCCTGCCTGTCGACTCATAATCACGAGTAGAGAACAATCGCTGTCTATGACCATACCCCCCAACTTTTGAACTTCAGAATGAGGGACACTTGTCCTTTGGCCTATATTTGACACTGAATTTGACAGCTTAACTTTCTCTCATGGGGCCGTACCCCAGCCGGCTTACCAACAAATCCTTGGCTGTACTAAATGTTACATTACACTGCTGCAGGTCCTGCTCTTACCATATAATGAAGTAATGCAGGGTAAAACCTACTCCGGGACCGTGGGACAAAGAACGAAAATGCGGGACAGTCCCACCCAATCTGGGACTGTTGGGAGGTATGTATGACAGCCCAGTCACTGGGCTGGTAATGTGAGTTTGCTCCCAGCACAGAAACCTCAACCGTTCATAGATGCATATGTGTGACATGTCAGCATTAAATCCACCCTCTTTGCTGCTGTAAAAGGTTAAGTAGATCTAAAGCCTAACTGGATGATGATAGTGCTTAGCTAAAGCATTTTTGTTGCATTACATTTGCTTTTAAATTGAATTTAACATACTGTTTTCACCTCCTTTTATCTTTATTATTTCCTTATTAGGTTGGCCATAGACAGATATAGAGTAATTTTCTTTCCTGCAACCACAGGAGAGCACTGTGAATATTGCTAGTAGCTATAACAGCCGCTAACAATAATTGAATGTACAATGCACCAGGCTGGTTGTGCCCAAATTGATCATTCGATCAACTTGGGTATATTCACTACCCACATATGGTTTGAATCTGTCTATCTCCTCCAAATTCTATGCAGCCACTCCTGTTTACATGTTTGTGCACCAGCATCAATGCCTGTTTCAGCAAGGCCACTTATAGTCTCAATTAGGATCACAGGTGACTGGGTGACAATACAGGAGCACTATAGACATTGCAATAATTGTCCCCGAATTAAAATAAAAAAAGTGTCTGATGAAGGAAATCTTTGTCACAATCACTCATTTATTTGTTTTTTCTTTCGAAGATAAGTCTATTTTTTTGATCATGTTTCATGTTACACTCATGTTTAGGGTGTAACTTGATAAACTTTCAGAGTCTGCAACCCCTCCACCCAAACCACCCCACTTACAGAATCCAGTAGCTCTTCCTCCTGAAGGATCCTTTATTTTTTTAATTTGCCATGGCTGTCCATGGAACAAGAATCTGCAAATGAAAAAAAAACGACAAGTCCGATCTGTACTGCGGCAGAGGTACTCCCAGTTCTCAATGGAGCTCAAGTGTGGTGATGTCACTGCACTGGTAGTTCTTTGATACTTCTTTTAATCCAGTTCATTGATACTTATTCCAGTCCTGTAACCAAAGGTCCATCCCTCAGTATGGACCTGCAACTGGAGGAATAGATTGCAGGAACCTGAGCATTGCACCCATGATCTACCAATTGCAGTGCACGGCTTTGCAGGTTCCACTGCAAAAAATAATAAATACACTTTTTTTATGCAGGAATATGAATACATGTTGTTCTTTTTTATTAGAATCTGCCTTTAAAGCCGCATATTAAAAATGATAGGAAACAATTTGTAAAATTATATTAGCATGCTAATAAGATTTTAAAGATTGATTTTGTTCTACTTTAAACATCCTTTTAAGTATAGCTAGAATTTCGCCTATTAGGCGTCTTTCTCACTGCTCCGTTGTAATAATTAAGTAAAAACAAATGTTTTTGCTGCGCTTCCGGTTCATTTTGCACCTTTGAAAGAAGGACATATGATTAAAAAAAACACAACAAAAAAGCATCTATGGATGCATTTTTGCCACATTTTTCTGGTTCATTTTTCAATCATTTCAATGGGAAGGTTTTTTTTTGTGGTTTTTTTTTTTACTGCACCAAACATACACCAAAAATGCAGCATGCAGGACTTTTAAAAACGCAACTGACCCGCAACTAGAATGTCCAGGTGTGAATGGAGCCTTAAAGTGGTTGTAAACTCATTACAACCACTTTAACCCTACAGGTAAGCCTAGATTAAGGCCGCGTACACACGAAGGGACAATCCCGCGGGATTATCCTCTGGACTGAAGTCCAGAGGATAATCCCCTCGTGTGTGGGCGCCGGCGGACTTTTTGGCGCCAAAGTACGGCGGACTAAAGTTTCAGGTTTTGTTCTCAAATTATCCGCTGGACTTGGAAGTCCAGCGGACAATCCCGCCGTTAGTGGGCAAGTCCGCGGGACTTTTGAAATGAACGGACTTGCCGCTCATCGGCAAGTCCGTTCATTTAGCACGTGACTTCAGGTTACGTAGCTAGCGTAGGCAGTTACTGCCGCCGCGCTAGCTCCGTGACCTGGCATGGATTTAAAGGGAATCCCCACGCCGAAAAAACGGCGTGAGGGTTCCCCCCAAATCCATGTCAGACCCTCATCCGAGCACGCAGCCTGGCAGGCCAGGAAAGGGGTGGGGACGAACGAGCGCCCCCCCCCCTCCTGAGCCGTACCAGGCCGCGTGCCCTCAACATGGGGGGTGCCCTGGGGAAAGGGGGGCCGTGCGGCCCCCCCACCCCAAAGCACCTTGTCCCCATGTTGATGTGGACAAGGGCCTCTTTCCCGACAACCCTGGCCGTTGGTTGTCGGGGTCTGCGGGCGGGGGCTTATCGGAATCTGGGAACCCCCTTTAATAAGGGGGCCCCCAGATACCGGCCCCCCACCCTATGTGAATGAGTATGGGGTACGATGTACCCCTACCCATTCACCTAAGGTGTAAAATGTAAAGTAAAAAAAAACACCCACACTTTTGAAAAAATAGTTTATTGCACTGCTCCGGGGGTCTTCTTCCGTCTTGGGGGTCTTCTCGCCGGACTCCCCCGCCATTTACCAAGCTCTTTTACCGAGCGAGGGGAGTCCGGCTACCTTCTTCGTCGTCGCCGCCGTCTGGGGGTCTCGATCCGCCTTCGGGGGTCTTCTTCCGTCTTGGGGGTCTTCTCGCCGGACTCCTCCCCTCTCTTCTGCTCTTTTACCTAGCTCTTTCACGAGGGGAGGTGTCCGGCTACCTTCTTCGTCGTCGCCGCCGTCGTCGTCTGGGGGTCTCGATCCGCCTTCGGGGGTCTTCCGGGGGTCTCTTCTGTTCTTGCGGCGGTCGTCGTCTTCCGCGCCGCCGGCGCCGCCTTCTTCTTCTTCTTGTTCTTCTTGTCCTTCTTGTTCTTCTTGTTCTTCTTCTTCTTCCGATGTTGACCCGACGCTCTCTCTGCCCGGAATGCCTGTGCCGCTCTGAGCTCGGACTTATATAGGGACATGGGCGACAGGGTCACATGCACATGTCACATGGTGACCCCGCCCCCTTGTGTTGTCACAGTCCCGGAGGATGCTGGGACTGTGACATCGCAAGGGGGCGGGGTCACCATGTGACATGAACATGTGACCCTGTCGCCCATGTCCCTATATAAGTCCGAGCTCAGAGCGGCACAGGCATTCCGGGCAGAGAGAGCGTCGGGTCAACATCGGAAGAAGAAGAAGAACAAGAAGAACAAGAAGGACAAGAAGAAGAAGAAGGCGGCGCCGGCGGCGCGGAAGACGACGACCGCCGCAAGAACAGAAGAGACCCCGGAAGACCCCCGAAGGCGGATCGAGACCCCAGACGACGACGGCGGCGACGACGAAGAAGGTAGCCGGACACCTCCCCTCGTGAAAGAGCTAGGTAAAAGAGCAGAAGAGAGGGGAGGAGTCCGGCGAGAAGACCCCCAAGACGGAAGAAGACCCCCGAAGGCGGATCGAGACCCCCAGACGGCGGCGACGACGAAGAAGGTAGCCGGACTCCCCTCGCTCGGTAAAAGAGCTTGGTAAATGGCGGGGGAGTCCGGCGAGAAGACCCCAAAGACGGAAGAAGACCCCCGGAGCAGTGCAATAAACTATTTTTTCAAAAGTGTGGGTGTTTTTTTTTACTTTACATTTTACACCTTAGGTGAATGGGTAGGGGTACATCGTACCCCATACTCATTCACATAGGGTGGGGGGCCGGTATCTGGGGGCCCCCTTATTAAAGGGGGTTCCCAGATTCCGATAAGCCCCCGCCCGCAGACCCCGACAACCAACGGCCAGGGTTGTCGGGAAGAGGCCCTTGTCCTCATCAACATGGGGACAAGGTGCTTTGGGGTGGGGGGGCCGCACGGCCCCCCTTTCCCCAGGGCACCCCCCATGTTGAGGGCACGCGGCCTGGTACGGCTCAGGAGGGGGGGGGGCGCTCGTTCGTCCCCACCCCTTTCCTGGCCTGCCAGGCTGCGTGCTCGGATGAGGGTCTGACATGGATTTGGGGGGAACCCCCACGCCGTTTTTTCGGCGTGGGGATTCCCTTTAAATCCATGCCAGCTTGCGGAGCTAGCGCGGCGGCATTTACTGCCTACGCTAGCTACGTAACCTGAAGTTACGTTCAAAATGAACGGACTGCTCCGTGTGTGGGCAAGTCCGTTCATTTTCAAAAGTCCCGCGGACTTTTGGCCGGCGGATTATCCGCTGGACAAGTCCGTGCGTGTGTGGGCAAGTCCACACCCTCGGAAAGTCCAGCGGACCTAGCCGGAAAGTCCAGCGGATTGTCCGCTGGACTTAGGTCCGCCGGGAAAAGTCCGTACGTGTGTACGAGGCATAAGGCTTACCTGTAGGTACAAGAAATATCTCCCAAACCTAAAAGGTTTAGACATCGGGCGCAGGTGCACTGAGCATGCCTTTTCTAACGAAAAAACATGACATTAGTGGCGGCACCAGCCCACTTGTGCGGGCGTGACGTCATTGCTGCTCCGGCTAGTCACTGCGCTGGAGCAGCGATACCTGGAAGAAACGCTGAGTCAACATGTCAGCAACGGAGAAGGTGAACGAGGGTCCCTTTCTGGGGCTTTGATCTCAGGTAAGTAATTCATAATGAGCTAGTATGCTATGCATACTAGCTCATTATGCCTTTGCCTTGCAGGGTGTCTTTTTTTTTTTTTTTTTTTTATTTAAGAGGCTTTACTTCCTCTTAAATGGTCATACATTTTTCTTCCGCCTTTGGTAAGGCAAAAATGAAAAAAATAAATAAAGAAATGATCAGTGTGAAAGGGCCCTTACAGGGCACAGACTAAGATGGGGAATTTGAACTTCCTCCCAAACTAACATGGAGAATGTCAATAGTATGAGCAAATCCATTATACTTCCTAGTGGTATACATTTAACAGTTGGAACTTGCTTACGGAACAGGAGCTCCCAGGAGTAATTTATTTAGAGTTGGCCCCAGCTTGGGAACAGGGAGATAACCAAGCTGTTTTACTCACCTGTAACAAAGCATGAGGTCTCTCACCTGGCTATACAGTTTGGCAGGACTGTCCAAATCACAAGAGATGCAGATAGGACTTCAAATCTTTCACCATGTCAAACAGATCAAGTCCTATATGTATTTCAGCTGTTCAGATTTTTTTCATTTCAGGTTTGACTTCCCATAGCACAGAGATTGCTTACTTTTCTGTTTCCCTAACTGTTTCCGAAATCATGTGAAACCTCAGACACAAAGGTCTACATGAGGCCCTGGGCTGGAAAGGAGGTAGACTGCTGAGCCACTATAGAGGAACTGTTATGAATGGGTAGTTTTATCAGTTTAACGCTGTCTCGTTGCCAAAAGCATAATAAAAAAGTAGGTTGTTTAATGATAACCTAGGTAAAAAAAAAAAAAAAAAAAAAAATTGTCATTGTTCACTAAATTTTAAAGTCGAATGGGAAATCTAGCTTATACCATACTCTTAAAATGTATTTTTTTTTTTTTATACAAAGTCAACTTTAAATGTTGGCAACACATTGTTATGATGTTACGGTTTAATTTACATAATCAGCTTACTAAGCTGCAATTCCCAGCAATGATGTCAGTTGGGAAGACTGTGCAGTTCTCAATTACTTCCCAGCTTTTAGTATCATTTAAATTCTATAAATATATATATATATATAAATGTCCAATGGGAGGCTAAAGACTACTGTAATACTGACTGAGGAACTTAGTATGCTAATCTGTCATTTATCCTAGGTTTAGGGAGGGGCTTAATCTGAGAAATGTTTGCTAAAGTGCGCCTGTTAGCAAGAAAGCCCAAGAACTTGTACCTGTTATAAGTTCGGTTGATTTTAGTGTCATATATAGACTGCTCTAAAAACCTGACACTACTGTATTATCAGATAATAAACACAATCAAAATGGTAACTGCATTAGGGTTAGAGCTCACTCATCCAAAGGTAAATAAAAAACAGAATTATGTTGAAAATCTATAGTTTGTAGCATAAAAGCAGAATAGCAGATGCAGAAAACTCAAGCATTGGCACAGAACATGCTTCATCTGGGAATTGTATGCATCACCACATTCACACAATACCTAGACCACAGGATTCCCCAGTGAGAGAGAAGAGCATTGTAATAGAGCTTCTCAACAATAAAGAGAAGTAATATGAATACAAAGGTATATCGGACCTCAAACACTGAGAAACTAAAACTATTCTTAGAGTAAACAGGCTAATTGTGTGGGTGTAATAATTATCTATTAATATATATATATATATATATATATATATATATATATATAAATATATATAGATAGATAGATAGATAGATATATATATATATATATATATATATATATATATATATATATATATATATATACACATACAGACACACTATCTATATTACCAAAAGTATTGGGACACCTGCCTTTACACGCACATGAACTTTAATGGCATCCCAATCTTCGTTCATAGGGTTCAATATTGAGCTACCCCCACCCTTTGCCGCTATAACAGCTTCAACTCTTCTGGGAAGGCTAGCCCCAAGGTTTAGGAGTGTGCCTATGGAAATGTTTGCCCATTCTTCCAGAAGCACATTTGTGAGGTCAGGCACTGATGTGGTTGAGAAGGCCTGGCTCGCAGTCTCCGCTCTAATTCATCCCAAAGGTGTTCTTTCGGGTTGAGGGACAAGCTAGTCAAGTTCCTCCACCCAAAACTCGCTCATCCATGTCTTTATGGACCTTGCTTTGTGCATTGGTCCAAATCATTTGGTGGAGGGGAGATTCTGGTGCGGGGTTGTTTTTCAGGGGTTGAGCTTGGCCCCTTAGTTCCAGTGAAGGGAACTCTTAATGCGTCAGCATACCAAGACACTTTGGACAATTTCATTCTCCCAACTTTGTGGGAACAGTTTGGGGATGGCCCCTTCCTGTTCCAACATGACTGCGCACCAGTGCACAAACAAGTTTGGGGTGGAGAGACTTGACTGACCTGTACACAGTCCTGACCATAACCTGATAGAATACCTTTGGGATGAATTAGAGCGGAGACTGTGAGCCAGGCCTTCTCATGCACATCGGTGCCTGAGCTCACAAATGCACTTCTGGAAGAATGGTCAAACATTCCCATAGACACACTCCTAAGCCTTGTGGACAGCATTCCCTTGAAGAGTTGAAGCTTTTATAGCTGCAAAGGGTGGGCCAACTCAATATTTAACCCCACGGACTAAGACTGGCATAAAAGTTAAAGTGCATGTAAAGACAGGCGTCCCAATACTTTTGGTAATATAGTGTGTGTATATATATATATACACATATATATGTATATATATATCATATATATATCAACTTTAAAAAGACACATACAAACATACAAAAGCGAAAACCTTTGATTTAAGTTATAGATATTCATAGACCAACTGTTTGAGGCATCAAAGTTGAAGGTTGATAATCCACATTGTAATTACAGCTCTCATGGGGCTAGCCGTTGCTAGGATAAATCTCACTGTCATAAAGTCCCACTTGATCATCTCATTATGCAAAACCCATATTCACTTGAGAGTCCATTCAAGCCACATTGAACGCACAGCTGCTGGTGTGTACTGGGAGAAATGATTCGGATGCACTGATCCCAGTGCATCACACTATTTACATTTTGTTTCTTTTATTTTTTTTTGTTTAAACGTTACTTAAATGTCACAAGAGACATTTAATTCAGTTCTATTCATTATATTGGCATTGCAATACATTTGTTTGTATAGCACTACCTTTTTTCAGTGCATACCACTGCAACACAATGGTGTGAATTGGCTTAATGGAAAGCAAGGAAACCTTGTCTCTGCATTGGGACTGCCCTGAGCAGGGAAACCCAGTGTAGCCCAACACAAATAATGGGAAATGATCTTTACTACTAAAGCATGATTGGTAGGCTAACACGCTGACTGAACTGAACCCTGGAAGTAGTGCCCAAAGGACTAATCAATAACATTGCCTGTAGTCTCCCTGAAACCAGTGTTTTCTGCACTCAGTGTGGAGGTGGCAATCTTGGAGGAGACAGGGCTTTGCCTCTTCTATCAGAGCCTTCAGCAAGCAGAACAGTGAACAGAACAGTAGCGGCATCCCCAAATATCACTCCAGATCTCCTGAGTAAGGATGAGCTCTGGCATGTTTGCACACCCCACGTGCAGAGCCTACCAGGAAGTCAACACTGCGCTGCGCTAATCACAGGCAGTGAGACATTGTGCCGATGCACGGCTGCAGAGGTCGGGAAATGTCTCACTGCCTGTGATTAGCGCAGCGCAGTGCCGACTTCCTGGCGGCTCTGCACGTGGGCTGTGCGAACAGGCCAGAGCTCATCCTTACTCCGGAGACAAGCAGTCAGGGATAGCAGTGTCATGGAGCTCATACTTCAGATAGATAGCCGTATGGCAGTATGGACAGGAGTGCCTAGGCACATTCACATACCAGGAATCTGGTATGTAGCATATTCACCCAGGAAGCAGATGACAACATAGCAACAAGTGATGAAACAGATGTTTCCTATTGGCTAATAAAAAAAAAAAAAGCCAAAGCTCAATAATGCGGGAAAACGATGCATGGAAATGCACAAATACGTGCAAAAAAACGCCTGAAAAACGCTCAAAAACACTATGCTCATGTGTTAATGGGGCCTTAAGGTCAGAGCAGTGGGGGGCTGCTATCTATATAACCAGTGTTAGAAGGAAATGGTCTGAGAGAGACAGCCCAGGGCCTAAAGTGGAAGGATTTGATAAGCTCTGTGGAAGGGGCTAACTGTGTGAAGGAGAAAAGAAACGCACCAAACGTGGACCTGTGTCCTGTCATACAGCAGTTTAAGCTGTGAATGCGAGATACCCCCTTAAAGGGAGAGCTCTCTGGTGAGTGCAGTAGCATAAGAGGAGCACAGAGTGGAACACCTGCACCAATATATATCTGTTACAAGCACAGATAAAGAGCACCTGTCACCTTTATTCGTGATTTCGTTGATTTTGTTTACATCTAATAATATGGACTGACCAATGATACCAGGGCTTGACTACTTACAGACTGGTAATTTTTACTACTACCAAGAGTCCAGTGGTTTTATTTTTATTTTGAAATTCATATATTTAATGTGTTGGCTTAAAGAGTATACAAAAGCACCTAGCACTTTTCAATAATTAATTTACAACACCCGCCTGTCACATAAAAGAGCAGTGTCATACCCACTTACCCTCTAAATCTTCTCATATAAGACCATACCCAGGTAGTTGTCTCAGTGGAGGCAGCAGCTATCATAACAACACACAATTAACCATCTGCACAGGACGCCCCCAAAATTTCCCTTACATTTATGTACACCTAATATTTCTAAATATTCTCTAAATATTCATAAACATTTTTCTCTTTTTGAGTTAAGTTCCACTATAAAGAAGCTACAAGTGACTTATTGTAGAGTATGTAAAGTGAAAAATAAATTGTCTGCACTGTATAAGTACCTGCAGTAAACCAACCAAACTGTTATCTTAAATAGTTTGTATTCCCCATTGGAAGTCAATTTTGTTTTTCTTTCTTTTTTCAGATTGCAGAAATACACACTATTTAAGTGTCCATTCACACCTGTCTGATTTGTCACACTTCAGCCATTGCAAAATAATTCCATTACTGTTTACAGAGCCTATTTACACCCAAGCAACATCATTCTGTACAACTTGGAAAAAGGTACAGATTTGTCTTTTGGTGCAACATGGTGCATTATGGCCCCATAGACTCCAATAAGAACACAAAAATGCATGCTAAAATTTGAGTCTTGGATTAGACATTAATGTTTTCCTATAATTTACTTAATCACAAAGCTGTACTTAGGTATTTGAATGATTTGATGTTTGGTGCCTGAACTGACCTATGACAAGGCATACAATCAACTTTACAGATGAGTCCCATGAGCAGGTCTGCTATTAGTGGATAGAAATAAGCCTAACTTTACATCTTTGGGCATTTATCCAAACATTAGACTTTAGCTCATTCTTCCTTCTTCCACTGTCAATGGTTTTAACGGATTCCCGTCTGGCCTATGGCAAGATGACACCAGTGGGAACCTCTCCTCGATTTGGGCAAATGTAATTTACCTCCTCCAGCCCACTACCAATACCATGTGAATACTGTAACCAATCACAGCAGGTCACATGACAGTTGTAAACAATGGGTGGCTTTCTTTCAAAACATTCATTGTATACAATTGTGTTGTTAGCTGTAATTGGTCAGTGTGATCACATGGTACAGACTGGGCCAATCACAGCCCATCATTAGCAGCTAATCACAACAACACAAACTGAATTAATTTCATTCAGTAAAATGCTTGCATATAGCAATGTACTGCACTGCAATATGCAAACATAATTTGTAAAAAAAAAATACGGATCACTTCCCCAGAGTAGTATAATGTTACTCTGGTAACATTATATTGCACTGGTCAAAGTGTGTTAAAAAAAACAATATAATAAAAATAAATGTGAAAAAAAAATATATATATATTTTTTTATACTGTCACCAGTGTCCCTGATCACTGACACACCCATTTTATGATGACACTGTACTGCACTGGTGACAGTATGAAAAAAAAAAAATCATATTTCTTAATTTTCCAAAAACGTATGACAAAAACTTCAAAGAACTCTTCATGTCTCTTGCTAAATTCCTTGGACTGTCTACTTTCCAAAAAGGGGGATATCTGTACTGTCCTGACATTGTTGGGCCTCAAGAAAAGAGATGGGCCATCAGTACATCAGTACTGATCAATTTTCAGATAGATACCATAGTTTGTGGACTCTAGAACTTTCCTACAGATTAAATAATATGCACTGATTTGGGTTATATATTTTGGTCAAAATTCATGAACAAAGATTATTTATTTGCAAAATTTTATAACAGAAACAAAGGAAAACATGTATTTTTGTCAGCTATTTAGAAAAAAAAACAGTAATGATTAAATACCACCAAAAGAAAGCTCTATTTGTGTGTACAAAATAATAAAAATGTAGTTTGGGTACAGTGTTTCAAATTCTGTAAAATTCTCTATTTGTGTGTACAAAATAATAAAAATTAAGTTTGGGTACAGTGTTTCAAATTCTGAAATTCAGAAAATTTTCCTGGGCAGGAAGGGGGTAAAAGTGCCCTGTATTGAAGTGGTTAATGAAACAATTGGTGTCAGCACCCACCACATCCTTAGCAACCAGTGACATCACCCAGCCCTATCCATTTGCTGACTGGGACGCTGAGGCTAGAGATAGTGGCTGACATCATTGCCCTAATAAGTCCATATTTGGGCAATGACATTGACCTGATATTGCTATGGCTATATCTTGTCAATGACATTAGTGGGTGTACTCTGGCCCTTTGTTTACATGACATATTACAGCTCAGGGAGCTGCCATTTGCAATGCTTGAGCCACAGGATCAGACATGTTGGCCTGTCAATGTGTTTGTTTCTTTGCGTGTGTCAACAGTTATAATTCATAACGATTGAAGAGGATTTGCAATGCTGGATGACATTTGGGGGCTTTTTATTTTTCAATAAAATTTTTGTCAAAAAGTGTGGTTTCTTTCTTTACTGTTTGTGTTTTTCTGAATGTGTGGTTGTACCTAGAGGTGCATAGTTTATCATTCACTCATGGAAAGACAGTAATGAGGGGGGGGGGGTCCATTATTGTTTCATAGTAACATAGTTAGTCAGGTTGAAAAGAGACACAAGTTCATATATTTCAATCAAGGAAAAAAAAACTAAGATAAAAAAAAACATACAATCCCATATACACAATTCTATACCCACAGTTGATCCAGAGGAATGCAAAAAAAACAGCAAAGCATCATTCAGCAGGGGAAAAAATCCTTCCTGATCCCCCGAGAGGCAATCGGATATTCCCTGGATCAACTTTACCTATAAAGTTACCTATTGTTAAGGGGGTCTTCTAGATTCCAAAAAACCCAACTGTAAACCCTCACAACCCCTGTGCCATGGTTGTGGGAAAGATACTAGGGATGAGCTTGATGTTCAAGTCGAACGTAAGTTCGACTCGAATATCAGGTGTTCGCCCGTTTGCTGAACAGCGAATATTATGGGGCATTTGTGGTAAATTTGAGCACTGCAGAATGCCCCATAATGCATTGTGAGATCACAGTGCATTTATGTCTGATGATTGGCCAAAGCATGCACCTGACCTGCATGCTTTGGCCAATCACAGCGTACTCTGCTGCGAGAGCCATAATTGGCCTAAGGAAGGATGCACACTATATAAGGCTGCTTACATAGCTTACATACATATGGATGGACATCGCAGGACACTTTTTTTTTCTTATGAAGCAGTGTTTCTCAACTGCAGTCCTCAAGGCACCCTAACATGTCATGTTTTCACCCTGTGTCTATTAGGGGCACAGGGTGATCGATAACCCCAGTCTGATCTGTACTAATTGGACTCACTGTACAACCATACTGGAATGTTGTGTGTATATATATATATATATATATATATATATATAGTTTCCCTTTAAAGTGGTTGTTAATCCACTATCTCATCTTTATATCATCCCCTCTGTCAGATAAAAATCTGCATTCTAGTGCCTGTGCTTTATAAAAAAAAAAAAGATTTCTACCTGTTTTAACAGCATCTCCCAGCGATAAGATAATACCAGGCTCTCAGCTCTCCCCGTGTAATATCTCCCGTGGGCGGGCCCGAGATTCTCTTGCTGGCATCAGCCTGGGATGAGGGGAGCAGGGAGTCATGTGATCGCTGGAAGACACTGCTAAAACAGGTAGAAATCTATTTTTTTTTTTTTTTATAAAACATAGGCACTAGGATACAGCTTTTTATGTGACAGAGGGGATGATATACAGATCAGTTAATTTTGAAGCAGCAGGGAGAGGAGCACATCAGAGATAGTGAGAGATGACAGGCAGGGAGGGGAGACAGGAAAGCAGCAGATAACAGCGTATGGCGGAGGCACGTACACTGACAACAGTGTCAGAGCTCAGCAGCCCTGATATATCAGAGTCAGCATACAGCGGAAGGGTTGAAACTGGCAGGATCAGCCAGGTATTTCAGGTGATACAGGGGTCAAAATACACAGCACAAGTACTGTGCAGTATAACATGCTTTAAAGGGACAGTATCTTTATTTTATTTTTTGGGGTTAACAAACGCTTGAAGTATTATTAAAATGCTGCTTCCCCATCAAACAGAATGAAAAAAAAATATGTTTTGCTTTGGTATATTTTACACAGGGCAGGGCCTAACCCTCTCTTCCAATAACATTTGTTTAACAATCCCTTACCTATTAGCCTAGCAAATTGCCAATACCAAGTTTTAACATTCAGCTCCCTTCCACTTCAATGGATTTCAGATTTGGCACCCAAACTTCATTAATGCTTGGTGAATCCACTCAAAACCAACCCCAGGTACATTTGGCACATGCCTGCTGTTAAATTACATCTCAATAATACCATCTTCCATGATAATATGATTGTCTATGGGTAATCTTCATAACCTAATCTGAAGAAAATAATGTATGTAGAAACAGTATTTTGTGCTTTTGAACAGAGCACCTTTACATTCTTTCTTATTGACTAAATTGGAATAAAAAAATGGGTTTGGCAGGCTCTCAAGTCAAGGTTTTACTGCTGTATTGTATGATCTAAGATAAAACTGTGATACAAGACAGCAGTTAATTAAGAATAGAACTAGTGTTAATTACTTGATTTGATGAAATAATTTATTAATGAGCAAGGGGGGGAGGCAAGGCTGCGTTCATTATAAAAATGCCCTCTGCCACTTTACAATATGTCTCATTTACATGTCTCTAGATTCCATTCCTTTCTGCACTAGCTTTATTGAAATGGCATGCAATTGCAGTTACATTTTACAATGTACTTGTAAACATACTGAAGCACACTATAGCACACTTTGTGCATTTATAACTAGCCTGAACTTCATCTTGACTCTGTTTTTTTTTTTTATTAGATTGTTCCTATAAAACTGAAAAGATGTGTCCTTGCGGTCAAACTAAAACATGTACAAATTATAAATGCAGTGGAGTTATGCATGCAGGAAACCAGCCTGCGTTCACACATATGTGATGTGGGGACCAACGTGATTCCTGTGCGGGTTCCCGCATCGCATGTCACTAGAACTGCCCTGTGTGAACCGCTGCAGGTATCAGTAGAAAGTTAATGGCACCCCCATATCAGTTTGCAGATCGCAGTGCGAACTGTCAAATGGTACAGGAATCAGATTGCATGGGTGCAAATATCCATGTGATCCAATCCCAGTGCAGACTAGACATGGGCACACTGAAACATTTTGTTCCAGAATTTAGTTTTTGTCCAAAAAATACATTTATTTAGTTACTCCCAAAATTAGTTTTTATTTATTTAATTTTGTTAAAAATGCATTTGTACAAAAATCCAAATTAATTAAGTTTGAATCTGTCAATTGAAGGCTTATGGTGTCTGTCAGATGTTCTAAGAAGATTTGATGAAGCAGCTAAACTCTACATGGCTGCAATCGTACATTTCCGGTCAAATGCTCCGCCCACAAGCTATAGTAGAATTCTAATGTTGTTTGACTAGTAATAATTATAATTATTAATTATTATTACTAGTCAAACAACAATAGAATTCTTCTATTGCCTATGGGCGGAGCATTTGACCATAAATGTCCACTCCCGGCGATCGTATGTCTTTAGCTGCTTCGTCAAATCTTGTCCCTATAAGGTCGAATCTTTTCTCTCTATGTTCTCTCATTCGACTGCAGGTTCAATAGACACAGATCGCTATTGTCACCACCATGTCGAATCTTCTATCTATCTATATCGAACTGTTGTCACAACGATACGAAAATATAATGCATACAAAAATAAAGCATTTTTTTCTTTTGGATCGTTCAGATTTCAGATTCTGCGCATTCGTTGTTGTTTTGTTAAAACAAACATGAAAATCCCAGAAATTCGGACAAAAATACTGTTTCTTTGCTATACAGAATGATTCTTCATGTAGTTAAAGTGGAGCTCCACCAAAAAGGGGAAGCTCCACTTGTATGCCTCCTACCTACTTGAGCATTACTTTGCCCAGGTGCCCAGGTGCCCATGATGCTATTAAGACAGCCCTGGTCATTAGTCTGTATTGTATCTTTGTCTAAAGGGATTCACAAAGAAGAAGCATCAGCTACTGAGAAAATTAAAACATCTGTCATTACCATGAAATAAGTTACTGAAAACAAATGTCATTAAATTACATGTAGAACTAAAGCATATGTCACTCTTTGATAGCTATCACCGAATATATGTCAACGATAGTCATAACGTAATATCATTGATAGACTGAACTTAACAAATGGGATTGACAATGTGCCTGAAAAAGAGCTGCTAGCTATGTTTTCTATCATGCACAAAAGAACCACTGAACTCTGGACAATCCAGCAACTGGCAGCTTGATTTTCATTTATTAAAAAGCTTGTTCTGAAATAGACAACTACTATCTTAACAATATCTAGAATGCTTACCAAAGTCTAGTGATCACTGAGAAACATCACTTTAGAATGCTTTAGATAATATAAGGTGTAGCATAAAAGAAAATAAAGCCTAAATATGAAATTATTACAATAAGCCAAGCCAGACCAATCATGCTGGTAAAAATAACCATCATAGAGCCTTCTAAGCTGCCCAGCAACTAAATACCAGGCAATATGTAATTTTCTGGAGCAGTAGTAGTATGGATTTGAAAGGTTCAATTTACTAGCAGTAATGGCTTTGAGATACCCTTTAATAATCACAAGGATTATAGTGATGGCTATCAGTGAAGTAAGCACAAAAAGAATTGCTAGTTTTTGCCATGACGGAAAACAAGTTACACATTAATTGTAGTGACAGCCAATAAGTTATAACATATTGATAGTAGCCTATTAAGATATATTACAGAAACAGGAGTGTTAAGTACAGTACAATGATCACAAGTTACAGTAAAGGTCAATACGATGTTCATCTCAAAGCCATTACATGTCCAAATATCTTCAATACTATCCTCTCCTATACCTTTGCCACTAGCAGTCAGGTAGGGTTAACATCAAACATGACAATCATAGAAAAACTATTGTAGGAGCTAATTTTTGAATGCACACCTCCTCTCTGAGCTGCTCCTTGCCTTATTTAGTCACAGTCAATATTTGATCAACGATGAGTCCACTATCCTCACTCCTCCCCCTATATTGCAGATGACAGCTCAGGGAGCTGTAATTTGGAGAGTGGCTGTCATCGCGTTGGGATGGGTGTTTTTTTTCTTTCATTGTTCACTGTTCATCATGATTGATGAGGATCTCATCCTTGGGCGACATGAATGGCAATGGAGTTACATTGAGGGAATTTCTTTTAAATAAAGAACTTGCCGAAAAGATGTTTTTATTTGCTTACTTTTTTGTGACTGAGTAGGGATACTCTGTACCCCATTCTCATTCATATGGGGAGGATACCTAAAGGCTCCCTTATTGTTTAAGGAAACTTTCAGATTTTTATAGACCTTCTTTCCCACAGATCCGCACACATGAACATGCAGGCTGGAAGGCCAAAAAAGTGGAGACAAGCATGTGGCCCCCTTCCTAAACCACGCCTGTCCACATGCCATCAATATGGGGGGTCACAGTGACATCATTGTCTATATTTGGTCAATGATATCACCTGGGAAATCATGCCCAATTTCCCATATCAGCTGTCATCTGCCAGAGATATCATTTGGCCGAGGGTAGTGATGGGAACAGCTGTGTGCCAGTGAATGGGTAATTTCTTGTGAATGAGCAAGGGTAGTATGTATAACGTTCTCATTCACAACGGGGGGCAGGTATCTTGAGGCCTCAGTAATGTTTAAGGGGGTTTCCAGTTTTTAATAAGTCCTCTTTCCCACATACCCCACAACCACCTGGCGAGAGTGCTTGCCAGGGGGGCCATTTTAAGAGTATATGGCCTGGTAAGGTTTGGGGGGCACACAATCTCCTGCACATTTCATGGCCAGTCAGGCTGCATGCTTAACCACTTCAGCCCTGGACCAATTTGCAGCCAAAGGACCAGGCCCCTTTTTGCGATTCGGCACTGCGTCACTTTAACTGACAATTGCGCGGTCGTGCAACGTGGCTCCCAAACAAAATTGCGGTTTATATTTTTTGCGCTAAAAACAAAAATAGAGCGACAATTTTTTGCTCTAATAAATATCCCCAAAAAATATATAAAAAAAATATTTTTTCATATTATTATTTTTTACATATTTTTGGTAAAAAAAAATCGCAATTAGCAATTATTGATTGGTTTGCGCAAAAGTTATAGCGTTTACAAAATAGGGGATAGTTTTATAGCATTTTTATTAATATTTATTTTTTACTATTAATGGCGGCGATCAGCGATTTTTATTGTGACTGCGACATTATGGCGGACACATCGGACATTTTTGACACATTTTTGGGACCATTGTCATTTATACAGAAATCAGTGCTATTTAAATGCACTGATTCCTATGTAAATGACAGTGGCAGTGAATGAGTTAACCACTAGGGGGCGGGGAGGAGTTAGTGTGACAAGTGTGTGTTTTTTTCACAGTAGGGGGCGTGGCTGATGTCTGACATTACTGTTCGGCTTTCCCGATGACAGGGAACAGCCAAACAGTGACAGGCAGTGTAGGAAGCGCGGGGAGAGGTTTGTTTACACAGACCTCTCCCTGTTCTTCAGCTCTGTGACCTGATCGTGGGACACCAGCGGCGATCGGGTCCGCTGGTCCCGCGGTCACGGAGCTCCCGACTGGGTCGCAAGACCACATCCTTACTATAAGTATCTGGTATAGAATTTAAAGGGATCTTGCATCATTTTTCATTTGTTATTTTGTATGGGATCTCCCTTAAAATTCATAATATATCTGAAGAACCTGGTATGAGTTACAGTACATTTTAAGGCAACCTAAACACATGTTTTTATTTGTAAATGTCCCCCAGGACAGTGCCCAGACCCCCATGCCATTTGTTTGCCAATTTCTTGTCTATTAGCTTAGGAAATTGCCATCATTGTTTTTTTAACATTTGGCTCTCATTGACTTTAGTGGGGCTGGTATTCGACACCCAAACTTTAGCAATGTTCGCCAAACCTACTTGGAGCCAAGTAGCCATGTTTGGCTCATCATCACTAGTCACAGTGCAATGCAGGTTGTTCTCATTCAGTTATACAGTGTCACACGTATCATTCTTTGTAGATATAGACAATGTACTTGCCAATAAAGGCTGTCAGTTATTCCTTTCTCTTCTAACTCTTTTTAACATCTTCATCTTCTCATATATAGATAAGAAACAGTAGTTAGATAGGGTCAGTCTGAGGGTCTGTTATTGATCGCAGGGCAGAGTTAGGGAGCAGAAATGGATGTTACAGTTGTAAAGAAATTAATTATTGGTGATCTGCTTGTCTTGGGTGTACTACAATAACCTAATGGTTATACTGTAACATACAGAGAAATTACTAGACAGTGCAATGCTTTTGTAGTTGGCATACAAATGTATACATAAAGGTTTGCAGCAACTTACACATCCTGCTACATCTACATCTACTGATATATTTATGACTTACAGGATGCAGTGAGGGGAATATTTGTTTGGACGTTTTGCCTGCTTATGTAACCACTTCAGCTCAGGAAGGTTTTACCCCCTTTCTGACCAGGCTATTTTTTGTGATCCGGCACTGCATTACTTTAACTAACAATTGCGCGGCCATGCAATGCTGTACCCAAATACAATTTATGTCATTTTTTCCCACAAATACAGCTTTCTTTTGGTGGTATTTGATCACCACTGGGTTTTTATTTGTTGCGCTAAAAACAAAAAAAGGCCGACAATTTTGAAAAAAAAAAAAAAAACAATATTTTTAACTTTCTGCTATAAAACACATCCAATAAAAAAGTTAATAAATTAAATTTCTTCATCAATTTAGGCCAATTCCATCGGCGCCAGTACATACAGGTACGTGATTTTGCGCTTAAGGGCCGCCTTGACGCAGTATATGTATGTAGGGCTGTCCTTAAGTGGTTAAGGAGCTTTAATAACTTCATATGCATTAAATTTGCCATACAGGCTTTAACTCCATAAATGTGTTGCCTTGCTTGGCCAAATTTCCCACAGCCTCACTAAATGGATGTTTTCAGCCCTTCTGGATGCTGACTGTTTACATCTTTTAGGCATTCCTGCTAAGAAAATACATCCCCAGTGAGCTACTAATTTTACCCTAGTTCATAACTAGTACAGAAAAAATACACACCCTAAAACACAGTAAAAGTATCAAATTTGTGGGTGCTGAAACTCCTAAATAGGCCCACAATAGTACAATGTGTAAATGAAAGGCATCATTCCAAACAGTGTAATGTTTAACTGATCACTTGTATTATTTATGGAGATACAATATAGTCCATACAGTTCAACCCACAGAGTAAAAAAAAAAACAAAAGCAAATAGAAAACCTGAATATACACAATCCTTTACCCACAGTTGATCCTGAGGAAGACAAAACAAAAACAATAAAGTATGACCCCCATGCTGATCCCCCAAGAGGCAATTGGATATTTTCTGGAACAACTTTCCCTATAAATATTAGTATTCAGTTATATTTTGTGCATTTAGGAAACAATACATGCTCTTTTTAAAACAATCTACTGACCTGGCCAGAACCATCTCTTCAGTGAGTCTATTCCATATTTTCACAGCTCTCACTGTGAAGAAGACTTTCCATATTTTGAGGTTAAATCTCTTTTCCTCCAGACGTAAAGTGTGCCCCCTTGTCCTCTGTGATGATTTTAACCACTTTAAAGCCCCATACACACGGTCGGATTTTTGCATGGATTCTGTCCGATCGGACAATGTTGTTGAAAAATCAGACCGTGCGTATGCACCATCGGACAGTGTACGTCGGATTGTCCGACGGACAAAGTCCTATCTCCTGCTGGATAGATTTGCCGACAACACGGTCCGATCACACAAAATCCGATCGTGTGTACGGTTGTCCGACCGGACAAAGTGCTACGCATGCTCAGATCACATTACAAGACCAAAGCTATTGGCTACTAGCCTCTACGTAGTCCCGTCGTAGGCAACAAACGTCACCACGTTCAGAATGATCGGATTTTCCGACAACTTTGTCTGACCGTGTGTACGCAAAACCAACATCAGACAAAGTATGACGGACATGGTCCGACAGACCTGGTCCTCGGATAATCCGCGCGTGTGTATGGGGCTTAAGACTTGGCCTATTTTTCAAACTTGTTGTTTACAAGTTTAAATATTTTTTTTGCTAGAAAATACTTAAAACCCCAAACATTATATATTTTTTTTCTAACACCGCACTTCTACAAGCGCACTTTTTTGGAAAAAAATAATTATTTTAAATTTAAAAATAAGACAACAGTAAATTGATACCTAACATGTCACACTTCAATCTTGTGCCCGCTCGTGGAATGGTGACAAACTTTTACACTTAAAAATCTCTACAGGTTGCATGGTTTGAGTTACAGAGGAGGTCTAGGGCTACAATTATTGCTCTCGCTCTAACGATCATGGTGATACCTCACATGTGTGGTTTGAACACCGTTTTCATATGTTATGCAGGCACTACTCAAGTATGCGTTCTCTTCTGCACGCAAACTTGGCGGTCCGGGTGCGTTTAAAAATGTTTTTATTTTTTTCTTATTTATTTTACCTTTTATTTTTTATTTTTACACTGTTCTTTAAAAAAAAAATGGTGTTACTTTTATTTATATTAAAAGGAATGCAAACATACCTTGTAATAGAAAAAAGCATGACAGGACCTCTTAAATATGAGATCTGGGGTCAAACAAGACCTCAGATCTCATATTTACACTAAAATGTAATCGGATTGCCCGCTGAAGAAGAGGATACCGGGGTTATGGCAGCTTGCTGCTGCCATAACAACGATACACCTCTTCAAAGTACCACCGTAAAATGATGGCGGGTGGTCCGTAAGTGGTTTAAGTGAATAACTTTACACCAAGTTCACTACACGTACCACTTACATATTTATACATACTGATCATATCCCCTTTTAATCTCCTCTTCTCAAGAGAGAATACATTCAGTTCAGATAACCTTTCCTCATAGCTGAGTTAATCCCTGCCTCTTATCAGTTTGGTTGCCCTTCTCTGCACTTTCTCCAGTTTCCCAAAATCCTTTTTGTGAATTGGTGCCCAAAACTAAACTGAATATTCTAGAGGAGGTATTTGTACAGGGGCAAAATGATGTCTTCCTCTCTGCAGTCCATACCTTATTAAATACAAGAAAGGATTTTTCTCACTTTGGAAAACGTAGCTTGGCATTGAATTCTACTATATAGCCAACGATCTACCAGAACACCAAGATCCTTCTCCACCATTGGTTCCCCAAGTTGTACTCCCCCTAGTATGTATAGTATGATGCATGCACATTTGTAGCCCTCAAGTACATAACTTTACATTTATCAACACTGAACCTTATTTGCCACATAGTTGCCTAAATAAACAGTGCATTGAGGTCAGCTTGTACGTTGGAGACGTCCGGTAAGGACGTTATTCCACTGCATAGCTTGGAGTCATCTGCAAAGAATGATATATTACTTTTAATCCCAGACCCTATATCATTTATAAATATATGAAAAAGTAAGGGTCACAACATTGATCCTTGGAGAACACCACTAATAACCTTAGACCATTCAGACTTTGAAACATTAACCACTACTCTCTAAATATCCATTTACAAACTGATTTTTCCAAGCCTGTAGACTTTACATTAGCTGTGTGGGGAACTGTGTCAAATGCTTTTGAAAAAAAAAAATATATTAGTATATAAAAGTATATTATGTCCACAGCTACTCCTTTGTCAAAGATTTCTCTCTATCTGTATCTCCAATACAGTTCCTGGTCAGCCTGTTTACGTTTGTTAAATTGTGTGGGGTCCTCATCTATATCCATAATAGACTCTAATGGATACAGATCTGGTATGGATCTTGAGGTGTACCCCAGGCCTTTTTTTCTATTTTACCAAAAAATGTGCACTGCCCTTTTAGCCTGGCTAGCCAGAAAAGAGAGGAGCAGTGAGTGTGAGACCCCCCTACCCTTCCTGAATCATACTAGGTTGTCCTCGTTGGTGTGGGGGTCTGTGGGGAGGGGGGGGGGGCTTTTCAAGAGTACATGGCATATAATATCCCTTGTTACTTATTCAAAAAAAATGAAATAAATGGCACATCAACATTCAGTGTAGTAAAAGTGTAGGAAAAAAGAAAGAAAGAAATAGTTTCCCAGTGCAAAATACAAAGTCAATCACATCATTTAGTGATGTAGATCCATTGTCAACCACATTAAATGACACCCTGATGATCCACCAACATGATGACCCACACCATGATGACCCACACCATTGGATCCTCTCCTTCCCAAATAACAATTCCAGGCTGTCTGCTGAATGTCCAATATGGCAATCCTCATTATTTGGACAATTATGTCACAAAGAATGCCCACCAGGTTGTTTACAATTTTAAACAAGCTGGGAAGAGGCCAGGAGCTGTCATTTAGGGGTGGTAGTAATAACATCACTAAATTAATGACTTCCAACTAGAGCAGATGGAGGTTCGAACAGGTGCACAAACAGCCAAAATCTGACTATTTAGTCACCAGTTGTGCAAGCTGCAAACAGCTTGTGTTTTGGGTCAAGCTTGTGGTCAGCTCAAACCTGAAGCTAGTCAAAAAAAAAAATGAGAATAATCAATAAAGCTTTAAATTAATAAAGTTTGCTAATCTGTTCCTATTATATGTTGTTCAGCTCTAGCAACTAGAAAAGCATAGCAGCCCTGTAAATGCACATTCTCTGATATCTACAATCCAAACTATAAATATTGATCCAGGTTAGAACTGTTCCTGTGATTTTCCATTATGAGAACTTATTTTACTTTCAATGATAGATTTGACCACAAGCTAAATTATTAAAGTTTTACAATGAGTTAATATGGTCGGAAATGCCTGCTAGTGTTTCCAAGGGCTAGAAGTTTAAACTAAGACATATTTTCTGTAATCTGCAATGATTGCATTTAACAAATTTCAGTAGGATAATATAAAAGTCAGAAACTTTGGAGCATAATAAAAAAAATGTTCAGATCTTTCTTAACCATACTTGGCACGCTTACACATTTCAAAATTCAGAAATGGTTCTGAAGGCAATTATAGATCAATTCAGTTGCATTCTGAATCACTTTTAAATGACTGTCTTTGGCACATACCCTTTTGACCTACACGTGGGCCTATGAGTATCACATAAACACAACTCTGATTACCATTACACAAAATTGCCAGCCATTAAAGCATGTACTGTTGCACACCATCACCCCTATGCATTCACATAACAATATAAATATCAATATTAGCTCAGTAAAATACTGTATATAAAGAAAAGAAAAACCTTTATAATGTCTCCATAGTGCTGAAACTTGGAGGAAGAACCTGTTGCTAAATGTCTGCTCTTTACAATACTAAATTTAACTTCTTATTGCAAACTATAAATTGATAATGTCAGAAAATTAGGATACCAGGATGTCCTAAATCTGTGGTGCTCCAATTACATAAGCAGCAGTGGGAACAAAATAAGACACAGGAGACTAACACTAAGGTAAATGAACCGGAAAACAGGAAAGAAGGATTAAAGTCCTTAATAGTAATAAGAAACATCCTTAACAGTGGTGCCTAACTCAGTGATGTACCAGGTTGTGTTAAATAAATAAATATATATATATATATATATATATATATACACACAATTCATTGGCATACAGATAGTAGGTGTAACATTACAACACAGCTATAACAAAAGATAATGTATTCTCTGGTGAATATAAACATTGAGGCAGGTGCAGTCCATACTTATAATGCATTAGGCTGCTCTTTAAGGAGAGATTGTATGCTTTATCTGTACACATTGATTTTACTTGCTAAAATATATTCTCCAGTTCAATGTCAGAATAAATAACAAGCTTCAGGATTAACGTTTTATTAATGTGTGCCTAAATCATCACCTGTACAAGCAGTCAGCCTAACATAAACACTCATCTTTCCACTGCACTTTTCACTTGGGGCTTTTTGGAGAGATACTGTATCCTGCCAATGTAGATTTTGTTTGCCAAACATTCTGCATGTATGCTGTGTTTTCTTTAGCAGAAATCCCATTAATCAGACAGGTTAGAACAGTGGGTGTTAACTTTCTTCATATAGAGGGCCACTAATGCAGCCCCTACCATCACCAAAGTGTGACACATAATATTTGGTGAATGCAAAACTACAGAAAACTATAGATTTACAAAAAGGGATAGTCACAGTCTATAATAGACTCTAGACATGCTATTTGGTTAGTTTGAGACTGAGGACATGCTTCAGAAGATAGTTGTAGACTCAAGACACACGACATAGGATTGCAAGAGATTGCTACTTTTACAGCCCCTTTTACAATGCAATGATTCCGCATTTTTGCTTTCTACTTCTTAAAAAATAATTCTTAGAAAGAAAACTAAACCATATACTGTATTGTAACTACTATAATGCAGTCTGAAGAAGAAATTTTCCCTCACCAACCTAGAAACTAGATAAGGAAAACACACACTATGATCTCCAGGTGTTTTTAGAGTCGCACTGAATAAATGATTTACCCAAATATAACAAACCACAAGTGATATTGAAAAGAATCCAAAATAGTGAAATCATTTTCAAAATGAGAGTATTCTTGTCAATGCATCAGCATCACTATCATCCGCCACCTGGAATGTGTGATCACTTGGAGTGCCACCACCAATACAGACAAAGTGCTCGCTTACCAGCTCAAACAGACCTCCTATTATGGAAGGGCAATGACACTTGTGGAAACACACCAAGCCAGGGCCTTTTGGTGCCATTAATATTATTATTATACAGGATTTATATAGCGCCAACAGTTTTCGCAGTGCTTTACAACATGAGGGCAGACAGTACACTTACAATACAAATCAATACAGGAGGGATCAGAGGGCCCTGCTCGTTAGAGCTTACAATCCCAGGGAGGGTCAAGTGGATCAAAAGGTAATAACTGTGGGGGGGGTGAGCGGATGGAGAAAATTAAAATACAGTTGTTAGGTGTGGGTAGGGTAGGCTTCTCTGAAGAGAAGGGTTTTCAGGGATCATCTAAAAGCTAATAGAGTAGGAGATAAGTGGACAGATTGGGGTAAGGCATTCTATAGGATTGGAGAGGCTTTGGGAAATTCCTGGAGGCGAGCATGGAAGGAGGTGACGAAGGAGCTAGAGAGCAGGAGGTCTTAAGAGGAATGAAGAGAAGGAGTAGGTTGGTATTTGGAGACTAGTCTAGTGATGTAGCTGGGGGCTAAATTGTGGATGGCTTTGTAAGTAGTTGTTAGTATTTTGAATTTAATTTGTTGGGTGAGCAGAAGCCAGTGAAGGGATTGACAGAGAAGGGTAGCAGACACAGAGTGATTGGTAAGGTGGATGAGTCTGGCAGCAGCATTCATGATGGATTGAAGAGGTGATAGACTGTGTAGAGGTAAGCCAATGAGATGGGAGTTGCAGTAGTCGAGGTGAGAGATGACCAGTGAGTGATTGTTTAGAAAGGGGTGTATTTTGGAGATGTTGTGGAGGTTGAGGCAGCAAGATTTGGAGAGTGATTGGACGTGGTGCTTAATAGAGAGTTCAGAGTCCAGGACTACACCTAGAACCTGGCATGTGGGGATGGGCTTATAGTTGTGCCATCGATTTTGACAGAGAGATCAGAGGAAGGGAAAGGGGCATATGGGGGGTGGAAAAATTATAAGTTCAGTTTTTTGATAGAGAGTTTGAGGAAGTGGTGTGGCATCCAGACTGATATATCTGAAATTAGTGATACGTGAGGAGACAGAGGGAGTGAGCTAAGGGGTGGAGAAATATATTTGGGGTTTCATCAGCGTAGAGGTCGTATTGGAAGCCATGGGAGGCTATCAGCTGACCCAGGGAGGAGGTGTAGATTGAAAATAGGAGAGGTCCAAGAACAGAACCTTGGGGGACCCCTACAGAGAAAGAGGAGAGGAGGAAGTAGAGTTGTAAGAAATGCTAAAGGTGTGGTTGGAA
This sequence comes from Lithobates sylvaticus, assembly GCA_028564925.1. Taxonomy (NCBI): domain Eukaryota; kingdom Metazoa; phylum Chordata; class Amphibia; order Anura; family Ranidae; genus Lithobates; species Lithobates sylvaticus. The sequence goes on along the minus strand of CM053027.1, from coordinate 455,304,533 downwards.
AAATAGGAAGAGAACCAGTGAAGAGTACAGTCACGGAGACCAAAGGCGTGAAGGTTTTGAGGAGGAGGGGGTGGTCAACCGTATCAAAGGCAGCAGAGAGGTCCAGAAGTTGGAGTACAGAATAGTGTTGATTGGTTTTGGCTGTTAGTAAATCGTTTGTTAGTTTTAGGAGAGCAGTTTCTGTGGAGTGTTGAGGATGAAATCCAGACAGAAGGGGATCAAGAAGGCTATTATGAGCAAGGTGGATGCTCAGTCAGTTGTAGACCAGACGTTCTAGGAGTTTGGATAAAAAGGGGAGCAAGGAGATGTGGCGTAGGTTGGTAAGATTGGATGGGTCCAGTGAGGGCTTTTTCAGTATGGGGCTGACAAGTGCATGTTTTAGAGAGTTGGTAAAGATGCTAGAAGAGAGGGAGAGATTGAAGATGTGGGTTTGAGAGTGTAACATAGAGCCAGAGGGTGAACATAGCATTTGCGAGGGAACAGGATCCAGAGGGCAGGTGGTAAGGTGGACGTTAGCAAGTAGTTTAGCAACCTTGTCTATAGTGGTGGGGTTGAACGAGGGAAGTAATGATTGTACCTGTGGGCATGAAGTGTAAAGCATGGAGGGTATCTGAACAGTAGAGATCTCCTCGCAAATTGTATCAATCTTCTGTTTGAAGTGATTGGCGATATCCTGGACAGTGAGTGAGTTAGCGGGTGGAGGCGGCGGAGGACAAAGTAGAGAGTTGAAGGTAGAGAAGAATTGACTGGGACGGGATGATAAGTTGCTAATGAGAGTGATAAAATAGGTCTGCTAGGCAGTGAGGAGGCTGGAATTGTATTTTTGGAGGGCAGATTAATATTGGTTGAAATCTTTCTGAGACTTAGTCTTATGGCCCAGGTGCTCATGAGCATGACTATGTTATTTCAGACTTCTAGTATTACAGTATCTGTTTGCCAAGGTTGAAGGGGTCGAGGCCTGATTCTGTGTGTAGTGAGGGGGGCCAGTGAGTCCAGTGAGGCTAGAAGTGAAGCATTGTAGACAGAAGTGGCTAGGTTGGTGCAGGATAGGGGTGAGATTTTGTCATAGAGGTTGTTGGTAGCAGAGTAGAGAAGAGAAGGGTTGAGATGATGTAGGTTTCTGAGGGTAACTTTTAGGCAGTTGGAGGAGAGGGAAAGAGTGAAACTAATAAGGTGGTGATCAGAGAGAGGGAATAGATAGTTAGAAAGGTTGCATGGAGTGCAAAGGTGGGAGAAAACAAGGTCAAGGGTATTGCCTTCAGAGTGAGGAGGATCGTAACCACTGCTTCAGGTCAAAGGAGGAGGTTAGGCTGAGAAGTTTGGAAGTGGCAGGAGTGTTAGTATTAATAGGGATGTTGAAGTCACCCAGAATGATTATGGGGATTTCAGAAGAAAGAAAATAGGAGAGCCAGGCAGAGAAGTCATCAAGAAAGGTTGATACTGGTCCAAGGGGCCTGTAAATCACAGCTATTCCTAGATAAACTGGAGTGAAAAGACGAATGCAGTGTGCTTCAAAAGAGCAGAGTGACAGAGAGGGAGGTGGTTGAAGTACCTGAAAGGTGCTATGTGGGGTTAGAAGGATTCCGACAACTCCTCTCTTATGTCCACTGGATCTGGGGGAGTGAGCCCAGAGAAGACCACCATGGGATAGGGCGGCAGAAGACGCAGTGTCGGATTCATGAAGCCAGGTTTCGGTTGGCGAGTAGATTAAATGAGCTGGCGATAAAGGAGTCATGGAGAGAGGTGAGTTTGTTACAGACAGAGCGGGAATTCCAGAGGGCACAAGAGAAAGGGAATCTGGTCTTGGGAGGAATGGAAATGGGGACTAAATTGTGTTGATTGTGGCTGCTGCCAGAGGGTTCAGGGTGATGGGTGCATGGGGTACAGTTAAATGATGGAGGCCCGGGGTTTGGGGATATATCTCCCAGAGATTAGGAGAAGCAGGAGGCTGAGGGAGGTAATATGGGAGTGGAATTTATATGAAGGGACATGCCCCAGGGTCCTAGAGATTTTTTGTGTGTGTGGATTTAGAATTAGCAGGAGTTGGTGGGTGCAGTAATAAGGAGAGGACAGAAGTGAGGGTGATTATATATATGCTGTGGGGGGACAAGAGGGGTGAAGGAGAGATAGTTTAAGGATAAAGGACAGAGCTGTCAAAAGGAGTGATAGGGAGTGCATGTTACAAGGAGAAAGAGCTGAAGTGGTAAACATAGGTAACTTGATGTCTGTGTGGTGTTTTTCAAAGTATATTCTTGTGTTCATTCGCTTTGTGCATTTGCTGAAGTACAGAGTCAAAAGTGCTCCCACTTTTAGAAATAGCCCCACGGGATAAAATTATTACTTCAGAAACAGAATAGCAAGAGGGCACTAAAGTTAACGGCCAAAATTTTGGGTAAATCAAGGGAGATAATAAAGCATTGTAATGTATTGTAATGTGGACAGGTCTACAAACAGTTAAGCAAAAATAACATACCAGCATGATTAAATAGACATAAGCAAAAGCAGATAGCAGTGTTTCAGTTTTTGGGTGGACATGTTTCAGCGACACATACCAGCATGATTAAATAGACATAAGCATGATTAAATAGACATAAGCAAAAGCAGATAGCACTGTTTCAGTTTTTGGGTGGAGATGCTTAAGCGAAACATACCTGTGGAATGATAGAAGACATTTTCAGATGAGACATTCAGATGATGAGTGCAGAGTCAGAAGTGCTCCCACTTATAGAAATAGCCCCACTTTGAGAAAGAGCTTTTTTCAAAATTGTAAGTCTTTTTTTGTTTATAGCGCAAATAATAAAAACCGAGGTGATCAAATACCACTAAAAGAAAGCGCTATTTGTGGGAAAAAAAGGACATTAATTTTGTTTGTGTACAGCATTGCATGACTACACATTTGTCAGTTAAAGCAAAGCAGTTCCATATCACAAAAAATTGCCAGGTCCTTAAGGGGGTAAATCCTTCCGGGGCTGAAGTGGTTAATATCAATCTCAGCCGGCCAGAGATACAGCAGCAACCCATCCTTCTGGGACTCCAGGAATGCAATGATGTCTGCACGTCGCTCCACACTACATGGTTCATCATATGGTGACTCTGTCTGGGGCATGGGCGGCGTGCTGCATCATCGCTTTAAATACACTACAAGTTAACCAAGCCTCGATCTGAGTGTCAGGCGGCTAGAGTCGGGTTTGGTTAACTTGTAGTGTATTTAAAGCAATTATGCAGCATGCCGCCCGTGCCCCAGACGACATCACCACATGACGAAACGCATAGGTCGGGGGCAACGTGCTGACGTCATCATGTTTCTTGAGTCCCAGAAGGACGGGTTGCTGCTGTATCGGCAGCCAGCGAGATCGATATTAAGGGCAATTTTTTACCTTCCTTGATGTACGTGCAATTTTGAGCTTTTCTAATGTGGAGATTTTTATGTTTTGGGGATGACTTATGAAAGTACTCTCTGGACGGTTTGCTTACATGCTGTGAGAGGATCCTCAGATGGCACCAAAAGGCCCTGGCTGGGTGTGTAGCCACAAGTGTCACTGACCTTCCGTAATAGGAGGCCTGTGTGAGCTGTATTGGTGGTGGTGCTTCAAGTGATCACGCATTCCAGGTGGCGCATGGTGGTGATGTTGACGCATTGACAAGAATACTCTCATTTTGAAAATGATTTTACTATTTTGAAATCTTTTCAATATCATTTATGGTTTGTTATATTTCGAAAAATCATTTATTCAGTGAAACTCTAAAAACGTGTCTTATATAAAATCACTAGTGTGAAAATTCTCCAATGATGATAGGGTAGATACTGAAAGATCAGAATAAGAAAATAGTTGTAATGCTATTAAAAAATATCTTTCCAAATCATAAATACTTTTTTTCTGATTCAGAATTTCTCAAGGTTTTTAAAAAAAAAAATCTGAATGACACATATCTCACAGCAATTAGCCCACCTACAAAACACCACCTACAAAAACGACTGTATATAAAAGATATATAAATGGAGAAGTGTAAAATTATGTTTTGCAAACTGCAATGGTTTAAGCTATATAAAACTTATGAAATTATAATATCAAAGACCTGTTAATAATATTTTTTCGCACTCTACTTTTGCTTTTAATTTGCCAGTTGTAGAGAGATTTAAATGTAATGCTTCCTCCAGCTAACTTCTGAGACGTGACACAAAGGTGACAAGTGTGTGTGTTGGTGCCAAGCCATGAAGCCATTCTTTCTTCCTGCTGTCACTGGTGCTCCTATTTAAAAGGAAAGAAATGCCACCTCAGCAGTGACATATCTGACTTTCTCTATGAGCTTTAGCTTTGTCATTACCATTACAAATCACGACTCTGAAATATATTGATATTCAACAACGCACACAGGCGCTATCCGTTCCAAACCTTCATTGCAGTTAAGACACAGGGTTAATCTATATAGCAAACATTTCATGAATAAATTAGCAAATGACATTGCAAAATGATTCAGAAAAACAGCCTCAGAAAAGATCTGGCCACAAAGCGAGGTCCTCTTTCACATCACCTTCATTTTGACAGAAGCCAAAATGCAACCTAACTTATTTTTTGTACTCTTATTTTGTGAAGGTGAAGGGGTTGTAGAGTTATATATGCTGTGTCACAAAATGTAATTCCAAAAATGAAAGCAGCATCCTTTGGCTGGGGATGAGTTAAACCCCATTTTAATTTACAGTCTGTAATATAGTTTTGTTGGCAGGGATTCATAAATCTGTTTCATCAGTACGACTGCTGAATGATAATGGTGCTTTCTCTGGAGCTGCGTCTATCTTCTGCAAGCTTGCTTCTCCGGCCATGGAGGATTCAGCTGTAGGGATATCACTCGGTGCCAGTCTTCACAGAATCGTAAGCATTATTGAAAATGTGCTGGTGCCTCACATTATTATGCAGGTCCAGGGTCATTAAAATTTTATCATATAAACCCTGCCGTCTGCACAGAAGAGGAATTGAGATCCTTGGCAGAGGATGATCACATATTTTATCAGTTTTCTGAAAAGGAAACCAGCAGGTTTAGAGCTGGAGAGAAACAGAATAATATTCCCTTTAATATAAACATAATATTATGTCAAAACCCTCTGAAATTGACATTTATCTACCATGGTTAATATTAACTTTTCCTCCAGACTAGCTGAATGTCTCACGGCTGCGTGACAATTCATACTAGTCACACTTGATATCATTTCTCCATGTTTTACTTTCAGGCGGGTTTAGTTAAGGAGCACAGAGATTGACATACTCAGGCTGCCATAAGCATATACAATACACATGCTGCCACAAACACAGACCCTTTCCAAGAAGCAAGCATCAAGTCATTGTCCACTGGTTTTATTCCCTCCTTTGTACAATTACAGTGTGCATGGTTTCTCAAACAGCTGCACCTTGACACATCTCCAGTGTGGTTATATGAGCAGCCTTCATCATTTAGGGCTTGATCACATCAGTCTGCATGCTAAAGAATGTGGTGTCCATTATGAAAAGGTGATCACAGGTGCTGCATTGCATTTTTACAATGCAAGGCGCTGTTTACCTTTTTTTTTTTTTTTTTACTTTAATAAAGTATCACAAAATGACACTTCATTCAAGTCTATGCTATGTGTGGTGGCAGACAATGTGGTGCTAATATGTTGTCTCAAGTGTTACTAAGAAGAGGAGTTCCCTCCAGTTTCCAATCTTCAAATCACTATATTACAGTAGAGTAAAATAAAAAATATATATTGCAAATTTGTAAAAATGCAAATGTCATTTAAAAAATTACTTTAACCACTTCAGCCCCGGAAGGATTTACCCCCTTTCTGACCAGATCGTTTTTTGCGACTCGGCACTGCGTCACTTTAACTGACAATTGCGAGGTCGTGTGACGTGGCTCCCAAACAAAATTTACGTCCTTTTTTTCCCACAAATATAGCTTTCTTTTGGCGGTATTTGATCACCTCTGCGTTTTTTATTTTTTGCGATATAAACAAAAGAGCGTCGATTTTGAAAAAAAAAACACATTATTTTTTACTTTTTGCTATAATAAATATCCCCCAAAAATATATAAAAAAAAACATATTTTTTCCTCATTTTAGGCCGATACGTATTCTTCTACATATTTTTGGTTAAAAAAAATGGCAATAAGCATTTTTTGATTGGTTTGCACAAAAGTTATAATGTTTACAACATTTATGGCATTTTTATTAATCATTTTTTTTTTCCTAGTAATGGCGGCATTCATCGATTTTTATCGTGACTACGACATTATGGCGGACACATCGGACAATTTTGACACATTTTTAGGACCATTGGCATTAATACAGTGATCGATGCTATAAAATTGCATTGATTACTGTAAAAATGTCACTGGCAGTGAAGGGGTTAACCACTAGGGGTCGAGGAGGGGTTAAGTGTTCCTAGGGGCGTGTTTCTAACTGTAGCGGGGAGGGGCTGTGTGTGACACCACACTGATCGCTGCTCCCGATGACAGGGAGCAGACGATCAGTGTGCTTTCATTAGGCAGAATGGGGAGATGCTGTTTACCTCAGCATTTCCCTGTTCTTGAGCTCCATGACATGATCGTGAGTATCCCCGTGGCAATCGAGTTTGCGGGACCCGTGGGCACGGTAACGGAGCTCACAGTAGGCGCGCGCACAAGCGGGCAATGGCGGAAAATTCAAAGGAACGTACCTTGCCCAGCCGTGCCATTCTGCCGACGTATATGTGCAGGAGCCAGTCGGGAACCGGTTAAGGTGAACCTGTCATTATGATGTCCAATCATTTATTCTTTTTATTGAAAGCTTATAGAATCCTGACAAAATTGCCAAACATATGGGCACTTTTCAGAAAAAAAATGTCCTTGCTGCAAAGGTTTTTCATTGCATCAATAAAATTGTAGGTCCCCTCAATAAAATATAAATCCCTCTAACCCTTAAAATATTGTGTGGGGTTCATTAAATAAATTTCACCTTGCTCATTTGATGCAAGGTGGCAGTGCCTTTAGAAAGGGCCCCTCAACCAACAGAAACTTACTTTGCATGCTTTCCTATCTCACAGTCAACATTAATCTCTAGTGTCAGATGCTAGAAAGAGCTGTGATATCTTGTGCAGAGGTCACATGCTACTTCATAACCGGAAGTACCAGGTATTGACTCCAGCTGTGCTGGGGCAAAAAGTGGCAGGGGAATGCTGTCAAGTGGTCACGTGAAGGGGGAGTGTATTTTGCAAAGATGCTGTCACTTTGCAGTGAAATGGTGTTTCAATTACCCCAAAACATGGCTAGAATTTTTGTTTTTAAAATATACAGCAATTTCACTTACATTTTCTTTCAGCATCCTGGCTCCCATTTAAACCACCCCCCCCCCCTCCAGTATATGGCAAGCTGCCAGGCATTTAATCTAATACTAAATGTATAGAAAGTGCTCTAGAAGGGGAGGGCAAATGGAGATATAGCTTACTTTCATATTATTATGTAAACTTTGATGATGGACTGATTCACAGCGCCTGTAGCTACAGAGGTCATTTGGGGCTAGATGTAAAGCCAATTTATTGTTCAATGCATGAATTCCCATAGCCTGACCACAGCTTTACTTTAAGTTGTAATGACAAATGAGCACATTAACCAAAAATATGTTAAGATGGCAATTTGCCTTCTGATCCCACAATTTCATCTGCCTGAACTGATAATCCACCTGTATTTTTTCTGTTGGCTTTTTAAAGTAAATTTATCTTGGGAGATCATGGACCCTGCCACAAAAGATCATTAAAGATCATTCCTTTGAAAATGATTAGTTTCCTGACTATTATGCTGATGCTTTAGCTTCAAGATTTTGAGTGACTGACTTGGAACAAATATAGAGATTTCTAAATCCTTGTACACACAATCGGATTTTCGGCAGGGAATTGTGTGATGATGGACTATTGGCTTAAAATCCTACCATTAGTAAGCTCCATCAGACAATTGTTGTCCAACTTTCCACCAACAAATGTTGGATGGCAGGTTAGTAAATTTTAGGTGGACAACGGTCTGTTTTTAGATTTTCCTATTGTCTGTACACAAGTCCTTCACACAAAAGTTGAAAGTGCAAACACGCATGCTCGGAATCAATGCTCACCAAACACGACATTAGCAGAAGGTGCCCAAAGGGTGGCACTCAAGAGCTGAAATTTCACGTAGTACGTCACTAAGTTTGTGTACCGTTTGTGTGCAAGACAAGTTCCCGGCACACGCCCTTCGGACAAAAATCTGACACTTTGTTGGCCAACAATCTGATCGTGTGTACGAGGCTTAAGACTTTTATGACACTTATTTACAGCACACATGTTCATGGGCCGTGACTCCAAAAGTGTTTACACCAGATGCAGCCAGACAACAAGCATTGTACAGTAATAGCAGAAATCTGAATGTATCATGACAGGATCACTTTTAGATCGAGCCTGTTATAGTTGAAGAAAGAAAACTCTTTCAGATTTACTTTTACTTAAAAAAATATATAAAAATAGGAGGGTGAGTGGGGGGAGTTTTTTACTTCAAATAACATTGTTATTTAATTCTGAATGTTTTTTGAGATTAATTAAGGTGAAAATATAGATGCAGTCCTAGGTCTATAGATGTAAGATGGCAATAAGATTATCTGATTGCTCCATGCACTTACATATTGACTGAACTGTTTAAAAATCCCTGGTGCCAACATTAACAAGTTAGGAGACCAGAAAATCCAGCTTGATCTGTTGGTCATCCAGGAATTGTCTGCACATCCTGTATAATGGTCACAGACACGCAGTTATCTGCCAATTCAAAATCATATAAACTGTATGATGTTAACTTCATCTATATGGGCTTCGCAATATGTAGGTCTTGTCACAGTGCACATATACTGTTCATTGTGCTGTATTTGAAAAATATTGTTATCATTTATTTTTAATAATACTATTTATGTATAAGAAAAATACTTCACTCTTTTTTGAATATATGCATTCTAGAACTGTTTACCTGTGAATTATTGCATGGATGATTTTGCAAAACTTGTATATTTTAATGGTAAGAACTTGAGTTACCATATTTTCCTGACACTTGATTCTTGTTTTCTGGTGCTTATGTTTTTCAACTGAATGCACTGGAATAGAAAAGCACAGATCCTTTAATCTTCAGCTTCAGAAAATGTGCACATGTCTAAATAGGCTGCAGTGCTTACTGATATTTTATATGTTAACTCAATTTGGAATATATTCATGCTTTTCAGGGTGCATCTCTATCCAATTAAGTATGGGCCAAAGCAACCAATCAAAAATTCTAATTAAAAATAAAGCACTTTCAGCTACTTAGGCTCACTGAATATTGTTTACAAGAACAATTGCCTTGATTTCCAAGATTTTCTAATCCATAGACTAGTGATTCAAGTACAGTACATGTTTGCTTAATGCTAGATTTCACAAATTGGATTATGAGTTGGGATAAGGTTTGGGTTTGCCTCTACCATGAGTAAAAGATGAATCCTGCATGTGCAATATTCTCGCTCCCAGAAAGTTTACAGTGAATTTCACAAAGTGAAACTCTTTGAACCCATAATGTGGCATTTGAATATAGGTCAGCTGGCTTAGAAATGTACTTCTAGGTTAAAATAAAATGGGTTGGGGTTTAGTTTTTTTTTTTTTGGCTGCCTATCATACACTTGTTGCTGACACAGACTAAGTTGATTTTTGTTTGGAGCATGTCACTGTGGTAAGATAGTGTGCACCACACATTTTCCATATTGTCTCAGCTACCATACAATTTTGGCGATTCCCTTTAGTATGAATATTAAGAATTTATTATAAATGTCAGGCAGACATAAATTGCGAGGCAGTGGTTCTTCACACAGATGTAGTAGAGAGAGTGTAGGTTTAGCAGGGCAAAATAGAGGTTGGACCTCACAATCTAGAGACAGGGAATATACAGTATGCCTTTTCTGTCTCAGACAGCCCATGATATACAAATAGGACACATCAACGGGATAGTTGAGTAGCTGAAAAAGCCTTCCTCTTCTTCCTCCTCCCAGGCACAGAGCAGAACTGCTGATATGACACCCTTATCTTCTTCCTCCTCCTCCCCTTCTTTTCTGCTAATCTCACTATAGCCCTGACAACTGGCAATAAGGAGTTGGTAGAATTATTTGACAATACAGTCACTAATTTGATGCAGGATGGTAATCTTGGTCATAGGGGGACATCAGGCAGGAAGCAAAAGGAGGCAGTGATGCCCCAGCAGCTGGGGCTTATTACAAAGTGCACTCCTGTGATGAGAGGTGGATGAGGAGGTGCCATACTGTGCCATTGATTATAGAGGTAGGAGACAGGAGGGAGAGACAGAACCATAGCATGGGAGGTTAGAGTTCAAGGGAAGTGGCATTTTGCAGGACTCTAGGGAGTACCCATTATAATCTACCTGTGGCTCTTCCCCAGAGATACAGACCACTGTTATCTGCAGCACGGGCCTTTTTAAGGTATCTTCTGCCAACAGCATTTATGTAGAATTCAGCCTTTACCTGCTATATATTTAGCCGTGGTAAAAGTACTAGTCACCACATGAGGAAACATATGACTGTTCACCACAGATCTGGGAGAACCTCCTGCTGCATCCAGCCTCCAGAGACAGGAAGCAAAATTTCACAAAGGGTTTTTATAGGATTAGCAAATTCTATGAAGGTCGCAAGGTCATGATGATGAGGGTCAAATGAAGTATTGAAGCTCTGCAGAATTCTCATACATCCATTTCCAGCACCATCCTTCTCAAAGCTATTTTCTCTTATGCAACTATTGGAGCGAAAGAAAAATATATCCCCAAATCAAGTGTCTCAATTTCAGCTTGGTTAATCTGCTGGCTTTGCATTGGCTCCCATTCCAGCTCATAAAATAAGCCATATGTTTATGTCCTCTGCTACACCCCATTCACAGGTACCTGAAAGCCATACCTGCAATCCTTCACTATGTGGAATGTAATGTGTCTATGTCACTGTGTAGGGTGTAATATAAATGATTATGGAATTTAGTTTCAGAATTATCAGGATAAACAAGTCACAAGTACAATCAAAATTAGAACATATGCTACTTATACAAAGTGCACCCTACTATATTCAGATAGGTATTTAAGCCAGATTATAGAATGGTAGCCAGACACAACATAATCATAAGTAGTTATGGGTTTTCCCTCAACTAATTGTCTAAAACTTTCATGCTCAGTCCTATTTAATCCTTCTAAATTTACTATTCATTAAAATAAGAATTTCTGTTATGAGTCACCTATGCAAATGCAGACTTACATACATTTAGGAGTAGTCATAAATTATGAACTTTTGCAAATTAAGGCTATCAACCTACAACTTAGTGTATAAAGGCAGTAAGTGTCTTGTATGATGTCTGCATTTTGAATTGATGAACACAAGACTTGACTTGACAAGCAAAAGAGACATTCAGATGGAGATTTTAAAGATTCTACAATTATCCATGCAAGAGGGTATTTAGGATTACCTTGCCATTGGGCTTTCAAAGCTTCAAAGAGTCAATTTCTACTAGACTAAGATAAACAGAATATGGTTATTCAATATGTTTCAGGTCCCCCAGTCCTGTTTGAACATACAATTAGACAGTAATACAAAAAAAACTTTTCCTGGGGCCGCAGTTGATAAACCATCAATCTCTTTACAATCTAACAGAATCAACTACAGTTGAGGGTCTTGGTTCATTTTATGTAAACAGAATATCCAATAAATTTGCTTAATATAATATGCTAGAATGAAAAGCTTCTACATAAAGTAATAGCAAATGCATAAAATGGAACGTAGAGGTTCACAAGTAACCTGTGACATATGTGATACAGTATTTACTGTCACTACCCTAATCTTATTCTGACTGGTCAAAAGACCAACAATTAGGTCTGATAATCTATGAGCTATCTTAGTTTTAATTCTCATGTGTTTATATGGACATAGACAGTTAGTATTCTATTAATAATTTCCTTTATCTCACTGTATCCCATGCCCCATATAGTCCTATACACTCTTACTAAAACCCACGTCAAAGGAGCCGAGTGATTATCTTGATATTGGAAGTGAACATTATAATCTGTGGGTAATTTATGTGCATGCAGAGTCTATAAATGATAGAGTAATGCGTTAACTAGAATCAAAATATGTATTAAGTATGAGTATAGTTATGTTGTAACCTCTAGTTTAACCACTTTACCTCTAGAAACATTAACCCCCTTTATGACCAGGCCACTTTTTGCGACTCGGCACTGCGTCACTTTAACTGACAATTGTGTGGTCATACAATGCTGTACCCAAATGAAATGTGTGTTATTTATTTCCCCACAAATAGAGCTGTCTTTTGGTGGTATTTGATCACCACTGTGTTTTTTTTTTGCTCTATAAACAAAAAAAGACAAAAAAAAAGAAAAAAACAATATTTTTTTTACTTTCTTCTATAAAACATATCCAATAAAAAAAATCAAATGTCTTTATAAATTTAAACTAATATGTATTCTGCTACATGTTTTTGGTAAAATAAAAAAATAAATAAATAAGGATATATTGATTGGTTTACCTGAACGTTATAGCGTCTACAAACTATAGAATATATTTATGAAATTTTTATTTTTTTATTATTTATACTACTAATGGCGGCAATCAGCAACGTATATCAAGACTGCAATATTGCGGAAGACCATTGGACACTAACTGACACTTTTGACACTTTTCAGGAACCATTTACACTAATTGAGTGATCAGTGCTAAACATATTCACTGTCACTGTACTAATGAAACTGTCTGGAAAGGAGTTAAACATCTAAGGTGATCAAAGGGTTACTTGTGTGACTATCCAGTGGTGTGTACTGTATGTGCTGCTTTTATTAGGGGAAGAGATGGATTGTAGTTCCTGCTTTGCAGGAACACACAGGAAAACCCTGTCAGAATGGCGATCTGCCTTGTTTACATAGGCAAATCCCCATTCTGTGGTGTTTACCAATGATTGGCAGGTGCCAGAGAACATTGAGTGCCCGGTACCCGTATATCGGCTTCTGCTGTGAAAAATCACAGCAGAAGTGGCCCGCTGGCAGAATGTGCATGCCCCCTGCAGGTGTAAATGCAGAATTGTGTATATACTGTATACGTGATCCTGCACACAGCTGCCACCCTGTAGCAATAAAACTGCTACAGGGTGGTCAGCAAGTGAACAAATTATTTCCAGATGACTGCATTGCATAATAGAGTAAGTTATAAACAACTATTTCTTGCAATTGATTTTTTGGAAATATTATGGTCCATTTCTTGAAAACTGGTAATTATTGAGATGTCCAAAATTTCCAGATGTTCAGATGTCTGATGTTAATAAACTATACAAAGAGATCTGTTTTTTTTTTTTTAAGGAATGCCCTCTCTTTCACCTAAAAGTCAAATTTCATGATGTTAGAAGATATTCTAGACCATAGCCAATTATTGAATAAATAACACAAGAAGCCATGACTTTTCCAATTCTTGTCTAAACAAGGAGAAGATGGATGTCTTACTGCTCCTGCTATTTTTGTCCAAAACTGGAAGTGTTAATTGGTAAAGCAGCAAAGTGGGAAAGATAACTGGTACACCTAGTGAAGAGATTATATTTCTGTGAACATGGTGGCTACACAATTACTTGGCTGTCATCTTTATCCTTCCTTAATTACTTGATGAGTCACTGGCCTGGGAAATATGTACAGTACCTATTAGCTGCCCTAACACTCAACTAGGTTGATACTTGTTTGAGGTAAATGATTACAAGTTGTTGAGCAAGGATGGTGGCCCAAGAATGTGCATCTTTAAAAAACTAGTGAGTTATATTTGTATCCTAAAATTTAAAAAAAATGTAATATGTATGGAAAAAAAAAAAAAAAAAAATAAAAAAATATAATATAATAAATATATATATATATATATATATATATATATATATATATATATATATTTCTATCCTGTCTGGTTCACAAGCAACACAACTCCTAATATAATAAATAACTATAAAAATTATTCAATAATGTAATCAAATCAAAAACACTGAAATTTGCTCAGTTGCAGAATTGTCGATGTCATTAGATTTAGTGTTTGATGACGAATTTTCCCACAAATCACTATCGCTCAATTAAGTGATTCTAATTTATTATTGCTGTTTTCTAGCTGGTCTAAAACCACTTTTGACATAAAGGGACACTTTTTGGTTGCTATGGACAATCTCCAAATTCCAGGCAGAAAAAACAGTATTTATAATTTAAAAGTGCATGCAGGGCACTGGACAGACCACTAGGGACAAAGGGGATGTGTATTTTTTTTATACAGTACTGTAATCTGTAAGATTACAGTGTACTGTATGTGTATTGTGTTTTTACTTTTTTGAATTTGGCACCAATCTCCGCTCCCGTGCGTCACAACGTCACAGGGAACGGAGCTCAGTGGCACTTGGCACTGTGTGAATCGAGCAAGGACACAGCTCACACACACAGCGGGGAGACATTGCAGGATCCAGGGGACAAGGTAAGTAACTTTCCCTGTATCCTGCAATGCGATCCCAAGTCTGGCTCGGGGTTACCGCTAATGGTACTGAAATTCCACCCGAGCCAGACTCGGAAATACCGCCAGGGGGGTTAATACAGTGGGGGTTATTTACTAAAACCAGAGTGTGCAAAATATGGTGCAGCTCTGCAAAGAACCCAATCAGCTTCCATGTTTAATTTCCAAAGCTTAATTGAACAAGCTGAAGTTAGAACATGATTGGCTACCATGCACAGCTTCACCAGATTCTGAGTGCTCCAGCTTTGGTAAATCTCCCCCCTGTGCCATTGTAATAAAAAAAAATGGGGGTTGGTGGATGCAATTTACTTGATATAAATAGAATTGCAGAAAATGCACATGCACAGGCAGTAAGCCTTTTAAATACATGCAATTAAAATAGACAGTACAGATCACAGGCAAAATAAAAAGTGCCTGTCAGAGCGGCTCTGTTCCTTGTGAGCACTGTGAACCAATCACAGTGATCACAAGGTGTAAACACGGGTTGTTTTTATATGAAACCAGGCCTCCCCTTGCTTTTACAATGACAAGAAAAGTATTGTTGCTCCTCCATGTAGTGAGTTTATTTACTGTGTTAAAGCGGAGTTCCACCCACTTTTTCATCTGAACACTATCAGCTTCAGAATTGACCAAAAAAACAGCATTGGGCATTTTTTTTCTCTTCCTTTACCTTGTTTCCAAGGCTTTAATTATAGCTTCCTGTTTCTCTCACTTGTGGCTATTTACGTCACCTCCTGCAGCGCACTGGCTCTTGGGAGATGTGTGTCATGATTGCCAGGAGTCAGTGGGCATCACCGCTATATACAACAGAAGTGATGTTGCGTCGCGGCCATCTTGGTACACCCGCACTCGTCCGCAGTAAGCCTAGAGTTAGACGTTGGTAAGCGGACATCTTTATACACCCTCCGGAGTATTGCTTTTCATAGTTGTTTTTGAAAGTAAACTCTGTTTATATAGTGTAATACTGTATTTAGAAGTCCGTCTGACTGCTTTGATGTTTAATTTTAAGAACAAGACTCCGGTGGGTGTATAAATATGTCTGCTTGCTGACTTCTAACTCTAAGCTTACTGCGGACGAGTGCGGGTGTACCAAGATGGCCGCAATGCAACATAACTTTGGTTGCATATTCTGATGGGCAGCGGCTTTCTGACAGAACACCACTTCTTAGCATCACCATGGCAACCAGAGACACTTCGCTGCGCCCTGCATGTAATGCATCTTGTCCTTGAAATGAGACCTAGTGGGCTTCACATGCCCAGAAGCAAGATGGAAACGCTCAGCAAAGGAAAGACAAAGGTTAGTTTAAAAAAAAAAAAAAAAAACAGGAAATACAGCGGTGGTTTTACTGACATCATCATTTATAAAATTAGATTTATAACAGCAGAACGGGTGCCTTTAAAAAAAAAAATAAAAAAAAAAATGTTGGTGGAACTCCGCTTTAAAGTGGTTCTAAAGGTAGAAAGTTTTTTTTTTTTTTATCTTAATGCATTCTATGCATTAAGATAAAAAAACTTCTGTGTGTCTTTGTTATAATACAATGCCAATGTAAATTGATGCTAGGAAGCTACTCTGATCATTATCTATTAGAAATTAAAATATATTACAGATGAAAATGACATGAAAGGAAATTATAAGTAATCCCAACTTGTTGGTCTTTTTTCCTTTATATAGAAAACATATTCACCCAGGGGCTATTAAATAACACAAAAATCTATATCTATATCACAAAAAAAGTTATTTTAAACTTATTTGGGTACAGTGTTGCATGATCCAGTAATAGTCAGTCAAACCATATGGTAATGAAACAGCATATACAGATTAGGCCACAGGTGGTTAATAAACAGATATATAGTGAGACAATGATTTTGTTGTTGAATATGTGATCAAATTCTGTGGTTACGGTGAAGAAATGGCTTTGATATTCGTATTGTAGATGTCACATTCAATCTGACTCATTCTACAGCTTAAACAATATACAAAAGTGAGGAACAGACCATTTTTGATAATGACAATCTGACAAAGGCAAATTAACATTTTATGATCTAACCCAAAATATATTAAACTCTGGAAACAGTTGAATTATTATATGCCTAACTACCTGTCAGAAAAATCTTCCAAATCTGCAGAAAACTCTGTGAACCATGATTTGTATGGAATAGAAAAAATATGCCTAGAGGACATTTCAGACCATAGATGTATCACAGATCAACAATGAACAACCTACTCAGAGAATAGTAATATCCCACAGTTTGTATTGTCTTAGTCACACCGGGTAGTCAGTTAAATGTGGACTAATAGAATTAGCTTCATAAGTAGAGCAATAATTACATTCTTTCCTGTTAACTTCAAATTAATTTTCAAATCTGCCCCTTTTACACAAACAGTCCTTATTCAGGTACGTCCTATGATAGGATGACAATGCTCTGTCGTTGTCTCCTAATTGTGCGTGTGCCCTTTTTATGTCGCATTGGCTTCTAATGAAGAATACAAGTGACCTCTTCCACACACATTACACACGACTGTCAACTGTAGTTATCAAGAAACCTGCCCTGAGAAATGACATGCAGCAAAAAGTGCATGTGAGTATTGTCCTAAACAATAAGTAAGTATGTATGGTGCATAGTGCTTTGCCAAACGAATGTCACTCAGTTAAGGTTTATTTCTACATCAAGAGTATTTCCACTTTTGCAGCCAAACAGGGATTTAATAAAATGTGTTACATGTCTTCATTCACATAGCATCATTTCAAAAAAAGCACATTACATTTTAAGATGCTATTTTCTGAAAGTTCAAGAAAGGATAAATGCTACTTCACACAGGGGCAACACAACTTCCAGCGCGACTTTTGGAGGCAACTTGGACACGACTTAAGTATGAATAACAGCACGACTTGGGGCGACTTCAACGCAACTTGGGGCGACTTACAGCACGACTTCAAGTCTCCCCAGGCCAGGCAACTTTGTCCGTGTCCAATCACAGAATAATCAGCTCTCGAGGGGGAACTCCACGCCAAATTTTAAATAAAAAACTGGCATGGGTTCCCCCTCCAAGAGCATACCAGGCCCTAAGGTCTGGTATGGATTTTAAGGGAAACCCCCTACGCCAAAAAAAACGACATGGGGGTCCCTCCAAAATCCATATCAGACCCTTATCCGAGCACGCAGCCTGGCCGGTCAGGAAAGGGGGTGGGGACGAGCAAGTGCCCCCTCCTGAACCGTACCAGGCCGCATGTCCTCAACATGGGGGTGGGTGCTTTGGGTAATGGGGGGTGCCCTGCGGCCACCCCACCCCAAAGCACCTTGTCCCCATGTTGATGAGGACAAGGGCCTCTTCCCGACAACCCTGGCCGTTGGTTGTGGGGGTCTGCGGGCGGGGGGGCTTATCGGAATCCGGGAGCCCCCTTTAATAAGGGGACCCCAGATCCCGGCCCCCCACCCTATGTGAGTGAGTATGGGGTACATGGTACCCCTACCCATTCACCTAGGGAAAAAAAGTCAATAAAAAACACACTAGACAGGTTTCTAAAGTAGTTTATTAAGCAGCTCCGGGGGTCTTCTTCCGACCTCGGGGGTCTTCTTCTGCTGCCGCCTTCTTCTTCTTCCTTCTTCTCTTTTTCTGATGTTGACAAGACGCTCTCTCCCACTGTAATGGCTTGTGCGACGTGCGCAGCGACTTATAAAGGCATGGGGCGTGGTCACTGGGGTGATGTCACATGGTGACCCGCCCCTTATGACGTCACAGTCCCAGCAATGCCAGGGACTGTGACACCATAGGGGGCGGGGTCGCCGGGTGACATCCTTCGGTGACCCCGCCCCTTATGCCTATATAAGTCGATTCTCAGCGTGTCCACTGCATTACAGCGGGAGAGAGCGCTGTGTCAACATCAGAAGAAGAAGCAAGAAGAAGAAGGCGGTGGCGGCGACGACGAACCAGAAGCCCGGGCCACCGTTAGTAAAAGAGCTGGAAGAAGATAGCGGAGGAGCCCGGCAGAACAACCGGAGAGTGAGAGAAGAGGCCAGAAAGCACGGAGAGACCCCCCGAAGTCGGAAGAAGACCCCTGGAGCTGCCTAATAAACTACTTTAAAAACCTGTCTAATGTGTTTTTTATTGACTTTTTTCCCTAGGTGAATGGGTAGGGGGTACCATGTACCCCCTACTCATTCACATAGGGTGGGGGCCGGGATCTGGGGGCCCCCTTATTAAAGGGGGCTCCTGGATTATGATAAGCCCCCCACCCGCAGACCCCGACAACCAACGGCCAGGGTTGTCAGGAAGAGGCCCTTGTCCTCATCAACATGGGGACAAGGTGCTTTGGGGTGGGGGGGCCGCAGGGTGCCCCCATCCCCAAAGCACCCACCCCCCCATGTTAAGGGCATGCAGCCTGGTACGGTTCAGGAGGGGGGGTGCTCGCTCGTCCCCACCCCCTTTCCTGACCGGCCGGGCTGTGTGCTCGGATAAGGGTCTGGTATGGATTTTTGTGGGACCCCCACATAGTTTTTTCGGCGTAGGGGGTTTACCTTGAAATCCTTACCAGACCTAAGGGCCTGGTATGCTCTTTGAGGTGGAACCCATGCCGGTTTTTATTTAAAATTTGGCGTAAAGTTCCCCCTCAAGAGCTGATTATTCTGTGAGAGAGTCAACATTGTTGCTTCAATATAGATAGAGATCCGACTTGGAGGCGACTTCCATTGAAATCAATGGGTACAAGTTGCCTAGAAGTCGGATTGAAGTCATACAGGAACCTTTTTTGAAGTCGGAGAGACTGCTGTAGTGTACATTAAGGCGGCTCCATTAACTAACATTGATTTTCTCAACAGCGCGATTTGTGGCGACTTGGGGCGACCTGAAGTCGGATCCAGAGTTGCCCCTGTGTGAACCGGCTCTTAGTTCTCTTTGTTATGAGAGGGACTGGGAAGCTGTGTTTACCATAATTAACCCTGTCTGGAAGCAGATATTTCATCAGTTGCACTAGATTTAAACACAGTCTGTCTTAACAAAATGTTTAAAAACTATGTTTTGCATGCCTTTTTTCCTCTCTTATCTGTTTTCTTAAGCCTGGGTATGCCCAATAGGCTTTGTTTTGTATACCTTAACTTTTAAATTCAATAAAAAAAAAAAAAAAAAAGTTTAGTCTTCTCCATTGTATGTTAATGAGAACTGGACTCACTGGGCTGCTGGGACAGATCATGCTAAGCTACTTGAGAAATTCTTGCAGTCAGCCATGACACCTTTTCCTCATCTAAAATGTAAGACATAGTAAAAAATCTGTGTGAAATAGCTGTGTGAATAGGAAAATATAACAAACATATAGGGGTTGATTTACTAAAACTGAAGAGTTCAAAATCCGGTGCAGCTGTGCATGGTAACCAATCAGCTTCTAACTTCAGCTTGTTCAGTTAAGTTTTGACAATAAAATCTGGAAGCGTATTTGTTTCTACGCAGAGTTGTATCAGATTTTGCACTCTCCAGTTTTAGTACATCAACCTCATAGTATTTTTTTTTTACTTCTCAATTTTAAGTGCAAAAATGTAAATACACTTTAAGTAAGATTAATACTTATTACACAGATTATCATACATCACACTGGTTTATATCGTTTTCTGCATTGAGTAAGAGGACAGTAGTCCATACATAATGTATTGGTAGCTGAATCCAAATCCAAGTAGTAAAAATCTTGCTAAAGACATCAAGTATGTGCAACTGTTTGCATTATGTACCTTCTACCATTGGTGAATTTGATTGAGATTGCTTGTACTGTATGTCTATTGAGTAATGCTGTTGAGTTAAAGTGTACCTTTAATTCACTATGAAACATTCCAGAAGAGGAAAGAAGATGTCACATATCTGACACCAGTTGAACAAAACATTTCATTAGAGAAACAGAGGCTTCCAATGCTGAGCTCCTCTGAAATTGCTAATTTCTTGGCAGACAGCGAATCTTATAAAGACTTTTTTTCTGACATTCCAAATCTGCATACCTGTTTCAGGTCAGTAGCTACAGACATATTGATGCAAGTGTAATTCAAATTTTCAAAAGGCGGTAAACAGTGGCATTGCGCACATTTATCCCAAGACAGAAATAATTTAATGGCTAACGTATCCATAACGTATAAGAGAAATAAATTGAACAATTGTGTGTTAGTCTGGATAGTTGCTTGCATAGACATAAGTGTCTTCAATAATAGAAGGCCAAAGTATCAAATGATTTTAAATATATATGAAATCTTTATTTTTACAACTTAGAACAAAATATGTTTCACTCACTGCTGGCCAGAACAGTGTACAGAGCATCTTGTCCTCAATCTGCAAACAACAAATCATGCTAGGTTATAACTTCAATCAGTTGCCCCTGAAAATTGCAAGCTTGCAAATCCAATTTGAAGAGGATTCTTAAGAATTCTATGCTGCTGCTAAAGTAAATATTCTCCTCATAATAATTTATTCAGTAGCACAATTGTATTTAAATCTGTTATGACAAAGTGTTCTGTAACAACCAACAAAATATATTTATTTTCCATATTTGCCCCCCACATGCATCTATTAGATTTGTATTATTTTTCATCTTTCATCAGCAGTTGGAAAGACACTGTAGATTTGTTGTTACTGGGCACTTGCTGGGCTAACTGCCATATCTATGTTTTAATGGATGTAATATCAGCAAGGAAACACCAGGATACCATATTCCAGCTGATGGTAAAACACATCTCTAAAAGTGTTCAAATGGGCATTGTTTAGATCTGTCATATCTATCTATAGTACATATACAGTATTAGGACAAGTCTAATGCCACGTACACACAATCAGAATTTCTGACAACCAATGTTTGATGGGAGCTTGTTGTTGGAAATTCCAACCGTGTGTAGGCTACATCGGACATTTTTTGTCGGAATTTCCGATCGTGTGTACACAATTCTGAAGCACAAAAATCCACGCATGCTCAGAATCAAGCAGAAGAGCCACACTGGTTACTGAACTTAATTTTTCTCGGCTCGTTGTATGTGTTGTACGTCACCGCTTTCTTGACGTAAAAAACAATGTTTACTGAAGTGACAGTTCATGTAACTTCACAGTGCTTCTGGTGACCCATCACCTTCAGGTGCAATGCCTGCGCACCTCAAATACCAGACCCCACTACAGAGTCTAATATGCCTCTGACCGATTCCTCCTATAGGAGGTACAGCAAGAACTCCTCTTCCTCCCATCCTGGGGTATAGCTGCTGCCTTTCCCTCTTCTCTCCTCAGTCACGCTGACACTGGTAACTGCTAAGTGACGTCACAGGCTTTGGCTCCCCCACCCATCCTATAGGAGGAATCACTCAGAGGTGTAGGTGCAGACTCTGTAGTGGGGTCTGATATTTGAGGTGAGCAGGCATTGCACCTAAAGGTGTGGGTCACCAGAAGCACTGTGAAGATACATGAAGTCTCACTTCATTACACAGTGGTTTTCACTATATATATATATGGGACTCTTCAGATATATTTTGATTTTAGCTCACAATATAATGTTTTGTTTTTGATCACAAGTCTTGTAGCGTGTTGTTTGAACAATAAGTATACTGCACATGCACGTTGTATTGTGCTACACCCCATTTTAGCACTATATTTTTTTCATTTTTTTGTATAACATATCTTTATACCTGTTGCGCTGCACTTATTTTTTATATTGTAGTCAATTTATGTGGTGTTTTCAGTGAGCACACTGGAAAAGAATTAGCGGCAATTTGTGCCTTGGTTGCAAGGCATATATATATTAATTTGAGTACTTTATATACAGTGTTGAATTGGTGATTGCGCTGATTATTTTTAATTATTATACTCCTGATATGTGCCTGTTGTACCATGTACTTATGTATAAAAGTATCCTGTTCTCCTTGTATTGCTTACTGTGTGTGAAATACCTGGGGCTCCTGCCAGTCCCCCTGCTTTCCTACTTCAAACTGACCATGCTAGGCATGAAAGCACATCCATCTCAGCATGGTCAGTTTTCTGACTACTCTGGAAAGACAGACTTCCTGTCCTCCAATGATCAGACTTGTTGTGCTGAGATGCCCCCCGCTTTCACACACAGTTATTCACTGGGAGGATCAGTGTACTACTGTTTTTCTACTCTCACCTTATGCATCTGAGAACAGAGATTATGTGATCATATATTAAAAGATAAAAAGGGTATTTGTAATGTTTTTAGAATATATGTATACACAGATGTTTTGCCTTTCATTTCTATTTTATACTGAAGAACTGTTTTAAAAGATAAATGTTTACATATACTTTAAATGGTTTTTAATCCCCCATCCCAAACCAGGTGTTTTTTTTTTTCAGGTAAAAACTTGTTTAGCCTACATCCATATGTGATCATGCAGGAACAGACACATTTTTATTTATCCTTTGAAAATATCCAGGTATTTAGCATTTTATCTCATTTAATAAAGCCATGTATTTTTTCCAAAGTACAATAAGAAAAGTGAATTTTTCTTCCCACAGAGAAACATTCTTTTTCACAATTAAGCTACAGTACATCTACATGTGATCACAAAGCGATTTTGACATTTACATCATAAATTCATCTATTTCTCTCATTAATTGAGTTCTAGAATATTGTAGACATAAGGCCACTATGGTCCATATAATTAACTCAGTATTTTCTTTTTGAATATTTTTAGAGAAAATAGCCTTCGTGTCAGTAAAGGACATTGAATACAAGAAGGTTGTTAAGTTTCACTTATTACCCAAAGGAATGTACAATTGCTTTATTCATTCAAAATTGTTTACATAGTTTGATAATTAATACACTGCTAACAGTACTGTTCTACAACTAATTATAAAGAACACTATGCCGCTAATAGTACTTTCAAAGAAATGACCAGTAGAAGATCAACCTTCAAGCACAAGTTTCTATGTCTTATTATTATTATTACTATTATTATTATTATTATTATTATTATTATTATTCAGGATTTATATAGAGACAAATTGTGCAGTTCGCACAGTTACACTATAGTTCAATGCAAGACGAATCAGATGGCCCTGCTCAGGAGAGCATACAATATTAAAGAAAATCTAAGTTAGGAAAATTGTGTATATAAGAAATGCTTTATTAAACCACTAAAATAAAAGAACCTGATGTTTTTAACACTGTAAAATCTTTGTTTGACAAAAAAAAATCAAGTTTATAATTTTATTTATAATCCATTCTGGTGCCATGTACACTACATATTAGACATTTGTTTTTACTATATATATATATATATATATATATATATATATATATATATATATATATATATATATATAGTAAAAACAATATCAACATATCAACAAAACATATCAACAAAACATCAAAAACAACCTAAAATGCAACTTCTTTCTTTACATTTTAGCAGGTTCATTTTAGGGTAATTTAAAAATGTTGTCTTTGTTTATTAACAAAATCTGTAGTTATTACAGCTTTTATGATAACTTTATGAATTATCACTAAGGCAATTCAGTTTTTATGCTGTTCCAAATTTAAGAAATAATACTAAAACTGTGCAAACTCTTAAGTTATAATGAATAGAAACCTACAGTTGTGTGAAAAAGTGTTTGCCCCCTTCCTCATTTTCCTGTTCCTTTGCATGTTTGTCACACTTAAGTGTTTCGGAACATCAAACCAATTTAAACAATAGTCAAGGACAACACAAGTAAACACAAAATGCAATTTGTAAATGAAGGTGTTTATTATTAAAGGTGAAAAAAAATCCAAACCATCATGGCCCTGTGTGAAAAAGTGATTGCCCCCCTTGTTAAAACATACTATAACTGTGGTTTCCACACCTGAGTTCAATTTCTCTAGCCACACCCAGGCCTGATTATTGCCACACCTGTTCACAATCAAGGCATCACTTAAATGGGAGCTGCTTGACACAGTAAGGTCCACCAGAAGATCCTTAAAAGCTACACATCATGCCGAGACCCAAAGAAATTCAGGAACAATTGAGAAAGAAAGTAATTGAGATCTATAAGTCTGGAAAGGGTTATAAAGCCATTTCCAAAGCTTTGGGAATCCAGCGAACCACAGTGAGAGCCATTATCCACAAATGGCGAAGACATGGAACAGTGGTGAACCTTCCCAGGAGTGGCCGGCCGCCCAGAATTACCCCAAGAGCGCAGCGACGACTCATCCAAGAGGTCACAAAAGACCCCACAACAACGTCCAAGGAACTGCAGGCCTCACTTGCCTCAGTTAAGGTCAGCGTTCATGCCTCCACCATCAGGAAAAGACTGGGCAAAAATGGCCTGCATGGCAGAGTTCCAAGGAGAAAACCACTGCTGAGCAAAAAGAACATCAAAGCTCGTCTCAATTTCTCCACAACACATCTTGATGATCCCCAAGACTTTTGGGACAACATTCTGTGGACCGATGAGACAAAAGTGGAACTCTTTGGAAGGTGTGTGTCCAAGTATATCTGGCGTAGAAGGAACATTGCATTTCAGAAAAAGAACATTATACCAACAGTAAAATATGGTGGTGGTAGTGTGATGGTCTGGGGCTGTTTTGCTGCTTCAGGACCTGGAAGACTTGCCGTGATAAAAGGAACTATGAATTCTGCTGTCTACCAAGAGATCCTGAAGGAGAATGTCCGACCATCTGTTCGTGTACTCAAGCTGAAACAAACTTGGGTTCTGCAGCAGGACAATGATCCTAAACACACCAGCAAGTCCACCACCGAATGGCTGAAGAAAAACAAAATGAAGACTTTGGAGTGGCCTAGCCAAAGTCCTGACCTGAATCCTATTGAGATGTTGTGGTATGACCTTAAAAAGGCCGTTCATGCTCGAAAACCTTCTAATGTAACTGAATTAGGACAATTCTGCAAAGATGAGTGGGCCAAAATTCCTCCAGGACGCTGTAAAAGCCTCATTGCACGTTATCGCAAACGCTTGGTTGCAGTTGTTGCTGCTAAGGGTGGCCCAACCAGTTATTAGGTTTAGGGGGCAATCACTTTTTCACACAGGGCCATGATGGTTTGGATTTTTTTTCACCTTTAATAATAAACACCTTCATTTACAAATTGCATTTTGTGTTTACTTGTGTTGTCCTTGACTATTGTTTAAATTGGTTTGATGTTCCGAAACACTTAAGTGTGACAAACATGCAAAGGAACAGGAAATGAGGAAGGGGGCAAACACTTTTTCACACCACTGTATATATATATAACACTATTTCCACACCACACAGAATGACAGGTGAAATGTGCAGATACTTTCACTGATATTCTGATGTCACTTTTTATATAAAAAATTATGAGTTATGCCACGTACACACGCTCGGACATTCCAAAAAACAAAATCCTGGATTTTTTTCCAACGGATGTTGGCTCAAACTTGTCTTGCATACACACAGTCGCACAAATGTTGTCGGAAATTCCGAACGTCGAGAATGCAGTGACATACAACACGTACGACGAGCCGAGAAAATTAAGTTCAATAGCCAGTGCGGCTCTTCTGCTTGATTCCAAGCATGCATGGAATTTTGTGCGTCGGAATTGTCTACATACGCTCAGAATTTCCGACAATGGATTTTGTTGTCAGAAAATGTGAGATCCTGCTCTCAAATTTCCGATGGAGCCTACACACAGTCGGAATTTCTGACAACAAGCTCCCATCAAACATTTGTTGTCGGAAATTCTGATCATGTGTACGCGGCATTCCACTTTCACGTGCAAGAAAGGACCTAAGCTGACCATACATGCATGAATTTGGTTCATACAGCCTATGAGCTGAACCAAAGAAATCTAACAGATTCTTCTTCCAAGTTAAACAATGCAAATGGAAAAATCTCCCACTGTGGATATTGTACTGTGGCATTTTCATCTGTTAGAATAACTGTACAGTGTCTGCATCTGATTGGGTGCAGGTGCTGTTCAGATGACATCTTTCCATCCAGGTCCTTTGATTTTTCAGTCAGAATGATGTTGGGTAGTGATGTGCTGACATGGTCGCCCACTAATTGAATTTCATGAGGTTCCTCATAAAAATTGCTTAGTGCATGGCCAGCTCAATGAGAATTAACCAATCAATCAATTAAAAGAGTGCAAACAAAAATATATATTGTTATGCACTGCAAACATTTAATTTAATTGTAATTTCTAAAGCTATGGGCAACAATAAATAATCTAAATAAAATAAATAAATAAAAAAAAGTATGAAGGGGTACATGCAGAGTGGGGGAATATTCCCACAATGAGTGGCCACCCATGCTACATTGACAAACTTTGTACAAAGGCAGGAAAAGATAGCTTAAGGAAATATTCCTCAATGAGCTGCTAACACTTACTAGCTGTGTGGAGAGGCAGGAAGAGTTAAGGGTAGAGAAGGGAAAAAATTCCTCCAACAAAGTGTAGTAAATGTACATTGACAGGCTCTGCGGAGAGGCAGAATGTAATATGGGGCATTGGAGACAGAGTTGCAGCCATTGTATATTGTGCTAGTCATTGGCCATGTTAATTGTTGTCTCTTTTTTTGCAGACATCACACTACTAAGAACAAAATGACCAATAACAATAACGCATTGCATTTCTTTTATGTATTTAAGGTAGACTGGAACTGAATAATTAAACTAGTAGAACTTCATACCCAGTGTGTTAAAGTAAGCTCTCCAATGTTTTTATATGTGATAATTTTATATGTGATATTTTATAATATGGGAAAACCCTTTAACATGCGTTAAATGTTATTGCACTTTTTGCCCCAATAGAGAAGCATATGGTTAAAAAACAGTATAAGGATTAGAGTGGTCTCATTCCAACAACATGAATAGAACATAACAATATAGGAGCCGGTGTGGCCCCACAGATCTCTGGTCATAATTAGTGTGGCTTTAGTGTACATGTGTTGCCAAAGTTTACAGCAAACCTGCCAGTTAGAATCCAATTAAAGAGAAAATATATGGCAAGTATGGCATACCAAGCTCAGGGATGAAATGTAAGCGCAAATCATTTACAATATATAATTGGTTTATTAAACACATTAACGTGGTATTTTATTCATAAGAAACATTATTTATAATGTGAATGTTTGTGTGTTTGCTTTGCATGTTTGGAAAGAGTTTCCTCATTTCTGTTATACAACAAAATGTTTCCCTAAAGTGCCTGGCTAGGCATACAAAAAAAAAAAAAGATGCAATACATCTCTGCAATACATGTACATTCTTAAGCCCCATACACACGGTCGGACAATCCGCAGACCAGGTCCGTCGGACCATGTCCGTCATACTTTGTCCGATGTTGGTTTTGCGTACACACGGTCGGACAAAGTTGTCGGAAAATCCGATCATTCTGAACGTGGTGACGTTTGTTGCCTACGACGGGACTACGTAGAGGCTAGTAGCCAATAGCTTTGGTCTTGTAATGTGATCTGAGCATGCGTAGCACTTTGTCCGGTCGGACAACCGTACACACGATCGGATTTGGTGTGATCGGACCGGGTTGACGGCAAATCTTTCCAGCAGGAGATAAGACTTTGTCCGACGGACAAACCGACGAACACTGTCCGATGGTGCATACACACGGTCTGATTTTTCAACAACCTTGTCCGATCGGACCAAATTGATGAAAAAGTCCGACCGTGTGTATGGGGCTTAACTGTGCTTTAACCCTGTTGAGACCCTGCAAGTACAAAAAAGTATTTGTTTTTCCTACGCCCTGTTGTGGGCTGGGGACACATTTTTAAGGAGTGTTGTCAACCCTCAAACTGTCCTACTGTCTTACTAAACTACTCAGTCTTTCCCTCTCTCAGATCTCTATAACGCAATTGTAATCATTCTGCAGTATATGATAAGAACTAGGGCGGCTAAATAGGCTTCTTAAGATAACACAAGAAGAGTTCATAGGACATAGGGCAGATCTGGGTTTCTGGCAAGATCAACAGATCTTTAATTGCACTTAACAAACAAATAGATATAACAATATTCAGTCAATTATATATTTGCCAGACCAAAATAGAGTGTTTTGGTAGGGTTTACATAGCTTTCAAGTAGATAATTGTCAGAGGCTGAGCCTGGATTTGAATCTGGAACCTCTGCGGTGTCAGGGAATGTCTCTTACCGCTGAGCTATCTGGAATGCTGGTCCCTGGACAGTTTCTTGAATGATTCTGCCTTGAATCTTGTTTGTCTTGACCTCTTTGCTTAAACCATGTGTCTGCACTTCCTGTTTGACACATTATTGTGCTTTCTCCATCCAGTATCTCGCTCCTGTCTTTCCTGCTGCTGTCCATATTTTGCTACCACTCGTTATCGACCCTTGGCTTGTTCCACAACTATGCCTCTGCCTGATCCAAACCTGTATATACTCATTACTGACCTTTTGGCTTGTTTACTGACTACACTTTTGTTTGATCCTAACCTGCGTAATCCACTACTGGACCATAGCTTGCTCACCTCCTGGTGGGGTGATCCTGAGGCCCCCACAATATAAATAAAACTTTTTTCAGAAGGGAGTTTAGCCACTTAACAACTGCGCTATAGCTGAATAACGTCTACAGCAGGGCTCGATATCTCTGGGAGGCTGTACATTGACGTCCTCCCAGAATCATGCTCCCACATGCCCCCTGGGGCCTGCACATGGGAGTATCCATGGCTGCTGGACGCCTATTTACCATGTGATCGCTCCGTCAAATGACAGAGAGATCACTTGTAAACAAAGCAGCATCATGTCCGGTTCCTCTCTCCCCTCTCTGTACCGATCAGTACAGTGTGAGCGGAGAGGGGAGAGATTGGGTGCAGCAGTTCTGTGGGCTGGATCTATAGTGCCCACAGTGCTGATATGTGCCCATTGCAGCCTCATCCATCCATTCCTGCTCATCCATCTCTCTATCAAACTCATCTATCCATGCTCAGGCATCCCTCTGTCATACTCATCCATCCATGCATACCCATCTCTCTGTCATACTCATCCATCCACCCATGCTCAGCCACCCCTCTGTCATACTCATCCAGCAATCCATACTCAGCAATACTCATCCATCCATCCATGCTCAGCCATCCATACTCAGCAATACTCATCCATCCATCCATGCTCATGCACATGTGGTATCACCATACTCAGGAGGAGTAGGATAATCAATTTTGGGGTGCAATTTTCATTATGTACATGCTATGTGTTAGAAATATTGTATAAATGGATAACTTTGTGTAAAAAAAAATGTGTTTTCATTTTCTTTGGTGCAATGATGATGAAAAGGATAGTAAAGTGCTCAAAATAACAGGTAAGGTGCTAAATGTAAATGAGTGTCTTGGGTTGCCACTTGAGCAGATGTTTCTCTTAAAGTTTGACCAAAAAAATTTAGCAGTATAAAATGCTTTACCCTTACCGATTGCAACCCCTTTGCAGTCGCGCAGACCTTCGCTGCAGTTTCTGATACCTACTAATTGACTTTACCTTTAATCAGTGGGCTTTGTTTACCTGTCCTGCTTTTTTGCTGTTTTGATGACTTTGTGCCATGATTCTGTATGTTGCTTTGTTTCTGCCAGCTATCAGCTGTTGCAAATCAGGGTGTAGCTGAGGGTTTCAATCTGAAAGCCATCTGCAACACAGCCCATCATTTCTTGCAATGTGCTCTGGTGAACACTGGGCAGTTTCTTAGACTCTGCACTTGACGTCTTTTTTTATGGCATACATTTACCTGGACATTTCCATGACATAGTGCCTAGTTACAACATTACAAAGTAGTGCTACCATCAGGGATGTGCTTGCCATAGCACTGCCAAAGCTCCAAGGAAAAGGCAAATAAATTTGCATGGTGACCATCTTGCCAGGCATGAGCACACAATATGTGCATGCGCACACATATGCACATGCACACAGCATGTGCACATATAGCTCGTGCCTATTAACACTGGCCTATGTATGTGCAGCAGCTGCACCAGCACATTGCTCTCCGATCTGCAGCTTTACCCGTGTTCCTGTTCCTTATACTGCACCCCACCTATCCTGACCTCGGCTCGCCTTATGCCGCGTACACGCGGTTGGAATTCTCATCGGAAAAAGTTCTGATGGTTTTCCCATTGGAATTCTGACGGAATTTTGCTCAAACTGTCTTGCCTACACACGGTCACACCAAATTCCGATGGTCAATAAACACCATGGCATAAAACACATTTGACTGCACTATAAAAGGGAAGTTTAATGCTTCTGAGCATTGAATACACATGATCGGAAAATCCGATAGAAAGGTTTTCCGTCGGAAAAATTAAGAACAGGTTCTCAATCCAAAGTCCGTCGGAAATTCCAACAGAAAAAGACCGATGGGCATACACACGGTCGGAAAATCCGATGAAAAGCTTCGACCGTGTGTACGCGGCATTAGACTTTGTTTTTCTCTGCTTATGTGCCTGATATCCTGTTGCCAACCTCTGCCTGCATCTTGGCCATTCTCTGCTTGCCATTTATGCTCATACCTGATCGTCCGTTGCTGACCTGGCTTGTCTGACCCTTCATCCAGTCATCCGTCTGTTCTTCTCTGCATTTTGCCTGGTGACGCTGGTTCTCCATCTGTTATGTGCTGTCAGCCTTCCTGCATTTGCTACCAGCTTCTGCCTACCCAGCCTAGGGTCTGCTGTTCCTGCTGCCATCCACTGCTTCAGCTATTCAGCCCAACTCTGGTGACACACCTCTGCAACCAACAGAAGATTTTACAGCCACTCTTACCTCACTGCACTCTCACGGACGCTGCTGCAACATCAGTGATCCTTGAGCTGGGGCTGTATGAGAGGTCAACTTCTACATGTCAGGCTCTGCCACAAGGTACGTGACAGCTACACATTTGCCCATAGAGCTGTAATTGAGCCTTGGTGGGATAGTGGCAGCTTCTGAGCTGATATGTACTCTTTACTACACTGTCTATTTCACTGTCTATTAATAATGTCTATGTATCAGAATTACATATTAGTGGACTGCAATTGGGTCCTGGTATATAACTTGTGATACACTTGTGTTAAAACCCTTGAAAATGAATTGAAGAAATGCATCGGCTCTCATTATAATTGAACAACAGTTGGACCCCAAGACTTAATGGAATGGACATACAAGTCATTCACTGACTGATTTTATGTGTCAGAACTAACTTTCACATATTTGATGTCATTTACTACATGTATCCAATTATATTTTACCATACTTGAAGACTACAAATTGGACATCCCTCTTAACACATCTTTAATTAATTTGTTACAAATGGTTTTGAATCGAATAGATCAGTACACCTGTAATACAATTCTGACAGCACTGCTCTAAGCGCTCATCAGCTTCTATAACGGGTGCGAGTGCCAGTTCTCTAAAGTACCACATCCACCTCCATGCTTTAACTGGTTTGGCAAACCGAGACTGCGCTCTTTCAATGTTAACCATGATCCTATCATTTAAATCCTGGCTTCAGCTCAGTACCCTCCCAATAGCCATGCCCCTTTAATGTGTTTTACCCAGATTGGGCTTAATTGAATAAGACCAACCTGGGTGAAATGCATCAGAGTGGAAGTCTAGTGGGAGGACTGAGCTGAATATGGGATTCTAAATATATGGTTAACATTGACAGAGTGCAGCCTCATTTTGTCATACCAGGTCAGTAAACCTATTATCGATATTGTGTTCACACTTTAAGCCATATATTCCCAACATTAGAGTTCATCTTCAGAGATTTTATGCAATTGAGTATTGATATGTAAATAAAAAATAAAGTTTTTATTTGCTTAAATGCATGTTGATCTTTGCTTAAATACATGATGATGTTTGAATTAGCATTATTGCTTTGGTGATTATTCATAATCAGCAACATAATTGATATTACCTACGTATTTAGTTGAGCAATATTTTGTTAAAAGAATTTAGAACACTCTCTATAACAACATATAGGGATAATTTTCATTTATTTAATTGAAATTCTATCTGAGTGTTTGTGATATATTAGATTGCCCCAACAGGCAAAACTGTCCAAACCTGGTACAGCAGCTAGGGTATAAAAGTTTTCAAACACCAATGAAACCCTTTTTATTTTTTAGAGTGTAAACTCTCATTAACAAAGCACTTCTCTTGCCTGCGGTTTTTATTTTTTGCACTATAAACAAAAAACTGTGACAATTTAAAAAAAAACACATTATTTTTTACTTTTTTCTATAATAAATATCCCTCAAATTAAAAAACAAAATCTGCGATTTTTAACAGGACAGACTGGACACTTTTGACACATTTCTGGGACCATTGACAATAAATGGTAAAATAAATAAAGCAATCAGTGCTATAAAAATGCCCTGATTACTGTGTAAATGTCCCTGGTAGGGAAAGGGTTAACACTGGGGGGCAATCAAGGGGTTAAATGTGTGTTCCCTCAGAGTGTTCTAACTGTATTGGGATAGGACTGAGTAAGAGAGGAGACATATCGCTGTTCCTACTTACTAGAAACAAACAACATGTCTCATCACCTGTGACAGCACGGGGATTTGTGTGTTTACACACACAAATCCCCATGCAGGCGGTCGTGCATGTAATCGCATGTGGCCGTCGGCGATCGCCACCGCAGGCCACGTGCATTGGGTCCCCCACCCGTGCAGCGAGCGAGCGCCCTCTGGTGGCCAAAAAGGGGAAGGACGTACCCGTATGGGGTTTTGCCCAGGAGAGCCATTCTGCCGCAGTATATCTGCGTGAGTCAGTCGGAAACCGGTTAAACAATTAATTGCTTTTGCCCTAGAGAAGGTGCTTATTGAATAGAAGAGGTAACATTTTCAAGAATTGGTTATTTATTTATTTATTTAATAAAAATATGTATATATTACAAACAATTTACACAGTGCTTTACATCTATATTGTACATCCACATCAGTCCCTGCCTTCAAGGAGCTTACAATTTAAGGTATTTAACCCACATTCGTTATACAAGGTGTGCAAGGTCACTTGAAATGGAAATGAAAGAAAGCAGTAAAATTCAATGTTGAAATTTGTTTGTTTGACATGTATTTCCTACCAAAAATTCTAATCCATGCTTCCCTGTAAGGCAGAAATGCCATGATCTGACTGCACCTTTCTTTGCTGTAATTAAGGTAATACAGCTTGGTCAAGGAGCTCACCAGCCTGTGGCTGGATAGTAAAGAAGTAGTAAGGAGAGTGCAGGCTAATCCTGCGCTCTTCAATCCTATCTGCTAGCTCCTGGTGTAAAGCCTTACAGTATGAATTATGTGTGGACTACAGAGCCTAGCATAAAGAGACTGAAGTACTAAACTGTGTTTAACCACCTCAGTACAGTGCATTTTCACCCCCTTCCTGACCAAGCCATTTTTCAGCTTTCAGCGCTGTCACACTTTGAATGACAATTGCGCAGTCATACAACACTGTACCCAAATGAAATTGTTATCATTTTTTCCCCACAAATAGAGCTTTCTTTTGGTGGTATTTGATCACCTCTGCGTTTTTTATTTTTTGCGCAATAAACAAAAGAAGAGCGACAAATAAAAAAAAAAAAAAACAATATTTTTTATTTTTTGCTATACTAAATATCCCCAAAAAATATATAAAAAAACATTTTTTTTCCTCAGTTTAGGCCGATACGTATTCTTCTACATATTTTTGGTAAAAAAAATCGCAATTAGCGATTATTGATTAGTTTGCGCAAAAGTTATAGTGTTTACAAAATATAGCATTTTTATGAATTTTTTTTTTTTAATTTCAATAGTTTTTTATTGAGTAACAGAGTTAAACATAAACAGTAGAAGTGCGCACAGCGCCATCTGGTGTTGTTGAATACACATGAGTATTATAGGCAGCTATTCACACTTAACATAGAAATTTTGAAAACATAAGAAAGTATACATAACGGTATACTGAACAGTGCTGCATTAGAAAGACGTATGTAGAGTTATAACTATCAGGTAAATGCATAACTTTGTATTGGCTGAGACATTTTTCTTTTTATATTTTAGCTTTTTACTTTTATAGTGCACTCACTCAGTTAGCTCTCCTGTTTTATTTGATAATATTTACTACTTGGCATCCGGTGTGTCCCGCCGGCGGGCGCCCCAAAGGGAGCTAACTGCGCCCGCCGGAGAGGCCCACCAGCTCTCGTTTAATATGTTCTGCTTTCCTTGTACCATTTTATCCACGGTTCCCATACTTTGAAGTGCGATATGTACTGTCCCTGTGAGGCTGCGAACATCAGTTCATAATTAATGTGAAGATCAGTGACTTTTATTATTTCCTGCAATGAGGGCACTTCCGCAGTTCTCCATCTTCTTGTGATTGCTAATTTAGTGCTGGATAGGATATGAAAAACAATTTTCCTATGTGTGCAGGGAAATCTTTCCATGTTTAATGACAATAATGCTAGTGCAGGGTCGTTTTCAGTGTGGGTTTTGGTTATATCTCTAATTACCTCAAATACCTGGGTCCAAAGTTTCAGTATGGTCGGGCACTCCCACATTATGTGTGTTAGTGTTCCCCTATGGCCACATTGTCTCCAACAAAGAGGTGACGAGTGTTGTTGGAATCCTGCTAACCTAGTGGGGGTTAGGTACCACCTTAAAAGAAGTTTGCTGGCTAGTTCCCAAAGATTGGCGCACTTGGTAGCTGTGTGTGATATTTTAATTGCGTTTTGCCACTGTTCCAGTGAGAAAGTAGCCTTCAAGTCAATTTCCCATGTCCTCATAGATGGAGATTTAGTAAACTCCAGTTTAGAGTTCAAAGTGTTGTAGAAAAGCGAGATTCCCTTGATTGCAGTGTTGGGATGGGTGAGGTACATGTATATCCTAACTGGTAGGTGTATCTGGATAGTGGGAATTGATGCTAGGAGATGGGAGATTTGTTTGTAGGCGTATATGTCTCTCGGTTCTAGGCCATACTCTAACTGGAGCGCTCTGAATGTTTTAACTGCCGGACCTACCATGAGCTCTTCCAGTGAGACTATACCTTTCCCTATCCAGCTTTTAATATTGAGATTGGGTATCAACAGTTGCAAACACGTGATATTAATGTGTAAAGGTTTAGTAGGTTGAGTAGGTGGGAGTGTAGTTAGGAGTGTTTTCCATGCTCTAATTGTAGCTTCCATAGGTGGTGAAACCTGCATTGTCTTTAAGGGAATGAATGAACTCGTAATTAGTAGGTCGTATGTGTTGTTGCTCTTGCATTGTGCCTTTTCTAGTTCCAGACATCTAGGTGAGGGGTTGTTAGGGAACCACTGTTTGGCCTGTGCTAAGATTGCTGCTAGATAATAATCTTTCAAAAGGACATGACCCACCCCTCCCGATTTCCTCGGAGCTATAAGTTTCTTGAAAGCGCATCTGGCCCTTTTCCCCTGCCATAGAAATTTATTAATGCTTGATTGGGCCTTGGTAAAGAATGTATCTTGTATAACTATTGGCATCGATCTAAACAAGTATATGAACTGCGGAAGCACCATCATTTTGAACGCCGCCAATCTGCCTGACCAAGATAACTCAGTCTTGCTGATTGAGGCAAGCTTATGGTCTAGGCTTTCGAGAAAAGGCAGGTAGTTAGCGCCGCTCAACTGGTCCACCTTTTCTGTTAATGTTATGCCTAAATATTTTATCCCCACTGTATTCCATGTGTATGGGAATTGTTGTTGTAATTTATTTTTTGTGTGTTCGTTAATGCCCAGTCCCAGTATTTGTGATTTATTTTCGTTAACTTTGTAATATGAGATTCTATTGAACATTGTCAAAGCCTTATGTGCCTCTGCCAGGGAAGTCTCCACGTTTGTTAAGATCATTATTACGTCATCAGCGAACAGGCTGATCGAGTGGGAAGTATCGGGAACTTTGAAACCTGATATGTTGGGGTGCGATCTGACGTGTATGGCTAGGGGTTCCATCAGGAGATTAAAAATTAAGGGGGACAGGGGGCAGCCTTGTCGGGTCCCATTTGTAATGGGGAATGGTGCAGATAGGACTCCTGATGTATATACTCTAGCTGATGGTTTAGAGTATAATGCCATGATTGCTGTCGATATATTACCGACAAAGCCAAAGGCTTCAAGGACTTGCTTCAGGTATTGCCAGTGTATTCGGTCAAAGGCCTTCTCTGCGTCCAAAGATAGAAGCAGAGAAGGTCTTTTCTGTACCTCAGCGAGGTGTATTATATTAATCAGCCTTCGGGTGGCGTCAGATGTTTGTCTGTGTTTTGTGAAGCCTGTTTGGTCAGGGTGGATCAGTGATGGCAAAATATCTACTAGTCTGGCTGCTATCAGTTTAGCGTAAAGTTTAAGATCACTATTCAAAAGAGAGATAGGCCTGAAATTTGCTGGGGTATCTGGAGACTTCCCTGGCTTAGGCAAAGTTATAATAGTCGCTTCTAACATTTCTGGAGGAAAAGAGGCAGAGACAGCGGCTGCATTAAAGATGTCGCATAGATATGGTTTAAGTATGTTTTTGAACTCTTTGTAGTATTCCCCGCTGAATCCGTCTGGGCCTGGAGATTTGTTTAGGGGCATGTGGTCAATTGCTTTAAGTATTTCTGTTTCAGTGAAGGGGGCGTTTAGTATGGACAGTTGCGTCTGGGTCAGTTTAGGGATAGCTAAGCGTGCTAAAAAATCGTTTATTTCGTGTGGAACTGGCTGGTGAGTTTCTTGGTCATTTTTTAGGTTATATAGTGAGCTATAGTAATCACTAAACGCGTCAGCTATCTTTTTGGGGTGACTTTCCTTGGTTTTGGTTCGCGGGTGGAAAATATATGGTATCTTGGATTTGTACCTAAGGCCCTTTATGTTTTGCGCTAAAAGTCTACCTGCTTTATTCCCATTGGAGTAGTAGGTCATTTTCAGTCTTCTGTTATGTTTTTCAAAGTTTTCTAGCAGTAATATTCTAAGGTCATGTCTTAGTTGGGTAAGCTTACTTGATGTATCGTGGGAGGGATTGGTCTTGTTGTCTTTTTCTAAACAATTAATGTCTGTCACAAGGTCTTTCAGCCTTTTCTGCCTCTGTCTCTTTAACCTCGCCCCTAGTTGTATACTTATGCCCCGCATAAATGCCTTATGGGCATTCCATAACATGAAAGGATTGCTCACAGAGCCTTCGTTATCAGAGAAGAATTCCTTCAGCCTGTCTTGCATCACTTGTCTACACTCTTTTTGTTGCAGTGTAAAGGTGTTAATTCTCCATATTGGCCTCGCGTCAACCGACGACGAGTCCCTTATGGAGAGCACCACTGGCGCGTGATCAGACCAGGTTATAGGGTGAATAGTCACTGATTTAGTCCGAAGTAAGGATTGTTGGTCTAAAAGAAACAGATCTATTCTAGTATATACTCTGTGTGGTGGCGAGAAATACGTGAAGTCTTTTTCTCCGGCATGAAGGCATCTCCATGCGTCGTAGAGATCATTCTTGATGATAGTCGGTAATAAGGTCAGGCTATTTCTTCTAGGTTTGGAGGTTGAGTCCATGGTTGGATCCGGTGTTATATTTAGGTCGCCGCATATGACCAGAAGTCCCTGGCGAACCTTAGATATTTTCAGTAGCAGTTTGTTAACAAAATGGATCTGGTGCTTGTTGGGGGAGTACACGTTTACGAGCGTGTAGGTGGTTGAATTAATTTCGCATATTAGGATTATGTATCTGCCTTGCGTGTCGGTAATGCAGTCAGTGAGCTTGAATGCTACTGAGTCTTTGATTGCAATAAGGACCCCCTTCCTTTTTGAGGATGCGTTCGCTGTGAAGATGTGGGGGAAGTTCTTATGTGAGCACTTGGGAGGGTTGGAGGCTAGGAAGTGAGTCTCCTGGGCACACACTATGTCACAATGGTGGGTACTAGCTTCCTTCCATAGAGAGTTCCTTTTCACTGGGTGATTAAGCCCCTTGGCGTTAATGGTCATTATGTTCAGAGCCATCTTGTTACTTCAGGGGGGTTGGTGTGATGCAGCAGGTAACAGGGTGTCGTACAAAAGCAAGCCTTCTTTAGTGTGGTGAGGGGTGTCTCTGTGTCCTGCGTCTTCGTCGCATGGCACAGAGAGAACATTAGAGGTGTGTGCAATAAGGTACTCACTGTTGTGGTAGGGCGACTGCAGCGTTGTGCATGCACATATAAGGTGCTTGTTTGTGCTGTTGTGGTTGGAGGGTGTCTTCTAGAGGATCGATTCAGCAATATCGGATGTGTCGTTTCAACGTCTTCAGGTTTTCTTAGCAGCAAGGGAAAAAGAAAAAAGAAAAGGGAAACAAAAAGAAAAAACAATGCAACTGTGCACTGAATTAGTGCGGACATTAGTGCAGAACCAAGACAAACTTGTACAGCTTTTATCGCTGTAAGAAATTTGGGGGGTAAGTTCGGCCCTATTCTCCCTAGGGACGGAGATGTGAGAGCATACAGGAGTGGGATATTGGTCATCCATCTTTATTAGGCGTGCGATTTGGCGTTCTTAGCTGTCGCTGTATTCGAGTCCCTGTCCACTTGTCGCGGAGTACTGGTGTCGGGGGCTCCTGGGTCTTGCTCTGGTATTATGTCCCAACTTTTGAGCAGTTCAATCCCTCTGGTCAAGGAGGTGATTGTGTAGGTGTGGTTATCTTTGGTTACAGATAACTTGGTGGGGTAGCCCCACTTGTAGATGATCTTATTGTTTCTGAGTGCCTTTGTAATTGTGTTCAGAGCGCTTCTCTTCTGTAGTGTGTGTTGGGACAGGTCTGCGAAGAACTGGAGGTGCTGCAATTGTGGGGGGACCTGCTCTTTCTTTCTCATAGTCAGCATGAGGTTTTCTGGAAGAAATGTAAGCGGAGCAGAACATCCCTGGGGATATGGTCTGGAAGGTGTGCTGGTTTGGGAAGACGGTGGATTCTGTCAATTGTGACGTCCATATCTGACAGGTCAGGTACAATTTGTTTGAAAATTTCAGCGGTATAAGTGTGGAGGTCAGCTTGCTGGACTGATTCGGGGATCCCCCTGATCTTTACGTTGTTCCTCCTGGATCTGTACTCAATGTCTGCCAGCTTATCCCTTATCCACTCTGCCTCCCTTTCCTTGTCTTCGTTAGCATCCACCAGGTCATTTATAGTGTCTGCATATTCCCCCATCTTGGTTTCTATATGGTCTATTCTGGAGCCCATGGCGTTAATTTCTTTGGAGAATCTATGCATACATGATGCCATGTCAGATTGGATGGTGCTGCGAAGGGACATCAACATGTCCTTCAGAACTGTGTCCAGAACAGGCTGGTTCTGGGTGGGGAATGACTCTATGGGTTCGGGGAGTTCCCTCGTGTCCTCATCTGAGTCTATGGCCGGGCTGCCCTCAGCGTGCAATCTGTCGCCATCCATCCTAGGTTTGGACTTTACAGGGCTGCCAGTGGATGGGGATGGAGGGTAGGAGTAGTGATGGGTGTTATGCTGGGCATCGTGGTGTTTGGTGTTACCTTGTTTGAAGGTCGGACCGCGTTGTACAGCTCCGTCCGTGTTGTAGGCCCGGGCGCCATCTTGGAGCCTTTTGTCAGGGACTCTCGTGTAGAAGTCCGTGAGCCGCTGGGGCTTTCCAGCGGTCCTCCGTTTGCTGGGCATGTCGCCTGGTGCTTGGTAGGGATGCCGCACTCCGTCAGGGTGAAATTCTCTCGTGGATGCGCCCGCTTTTAGCCGCTTAGACTCACAGTCTCCGGAGCTCCGGGATTACACGTCCATCCGGAACTCGCGTCAGGCCACGCCCCGAATTTTTTTTTTTTACTAGTAAAAAAGCGCGCGCTGCCTGGAGTGCACAGAAGGGGAGGACGTCATATGACACCCTCCCACGCTGAGAGCTGCGCCGCCTGGCCGTCATTTGACAGCCGGCAGTCGCAAGGAGGTTAAGGATATTTTTGTGAATACAAAATTGTGTTAATTTTTAAACCTCCCTACATATTTACTATAATAATGGACTGAAAGGGCTTAATGATTTGAGCCTGTCAGCATGGGTATATGGCCGCCCCCCTTCCTGCATGTGTAGTTTTATTTTATAAAAAGAGGCATGATCTCTTTAAATTAAAAAAAAAAGAGTTAAAACAGGGTCATGTGATGCTGCAGCACTGTGGGTCCGTCACATGACCGCTGGGAATGTTCTAGAGGGTCACATGACCCATTAGAACATTCCAGAAAGGGGCTCATTATATAAAGCTGGCCCCATTGGAATTTCCTCACCAGTTGGTGAGAATCAGCAACAAGCTCAGAGGGGGTGTGTCACTAGAGCTGCTGCTTACATGGCCATGAATACACTTATGAGGCATGTGCTGGAGTGAACTGGGACCAGCGATGGAGAGGAATGGCTGTGGCGGTGCCTAGAGATGGGAGAAATGGAAGAAGAACAGCGAAGGCAAGTATAAGAATAAGATGGACAGGAGGCATTACAGGTACCCAGCAGCCATCAAAGCAGAGGCAGGCCAGTGACTTGCAGCCCTCAAATCCATCGGCAGAACCAGCACAGACCTCCGACATGACTGCATACCTCTCTGGGGAAGGAGAAGCCAGTATGGCGCCGCCAGAAGAGGCGGCTAATACTGAGGTGAATAGAAGAACCAGCCTTAGGGAAAAAAGGAGGATGAGAACATTATCCCCATCACCGCCCAGGAGCAGAAGAAGGCGGGAAACTAGACCAGCATCCACTAAGATGGCTCAGGAGGAGGAAACTTCAGCAGGAATATTTACTCAACATATCCCACCAAGTGCTAGTCTGGGTAGGCAAGTAATTCCAGTCAAAGTGAACAAGAAATACCTCTTGTGTCCACCGGAGGCTTTAGTGAGCAACACCTGACTAACTCAGCAAAGGCTAACACAACAGCGACATCTAGCGCTCAGGGTGAGTTATCACAAGTTTTAAATAACATAATGGAATCCATTAACAGGTTAGCTGATAGCATTAATACACCAATTAATGAGAATAGCAATTATGCAATCGTATGGTCTAATGATTCAATGAATAGATTTGAAAACGGGACAAATGCTAACAGCGCTACACCTTACTCAGCAGCTAATGTCATTTCTAGTAATTCATCGCTGGCTGAACTTAATATTGCTAATTCTTCAGTTCTAGAGTCATGTTTGAAAGAAACATTGCCGTATGAAATCTCGCCATTGGGATACTACTCAGGGTAAGTATAAGATATAGAAAGGGCAGTTTGTAGACATGTTGTCGTTACTTCCCTCTGCAAAAGAATTTATTAACAGAGCAGACCAAAAATCTGAAGATAAGCCTTAGGAAGAGAGACCTAGGCCTGTGGCGAGGTCATTTCAAAATTGGTTGCAGGCTTTTACTACTTATGCTAGCACTCTAGGGGAAACCTTTTCCAACACCTGGAGCATGTACTGGAAGCCTAAAGAAGATTTGGTGGATTAGGCTGGTACCAGTATGATGAATCTTTTAGGCAAAAAATATCTATTTACCCTTCTTTAAAGTGGATAAGGATATTGGTCTATGGTTGAACTTCATTTTGCCGAAGAAAACTCCTAAACAGCAGTCTTCAGTTACAGTTTCCCCTTACAAAAGGGGTTACTGTTCCGCATACAATGAAAATCAGTGTAAGTGGGGGTTTCATGCAAATATAAGCATGAATGCTCTCACTGTTCAGGACCTCACCCTTACTTAAATGTTTTAAAAGGAGCACCAATTTTCATGATCAAAGAGATAACCTGTCCAAATTCTTACACTCTGGTGAATCTGCCAAGCATGCAGCAATGGCTGGCAGTGTACCCAGATCAGGAGACACTGACAGCCACAATTTTAACTTATGGCTTTTCTAGTGGTTTCCCTTTATTTGTATTTAAAGGCAAGGGATGTGTATTTGTCCATTACGGATCGTAAATTATTACATGTTAATTAGGCCTTTTTGTGAGGGCCCATTGTTGGTTCTCTAGATTCCAATTTAAGAGTGTCCTGAAAAAAATGCTTGAGGAAGTTAGGTCTACATCTACTTAATTTTACCTCCTATTCCTTTAGAATTTGTGCAGTGACCAAAGCTGCAAGGATGGGCCTTGAAGATGCCATTATTAAAAAAAAATGGGCAGGTGGGATTCTCACCAATTTCAATTGTATGTCAGACCTGATCTCTCTCTCTTTGATTTTATAAGTGGTAGAAGATGCATTTGGATCCTGGGTCACTCTTTTATTTGTTGGGCTAACAAAAGAGCCAGGAAGTGGTGCTATACACCCAATCTATTGTTGGAGTCTGAGGAATTTCAAGTTCAATGGAAAGGAATTTGTGGCCTTCAATGGTTTGATTTATGCTTTTATGTCTCCAGGTTATTGGAAATGTGGCTGGTTCCGGATGTGCTAATCGTTCATCTTGGGGGTAATGACATGGGTAAAGTAAAAACGCTGGATCTTCTGTTCTCAATGAAGCGTGACCTTCATCGATTTAAATTAGCTTCCCCGAATACCAAAAAAAAAGATGAACAATTAAAAAATTTGGAGAAAATTAGGCGTTGGGTAAATAGATGTATGGAAAGATTTATGTCACTTATTGGAGGTTTTTCCTATAGATACAGAGATCTGGAGGGAGGTTTTGTGGGTTTGTATAAGGCAGAGGGAGTTCACCTATCTGACATAGGTTTAGATATTTTTAAGGTTGGTTTACAAAATAGCATTGAATTGGCCATGGTTATGGGGTAGGCTGGCCTTGTTAATACAAGCCCAATATCTTGTGTTTATAAGATATTCTGTATTGCTCGAGTCCTGTAATGCCGCGTACACACGATCGTAATTCTAGTCGGAAAAAACTGTGTCGGTTTTTCCAACGGAATTCCGACGGAATTCCGCTCAAGCTGTGTTGCCTACACACGATCACACCAAATTCCGATGGTCAATAAACTGCATAAAACACATTCGACAGCACTATAAAAGGGAAGTTTAATGCTTCCGAGCATGCGTCAAATTGTTTCCGAGCATGCGTCGGAATTTTGCGTGTCGGAGTTGCCTACACACGATCGGAAAATCCGATAGAAAGGTTTTCTGTCGGAAAAATTGAGAACAATTCAATTCAAAGTCCGTCGGAAATTCCGACATAAAAAGACCGTTGGGCATACAAACGGACGGAAAATCCGATGAAAGCTCCATCGGAAATTCCGATCGTGTGTACGCCGCATAAGACTGAGCTGTTTTTGTATTTTATTATTTGCAAGTTGAGAGTTTTTATGGATTAATAAAAATGATTAAAATGATGTTAATTTATTTATTATTACACCAATAAACGTGCCACGGCCAATTATATGCCAAACAAAGTTGTTGAGTGTCTTTAATTAATTAAGTCTTATTGTTGAGGTATTTGGGGAGGGGGGGGGGGGTTGTAGCCTACATTCCCATGTGATTTTTATAAATATTTTGTTGTCTTCATTTAAAGTTAATTTTTTTTTTTTTACCATAGATTTTTTTATTAAACATCAAGATGTACAAGCATAGCTAACATGTAAGCATTATGAACTCATATATTGTACATTCAATGAGCACAGTATACAAAGTGAACTATATATATATATATATACACACACACATCATTGCTATGCTTTCTCCAGGGTTCCTGATAGTGTATGCTGAGGTTTCCTCTCTATGAGGAAAACCTGTCACCTCTAATGGAAACATACTGTGAACAGGCTAGTATGATGGACGTATAGGAACTCTGATAGTGACCCTTACAGTGGTCGTTTGAGGTAATTAGTTTAGATGCTATACAATAAAAATCAGGAAATAAAAAGAAGAAAAATAATAGCAATAGTAATATAACGAGATAACAGTTGTAAGGAACTAATATTAACACTAAAAATATTGCATTTGTTTCTAATCAAGTCAGTTTATGCTGCGGTGGATTATTTTCATTATCCAATACCACTAGTTGTATTGTCACTCATAAGTGAAAATATTTTAACTTCAAGAGCTGAGACAAAACACACTTAGCAAATAAAAGTCACAGATACAAATTGCTCTGTTTACTAAAAGCTCTTTTTCCAATCATAAAGTAGCAACATTTGCAGAAATTGCATTGTTTAGGGCAAAAGGGTTTGTGTCATAATAAATGTAAGAGCAAATTAGACGGAAATACAACTTAAAGACATTGGTTGTTGCACTGCAAGTCAAAAAACTATTTAGAAGATCTATGAACAATATATTGCTTTTATTAGCCTTCCCACACTAAAATCTTTTCTGTATCACAATTTAAATTCTGTAATGAAATTCTCATCCTGTGAAAAATTGCTGCCACTGAGAACAATAATGTGTTATTTATCTGGACACCAGAAATAGACATTCGGACGTGTGCATTCTGCACATCCCTGACTAAATAAGTGAATTTAAGAATGGCTAACATTTCCTAGCACTATTTGATCCTTATTATAAGTCTAGTCCAGCTAGAGAGTCTCATTATGTTCCTGGCAAGCCTGAGAAAATTAAGCCCTTT
This sequence comes from Lithobates sylvaticus, assembly GCA_028564925.1. Taxonomy (NCBI): domain Eukaryota; kingdom Metazoa; phylum Chordata; class Amphibia; order Anura; family Ranidae; genus Lithobates; species Lithobates sylvaticus. Next base: position 455,259,601 of record CM053027.1, on the reverse strand, counting down.
GCAAGGAAAAAGAAAATACAAATCCGGTTAAAAGTTATCAAAAGCTTACAAGCTTGTAAGCAGAAGGCAGCTACTTATTGCAATCTTGAAACACGTCTAGTTGATGCTGACATTTGCTTCAAATTTAATGAAAGCTTAGGATGAGGAGTTCTAATGATTTGAACAGACTGAGTAAATCTTTCAAAGCCAACAATAAAATGAACCGAGGAGTTACAGGCTCTTCTTACCGGAACACTTCTCTCCTAAAATTCAATTTAGCTGAAAGGTCTTTACAGACCCCAGGAATCATTCTTCCCACTTTTCCTGTGATTCCACTCTTTGTTTCTGCTTACAGTTTGTATCTCTCTAATTAAACCTTCCTGACATTAGTTGCAAGTGTGGCTCAAAAAATGTCAGTGCTAATTTTATCTAGAAAGATCAATGTGTTATCTGCTTGCTACAAAAATAAAAGCATCACTGTAAAAGCATCTACACAGGTGAATAAATAGAAACTAAACTACTTTTGTTCAAAGAGATGGGATGCTTCTTTTTATTTACCTGACTATGGTACTACAAATTACAATAGTAAGTATGTCAAAATATTGCCATCATTTACTATTATTGCTACTATACACCAGTAACACATCTTTTCCTGGGGTGACGACCCACACTTAATGTTCAGGGTTTTATTTACCAAAGCTGGACTATGTAAAATCAGGCTAACTTCGGCACAGAAACCAATCAGCTTCCAGGTTTTATTGTCAAAGCTTAAAGTGATACTAAAGGCTGCTCGCTATGGAGGCACCCGAGTCGAGCTGCTGCTCTGTGTTTCTATTCAGACACAGAGCCACGGCTCAGCACCATTCCCTCTCTCTCCTCATTGGATCACTGACTCAGTGTCTCAGCCAATGGCGGACAGTCCCTGGACAGCCAAGTATCTCATGTGCAACATCACTTGTTTGAGATTGGGCTCAGGTAAGTATTAGGGGGGCTGAGGGGGTGCTGCACACAGAAGGTTTTTTATCCTAATGCATAGAATGCATTAAGATAAAAAAAAACATGGGCTAGCACAAAGGGATTACTTAACATAAATAACGACCAGTAAACACTTCTTTCTTTTAACATATTTATTAATATTTGGCAATTATTTATAGGCCGCAGTGTTGTTTAAGGGGTTACCTGATAATGCATTAATGATAAATAAATTAAATTATGAAGCCATGCTGGCTATAATAAATTGATAAAGTCACGGTGTCCATCCAGCCAATGCTGGATGACTATTCCCCAAAGACCAAAGCCGGGAGTGGATCTTCCGGCTGAGGTCCCCCCAACACCAAGGCCTTTTCTATCAGGGATTGAAGACCCATATTGAAAATGTCAATGCCCACAGCTGATAAATTAACTAAATCATTCCTAAATAGCCCAGGCAAAAAACCTTCAAGCTCTGTGTGGCGAAATGATAAACCACCCAAGGAAAGAAGGAAGTTATGGATAGTCCTATTTAAACGTCTTCTAATTGTATCTACATAAAACAAGTTACTATATGGGGACCAAATAAGTCTGGGAATCATGTCAGAGAATGCCAGAACCGACCGAGGAAACAACAGCTTGACGGCAGAGAACTCCTTCTTTATTTCACATAAGAACTCCCAAGTTCTAATTTTGCCAATATTGTTGCCACCTGCATGAATAATTATAACTTGTGGAGGGGGCCAAATACTAGACAAAAATAACAAATGGTCCTTAAGATTACCCTATCTAAGGCCCCTTATTCCTGACCATAAAACTAAGAACTTATTAATGTCCAGACCTATATTACTCGAGTAAGTCCTGGATGCTGCCTGCTTCCCAGCCCAGAAGACGTAGGAATGGCCCACTATCCAAATAATACTCCTGGATGAATCTGAAAGAGAGAATCAAACAATTGATAACTCTGGGCGGACATAAATTTTCTACTTCTACATCTACTTTCCCAACGACCCACTTTTTTCTGAACATCTGATTAGAAACCTAAGAAATTAGCCATAGTAGCCGCCCCGATCCTAAATTAATGAGATGAAAATCTAAAACCTGAGAGGTTCAAGTGTTTGAGGCAAGAGGATAACACCGCTGAAAACTGATATCTAGTTAGAGGGGAGAAATCCTGATGGATGAAAAATGAACCGACAGACGATGGCCTGACTGCGGTGTATGCAGATAGATGAAAAACAGGACAAATCAAGGAATTGGGGGATTTACCCAGAGAAATCCATTGGCCAGTACCCAACTTGAAAGTCTTCAATCTACATAAAAATAGCCGAAAGCAATCATTTTCAAGAGAAATATGAGAAAACCAGAGAAATGAAAGAGAAGATCTGTTAGGGGCAGTAAATTCACCCAAACGGAGAGCTCCAAAGAATGCAACAGAAAAAGCTGCTTTAAAAAGTAAGAGCTCATACTGAGTAAAACAGACTTTTTCTAATCCAGACATTAATTTGGGCAACAAGCTAGCTGAAATTGGGTGTCTTGTATCCTGAGCAGGGAATGTTCTCCTGAGGCCTTTTAGGACCTGAGCAACCTGGAAAAAAGATGTTAACGCTGGTAAACCCGCCTATTTAAGAAAAAAAGAAACCCCCGCTAACACTTTACTCACTGAAGCAAGACTAAGATTTGCTTTTAATAAGAAAGATACAAATGATAGTGAGGTATATGCATTCACTTTCATAGTATCTAAAGCCATGCTGGAGCAGAAATAACACCACATAAGCCTGCCATGTCTTTGGGGATACTGAGTTCTTAAAGAAGGTAGATATCAGTCCCAAATCAAGCCCCAGAGGAAGTCTGGGCAATGTGTGCTGCATAGGTCTGCCGACGGGGCCAATTCTTGGAATCTCTTGAACTGTGAACGAGATAAGGCATCAGCTACATTATTATGCACTCCAGCTATGTGTTTTGCTTTCAACCAAATATTGAACCTCATACAATGTAAAACAAAGAAACATAATAATTTTACCACCATTTCAGATTTAGATGATAGCATATTGATAGCAAAGAGCACGCCTTTGTTAACTGTATGCAACAATACTCTTTTGTTCGTAAATTTCTCCTTCCAAATGACTAAGGAAACTATTACTGGAAATAACTCTAGCAAAACTATGTTATGTAAGATGTCTTGATGGCACCAGTGACCGTCCAAAAAGGCACCAAAACCAGAGGAACCTGCAGCATCCGTGAAGAAATTTAGATCAAAATCTTGTATAAAAGCTTGTTGCCACAACATTGTTCCATTAAAGTTGCAAAGAAAAGAGTCCCAAATTTTCAAATCTTCTTTGATACTTTTGGATAAACGAATGTGTGAGAAAGGGGTCTTAAAGCCACTAGTGGCCAGAGCAAAGCGCCATGAAAAAACTCTAGCTACTGGAATAATTCTAGCTGCAAAGGCAAAAAGTCCCAATAGGGACTGCGCCTCTTTTAGAAACACCTTACGTTTACCTAAGAATAGGGAGATTGTCGTTCTCATGCGATGAAGTTTTTCCAGAGGTAATCTAAACTCCATTAAGGAGGAGTCGATAGTTATCCCTAAAAATTCAATAATATTTGTGGGAAAAAAGTTTTTTCTTTAGCAAGAGGAACTGAAAACTCATCACAGATCTGAAAAAATGTACTTAAAGATTCAAGACATATGTTTGAATCAGCTGGACCTATAAAAAGAAAATCATCTAGGTAATGGAGGACACCTCCCAAGGGGAAATGAGACTCCAGTACCCAATGTAGAAATTTTGAAAAGGCCTCAAAATAAAAACATGATAGCGAAAAACCCATTGGCATGCATCTATCAAAATAAAATCGTCCTTGGATATTAAAACCCAGTGAATTAAAACCTTGGGGGTGAACAGGGAGCAGGCGAAAAGCAGATTTAATATCTGCTTTTGCCAATAAGGCATTTTGTTCAAAACACCTTAACAAAACTAACGCTTCATCAAATGATGATGATGAATAAGAAACTGGTGCCTCTACAACCGCAACTTCATCATTGAGTGAGAATTCCTGCGAGTATAACAGGTGATGAATTAGTCTAAAGCTACCTTGCTCCTTTTTGGGTACTATTCCCAATGGAGAAAAACGGAAATTCAGGAATGGTGGGCGAAGATAAGGGCCAGCTACCCTCCCTTCTTTGACTTCCTTATTGATTTTTTCTGCAACAATGTCAGTGTAAAGTGAAACAGAACGTAAATTCTCAACTAAATTGCAACTCACCCCAGAAAAGGAGGGAACCAAGAAACCTTCCACAAAACCATTAATTAACAGGTGCGCCATCGAGCGATCTGGGTATTGCTCTAGCCATGGCAGCATTTTTGATAGTTTCATTGGAGTCATGGCTTTTCCCACTAGTGTCCCTGGGAATTGAAGTGACAGTGCTTGCTGCTGACTTCCGAAAACATCTGATGGCTGTAGGAACACTCATGTTTATATCTGCAGTTGGACAAAAACTTGCATTGTGCCTCATTGAAAGCAAAACAGAAGCCTGTACAAAAGGTATTCTGTGAGGCAGTGGCTGCCCTAGGCATAAATTGTGGCCTCAGTGGTAGCATGAGGTTCCGCTAGTTTCTGCCTGAAATTCCCATCATATGAGAACCATGCCGTACCACCAAAATGGCGGAAGGCTTCCGAAACTATGTCCAAATGTTGAAACAAACCCAAGCATTTCTCAGGGAATAGTTCTCCTAAAACTGCTGCATAAATGCAGAATGCCTGCAACCAATTTTGAAAAGTTTTGGGGATAGCCCTCCTCCTATCCTCTTCAGTGCGGTCCTCTGTTCTCCTATCAGATTTAGAAAGGAATTCCTTAGATGCAGGTAACAATGATAACAGATCAATGAAATCACCCCCCCCCCCCCCCAAATCTTCTCCTTAACCAAATTGGCCAAGTGAAAACCTAGTGGGGAAATTTCACAGGTCATTGACTCTTTAAATGAGGACTCAGACACCATAGAATGAGAGAAGCGCGGGACAGACGGTTTGGTAATAGAAATAGGTTTTTTAGATATGTTATGAGCCTCACTCTTAAAAGTCCTATTTAAAGGGGATTCTGACAAATTTTGCCATACTGGGCAGATATCCTCCATTGCATTCTGTTGAAATAAAACATCCTGTGTAAGTGAATCAGCACCATCAGTATGTGCTCCCATATAACTAGTTCCAATGTCAGCATAATTTAACGCACCAGAAGTCTGTGCTCCTTCAGCCTTTCTTTTATCACAAGCACCAACTGCGTGTGCCCCTTCAATATTTTTCAATAAACTAGATAAAGAGTTAACCATTACTTTCAACTCAGCAATATCAGCATGAGAATCTGACACATTAACCTTACATATTGTCTCACCAACAGGGGGACGCCTGTGCTCACTGCTTGCCGCCTCAGAGGCTGGCTGAGTAGCTCCCTTGAAATGTATAGGCTGTGCATTCCTGAGAGGAATGCCGCTTGCTCCCTTCTGACCGTTCGTCTGTGGAGAAGCATCCTTTCTCTGCTTCTTCTTCTTCCTCCTGGGCTGTTGGCACGTACTGCGCATGCTCGTCGCTTCGGCCTCCATGTTCATTAGTGGCAACGGAGGTGGAGCCGACGGCTGGCCTTCCTCCAGGCAGCGAACGAGCCACTTCTCGCCCCCGCAGCTCTCGGCTCTTTCGACCAGGTGGCGAAGAAGGCTCTCTCTCCTCTCAGGCGAGCGGCGTTCAGAGTCCCGGCCCTGTCTTGAGGGATCTGTGAGTAACAGCTGGACTTCCTCTTTATATTAGCTCCGGATTCGCAGGCTTCAGCAGCCCGCCGATTTTAACCAATCCACCGCCTGTTGTTGTGCAGGTACGGATGCAGTAACCAATGACAACCTGTTAATGATAACAAATGGGAAAGCTCAAAGGGGAGATGGTGTTTTCCCATTTGTTATCATTAACAGGTTGTCATTGGTTACTGCATCCGTACCTGCATTGGTCCTGCATAGTGCATGAACCTTTCATTCTGCTTTTAGAACCCCTTTAATTGAACAAGCTGAGGTTAGAAGCTGAGTGGCTACCATGCACAGCTGCACCAGATTCTCAGTGCACCAGCTTTAGTAAATCTCCTCCATAGTATCTATGGAAAAGCAGTCTTGTCACGCTACAAAACAACTACAAAAAACTCCAATTCTCTTCTTTTTTCCTCCTTAAATATTGGGTTCTGTAGCCCTCAAAGATATCTGGTAACAATGTAACTGAAAAGTCTACAACACATTTTGAGAGCACAAGAAATTATCAGCTGACAAGATTTCTGGCAAGATGAGTAGCTATTTTTTTGCACTTCCAACAGATCTAACAAAACACTTTTGATGGTATATTTAACAGATCAAAGGGGAGCAAATAAAAGAACTTAATTTTAGGTTTTATATCCCTCCTAACCATGGAATTATCACATGATACACTTCACTATGCTTATATCTGAGCCTCCTAAACTGAATCCTAATTCAAAATAAAACTCCATGAAATGTTTTGTGAAATTTTAAACAATATAGAATTATGAGAATAATTAGTGTGCTAAATCTGCCAGCATCCTATATCATGTAGAAAGAAAGCTGCAACAAAGTGCATCGAAGGGACGCCCCCTTGGATTTTAAAGGGCAGATAAAAAAGTAATACGATTAAATATATAAATATAAAATGCACCAAAGTGCCAACTTTACTCATTTACAAAAATAGTTATTGAAAAGTGAACACAGTTCAATCTTATAAAACAATACCTCAATGAGTCAATTTGAAACATTTAGTACATATCACCCAAAGCTAGCAATCCTAATTATAATCTCAAACAATTGTGCTCAATCGTTGATTGGTAGCTAATATTTACATCCCAACATGTTTCGGATAATTGAAAAAACTTATCATTCCTTCTTCAGGGAGGTTTATAAGGTTGGGTGAATTATTAATTTATCTGAAATATAGATACATATATATATATTTATCTATATATATATATAGATATATATATATATATATATATATATATATATATATATATATATATATATATATATATAGTGTATGTAGTAATGACATTGACATAACATCATATCTAGACTCATTGGGGGTTGAATGGAAAAGAAAATACATGCTGGCTGTGAATTTCCTCATATCTATCCACAAACAGTCCATACGTCGATAGGCCAATCCACTGGTGCGCTTTCACAAAAGGCACCCAGTGCTACCATCAGTGATCGATTTGTATATCACTGTGGGAGCACAAAGGTAATTGTGTATAGCTACTACATATACAGATGAAAAAGGAATATTTGTGACAAACAAGGAAATACATCCATGTTGGCACATAACACATAAGAACCAGAATGTATGTATTTTATATTTACTCTGAGGTAAATATATATCTATATATATATATATATATATATATATATATATATATATATATATATATATATATATATATATATATATATATATATATATATATATATATATATATATATATATATGAATCTCTCTCTCTCTCTCTCTCTCTCTCTCTATCTCTCTATATATAATAATATATATATATATATATATATATATATATATATATATATATATATATATATAAGTATATATGTAATGTACAGTTATAATGGTTATTACTGAATCCAAACATTAAAAAATACCTTTGTTAAGAATTCCTACCTTATTACTTGTACCTTACATTGTTACATATGTAAAACATATGATTACTGTCAAGTTTCAACAAAAAAAAAATAAAATAAACAAAAAAAAAAAAAATACTACACTGCCAATTACACAATATTGTTTAGGTAGAAGAACATATAGAAACTAAATCATACAATAGTTAAAATATTTATTTTAAACCAATGAGATTTTAAATAATTTCCACTAGATTTCACTTTCCCTTACCTTCCTTCAAGAAGTAAAAAAAAAATAAAAATGGAAGTTTGCAACTAAATCGGCTTTGAGCTCACTTCATCCTCTTTTACATGATATTGATTCACAGCACAGCTGGTGCAATAGCAGAGAAAACAAAGTGGACCTAATTCACTTAAATTAAACACACAAGAGTAAGGGGAAATTGGTATGAATTCTCAAAAAAGTTTTCACGAATACACATACCTTGGCATACCCTGAAAATGTAATACTTTATCTGCTCTGGTAAAGTTTACACTCATAGTTACATAGTAGATGAGGTTGAAAGAAGACACAAGTCCATCAAGTCCAACCTATATGTGTGATTATATGTCAGTATTACATTGTATATCCCAGGATGTTGCGGTCACTCAGGTGCTTATCTAATAGTTTTTTGAAACTATCGATGCTCCTCGCTGAGACCACCACCTGTGGAAGGGAATTCCACATCCTTGCCGCTCTTACAGTGAAGAACCCTCTACGTAGTTTAAGGTTAAACTTATTTTCTCCTAATTTTAATGAGTGGCCAGGTGTCTTGTTTTTTTCAAAGTATTTTCTTGGATTTTGACAAAGAGAAGAACAAATACAATGCAGTACAGACTCAATCTCATCATCGGACCACCAGGTCCAGTAACAGGAAAGACAGAGTAGTAACATAATGAACCATGGAATAACAGTAATCTAATCTTAAGGTGTTTGGTGGTTAACAGTGAACTTTTATATTAGGCCAGTAGACATCTCAGTACTGTGTGTTCTGAACCCCTGGCTCTGCAAGGGTAAGAACTGTTTGTCTGGAACATTGTCTATAAGAGACTCACTGCCCAGTACCGGATTCCCATTCCGCGGTCCCGCCTGGGGACCATGAGAGGGGGTCAGCAATCAAACCTAGGAGTTACCCAGCATCCAACCTCTTTTGGAACTCTATGTGGAAGTGCCCGGTCCCCCCTGGCCCACCCCCTCCCCTCCACCCGGTCCCTCAGCAGGCTGTTTAAGTTACCCGGCCTGTTCATTGCAGCCCATTGTGTTAATGTGTAACTGGCTATTAAGATAGACTGACAAGACTGCTGTTGCAGCAATCACAACATGCTAGCCCATTTAACACTTCTTCTACTCCATCAATGGGGGTGTAGGTACCCCCTCTCGTTAACCGGTTCCCGACCGACGCACGACGATATACGTCGGCAGAATAGCACGGACAGGCAGGAGGGTGTATATATAAGTCCCTCCTTAATGACGTCCATGCCATCGGGAGCGTGCCGGGAGCGGCGCGCTCCCACGCCGGTCGGGACCCCCGTGAGGCCGGTCGCGGAATCCCAGGGACTCGATCGCCGTGGGGAGACCCGCGATCGTCTCACGGGAAGGCAGAATGGGGAGATGCGGAAATAGACAGCATCTCCCCATTCTGCCTAGCAACTAGTGATGCCGATCTCTGCTTCTTGTGATTGGAGCAGAGATCAGCATTCACTAGCTGACAGCCACGCCCCCCCACAGTAAGAAACACACCCCTAGGCATACTTAACTCCTACACTGCTACCCCCTGGTTAACCCCTTCACTGCCAGTGTCATTTATACAGGAATCAATGCATTTAAATAGCATTGATTGCTGTATAAATGACAATGGTCCCAAAAATGTGTCAAAAATGTCCTATGTGTCCGCCATAATGTCGCAGTCACAATAAAAATCGATGATCGCCGCCATTACTAATAAAAAAAATTATTAATAAAAATGCTATAAAACTATCCCCTATCTTGTAAACGCTATAACTTCTGCGCAAACCAATCAATAATCGCTTATTGCAATTTTTTTTACCAAAAATATGTAGAAGAATACGTATTGGCCTAAACTGAGGAAAAAAATGTTTTTTTTAAATTTTTGGATATTTATTATAGCAAAAAATAAAAAATAATGCGTTTTTTTCAAAATTGTCGCACTTTTTTGTTTATAGCGCAAAAATTAAAAACCTCAGGGGCGATCAAATACCACCAAAAGAAAGCTCTATTTCTGGGAAAAAAAGGACGTCAATTTTGTTTGGGAGCCACGTCGCACGACCGCGCAATTGTCAGTTAAAGCGACGCAGTGCCGAATCGCAAAAAGGGGCCTGGTCCTTTGGCTGCAAATTGGTCCGGTCTGAAAGTAGTTAAATCAGAAGATGGGAACAGAGTGTCCCAAATAGAGAAATAAAGGAAAGGGAAGGAAAGAAAGAGGAAGAGGTCCAGGTTCGTCCAGGATTCAGAGTGATATGCCTGGGCACAGGGAGATGTTACAGTAAGAGGCCGAGGGTTCCCAAATCACATTGAATTTTTTCATTCTATCATGCAGTTTTGCTACTATATTTTCTTGTGCCATTTTCTATGATACTTTTTTCTTGAGTCCCCTAAAGGGTACACTAGGAGGTTTTCCAAGCCCTTGCGAGTGTTATCTTGGTTTCTTATGCCCCGTACACACGGTCGGATTTTCCGACGGAAAATGTCCTATCGGACAATGTTGTCGGAAATTCCGACCATGTGTAGGCTCCATCGGACTTTTTCCGTCGGATTTTCTGACGGACAAAGTTTTATCTCCTGCTCTCAAATTTTCCGACAACTATCGAACTTTTTCCGATCGTGTGTAGCGAATTCCGACGGACAAAGTGCCACGCATGCTCAGATCACATTACAAGACCAAAGCTATTGGCTACTAGCTGTAGTATATTATGTCTAATATATATATGTGTATGCATGTATATGTATATATATATATATATATGTGGTATATATACATATTTATATATGTGTTATATGTAGTATATTATATCTAATATATGTATGTGTATACATATATATGTATTATATATATATACATATTTATTATATGTAGTGTTTTTTATGTAGGTGTCATCTCTTAATCTAATCAGTAGTCGCACACATCAAAGACAATGTTATCTGTTACCCTTTGATGTGTAAATCTTATGCAAGTTGTGTGTGTGAGGAATAGCCTTTTTTATTAGTAAAAGTATTTACTGATGGTAATTAGAATTGAGGGGGGTATTTATGGTAAACATTTGGTTGACCCCCCCCCCCCCATGGTAGTATATGTGTGCTTCTGAGAAATTCTTTGTCATGTACTCTGGTGGATTTTGTCGTCTGTAAGAATGTTCTGTTTTGGAAGTCAATAAAATCTCTCTCTGGGAGAATCGGGTTTTGCTGTGTACGACATTGGTGCCATTCAAGCGACCAGAAGAGCATTTTCAGGACTTTGTATTAGAAATCGTGGTGATAACAATCCGTGAGTTGGACAGAAGTCTCTGGAGACTGGAAACGAAGAAAAAGGACTGTATCGTGTACCAGAAGACCTGAGCTGGAAGTTGAAGGAGTAATTAATGCGGTGAGTAAAATATTTCTCTCTTTTTAAATTATTAATAATATAGTAAAAATGCTTACTCAGTGTGAAGCTAGTGTCAGTTCTGATAAAGTTAACAGATGGGTGTTAAAATGTATTAAGCGTCATGGCGGTCCTTATGAAGTGCCAGAAAAATATAAGCAGACATGGACTATGATGAATGAATTTTTAGAAAAAACTGTTTTTGAGAGCAAAATTTCAGAAAGTAAAAGAAAAGGTTGTATTGTACAGGGCTTGTTATCTTGCTGTTTAACAATGGAAAGTTCTTTGAAGGATAAGGTTGAGGAAATTACCCAGTTACAGAGTGCAGTTGATAATAGCAACAAGGTTTGTCAGAGGTTACAAAACCAGAATCTGAGACTGTAAATTTAAAATTGCATGCAGTCACCATTGGGGAAGCTCTGCTTGAGAAGTCTAAACGTTGTAATGAATTATCAGAGGAAAATGAGAGATTGAAATTAAGAATTATGGAATTAGAGAAGAGATCTCAGGAATGCAGATATGCATCGAATCGTGGATTCATTGCCAGCCGCACCCACTGTGACCACCACAGTTTATAACAATAATAATAATGCAGGTGAAGTTCAGCTTGTAATGAAGCCTTTGAAACCAAAAGAATTAGATGCAATTCTTAAAGAAATAGGAATGATTCCCTGCCATGATTTAAACAGATTTTTAAAATGGTTTTGTGACTTGCAGAATGTCAGAGATATGTACAATCTCAACCCATCTGATTTAGACAGAGTTATGCAACATTCTATAGGAAATAGTCTTTGGGTGAGAATTAAGCAGATCTGTACTCAGCCAATGAGGACAAGGGACATATTGATGGAATTGTTATGTGTTTTGTATGGTGTACGTTCTGATGTTACTGTTCATGGGAAGATCAAACAAATGAAAAATGAATCTCCCTACGAGTTGTCAGGAAGGATAAAATCTATTATGGAAATATTGGTCAGTAATAATCTTGCATTTGAGCATGGTGGCTTGTTACATATGAGTATATTTATGGAGAAAGTCAAATGAGCAAGCTGTCAAGATTGATTTAGCCACATTGTTTAGGACAGATACTGAACATAAAGATCAAAAGATAATGTCTTATGATAACAATCAAAGAGGAGACACCAGGTCAAATATAGGTGATATTAATATGAAAAGCAGAGCTGACCAAAATCATAATAAAAAGGTATCTAAGGCTTGGATACCATTTTCTCAGTTAAAACAGAAATATGACCACTTGAAGATTGAGTACGATAAAATGAAAATGGAACATAACACATTGCTGGGACAGCTAAACAGATTACATTATCCAGATCTGTTTTTGAATACAAATGACATTTCGCTAGCAGTGGGGGTGGTTTAGTTTCAACCTGTGGATGTGTAAATAGTCCTTTGTTTTAACTTCAAAGAATGTTTAAGGATCTTGCTAATTAGTTTTGTTGGAGAGTTTTTTGTCTTTCAGATATTGAAGATACTGCATCCGCATAGCATGTGAACTGCAAGCTGAAATTTCTGGCTAGTGGGGGAGAAACACTGAATAAACAATATCATGGACTCTCTCAATATTCATCAAGCAATTGACCTTTTTTTTTTTACTTTTTGACTTGGACAATGGACTTTTCCCTATATTTTATTTTTTTTTTTTTTTCACCCTTTCCCATTTTTATTCATCAAGCCCTATTTTTTATTTTTATTTTTCACCCTTTTCCATTTTTATTTTTATTTTTTTATTTTTTTATTTTATTTATGTTTTATTTCTTGAACTTTATCTTAAACCCAGAGCGAAACATTTAAACCGAAAATAATTTTTCATGTTACATTACATGTTGCATATTACATATTGCATATTGATCAATATATTTGATATCTAAGGTGAGATGCTGCACAATGGCTTGGCATAGCATAAATTATAGTATGTTGGGTGGTTTTCCTAAATTTATAAGAGGGGTGAGTGAAGTTCATCACTCCAGTCATGATTTGAAACTTTGTTGAATCAGTCATTAATATTATTGACATATGGATGAAAAAAGACCTAACTTTACTGGCAAGATTTTCCACTGCTGCTTTGTCTGGATAGAAGATCTGATAAACGCTGATGTCAAGCTGATTCTATCTGAAAGTGGGGGATTATATATGGATTATATGGATATATGAATTATAGATTGGTATATAGATTGGTATACCATTCAGGTGGAATTATGGACTGAATGATTCAAGCAACTGCTCTATTAAGGATGGAAATGAGGAGTCGGCCTACAGCAAATTACAAAGTACAGCAATAGCAGTTTTTTTCAGCCTTTTGAACTTGAAAGTGAATGCTGGTACATGGATGGTTCTTCTTACTATAAAGATGGAAGTAGAATTTCGGGATTTGCTGGTGTTTGTGCAAAAGCATCTTTAAGAAAATGAAAACCTTGAGCCTGGAGAGGAATCCTGGAGTTATGTGGATCGGAGCTCCCAGCACACCAAGTCTACTTTCAATGAGAGTTATGATGAAGTTGAAAATTGAAGAATGAACTGCGACATCCGCTCGTTTTTGTGCAATATTCAAGATCTTGATGTGATATAATAAGGATGTTTACCGAATCCTTTTCCAGTCATGGTCTAAAGCTATATTATCTAATGACTGTTTCATGGGGATATTTTAGAGGCTGGTGAAGAGAGATGTAACCAGTTTCAACTTTATATTTCATATGAGCCATTGTGAAGCATCCAATACCTCAAGTCGGTAATGCTATGTTTGTTGCTTGATTTATGGGTCAGTTCTAGTAGTTAGAACGACCCAAGTGGGGGTATATGTAGTATATTATGTCTAATATATATATGTGTATGCATGTATATGTATATATATATATATATATGTGTTGTATATATACATATTTATATATGTGTTATATGTAGTATATTATATCTAATATATGTATGTGTATACATATATATGTATTATATATATATACATATTTATTATATGTAGTGTTTTTTATGTAGTTCGTATAGGCATTCTATTTAGGCATTCTAAGACAAATTCATTATGCAAGAATGTAGATTGGGGATTCAAGTCTATTCTACACCTCAAAAGGGTGTCAGGTGTCATCTCTTAATCTAATCAGTAGTCGCACACATCAAAGACAATGTTATCTGTTACCCTTTGATGTGTAAATCTTATGCAAGTTGTGTGTGTGAGGAATAGCCTTTTTTATTAGTAAAAGTATTTACTGATGGTAATTAGAATTGAGGGGGGTATTCATGGTAAACATTTGGTTGACCCCCCCCCCCCAGTGTCAGATCAGTATATGAGAAGACAGGCAGGTTGTCAGCTTCTCTAGAGAAAGACGGGTCTAGGAGAAGATATTCTTTGTCATGTACTCTGGTGGATTTTGTCGTCTGTAAGAATGTTCTGTTTTGGAAGTCAATAAAATCTCTCTCTGGGAGAATCGGGTTTTGCTGCGGACAATACTTTTAATAACCATATACCATCTATGAGGAACGACGATTATAGATTAGATCACTACACTAGCCTCTACGTAGTCCCGTCGTAGGCAACAAACGTCACCACGTTCAGAATGATCGGATTTTCTGACAACTTTGTCCGACCATGTGTATACAACACCAGTGTCGGACAAAATCCGTCAGGAAAAATCCGATGGATTTTGTGGTCGGATTTTCCGACCGTGTGTACGGGGCATACAAGGATATAAAACGTGATAGCCTGTAAATGTTTAGGTAACCCAGAAATAGGTCAGTTTAAGAGGGCAATGGTAGGGTCAGGGGTTATAGTGGAGTCTGTTATTATCCTTATAGTGTGAAAGACCTTTTTTCCAAAAGGATCTAATGTGGGGTCAAGACCACCAAATGTGGAACATAGTGCCCTCCAGATTACAACCACGGTAACATAAGGGCGATGTCCCCAGGTATATCATTGCCAGCCTGGAGGGGACATAGTACCACCTAGTCAGGATCTTGAAATTAGCTTCTATCAGGGAGACATTTAGAGTACCTTTGAAGAAGCGTTGAATCGCGTGGTACCATACTGCTGGCTTCCAGGTACATCCCGTGTCCACCTCCCAGGCTCAAGCATATGCCGGGATAACATCCCTGCTCACCAGAGCAGAATATATCAGTGATATTCCCCCCTCTGATCCATGGTATTTGGAGTGATGGAGCCCGCTGGGGTAAGAAAGTGGCCAATGCGATAAAGGCCTTTGTCAGTCCATCAGCCAAAGGCTTTGATGTCAAGGCCAGGGGGAAACCTTGGGATGTGGAATATATGTGACAGGGGCTTCAGGGGGGAGATCAGAGAGTGGTTTGTATAAAGTGTGTTGCACAGCGTCGCTGAGTGAGAAAGACTCAGGGACATTTTGGCCAGTCTTGAACTTGTATCTCTCCAGAGGAGATGGTCTATGGTATGTAAGGGGACAGCCTGCCATTCCATAGAGAGCCAATCGGGCTTAGGGCCCCTGCAGGAGACTGTGGAGATTTGAGCGAGTTGTGCAGGTTGGTAGTACCAACTTAAATTTGGTAGACCTACTCCACCCTGTGATTTTGACCTGAGAAGAACCTCTTTGAGGCATCTGTACCCTTTGTTCCCCTATACAAATTTCACTATTCGAGGCTGAAATTTACTGAGGAATTGTTTCTTTATAGGTATTGGGAGAGAGTGGAAAAGGTATAACATTTGTGGGAAAAGTGTCATTTTCACTGCATTAACTCTGCCCAGCCAGGATAAACCACATCTCGTCCACCTCTCTAGGTCTCTTCCACATTTCTGTATCCTAGGGGGGTAATTTGCCTGGAAGAGCCTACTGACGTCATGGGTGAGCTTAATGCCCAGGTATGGGATCACGTTTGTTGCCCAAGTAAAGGCAAAGTTTTGGCTTTTAAGGCTATGGATTTAGACATGTTAACCTGTAATCCTGAGATCTGACTAAATTCCTGTAGGATCTTGTATATTGTAGGGGTAGAAGTCAAGAGACACCTGCAGAGACACCTCTAGGAGACCTCTTTAGGTAGGCAGAGACACAAGCACGCTGAGAGCCGTGCTTTTTTTAAAGAAACATAGAAAAGTGACGGCAAAAAAAAGACTGAGTAGCCCATCGAGTCTGCCCCTGTTTTTTATTTATTTTTTTTGAACAATAGGTTTTTATTGAAGTTTTACAGGTGATACAGAACAAAACAAAAGGAGACAAAAAAAGCAACAACAAGATAAAGAAAAAGAAAAATATGCCAGAATCTGGCCAACCATAGAAACCGCGAGTAGTAATTATGGTAAACATCATGGTAAACATTAGTTCAGGACTTTGATGTAACATCACATAGACAGGAGGAGTCCAGTTGAATACATTTCAAGTATGAAGACCTTTTCGGGTGTAAAGACTTGTACTGTCTTTGGAGAAAAGAGGATGAGTGGGCTCCCAACCTGACCACCCCTAACGGGATCATTCTGTGGCCAGGACTGGGGCCCACCCAGTCAGCGGGTCAAAATTAGGTTGTTAAATCCAGTAATTAGCAACTATAAAACCATATACGTAGGTTGTGACGGTACTCTATCGTCTTTACTCAGGTCAGTGGGTTGTGCATGTCGTCTTGGTAAGTACTGTATTGTGTAGTGGAGCTACTCAGTCAATGGCATTTGAGTATTATTCTTGATCCACGTGGACCATGGGAGCCACAATTGAGCAACGCGATCCCTATTGCCATTCCTGAGTGCTATGTTTTGTTCATAGATGTAGTGTAGATGGGTTGTTCTCACCACATCACCTAGAGTGGGTGGTTTGGGATTTTTCCACTTTCTTGTGATGGACAGCCTAGTGGAGAGTAGAACGTGAGATATAATATGTCTCATCTGTGTCGGGTACGTGTCTATGCCTAAAGATAAGAGTGCAAGGTCAGGTCGTGGAGTAATATTGTGGGGTAATATGTCTGATAGGAGTTGAAATGTGGATGTCCATAGGGGTGTTAGTGCAGGGCAATTCCAGAATGTATGGAGCATATCTCCATTCTGTCCACATAGACGCCAACATTGGGCGCTGGTGGAGTTAGAGAATTTGGCTGTTCTCGTTGGGGTCAAGTACCAACGTTGAGCTATTTTTATGGCCAGTTCCCACAGGTTGGAGCAACTAGTGACTTTGTAAACTGATTTGCACGCTGTGGTCCATTGGTCAATGGAGTATACTTGTCTAAAGTCTGATTCCCATTTGAGTAAGTGGTTAGATTTGGTGAATATATTTTTCTGTTGGAGTAGATTGTAAAACAGAGATATGCCCTTATGTTTGCAATTCGGGTTATGCAGGAATAGCCAAGCTGGTTGGGGGATTTCGCATGTCCAAGAGGTAGATGTAAGTAGGTAGTGTTTGGCTCTGAGGTACAGGTAGTATTCAGAGTCAGCGAGGAGAAATTCAGTCTGCAGGTCATGGAAAGATTTGAGATGAGTGTCAGTGAAGAGGTCGTTGATGTAAGATATACCTTTCTTGCACCAGTGTTTAAAGGATACTTGTTCCATTTTGTGGTGTAGCGTCAGGAGTGGGATTTTCAAGGAGGTTCTTGTGGGGTGGGTCAAGGTGAGATCAATGAATTTTTTCCAGGTATGTATTGAGGCCACCATTGTGGGGGGAAATTGAGACGTAGAGGTGGTAATACGAGGGTTAGAGAGCAGCCATGGGAGTATGTTTTTCTCTGGGGTCAGAGAGGATTCTAGTTGTCCCCATATGGTGTGTTGGACGGGAGAGAACCATTCTTTTATTTGTGTGAGGATTGCGGCTAGGTAGTAATCGCGGAAGTCAACGTAACCTGATCCCCCTGCAAAGCGTGTTTTAATTAGTTGTTTATGTGCGCTCCTGGCCCTTTTGCCCTGCCATGTGTAAGAGGATAGGATAGTCTGGAGAGACCTGAAGTAGGCATTTGGTATGGGTATTGGTAGGGTTCTAAATAGGTACAGGATTTGGGGAAGATGAAGCATTTTGAATGCCGCCAGGCGGCCCATCCAGGACAGCTCAAAGGACGCTAGTTTACGTAGGCTATCTTGGAGTTTGTTGCGAAAGGGGATATAGTTATGAAAGAAAAGTTCCGCAGTGGTTTTGGTTAGTTGGACTCCAAGGTAGGTTATACTTTTGTCCGCCCAGGTAAACGGATATTGTTGTTGTAACAACAAGCTGGTCGTGGCATCTATTCCTAGGTTCAGGATGTTGGATTTGCTATCATTTACTTTATAATAAGATATCTTGCTGAACCTGGCTAGCGTCTCCTGAACTGCCGGGAGGGAGGATGTAGGGTTGGATATCATAAGTATGACGTCGTCTGCGAATAGGCTTATTTTATGTTCCTGTTTTCCTATGTTTATACCTGTGATTTGTTTGTTCGTGCGGATGGATTTGGCAAGGGGTTCCATAACTAAATTGAATATTAAGGGGGAAAGGGGGCAGCCTTGTCTTGTGCCATTTGTTATGTTGAACGGACTAGATAGTGATTCCGCTGAGTACACTCGGGCTGAGGGAGAAGAATATAGGGCCATGATTGCTTTATAAATTTGTCCCGTGAGTCCGAATTTTTTCAAGACTGACGACAGGTACCCCCAGTGTACTCTATCGAATGCTTTTTCAGCGTCTAAGGAGAGGAGTACAGAGGGGGTACCTGTGAGTTTCGCCTGGTGTATGATGTCTATCATCCTTCTGGTGGCGTCTGAAGATTGTCTGCCCTTTGTGAATCCTGACTGGTCTTTATGGATAAGTTGTGGGAGGATGTTGATTAATCTATTGGCAATTAGTTTCGCATAAATTTTAGCATCTACATTGAGCAGGGATATGGGCCGGAAGTTTTGGGGAGAAGTGGGTTCTTTACCTGGCTTGGGGAGTGTGACTACTATGGCACTAAGCATATCTGAGGAGAAGGAGGATGAGGAGGCCGCGGCATTGTAAACTGCGCTAAGATTGGGGGCTAGAATCTGAGTAAATGTCTTATAGTATTCCCCGGTGAACCCGTCGGGTCCAGGGGATTTGGCTGTCGGGAGATTAGAGATAGCGTATTCTATCTCTGGGATCGTGAAAGGGTCATTGAGTTTGGATAATTGAGCTGAGGAGACGGAGGGAAGATCAATGTTATCTAAGAATTTGTTGATATCATCCTTGGAGGGCTGAATAGTGGCTGTGTCGTCTTTTAAGTTGTAAAGGTCTTTGTAATATGTACTGAATGCGTTCGCTATTTCGTGAGGTTTAAGCAGTTTTTCCTTAGTGTGTGGGTGTTGGATGTATGGTATTTTAGATTTGGCTTTATGCCCTTTGAGTCTCAGTGCCATCAGCTTGCCTGCTTTATTACCTGTGGAGTATGTGTTAGCTCTTAATTTGGTGTATGTTTTTTCAAATGCCTGGAGGAGTAAGGCTCGCAGGTCGTGTCTTAATTTAAAGAGTTTAGTTTGGAGTGTAGGAGATGGGTCGGTTTTGTTTTGGGCGTCAGTGGTTTCTATGTCAGCTGTCAGTTGGTCGAGTTTTTGTGATCTCAATCTTTTATTTCTGGCACTCTGTTGTATGAGAACACCCCTAATTACAGCCTTGTGGGCGTTCCACACCACCTCTGGGTCAGACACCGAACGGGAATTTATGGAGAAATACTCCTCAAGTTGTTGTTGTATTTTCTGCCTTATGGGCTTGCTGTGGAGAAGGTAGTTATCGAGTCTCCATAAGTAGGAATTAGGGTGGTGGTGTTTAACATTAATAGTGATACTGATGGGGGCATGATCTGACCAGGTGGTGGTGTGGATCACTGATGCTGAAATTTTTTGTAGCAAACATTTGTCAGCGAGAAACAAGTCTATGCGCGAGTAGGTGTTGTGACGCGGTGATAAGAATGTATAGTCGCGTTCACTGGCGTGACAACACCTCCACACGTCGTACATATCATTTGAGTTGATAAAACTTTTCAGAGGTGAGGCGTGTCTTTTTTTACCCGCTGTGGAGTCCATATGGACATCAGGTACCAAATTGAAATCGCCACACCACAATACATGTCCTTTTTGAATCTTGTGGACCTTTGTTATGAGTTTGTTGAGGAAGGACATCTGACGTTGGTTCGGTGCATACAGGGATACTAAGGTGTAGAGGACGTTGTTGAGTTTGCAGATAAGGATAATGTACCGACCTTCAGTATCCGTGATGCATTGGAGAAGATCAAATGAGACTGTGTTGCGAATGGCGATTAGGACGCCTCTTTGTTTCTTAATGAAGGATGACTTAAAGATGTGGGGGTATAGCCTGTGTTGGCACATAGGGGCCGAGTCTCGGGTAAGATGAGTTTCTTGGACACATAGTACATCGCATTTGAGCGATAAGGCTGTCCTCCATAGGGAAGAGCGCTTGGCAGGGTGGTTTAGTCCCTTTGCATTTAGGGACACAACTGTCACGGACATTGTAGTGTTCTGTATAGTAGTGGTGCGTGCGTTCAACTTACAGTTGTGAGGGGTGGAACTTGTTCTCTTCTGGTTGCGTGTCAGGTGAGGTTGCGGAAGTGACTTTAGAAGATGCTCGATGGGTAGAGATGATGCTGGGCGACACCAGATACTGGAGGTTGGCTGTGAAGACTTCCCTGTCTTGACACTGGAGTTTGTCGCAGGTGGGTATCAAAGTCCTGGAACTGTCAGGTGTATCTGAAACAATAAAGGAAAGAGAAAAAAGGGGGACCAACGAAGAAAAAAAAAAAGGGAGAACAGATGTGGGTTCAGTAGGTGGTAGCCGATGGTGTTTGTTCTGAGACAGGTCAGCAGTTATCAACCAAACGTGGATGCCGACAATATTAGGGGGGAGAAAGTTCAGAGTAGTGGACTGAGACAGCGGTCGGCCGGACCGGATTCAGTGTGGTAGCTTTAAGGAGAGCTCGGGCAGAAGCTGTCAGTTCATGTTCGGGTGATAGTTTCTTCGCTGGGTGTTCTGAGGAGGGGAGTTGAATTTCTGTGGCGGTGCGGAGGAGTTATTCGGCGGATCAGGTATGATGCCCCATGCATGTAGTAGTTTCATGCCTCCTTCCATTGTAGAGATCGTGTGGGGTATGCCATTGTATGTGACCAGAATGGTGGCTGGATGGCGCCACTTGTAGATTACCTTGTGATTTGTGAGGGCTTTTGTTATTGATTTCAATTGCCTGCGCATTTGCAGCGTATACTGCGAGAGGTCTGCAAACAGTTGGATATCTGAGTAAGGAGCTGGTAGTACATTCATCGCCCTTGCTTTTGCTAGTATTTGTTCTTTTGCCTGGTAGAAGTGGATCCTCAACAGTACGTCTCTCGGGACCGTGTCTGCTAGGTGCTTGGGTTTAGGGATCCTATGGATGCGGTCAATTGTCAGCTCAATGGGGGTTAATTCAGGTAGCATGGCGGCAAACATGGAGCCGGCGTATGCATGTAATTCAGCAGGAGGTACCGATTCTGGAATGCCGCGGATTTTTATATTGTTGCGACGAGAGCGGTCCTCGAGGTCTGCGATTTTAGATTTGAACCAGTCAGTGTCATCTCTTTGGGCCATACATGTATCAACCAGATTATTGACAGTCTCAGTGCATTCCTCCATTTTGTCTTCTAGATAGTGTACCCTGTTTCCCATTTTCCTCATGTCAGTGGTGAATTTTTGCATCAGGGAAGACAGATTGGTCATGAGGGATGATTGAAGGGACATTAGCATGTCCTTCATTGTAGTGTCCAGAACTGGTTGCCCTGATGTGGGGAAGGCTGCAATAGACGATTGCAGTGAGGATATGGCATGTGCATTGTGCAGTGCTGTACTCACTGTGGGTCCGGTTTGGAGATTGCCATCCAAGCGCATCCGCGCTTTAGCTGGGCTCTGGGAGTTGGGGGTGAGCGGAGGAGATCCATCTCGAGCTGGGGGTATGAAATCCCCTTCCATTTCGCCCGGATCGTCGTTCTGGTGGTCTGTGTGGGCCGCGGCCTGTTTGTTCGATGCTCCGGTGGCGCCATCTTGCTTGAGGCCTCCGCGCTGAAAGGAGAGGGCCGTGATCCGTTGGAGGTTTCGTTCCTCCTTTCTCTTGCGGGATGTCATTCCGGAGGGGTCCCCAAGTCTTTCTGAGGCAATGTGGGGGTTCGATGGGTCCGCTATCTGCCCGTAGATCGCTCGTTTTCTGGCCGGCCTGGGAGAGCTGCAGACTCAGGCTTCCATCCGGATAGCGCGCAAGCCACGCCCCCCGTTTTTTATTTTTTTTGTTGATGTTTTTTATTTTTATTTTTTCATTTACTTTTTTGTCTGGGTGTAGATCTATGTTTTTCCCAAGCATGTTTACCATTTACTGTTGACTGTCTTACTACCTCTGCTGGAAGTTTATGAGTTTATGCCAAGTTTATTCCAAGCATCAGCTATCCTTTCAGGAAAATAATACTTTCTCAAATTATCTTTGAACTTTCCTCCAGTTAGTTTGAGGTCATATCCCCGGTTTCTTGATTTTTGTTTCATATTGAAAAAACTGCCCCCTGAACCTTATTCACCCCATTGATGTATAGGTTTCAACCGTGTCTCCCCTTTACCTTCTTTCCTTCAGACTGTACATATTAAGTTCCTGAAATCACTCTCAATATGATTTATCCCCCAGAGCTTTCACCATTTTTGTTATCCGTCTCTGGACTCGTTCTATCTTATCGATATTTTTTTGTGAGTGAGGTCTCCAGGACTGGACACAGTATTCTAACTGAGGTCTCACTAAAGATCTATATAGAGGTTTTAGAACCTCCTTCCTGTTGGTGATCCCCATAGTGATGCATCCTAAAATTCCATTTGCTTTTCCTACTGCTTGCTCACACTGTTTGCTCATTTTGCATTTGTCTGAAATAAGTACTCCCAAATCTTTTTCCTCCGTAGTGTTGGCTAACACTGTACCCCCAATGTTATACTCTTTCAAGAATTTTTTTTTCTTAGGTGCATTATTTTACATTTAGAAACATTGAACTGCAGTCACCACCGCTTTGACCAATCTTCCAGCAATGCCAAATCATGTTACATGTTACAGACACCCCAAGGGATATCAACCCTATTACACACCACTGTGTCATCAGCAAAAAGACACACCTTGCCAGGAAAACCTTTAATTTTATCATTTGCATATAGATTAAATAGAACAGGACCTAGTACAGAGACTTGTGGTACACCACTAGTGACTGGTCTCTGTTCTAAGTGAACCCCATTTACAACAACACTCTGGTATCTATCCTTTAGCCAACTGCATGTCCACTGAATCACCCAAGGGTTAAATCCTAGCTTTTTTGTATTATATCATCATGTGGAAATGTATCAAATGCCTTGCCAAAACATTGATAATATTGTCAAACAATTCAATCAAAAAAGTCTAAATTAATTGTTTAAAAACATAGCTGTCCCTGTTTTCAGTGTGCATCCAACTTCTAACAAATGCTTTCATTGTGCATTATTTACAGGTATGTTTCATTAGGAATTGCTATGAATGGGACAAAAAAAAATAAAAAAATTATGTAACAAGGACCAGGGTGGCTTGCTAGGGTATGGAAGAAACATGCACAAAACAAGGTATATACTGCTACTTGTCTTTAACCACTTGCCGACCGCCCCCTGTATCCGATCGGACCCCCCCCGGCCGGCGGGGACGGTCGGGATCGCTTCAGGGCGATCCGGGATGAGGGGACGGCCAGTGGTTTCTGGCCACCCCTCGCGATCGCTCCTGGCGAATCAGATGCTTCCTCTGTCTGTGTCAATCAAAACACAGGCAGAGGAAGTGATGTCACGCTCGGTGCGCCGGTCTATGTGACCGGAACGCCGAGCTGTGAACATCTAAAGGTTAGTGCACCAACAGTACACTGACACCAGTACACATAGGCACACAAAACACCCCCCTGTCACCCCAGATCACCCCCCAGATCACCCCCTCCCCCCCCAGTCACAGTGTCACTAATTGCAGTGATCATTTTTTTACTGATCACTGCATTTAGTGTCAGTGTGACTGTAATAACTGTCAGTGCAGTTAGTTTTAGGTCCAAGGTAGCCCCCCCCCCCCCCTAATAAAGGTTTAACCCCTTGATTGCCCCCCAGGTAACCCTTTCACCCCCTTTTGCCAGTGTCACTAAGCGATCGTTTTTCTGATCGCTGTATTAGTGTCACTGCTGTCGCTAGGTAACCATTTTTTTTTTTAGGTAAACGACATGTTTATATAGGTTCATAAATAGGTTTATAGGTCAGGTACCCCCAATTACAACCTAAATAAAGGTTTTAACCCCTTGATTGCCCCTAGAGTTAACCCTTTCACCAGATCACTGTATAACTGTCACTGGTGACGCTGTTAGCCAGTTAGTTATTTCGTTATTTAGGGTTTTTATATAGCGTCAGGTACCCCCATATATTACCTAATAAAGGTTTTAACCCCCTGATTGCCCCTGTTAACCCTTTCACCCCCTTTTGCCAGTGTCTAAGCGATCGTTTTTCTTATCGCTGCATTAGTGTCGCTAGGTAACATTTTTTTTTTTTAGGTAACCGCCATGTTTATATAGGTTCATAAATAGGTTTATAGGTCAGGTACCCCCATATTACAACCTAAATAAAGGTTTTAACCCCCTGATTGCCCCTAGAGTTAACCCTTTCACAGTGATCACTGTATAACTGTCACTGGTGACGCTGGTTAGCCAGTTAGTTATTTCGTTATTTAGGTTCCCCGTCAGGTTTTTTATATAGCGTCAGGTACCCCCATATATTACCTAATAAAGGTTTTAACCCCCTGATTGCCCCTAGTTAACCCTTTCACCCCCTTTTGCCAGTGTCACTAAGCGATCGTTTTTCTGATCGCTGCATTAGTGTCGCTAGGTAACCAGTTTTTTTTTTGTATTACTGTTACGGGTGACGCTGGTTAGTTAGCTTGTTTTTTTATACTGTCAGGGCACCCGCCATTTATTACCCAATAACGGTTTAACCCCCTGATCGCCCGGCGGGTGATATCAATTAGGTTTTAGGGTCAAATAAGGTCTGCGTCGCCCCAGGTTAGTGCCAGTACCGCAAACACCCACGCGCAAAGCATACACCTCCCTTAGTGGCACAGTATCTGAACAGATCAATATCTGATCTGATCAGATCTATACTAGCGTCCCAGCAGTTTAGGGTTCCAAAAAAAAACGCATTGTTAGCGGGATCAGCCCAGATACCTGCTAGCACCTGCGTTTTCCCCCTCCGCCCAGCCCAGCCCAGCCCACCCAAGTGCAGTATCGATCGATCACTGTCACTTACAAAACACTAAGCACACATAACTGCAGCGTTCGCAGAGTCAGGCCTGATCCCTGCGATCGCTAACAGTTTTTTTGTGGTAGCGTTTTGATTCAGTCGCTTCAGTCAGGAGCTTTTTTACCTGTGAATCTCAAAAAAATAAAAAAAAAAAAATAGTTGTCGTTTTATTGTTCTCTCTCTCACTCTATTCTCTCTCTATTGTTGCTCTTTTTTTACTCCATTCTATTCTGCAATGTTTTATTATGTTTTTTATGTTTTATTATGTTTTATCATGCTTGCTTTTCAGGTATGTAATTTTGTTTACTGTGTGTTTTAGTGTTGAGCATTTTTTTGTTTTCAGGTGCGCCATTCAGTTGCAACGCGGATTTATTTATCTTGACAGCAACAGCGTTTGCTCCCACGATACATAAAGCCAGCGACTCCAACGCTGTAGGAGGTGATTTCACCACCACAGTTAAAAAAAAGAGCATATATGCCGAAGCATGGGGGCAGCAGGGGGGGGGAGGAGCGATTGGCTCCTAATGCCACGTACATACGGTCGAAATTCCGACCGTGTGTACACGGCATAACTTTTGCGGGAGGATGCCCCCATGCATCGGCATATATAAATGGTGCATGTATGCCCATCATTAGACGTGGGTGGATGAAGGGAGGTATTCTAATGGTGGGCATACCCACCAATCAATCTTTTTTTTCGTTCAGCCAAGAGGCTGCATGAAAAAAAAAAGATTACAATATATGTCCAGTATGTTGCTGGACTTTGAATGGTTATACCAGAATGATGCCTGCAGGTTTAGGTATCATCTTGGTATCATTCTTTTCAGCCAGTGATCGGCTTTCATGTAAAAGCAATTCTAGCGGGTAATTAGCCTCTAGACTGCTTTTACAAGCAGTGGGAGGGAATGTCCCCCCTCCCGGATATAAACCGCGCCATTGGGAAATTGGGAAAGCATTTTATCACACCAATCTTGGTGTGGTCAGATGCTTTGAGGGCAGAGGAAAGATCTAGGGTCTAATAGACCCCAATTTTTTCAAAAAAAGAGTACCTGTCACTGCCTATTGCTATCATAGGGGATATTTACATTCCCTGAGATAACAATAAAAATCATAACAAAGAAAAAAAATGGAAGGAACAGTTTAAAAATAAAATAAAAAAGCTAAATAAATAAAAAAAAAAACAAAAAAAAAAAAAAAAAAGCACCCCTGCCCCCCCTTCTCTTGCGCAAAGGCGTACACAAGCGTTGGTCTGGCGTCATATGTAAACAGCAATTGCACCATGCATGTGAGGTATCACCGCGAAGGTCAGATCGAGGGCAGTAATTTTAGCAGTAGACCTCCTCCGTGAATCTAATGTGGTATCATGTAAAGGCTTTTAAAGGCTTTTAAAAATGTATGTAGTTTGTCGCCACTGCGTGTTTGTGCGCAATTTTAAAGCATGTCGTGTTTGGTATCCATGTACTCGGCCTAAGATCATATTTTTTATTTCATCAAAAATTTGAGCAATATAGTGTGTTTTAGTGCATTAAAAAAAAAAAAAGTGTATTTTTTCCACAAAAAATGCGTTTGAAAAATCGCTGCGCAAATACTGTGTGGAAAAAAAAAATGCAACACCCACCATTTTAATCTGTAGGGCCTTTGCTTTAACAATATATATAGTGTTTGGGGGTTCAACGTAATTTTCTTGCAAAAAAAAAATATGTTTTCATGTAAACAAAAAGTGTCAGAAAGGGCTTTGTCTACAAGTGGTTAGAAGAGTGGGTGACGTGTGACATAGGCTTCTAAATGTTGTGCATAAAATGCCAGGACAGTTCAAACCCCCCCAAATGACCCCATTTTGGAAAGTAGACACCCCAAGCTATTTGATGAGAGCAATGTTGAGCCCATTAAATATTTTTTTTTTTTGTCCCAAGAGATTGAATAATGAAAAAAAAAAAAATATATATATTTTTTTAACAAAAAGTTGTCACTAAATGATATATTGCTCAAACATGTCATGGGCATATGTGGAAATACACCCCAAAATACATTCTGTTGCTTCTCCTGAGTACGGGGATACCACATGTGTGGGACTTTTTGGGAGCCTAGCTGCGTACGGAACCCAAAAACCAATCACCGCCTTCAGGCTTTCTAAGGGTGTAATTTTTTTTATTTCACTTCTCACTGCCAATCACAGTTTCGGAGGCCATGGAATGCCCAGATGGCATAAAACCCCCAAAATGACCCCATTTTGGAAAGTAGACACCCCAAGCTATTTGCTGAGAGGTATTGTGAGTATTTTGCAGATCTCGCTTTTTGTCACAAAGTTTTGAAAATTGAAAAAAGAAAAAAATTTTTTTTTTTTCTTTACTTTCTTCATTTTCAAAAACAAATGAGAGCTGTAAAATACTCACCATGCCTCTCAACAAATAGCTTGGGGTGTCTACTTTCCAAAATGGGGTCATTTGGGGGGTTTTGTGCTATTTTGGCATTTTATGGCCTTCGAAACGGTGATAGGTAGTGAGGAGTGAAATCAAAAATTTGCACCCTTAGAAATCCTGAAGGCGGTGCTTGGGTTTCGGGGCCCCGTACGCGGCTAGGCTCCCAAAAAGTCCCACACATGTGGTATCCCCATACTCAGGAGAAGCAGCAAAATGTATTTTGGGGTGCAATTCCACATATAACTATGGCATGTGTGAGCAATATATCATTTAGTGACAACTTTTTGAAAAAAAAAAAAAATCTTTTTTATTTTTGTCTTTATTCAATCACTTGGGACTAAAAAAAAAAAAATATTCAATGGGCTCAACATGCCTCTCAGCAAATAGCTTGGGGTGTCTACTTTCCAAAATGGGGTCATTTGGGGGGTTTTGTACTTCTCTGCCATTTTAGCACCTCAAGAAATGAAATAGGCAGTCATAAATTAAAAGCGGTGTAAATTCCAGAAAATGTACTCTAGTTTGTAGACGCTATAACTTTTGCGCAAACCAATAAATATACGCTTATTGGCATTTTTTTTACTAAAGACATGTGGCTGAATACATTTTGGCCCAAATGTTTTGACTAAAATTGAGTTTATTAGATTTTTTTTTTTATAACAAAAAGTAGAAAATCTCTTTTTTTTTCAAAATTTTCGCTCCTTTTCCGTTTATATCGCAAAAAATAAAAATCACAGAGGCAATCAAATACCATCAAAAGAAAGCTCTATTTGTGGGAAGAAAAGGACGCAAATTTCGTTTGGTTACAAAATTGCATGACCGCGCAATTACCAGTTAAAGTAGTGCAGTGCGAAATTGAAAAAAGACCTCTGGTCCTTAAGCTGACAATTGGTCCGGGGCTAAAGTGGTTAAAAAGAAAAACAAAAGTAGAAGCATATAAAACAATGTATGCATATTTACCATGAACACTGTCTGCACTTTTATGTCTGTGCACTATGTTTACCCTATAAAGCATGCATTATGGCCTTTTTTTACTTTCAGTCGTCTTTTAGAGTGGCCTTTAGTATCAGAGCATGCTTCATACTGGGGGTTATTTACTTTTTTTTCAGATCCTCAGAGAGTTCTTTGCCATGAAGTGCCATGTTGAACTTCCAGTCACCAGTATGAGATAGTGAGAACGATAACACCACATTTTCCACATCTGCTCCCCATTCACACCTGAAACCTTTTAACACTAATGAGTCACATGACACCGGGGAGGAAAATGGCTAATTGGGCCCAATTTGGACATTTTCACTCAAGAGTGTACTCTTTTGTTGCCAGTGGTTTAGACATTAATGACTGTGAGTTATTTTGATGGGACAGCAACTTTACACTGTTATACAAGCTGTACACTCATTACTTTACATTGTAGCAAAGTGTAATTTCTTCAGTGTTGTCACATAAAAAAATATAATAAAATATTCACAAAATGTGTGGGGTGTACTCACTTTTGTGAGATACTGTATATAAACATGCCTTCATTTTAACCAAATTATAGAACCAAATTATATTATTATTATCATAGCTCAAATAGCTGAAAAATGCAAATGTCCATTATGTGTAACCCTTTAGCAAACGATTGCCATTTGAATGTTCCCCAGAATGGATAATTGAACAAATATGAACAAATACAATCTGATATGAAAGAGTTGATTTATACAGTTTCTTGCTGGATTTCTGCAGTTTAGCCTTCCTTTGGAATGTGTTTTGCTACAAAATTGTTGTAGATATACTGTCAGTTAAAAACATATTCAGAAATTGCATTTTTCATAGCAGTTGGATGTGTACTTAAAAATTCAAATTCAAATTTACTGGTGGATGTTATAACGCATTTCACTTTTGATATTGTTTTTCTTTTCTTTCCTTTTCAGACATTTAGCACAATATTTTTCTCTAAAGAGCTCAGTTTTTGTGTGTTCAGTATTGCAGACTTTCCAATGAATAAAAATGTAATTGTTTATCAAATAACAAATTACCACTAGCCTTAGTTTTATTCTGGTAAGCAGAAATCTCACCATACCCTGAAGACTTCAGTAATTTAGTGATGAAAAAGGAAAGTGAAGACAGCTGTTGAAATGCCCTTAGACATGAATTGGATTTTCATGTAGTCAACCGTTTACTAAAATATACATTAATCTACTATTATTATGTACTACAAACAGCAGGTACATTTTCTGACAGTCACAATTTGAAAGAAAATACCTTGTTTTTGTGCACAGATGCTTTGAATTTCCTCTTTCAAGGATGACATTGAGAAGACCTAATTTACGTGACAATATTTTACACAACTGTTTGTTCAAAGTTATCCTGTCTATGTATGACGATACTGTAATGTCATAATCACAGGCAATTTTTAAGTAGTTTTACCCACCGTCAGAATTCGATCACAAAAGATGATCAAATAGGTCAAGGAAACCCTTTAATTATCTCTGCCACAATAATTGAAATTAATAATAATATACTAGTAGTAAGTTGCTCTTGATTTATTGAAGTGGTTACAGTTGCTAGAAAATTGTCCTGTGTGTGGCTAGCACTGGGTTTTAAAATTATAGCCACATTTAAGTCAATGGAAGATAAAAGGGCATTAGGGACACACGCATCAAATAAGGGCTTGATATGAATATGTAATAAATACCACCCTAACAGTGGATATGAAAGAATGTATTAAACATGCATTATAGCAAACAGCTGAATACACACATAATACAAATTATCTGTATATCTGCGCAGGCTGCCTTTTGACCTCTGCCAAACAGCACAACCAAGTTCTAAAATACCTGAGTTAATCATACAGCCTGGTATATTGCCCTCCGCTATTTGATGCTCTCCTGCTTTAAGAAACTATGTAAAAGAGCCATGCCTTAGACATTTTCTACTCAATGACTAAATTGTTGGATTGTATGTTTCCACAGTTATGGTGTGAGTTGATATAACTATTGTACTTTGGGGCTGGAAAACAGTGAATAAAAATTAGATTATTAATTATTTATCATGTGTCCTTTATACTGTAATAAGGTCACAGATCCACCATCCTTGGACAGACCATCCCCCTAAGCATAAAAGCCAAAAGTCTCGGTGTCATCTTCGATTCAGAAATGTCAATGAATGCACAAATAGGATCAGTAGTCAGCGGATCCTACCACCTTCTACGCCTGCTACGTAGACTCATCCCCTTCATTCCAGAAAAGGACAAAGCCGTAGTGGTAGGAACAATCATCCACTCTCGACTCGACTACGCAAACTCCCTCTACATAGGACTACCTAAATTCCAGATTGCACGACTACAAGTCGTTCAAAATACGGCAGCAAGACTAGTCACAGGAAAAAAACCATGGGAATCCATCTCCCCATCCCTGAGGACCCTCCATTGGCTAACCGTAAAGAATCGGATCACATTCAAGACCCTCTGCTTGACCCACAAATGCACACAAGGAGATGCTCCTCAATACTTATGCGAAAAAATACAACACTACACCCCCAATCGCAACCTCCGATCTAACGACCAAAACCTCCTCCTTGTCCCCAAATCCCGGTACAAGTCAAGGGGAGAACAAAGATTTGCAGTCCAAGGACCACGGCTATGGAACGCTCTACCTGCGAACATCCGCTTGGAAAAAGACCATCGGGCCTTCAGGAAAAAACTCAAGACCTACCTCTTCTAAGAAGGAATCAACGCAGGTCGGATCAAGCGCCTCGAGGCGATTCAGTTCGCAGTTGCAGCGCTATACAAATCATTCATTCATTCATTCATTCACAGATAGAGGTTCATGCTTCATATGCCTTGAGATTTTCATCATGTGCTTGACAGCTTCAAAATGCCTAATTCCTTACTAGTTTCATCTCACTACCAAATGAACCCACCTTTCATTTGTGTGTAGGTCTGTTGAGACTGATTTATAACTAGTTATGAACATTTAATATGCTGCATGAAGATTCCAGTAGACTTCTCTAGCTGTGGACTGAACTGTGGTATTTATAACCCAACTGGGATTCATACCTTTGTTCTAGGTCAATATAAATCCATGAGCTCTTCTCTAAAGAATTTACAGATCACCCAACTTCACAGTTAATAATGGCAACATTTTCATTTATACTAAATGTGGTGTGATCTATTAACATTACAACTCAACTATATCACTTATGTAAATAATGTATGTGAATCAATCTGGCAGAATAAGAAGGGTTACCTGTCGGTAAAATGAATATCTCCTAAATGTGCACCGTTTAGGAATATTAACCCCTGTGCATCTTCAGAGTTTCTTGCCTGAACTGAGTGATGGCATTATGGCTCTGGCAACTCACAGCACCGGAGCTCACAAACCCGGAAGGAATGCTGGGGGAAAATGTCAGCCTCTCAGTGGTCACTGGGCTCCGCTGGACGGGCGTCATTCTAAGGTAAGGCCCCTTTCACACTGGGGCGGTTTGCAAACCGACCCGAAACAGCTGTTGCTGTGTCTTCAGTGTGAAAGCCCGAGGGCTTTCACACTGAAGCGATGCGCTTGCAGGACGCTGGAAAATGTCCTGCAAGCCGCATCTTTGGCTCGCTGTAGGAGCGGTATATTTACCGCTCCTATAGCGCCCGTTCGCATTGGAAACAATGGGGCAGCGCTCCGAACCCGCCCGCAAAAAGCTGCTGCAGCGGCGGTTTGCGGGCGGTATTGACCCTTTTTTGGCCGCTCGCGGGGGGTAAAACCACCCCGCTAGCGTCCGAAATGCGCTGCTAAAATGCCGGTAAAGCGGCGCTGAATATAGTAGACGAGGGTAGATAGAAGTGGTTCAAAAAGGGAAAGGAAAGGGAGCAATAACAGACAGGAATAACCTCTGTACAGGAATAATATATATATTGTATAAAAATGTAAATATAAATGTCTGTAAGTTAAAAAATTGTTCAATAAAGATTAAAGTTTAAAAAAAAAAATAAATAGCGCAGCTTTACCGCCAGCGCCCCCACTGCTCCAGTGTGAAAGTAGCCTAAGTATTTCATAATGTGTGATGCATACCAGCACATTATGGCATTGTCTTACATGTGTTTTTTTTTTTTGCAGCAGCAGCAGCAGTTTACTACCACTCTTAACCTGTATAATCTCTATTTCTGATTTATAGTTGCTAATGGAGATTACTCATAAACCCCTCATAAATGCAACACCACTTTAAATATTGTTTGTTAGTTGAAGGCAAAGTCAACTGCCTTTTGTTCCAATAACCTTATATAACACGGTAGCAGGCTTTCTACACAAGTAACAATAAAGGGGAATTTCTACAACAAATAAGAATAAAGTGTGTTTTCATTCATCCGTTCTTTATGAATGGCATTGCGTTTCTGTGCAAGTATATTAACAACAGCAACTGCATTATAGTCAGGTTTACAAAGCAAACAAGGTCAGATGTGAGACAAAACTTTGAAAACTAAGCACCAATTATTATTTTTTTTCTAAATAAAATCAGAGTTTTATTTTAAGTGTTACTTTTAGCTGGTAATTCACATGGTAATCTTAATCTATAAAGAAAAAAAATGTACTGCTTATATCAGTAGAAGACTTTACATTGTAAGCTATGGATGAAGATACAAGGAAAAAACATAGCATAAACATAACTTACACTTCTCCACAATTCACAGTAATATGGTTTCTAATATTCTGCTAACACAACAAGTAATAAAAACTGTATATAGATAATTCTATGAAATTGTTTTTTTATATTTGTCAAAATTACAATGCAGAGAATAACATGCATGATACAAGGTGATAGATAATGATCCATCCACTAGAAAATGTTATATCCCATGATACACCCATAAAATGTTTGATAACCTTCATTAGACTCTGTTCACAAAACTTTCACTTAAGTCTAAGGTGCTTAATTTTCAATTCTCATTGGACTTTGAAAATAACGGTTCATTCCATTGTTCTTTGTTTTGCAATTAAAAAAAAAAATTCTATAAGGGCTCAAAAACATGTGA
This sequence comes from Lithobates sylvaticus, assembly GCA_028564925.1. Classification (NCBI taxonomy): domain Eukaryota; kingdom Metazoa; phylum Chordata; class Amphibia; order Anura; family Ranidae; genus Lithobates; species Lithobates sylvaticus. The sequence goes on along the minus strand of CM053027.1, from coordinate 455,225,695 downwards.
ATGAGCCACAATTTTACCACCCCCTCAACCATGATGCAGCAAAAAATCATTCCCCCTTGTTGCATTCAGAGGGCTGTACCCCCACCCAACGTGACCCGTGGTTGTTGCACTGTGGTGAGCCATTTACTGGGTAAAACATGTGGTAAGGAGGTGACTTGTCACCCCTCACTGCCTGTCAAGTGCCTCTGAGAAGCAAACTGAGTGTGATCCAACTGTGGTTCTCTTTTCAAAGGCAGAGCAGTGACAGCTGAATATGTAATCATAGCCTAAGCAAATAATTCAGATTTAATCAGAGCATTTTTTTCAGCTGGAACATGCCGGAATGCAGTTCTGCCACCTCTGCCACTAACCACTTGCCCACTGCTCACTACTGAATATACAATTTTTGCAGTGCCAGTGGAATAAATGTGTAAACACAATTAAGTGCAAATAATAAATAAACACTTAAAGAATATGTGTGAAAAAAGTGCCAAAGTGCATCCAAACAGCAGTTGAGAGAATCTGGTTCTATGTACCTGTAATGCAACTTCCGGTCTGTGGAACCTGGAACTCACTGATGCCTGTACTTTTTCAGTTATCTTGTGAGTGCAGCTTTGGTAATGCGCAGCAATCTAGTGCCGGAAGTGCTTCACTATATGCTTTTTTCTCTCCTTTTTTTAAGATAAATTCGTCCTTCATGGTCCGTATTCAAATTGGGAGTGCCTCCACCCTTGGATATATTGTGACCCCACTAAGCATTTTTTGACCCCTGGACTGCAAAGCCAAGGGTCCTTGATTTCTGGTGAGTGGGCTTGCAAGAGGGAAGTGTACTCATATTGACTTTATTCTGATTGTGTTCTCTGTTATAATTGCCAATTCCTGATTCTCTCAATTGCTGTTTGGACAAGCTTTGGCACTTTTTTCACACATTCTTTAAGCGTTTATTTATTATTTGCACTTTGCACTTAATTGTGTTTACACATTTATTCCACTAGTGCTGTAAAAATTGTATATTCATTCTTCAGGGTTTTAGGGCCTTTGTATCAGCTGCTGTGGTCTTTTAATTTAATTAATCGTTTGCACTGTTCTTCCATTGGCGCGAGTTTTAGTCTATACTGTTCACTGCTCACTACTGTCACTTGCACACACAGAGGTCTACTGAGTCCTGCACCGTGTATGTAGTGCACTTCCGGGTCCTGCACCCTGTACATATCATACTCCTGGGTCCAGTACCCTGCATGTGGCACATTCCTGAGTCATGCGTCCTTTATGTTGTGCAATCCTAAGTCCCACGCCCTGTATGTAGCACACTACTGAACTCTACACTCTGTATGTAGTGCACCAATGAACTCTGCCCCCTGTATGTAGCGTACTTCTGAATCTGCACCCTGTATGTTCTGTACTCCTGTACTCTGCATTCTGTACTTAGCTCACTCCTAACCTCAGCATTCTGTATTTAGCACACTGCTGCACTATGTACATGACACAGTCCTGCACTCTGCACTCTGTACATAGCACAATCAAGAACTCTGCATTCTGTACGTAGCACACGCCTGAACTCTACGCCCCGTACATATCACATTCCTTAACTCAGCATTATGTACAGTACATAGTGCACTACTAAACTCTGCATTCTGTATGCAGCACACTCCTGACTCTGCACCCCATACATTGCGCATTCTTGAACTCTGCACTCTGTACATAGCGCACACCTGAACTTTACATTCTGTAAGAAACGCATTCCTGAATGCTGCATCTTGTATATCACACACTCCTGAACTCTGCACTCTGTATGTAGTGCACTCTGAACCCTGCACTCCTGAACTCTGTGCGTATTTAACCATGCCTTTGTAAGACCCTTCCACTGTGCAATTTGGCCACTTCAAGCCTTTGACGCAGCGTGCTCTCCCCCTGGAGGGGAAGGGGGATACTGTACAATCGTATACTTTCTGAAAAGCTTGGTCAGTGAATAAATATTGTAATTATTGCACGTTTTCCAGTCAATAATACTACAGGTTTTCCCTGCTCTAACTATGCAAAAGCTGTCTTGAGAATATACGGAGGCTACCATTGCTGACCTTTCCTAAAAATACTAGTTGCTCGTTTGTCATGATAATCCAGTTGCTTCACTGCTTTCTGAGTTCTTGGCCTAGAACATGTATGCAGAGCATGATTTTCATAACCTGCATGCTTGTACTAAATCAGTGTCCCAGAAAGTTCTTAAGCAATACACTGACAAATAAGTGGGCTCAGCAATGGCAGCCTGTATTTCACACCATACAGGTTTCCTTTAAAAAAAAAAAAAAAACAAATGCAAAAGGAAAATTTAATCTACAATATAAACAGAATGCGGGGATAATATTGTCACTTTTTGCCTGCAAGCAAACTACAAAGGTACACATACTCAATTTTATGTTTTTTTAAAACTGATGCAGTGCCTTGCAAACATTCAGTTAATGTTCCACACTATTGAATGAGATGTGGTGAGAGAACCACATTCATACTCCTTGCACTGAAGCCCAGCTGACCCAGAATAGGAAGATTTTTTTTTTTTTTTTTTTTTTTATTGCTTCCTTTGAAGCAGTTTGTTTACAGGTGCTGAACGTGGAACAAAGCCCCCATTGAACACCTGTTCCTGTAATTTATATTTACATCTGAAGAAAAGACATATGCAGGCTTAAAAGATTATGCACTACATTACCTTATGAGAATGACACTGCATGTTGATCCATGAAAGAATATCAAAGCCAGTGAAGCAGCTTTTATTGCTATAAAAGAATGCTGATGATAGAAAGTATATGCAGACAAAATACTAAGAAAAAAAGGTTTGAGAGAGCGAATTACAGGAATAAGAAAAATCTGCTGCTGTACAACATCCAACAAGCATTCTATAACATCCCATGAAAGAATTACATATTCAGCAATAATAACATGAAAACATGAAACTGAAGCAACAGTAAATATTTTTTTTTTCAACAGTTTGTTATCCTCTTTGCCAAACATAAAATATATGTAAAATGTGTTTAAATATGTTTAAATGCTAGGTTCACCTCTTACAGAAAATAGCCTATGCAGTCAAGGGGCCCCAGTAGGTATTAAAAAAAAACATGTGCAGCTTTGTAAATTGTTAATTGAATTTTTTGTTATAGCTTTAGGCCATTTAGGTCCCATCAGAAGCCTGGCCTGAAAACTCCCAATTAGCACTCCCCACTTCCTGTCTTGTCGCTAGGATGTGAAAACCATTTGACACTAACTCTGGGCATTACAGAAGTGAAAAAACAAAAGTTTCCATGTGTAGCGGTGTAGTTGTCACTAATAACAGACAATCCACCAATTCACCCCGCTGCCAGAATCCATACATCACTTGCCGAGACAATGAACAGTCTTTTGCTCGTATTGTTTTTGTTTTATAGGGGGGTACAACTTGGTTGGGGAAAAGGGTATATGGGATGTCCATAGGATGTTTTAATTGCCATCATATTTTAGAGATTATACACACTAGTACGTAATTAGAGCCAGAAGATATGATGTGCAGCTGTAAGACCCCTTTCACACTGAGATGTTTTTCAGGCGCTTTCACGCTAAAAAAAGCACCTGAAAAGCTCCCGAAAAACGACTTCAATTTAAATCAATGAATGCTTTTACACTGGGGCAGTGCGCTGGCAGGGCGGTGAAAAAACGCCCCTCTCTATTGAAATTAATGAAAATCTCTTTAAAACTGCCTGAAAAGTTCTTCAAAAGCGCCTGAAAAGCTCTTCAAAAGCACTCAGTGTTTTACTGGCAGCTTAGAAGCGCCTCAGTGTGAAAGGGGCCAAACTGTTATGTTTCTCCTCCTGCATCTCCATGCAGACTGTTGCTCCTTCTCTGCTCAACTCCCACAGACTATTTGCTTCCAAGAATTCCCAATTCAATACTGTGTAGAGAATGAGGACATCACTGCTGACCATGTAGAAATGATGTTACCAGACACTTCTTTCCTCCTGCACAAAGCTTCTCTTGTAGTTCCCCTCCTGCACAAACTTATCCTGAACTGAAGTAATGTCACATCTTCTTCTATTGAGCAAGAAGGACCCACTCTAAATAAGTCCCCAAGCAGGCTCTGGTTGCTTCTCTGCTATTAAACATGAGGCCTGCAGCACCTCTCCCCGGAGTCCTAGTAGTTTAGAAGCATTTCTTTGAATGGTGGACTACTGTTCCCAGCCAGCCCAGCTTGCAAATCCTGTGCCCTCAGGCCACATCGATTTGACACAGATCCCCACAGTCTCTTCCTCTGATCCAGGACTCCCCATCATTCACTGTGTAAATGATGAAGATTTTGCTAATGACCATGTAGAAGCAAAGTTCCCTCACAGACTTCCTGGCACATCCAGCCCTCCACTGTGGTAACACTCTCCAATCTTTCACTGCCCTGAGTCCTTGATGGAGAACTTGACCGGACCATACGTTCCGACAGCTTCACCTCCCCCTGTGCTCCAGGAGTTCTTTACCAGCCACCATGGGATGATAAAGACAATGCCAATGACCGTGTAAAGGCAAAGTTCCTTCACAGCACTCCCTGGGCCTCCTCCTGTGATTGGCGCACCCCCCCAGATGGGAGTGCCCTCATGCTGCTGCCTAGTATTCCATCCTCCACTTCACTCAGCCGACATCTCCCCCCAGTGGCATGTTACCTCAGCTTATATAGGAGGCCCACCCCCTGCCAATACCAGTTGGGGATTGGTCAGGGCTCCCACATGAGCTGCCTGCCACTCTAGTTCCATGCCCTTCCCCTGTTCCAGAACATTTTCCCTGGAAGCAGTGGAGGCACCTCAGAACCAGAGCACAGGTGGTCACACCCACTGCTACTCTGACCACTCCCAGCCCCCAGATCAAAACAGACAGACCTAGCTTGCAGCATAAGCATGCCTAAACGGGCCTATGCTGACAGTTCCTAGTAAAAAATCTATTACTAGCACCTACCTATTGGTAGAGGGTGCTACACATGCCCTAGTAATGAGACAGGACATTGGGGTTGCTAACTAAGAGTTTTCAGGCCTTGTTCTGTTCTGGAGGTATTTATTTTTGAATTTGGTGCATTAATAGCACTACTTTGTAAAGCTACTGAAAAGGGAGGCAGGGATATTTAAAAGTGGGCAAAGGCTATTTAACTACTAGAAAAGTGTTCTAATGGGTTTATTCAGTTCACTGACTGTGCTATAATAACACCTGATCCTAGTAAGGGTTATTAAAACTATTCACAAACACAACAATAATACTGCAGGTCATAGAAGTGGTTGAAGCCCAGGCACTTAAAAACATATGCCACCTTTAATCTTGATTGTTTTCACATTAAATGATTAAATATTGGATAAAAGAAATGCAAACTACTAAAAGGAAATATTTATAGTATTGGGACAATTTTATTTTATTTTTTAGTACATTTTAGCAAGAAAAAAAATCTTGCTTACGTTTCTTGTGGGTATTGTTACTGCCATTTCTGCTCCTCTTTCTCTTCACACCGGACATCTGTAATGCAGTAAGCAGATGTCGAAACAAACTCCATCAAAGGCTTCTTTCTCTCTTGCAGAATGCAGGAGTAATGTGATGTGTGCTGCATGTTGATGGTTTCTCACCTACAGCTGCCTGTGACAGACTGGAAACCATCAGTGTACAGAATATGCTGCATTTCATAAGTGCCACTTTAGCTTGCAGGAGATTTGAAGTCTTGGTAGAAACTGCTACTTGATTACCCCACCCTTTAACAGACTTTAGTGAGAAATAAAATATAAAATACGTAAGCAACTAAAATCATCTCCTTTATCTGGGGCTCAAAGGGGCACAGAGTTGCCAAAGGGGTCCTTTTCTGAGCCCATAACAAAGGGGGGCTAGGATTGTCTAACCTTCTCTGGTACTACCAAGCTGCCCAGCTAGCCCAGATATCTACGATTTACTCACGCTCTGCCAAACCTGACCTGTTGCATATGGAACGACAGGCGGTTCCATACTATACACTCGATTATCTCATGTGATGCAACCTCAAAAAGCATTCAGCGACCCTAGCCACTACTCTCTCACTCCTTCTCTTTAAGGGAGAACCTCAAGGGCCATTCAGATCTAGTTTCACAGATACGACCTCTTGCTCACCTTTTCCACAATCCTCAATTTATTTTAGGCATGAACATCACAGCCTTTCAATGGTGGCTGAACAAGGGGCTGTACAGAATAGATCACGTTCCGCTCACCCTCAGCCACTGCATCATCAAACAGGAAATTCCAATGACAGAAATTTAGATTTCTACAAATCTCTCACTTTTTACACTCACTATGAGCATGAAAACCCTTGCCACCCAACATTACTCCATATGGTCTAAGGTGCAGTCAGGCCACAGAGCAAAGAGGTGGGATTTCCTTGATAAAAAGTCACTCTCCATGGTCAATTTCAAACCAAGCTACATGACGGAAGGTGAGAAAGACCTCTCACAAGAGTGGAACCTAGAGGATTGGCATAGAGTGGTTTCATGCGCATTCAAAGGTATTCCAAACATATCTTTGATTGAGGCAGATTTTAAGTTTCTAACACGGTTGTACTTAGTTCCCTCTAGATTAGCAAAATTCTACCCCATGGACTCCCCCCTCTGCTTCCGAGAATGCTCCCTTACGGCTCGATGATACATATTTGGTGGGAATCCATAAATAAGAGGGTTCTGGAACAAGATCTTTACAATAGTGGGCAGAGTCACAAGCCTCAAGGTCCCCAAATCCCCCCCCACATAGCACTATTCAATTTTCCAGTGGACAAGGCCACTAAAAACAGGAGAAGGCTGATCCACTTCATCTTCCGTGGGGCCAAATTGACGATAGCCAGAGCCTGGAAGTGACCCATCGTCTCATGCGCCATGGCTAAAAAGAAAATCTCATGGATACTGGCCCAGGTGAAGATGGTCAGCATACTACAGTACATGGTACAGAGGTTCGAGGTCATTTGGGAACCAGGGGCAGAGTGCCAGTACCCCTGACTTCCCCGCAGGGATCTGATTGAGTTTGACAGGAACTTATGGTAGGATATCTACACATCTACTCCTGACCTTCTTGTCTACTATCCTTCTTTACCCCTTTTCCTCTCACTTCTCTACTACTAACTCTTTCTTTTAGTTGTTTGATTGCATTATGTTTCAATCATGCCTCGTACACACGATCAGACTTTCCCGCGGGAATGTCCGCCGGACCTTCCAGCGGGGCTTCGCCGGACTTTCCGAGCTGCGGACTTGCCCACACACGCCCGGACTTCTCCGGCAGACAATCCGCGGTAAAAATTCTGCGGGACTTTTGAAAATGAATGGACTTGCCCACACACGGAGCAGTCCGTTCATTTAGAACGTAACTGCAGGGCGCATGCGCGGCTTCCTGACATGGCGGACGTCTGCTGAGTGAGCTCCGGGACCCGTCCGTTCTCCGAGACCCCCGCACCGCTCAATTCGCTTCAAAAGCTCCGGGGGTAAGACACCCATAACACCCTGATATCCAAGCGCCACATGGGAAAGGTTGGCCAGCAGCAACATTCATATAATCCCCTGTTTGGTCCGCGGGCGGGATCAAGCATGGATCGATACATCACTAGGCCGCAATCCGCGGCCTCGAGTACCGCCGCAGATCCGTTCGCCTCGATGGATCCTCTCATGGGGACCGAGGAACACAGTAGCTCCCCTGATCCTACCCTGGACCACCCCCTGCCTGCTACACAAGGGGTGTTAACCCCAGACATCCTGGATGCCAAACTTGACGCTAAGCTGCAAATTTTGCTCCAGCAGATTACCAGGAACATTGTGGCAGAGGTGAGCAAGATTTCTACAGAGCTGAGGGGGGAAATTGATCAGATTGGTGAGCGCACTGATGCTTTAGAGTATAAGTTTGACGATCTGGTGAACTATGTGCAAACGATAGAAGAAGAGAACCACCATCTCAAACAATCCATGACCCAATTGCAACTACAACAAGAAGACCTTGAGAACCGCGAAAGACGCCAGAACCTTAGGTTCCGTGGTATCCCTGAAACGGTTGGTGACTCCTCATTACGTTCCTATCTCCTGGGTCTCTTTAATACCCTTGCTCCAGCAGTTGTGGATGTGGACTGGCGCCTTGATAGGGCACACCGCTCCCTGGGCCCAAAACCTCCGGCTGGAGCAAGGCCCAGGGATGTCATCGTACGTTTCCATTACTACGACAGCAAGGAGGCCCTGAGCTTGGCTGCACGTAACAAATCGCAAATATCCTACAAGGGGGCCAAGCTGCAGATTTTCAGTGACCTCTCGCCTATAACCCTAACCAAGAGAAGAAATCTGCGCCCCATCACAGCCCATCTCCAACAACACCGGGTACCATACTACTGGGGTTTCCCCTTCCGCCTTGTTGTCTCCAAGGATGGTGTCCAGCACAGCATGCGAGATCTCCAAGAAGGTGATGCTTTCATCAAAAGTCTTGCACTCCCTCCACTACCTGATGAGGACCCCCAACCTACTCAAGTACCAACTCGCCCTTTCCCTACCACGCCAAGTCGCACCTGGACCCCGGTCCGAAATCAATCCAAGAAGCACTTTTCTACTCCTCAGCGCCCTCGGTCCTCCAAGCAACCTCCATGATGACACGCATCTTGTAAGATGTCCAGCTTCTTCCTTGCCTCCTAAAAGTCCAAGATGAACACTCATATTGTGTCCTGGACTTCAGGTTTGTTTACATGTCTCACCATGAGGCAATGGTTTTTATTTTTGCTCCATTCCCCATGCCTCTCTGCAGGTGAGACATCTGTTTTCACACTCCCATGTGGTGAAACATGTTTTTGTGCTCTGATATTCTGCACCGTTTTCATTTTAGATGTTTGCACTTTTTCTTTTAATTTTTTTTTTTTTTGCCATAAGGAGAACGGTCGGTTTTCCTGCTCTCTCTCCAGTACCCCTGGTTAGTGGTCGTCATGCGTCCCCTCTTGGCCCGTGACGTTGTCTCGGGCCTCCTGAGACATGAACTTGTCTCAGGCTTTCTGCTAATGTTTTTTTCTTTTTTGTTCTTGTTTTTCATTTATTTTTCTGTTCTTACTGAAACCACAAGCAAGTGGTTGAAATGTTCTATTTTATGGGTTACAAGTCAATACAGCCCTCCGAGGTCTACTCACCCTTCCCCCCCCCTTTATCACAGGTCTGTGTCAGCTTATAAGGAAAACTATTTCCTGATCATGTTTTTTGGTTTTAACTACCCCTGGTATTCCTATATTTGTTCTTTGCAACTTACTCATAGAGTCGGAAACAATGTATGTAATTTTATAGATCTTAAACAACATGTGCCTCTTTATCTGCAATACCCATGGCTTTAAAACTTTTATCATATAATGTTAAGGGTCTGAATTCCATTCGGAAACGTTGGATCGCCCTTAAGGAATTCAGATCCTCAGGGGCGGATGTAGTCATGGTTCAGGAGACCCACTTCCGCACCGGTGGATCGTTTAAATTTGCATCTAAACTTTATCCTACATCCTATCTTGCCTCAGACCCTTCAGGCAAGGCAGGAGTGGCTATTCTAATCAAGAAATCTTGCCCAATAAGGGTTAAAAGTTCATTTACAGATCCACACGGTAGATACATTATCCTGGATTGTGACTACATGTCCTCTTCCTTTACTCTGGTCAATGTCTACGCCCCCAACAGTGGACAGATAGCCTTCCTGAACGAAGTTCTCGATTCCCCTCAATACCACCCTCAGCCCTTCACTATAGTGGGCGGTGATTTTAACTTGGTCATGTCCCCTACAAGAGACAGACAAAGTGTCTCAGGTGCCAATCTCTCCCAGAAAACTGCCTCCCAAGCCAACGCATTCCGCAAATGCACTAGATCGCATAAATTATTTGACTCTTGGAGGATCAAACACCCAACGACCAAACAATTTACCTTCTACTCTACGGCCCATAAAATGTACTCTAGATTAGATCATTTTCTCATATCAGCTCCTCTCATTCCCTACACTGTCAATTCTGATATAGCCCCCATCACATGGTCTGATCATGCACCTATAACCCTAGATGTTTTACTATCCCAACCCCATCCTAGGACATGTCACTGGCGTCTCAATGATCATCTCCTCCGATCGGAACCCACGCGTAACTCTTTGGCTTCCAGCCTGAAGGATTATTTTTCGCTAAACGAAGGCTCTGTCCCAGAACCCTCGACACTGTGGGAAGCCCATAAGGCTGTCTTTCGTGGGGTATGTATTGCAGAAGGTTCTCGATTAAAAAAAGACAGTTCTCGGCTCCTGCAGACGCTGACATCTGATTTGGTGTCTGCGGAGAAACAGTTGTTGAGAAATCCCACGGTGTCGAGGCTTCGCACAGTAGTACTACTGAGGGAAAAAATTAAAACTATACATTTTAACAAAACAGCGAAAGCCCTACTATGGTCTAAGCAGAAATTTTACGAATTCTCGAATAAACCCCATAGAATGTTGGTGAATAAACTCCGCCCTAGGCCCTCTAACTCCTTCCCTGACTTCCTTGTTAAAACAGACGGCACTAAAACCTACTGTCCCCGTGAAATGTCTAAAACTTTTGGCGAGTTTTACCAAAAACTCTATAATTGCCTGTCACCCGAAAACCACTTCAATTTTTCACAAGATAACTTTGAAACTTTTTTTGCTGACCTTAGGCTCCCGACTCTCTCCTCTACAGACCTCATTGACCTCAATGCCCCTATCTCTACTGAGGAACTTTACAACACCATTAAAGGCCTCCCTTTACATAAATCCCCCGGCCCTGACGGCCTCCCTTACTCCTATTACAAAACCTTTATAGACATATTGTCCCCTCATCTTCTATCCCTTTATAGCTCCCTCCTTAAAGGCCAATCCCCTCACTCGCAGTTCACACATTCCTACATATCTGTGATCCCCAAACCCGGGAAAGACCCCTCCCTTCCAGACAATTATAGGCCCATTGCTCTGTTAAATTCAGACTACAAAATATTTACTAAAATTCTAGCATCCAGACTGTCCAAATTTATTCCTAAGCTCGTTAACAGAGACCAGGTGGGGTTTGTCCCATCCAGGCATGCGGGGGACAATACCCGACGCACCATAGATCTTATTGACCTATTAGACAGAAACTCTCTTCCAGCCCTGGTTTTAAGTCTTGACGCACAGAAAGCCTTTGATAGGTTGAGTTGGCCATATATGTTCGCTACCCTCGGGAGATTTGGCCTCAGGGGCCCCTTTATTAGTGCGCTAAAAGCTCTGTATTCACAAGTATCTGCACAGGTTCAAATGTCCTCCTTTCTGTCGCCTTGCTTCCCCATGCATAATGGCACGAGGCAGGGATGTCCCCTCTCCCCATTACTGTTTATACTATGCCTGGAACCCCTGGCCGAATATATCCGCCTACAACCCAGTGTTCATGGGGTGGTAATGCGACAGAGGGAATACAAGCTATCTTTATTTGCAGACGACATTCTGCTCACCATTACGCAACCTCTAATTTCCTTACCCTCCTTACACAGCCTTCTCTCTTCCTTTGGTGCTATATCAGGCTATAAGGTCAACACTTCAAAAACAGAGGCCCTCCCTATACATATCCCTCCACCCCTCCTCTCCCAACTGCAGTCCTCCTACCCCTATAGATGGTGCTCTACATCCCTCAAATACTTAGGGATACGTCTTACATCAACGTATTCCACACTATACTCTGAAAATTTCCCCCCCCTGATTACAGACATCAATAAATCACTACAGACATGGTCCAAATATCCTATCTCCCTCCTGGGCAGGGTAAATGTTCTCAAAATGGCTATTCTGCCTAGACTGCTCTATCATTTTGAAACCCTCCCTGTAGCCATCCCCCTCTCGCAGCTCAAAGCTGTGCAGAGGGCTTTCTTAAAGTTCATTTGGAACAATAAGGCCCACCGTATAGCAGCCTCGGTAGTATTCTCTCGCAAAACTCGTGGGGGGCTGGGTGCACCGGATGTCATAAAATACTATTACGCCACTCACCTTAGGACCGTTGTTTCCTGGTCCAGTCTACAGGCTCCTAATCACTGGTCAGATATAGAGAAAGGTGTTCTATACCCGGTTCATCCATGTTCCCTAATATGGTCAGACTTGCCACAAACTAACTCTATCTTTAAACGCCAATGTACTGCCCCTATGAATTTTTCTCTGTCTATATGGCAGAAATGTTGCAAGTCCTACTCCCTCTCATCCCCATGCCCCCCCCCTTTTGAACATTTTATTTAATCCATCCATTCCAGACAGTTTATCTCTGGGACATATTCTCCCTTGGGTCAACGCTTCTGTCTTCCAACTGCGTAATTTAGTCAATCCTGTATCTAGACACCTGCACACATTTGATACCTTACAAGAGAAATACGCAATTCCCCCCAAAATGTTTTACTTCTACCTGCAAATTAGACACCTATTCCAAACATACTCTCCTACCCTAACTCTGGATATTCCCACCCCCTTTGAATCACTCTGTGCTCAAGGTCCCCACCAACTTCACCTAGTCTCCTCCATCCATCTTATTCTCCAAGAGTCAGTCCCTATGTCCGAGACTACTCACCTATACATGAAAAAATGGGCAATCTTACTGGAAAGACCTATCAGCCTCCAAAAATGGGATAGAATATGGTCCTCTATTTTTAAATCCTCCAAATGTGTCACTCAGAGGGAAACATCTATAAAAATTCTTATGTCCTGGTACAAAACACCTGAAGTCATCCATAAATATGACCCCTCGACCCCGGCCCACTGTTGGCGTTGCGGACTCTCAGTTGGTTCCCTATATCATATTTTCTGGCAATGTCCCCTGATCCAACCTCTCTGGCAGGAAGTAATGGAGCTAATACAGAAAGTAATAGACGTATCTTTGCCACTTGATCCCATTCATTATTTGCTAGGCCTCCCCTTCCCAGGTATCACAAAACAGGGCAACCGCCTGGTGACCTACTTTTTGTTGGCTGCCAGGCGACTAATTCCCCTTTGCTGGCTTTCCACATCTACCCCTCCCAAATCTAGACTCCTCCAACTCATAACGGATATCCGCAGGATGGAATACATGACAGCCTCTGTCCACGATTGTATCCCCCAATTTAACAAAATATGGGACCTTTGGGACATGTCTGAATATGGCACCCTTTTACCTGATACCGCACTTTGATTGGCCGTACCATCCATTCCTCCTTACCTGATACGACACCCCAGTGAATCCTCAATGTCCTAAGTGCTTCCCTGAATTGTATACTGACTTGTATTGTATTTGGCTTCTTCCCCTATGTTGTAAGTTATATGTACTTTAATTCAACCCGTACATGTGTTCTTCTTTGTTGTTTTTTTTTTTTAGGTGGTTCACATCTGTGAACCCCATTTTTCTTTGTTGTCTGAATTTGAATATACATTTATGACACTGCATTTTCTGTAACTTTGAAATTTTCAATAAAAACACAATTTAAAAAAAAAAAGAACGTAACTGCAGGTAGATGGGGCTAGCGAAGGCAGTGAATGCCGCCGCGCTAGCCCCGTCACCTGGCATGGATTTAAAGGGAATCCCTATGCCGAAAAAACAGTGTGGGGGTCCCCCCAAATCCATCTCAGACCCTTATCCGAGCATGCAGCCCGGCCGGCCAGGAAAGGGGTGGGGACGAGCGAGCGCCCCCCTCCTAAGCCGTACCAGGCCGCGTGCCCTCAACATGGGGGGTGCCCTGGGGAAAGGGGGGCCGTGCGGCCCCCCCACCCCAAAGCACCTTGTTACCATGTTGATGAGGACAAGGGCCTCTTCCCGACAACCCTGGCCGTTGGTTGTCGGGGTCTGCGGGCAGGGGGCTTATCGGAATCCGGGAGCCCCCTTTAATAAGGGGCCCCCAGATCCCGGCCCCCACCCTATGTGAATGAGGTGTAAAGGGTGTAAAGTGTAAATAAAAAAAAACACACAATTTTTAAAAAATATTTTATTGCACTGCTCCGGAGGTCTTCTTCCATCTTGGGGGGTCTTCTCGCCGGACTCCTCCGCTATTTTACCTAGCTCTTTTACCGAGCCCAGCTACCTTCTTCGTCGTCGCCACCGTCGTCTGGGGGGTCTCGATCCGCCTTCGGGGGTCTTCCGGGGTCTCTTCTGTTCTTGCCGCTGTCGTCGCTTTCTGCACCACCGCCGCCTTCTTCTTCTTCCTCTTCTTCTTCTTCTTCCGATGTTGACTCGTCGCTGTCTCTGGCCGGAATGGCAGAGCCACGCTGTGTTGAGACTTATATAGGGACAAGAGTCACATGCTCATGTCACATGGTGACCCCGCCCCCTATGATGTCACAGTCCCAGCATCCTCCGGTTCGGTTTCCGAATTTAAGACATTTCTGGGCCTATCCCTCCTCATGGGCATAACTAAAAAGAGTTGCGGTCATATTATTCCACTGACCCATTTCACCATATGCCTGTGTTCTCTGCCTCCATGACCAGGACATGATACGAACAGATCTTGCGGTTAATGCACTTCAATGACAATGAACTCTATCATCCTCGGGGTGACCCTGAATTTGATTGGCTCTACATAATTTGGCCCCTCGTAAACCACTTCAACCAAAAGTTTGCAGTTTACTCCCCATCAAGTTATCTGCATTGATGAGTCCCTGATTAAGTTTTCTGGCCAAACAGTATCTTCTCAGCAAGCGTGCCAGATATGGGGTCAAGATGTATAAGCTCTGTGACAGGGCCACAGGCTATATATATAGTTTTATGGTTTACAAGGGAAGAGATAGTTACGTAGAGCCAGAGAACTGCCCATACTACATAGGGAACACAGGTAAGATTGTGTGGGACTTGGTGTCACACTTATTCGGAAAGGGGTACCAGTTGTATGTGGACAATTATTACACAAGCGTGCAACTTTTTAGTCACTCGTCTGATCACCAAATTGGCGCATGTGGAACCGTGCGATCTTATCGCCAGGGCTTACCCCATCTGCTTGTAGATTCCCGCCTTAGGCTGGGGGAAAGAGCCTGCTTGAGATGTAATAATTTTCTCGCTGTGAAGTGGAGGAATAATAAGAATACTTTTGTTCTGTCCTCCCTTCACGCAGACACGATGGTCCAAATTCCTACGGCGACTGGTGTTGTGGAGAAAGCCCTCTGTGTCCATGAATATAACCTTAATATGGGAGGGGTGGACCTCAACAACTAGTTGTTGGCGCCATACCTAATTGCCCGTAAGGCCAGACGCTGGTACAAAAAAGTGTCTGTATACTTATTTCAATTGGCTCTGCTGAATGCTTATGTGCTTCAGGACGAACTGGATCCTTCCTTAAATTCCAGGAAGAGATCATGACAGCCCTTCTGTTTCCAGGCGGTGCTGTGGCCCAACTTCCCTATCCAAATGCAGTAAGCCGGCTGCATGAGGGGCATTTTCCGCATGACCTCTCTGGTACCCCTACACAAAGAAACCCTCAAAGAAGATGTTGTGTCTGTAGAAAGTGTGGATATAGGCATGACAACCGCTTTTGTTGTCCCTCTTGTCCTGACTAACCTGGTATTTGCATTGGTGACTGTTTCAAACGCTACCATACACTAGTGGAGTATTAGCGTAGGGTACAGCATTGCACAGTCCTAGGCATACTAACACAGGGTCTCGAAATATGTGATGGCCATCACATTTTGAGAGACCCTAATCTGGAACGTTTAAAGTTTATATAAAAGTGAAAAAAAAACCCACAAAAAAATAAAAAATAAAAAAGCCAAAAATAGTTGTGGTTTTATTTTTCTTCTCTCTATTGTTCTCTCTATTGTTCTCTCTCTCTATTGTCTGCTCTATTGTTCTCTCTCTTTTGTTACTGCATTTTAGAACTGTAATGTTTTATTCTTACTATGTTTTATTGCATTTGCTTTGCAGGTATGGTAAGTCTTACTGTTATACTGTTATTGTTAAGCATCATTTGCTTAGCAGGTACGCCATTCAGTTACAGCAGGGGTTTATTTATTCTGACAGCAACAGCGTTTGCTCCCACAATACATAAAGCTGTGACTTCAGCGCTGTAGGAGGTGATTTCACCACCACAGTTAAAAAAAAGAATATATTTCCCGAAGCATGGGGGCAGGGGTGGAGGAACGATTTGCTCCTAACATTAGGGGCGGATTGCCCCCATGCTTCGGCATATATTTTTTAGGCACAGATTGCGTTAAAAAAATGTTTTATTTTGAATGTTGACTTTGATGTTTTATTGTATTTGCTTTGTAGGTATGGTATGGTATGGTATGGTAAGGACTTATGCCCCGTACACACGGTCGGATTTTCCGACGGAAAATGTCCTATCGGACCATGTTGTCGGAAAATCCGACCGTGTGTGGGCTCCATCGGACTTTTTCTGTCGGAATTTCCGACGGAAAAAGTTTGAGATCCTGCTCTCAAATTTTCCGACAACAAAGTCCTATCAGACTTTTTCCGATCGTGTGTAGCGAATTTCGACGGACAAAGTGCCACGCATGCTCAGATCACATTAAAAGACCAAAGCTATTGGCTACTAGCCTCTAAGTAGTCCAGTCGTTTGCAACGAACGCCACCACATTCAGAATGATCGGATTTTCCGACAACTTTTTCCGACCGTGTGTATGCAACACCAGTGTCGGACAAAATCCATCTGATTTTTTCCGACGGATTTTGTGGTCGGAATTTCCAACCGTGTGTACAGGGCATTACTGTTATACTGTAATGTTACTTTGTTTTATTTTTATCCATCATTGGCTTAGCAGGTACGCCATTCAGCTGCAGCATTCATTTATTTATCTTGACAGCGACAGCGTTTGCTCCACGATACATAAATCAGCAACTCCAGCACTGTAGGAGGTGATATGACAGGCTGCATGAAAAAAAGAACGTTACAATTTATGCCCAACAAGAACCAGCAACGTACTGGTATGTTGCTGGACTTTGAGTGGTTATACCAGAATGATCATCTTGTTATCATTCTTTTCAGCCAGCGGTTGGCTTTCATGTTGGGACAGGGCTCTCCTGTCCCAACAGGGAACCCGAGAATGCTGCCGGTGTTTCTGCCAGCTGACCATAGAGCTGACCATAGAGCTGATCGGAGACCAGAATGGGTCCAATCATCTCTATGGCCTAAGAAACCGAAAGCTACGAGCATTTCATGACTGGTTTCGCCAGATATAAACAGCACCATTGGGAAATTGGGAAAGCATTTAATCACACCAATCTTGGTGTGGTCAGATGCTTTGAGGGCAGAGGAGAGGGTCAGTTTAAAAATTATACAAAAAAGCAAAATAAATAATAAAAAAAGCACCTCTGCACCTCAAGCACAAAGGTGAATGCATGCTTCGGTCTGGTGTCATATGTAAACAGCAATTGCACCATGCATGTGAGGTATCACCATGAAGGTCAGATTGAGGGCAGTTATTTTAGCAGTAGACCTCCTCTGTAAATCTGTAAGTGGTAACCTGTAAAGGTTTTTAAAGGCTTAGAAATGTATGTAGTTTGTCGCCGCTGCATGTTTGTACGCAATTTTAAAGCATGTCATGTTTGGTACCCATCTACTTGGTATAAGATCGCCTTTTTTATTTCATCAAACATTTGGGCAATATAGTGTAATTTAGTGCATTCAAATTAAAAAAAGTGTTTTTTTTCCAAAAAAAATGCGTTTGAAAAATCGCTGTGCAAATACTGTGAGAAAAAAAAAGTTGCAACACCCATTATTTTAATCTGTAGGGCATTCGCTTAAAAAAAAATATATAATGTTTGGGGGTTCAAATAAATTTTCTAGCAAAAAAAAATATTTTTTCATGTAAACAAAAAGTGTCAGAAAGTCTTCAAGTGGTTAGAAAGAGTGGGTAATGTGTGACATAAGCTTCTAAATGTTGTGCATAAAATGGCAGTACAGTTCAACCCCCCCCCCCCCAAATGACCCCTTTTTTGGAAAGTAGACACCCCAAGCTATTTGCTGATAGGCATGTTGAGTCCATGGAATATTTTTTTATTTTGCCACAAGTCCAAAAAAAAAACATTTTTTTATTTTTTTACACAAAGTTGTCACTAAATGATATATTATTAAAAATGGCATGGTTATATGTGGAATTACACCCCAAAATACATTCTGCTGCTTCTCCTGAGTGTGGGGATACCACATGTGTGAGACTTTTTGGGAGCCTAGCCGCATACAGGACCCCAAAATCCAATCACTGCCTTCAGGCTTTCTAAAGGCGTAAAAAAATGTTTCTCCTCACTACCTATCGCAGTTACGGAGGCCTTGAAATGACCAGATAGCACAACCCCCCCCCCAATTCGGATCCCCGCACCAGTGTGAACCTGGCCTCAATGTCAGCGATGCTTGTCGCTTATTCCAAATTTTTGGTCTTTTTCCATTTATATCACAAAAAATAAAAATCTCAGAGGCAATCAAATACCATCAAAAGAAAGCTCTTTGTGAACTAAATGTAAAATCAATAAAAAACTATTGAAGAAAAAAAATAAAAGAATGCAGATTTTGTTTGGGTACAGCATTGCATGACTGAACAATTACCAGTTAAAGCAGCGCAGTGCCAAATTGTAAAAAGTGCTCCGGTCATTGGGCAACCAAATCCTCCGGGGCTGAAGTGGTTAATGTTGGACATGCTGGGTCTGGCGCTTCATTACCCCCTACTCCAAACTACAGGATATAATGGTCCTCCAGCCCACAATAGGAGCCACACCACGGATAGGTTCAGCCTGCTCCTCCTTTACGCCTACTTTCATATATAATATCACTGGCTCCTCACTAGATAGACATCACTAGATTTCTTCAAATTACCCGGGGGTACCCCTTTAAGGTAATGATATACAATCCCACAAGATTCCCTCCCACTGTAAAAAATTGTTTAAATGCCCGACCTGGAGAGTTATATGTCCTTACTAAATCTTTCTTAATTTTATTTTCTTTTGGTTCCTATTGCATTTTTGTGTTTACGATACATATACTTCAGTTGTCATCACATGTAACTAAGTAATGTGATCCTAACATGTAAACCTTCAGCTTCATGTTGCATTAATATTGTCTTGTTCTGATTTGAACCTCCTACAAAAAATATGTAAGCAACCAGGGGGTCTATTTAGTAAAATATGTGTTGTGTTAATGTCTCTGCTTTTGCACAACTGTTGCAAATAATCTCTGTAATGTGTCTAATATGTATGAAAAGTGATTTTGTATTTATTTCCAATGACCATCAGCTCAGTCCAGTGGCTATAAAGCAGTATTTTTCTATGTGCGTTATTTCAGGAAAATACAGCAATATGGCCACTAGATGGAGCCGAGGGCTAAAGGAAATGAATAGAAAATTACATTTCACATATTATTACACCTATGATGGGGAGTATTCGTGAAGACCATGCCAATGTGGAGACACTTGCACAGCAAATTTTTTTATAAATAGATCTCAATGTGTCTTAGTTAAAAATCATACAGTTGTCCTAGTATCCAGTGACTACTGTACACGTTATGAAGCTATAGAACATCCAGCACAATCCCCCTTCACCACCACTACCACTTTACAGTGCCCTGTACGATGGCAATGTATAGTATCTACATATGTACATATACATATACATTTTGTGTTTGTGAAAAGGCATGTGTGAGACTCCCAAAATATATGGAGGAAGGTACTCTGGTCCGATGAGACTAAAGTTTAAGTTTCTGGCCATAAAAGAAAACGCTATGTCTGGAGCAAACCCAACACATCACATCACCCAAAGAACACCAACCCCACAGTGAAATATGGTGGTGGCAGCATCATGCTGTGGGGATGTTTTTCAGCAGTCAGGACAGGGAAACTGGTCAGAGTTGAGAGAAAGAGGGATGGTGCTAAATACAGGGATATTCTTGAGCAAAACCTGTCCCATTCTGTGTGTGACTTGAGGCTAGGACAGAGGTTCACCTTCCAGCAGGACAATGACCCCAAACACACTGCTAAAGCAACACTTGAGTGGTTTAAGGGGAAACATGTAAATGTTTTGGAATGACCTAGTCAAAGCCCAGACCTCAATCCAATAGAAAATCTGTTGTCAGACTTAAAGATTGCTGTTCTCAAGCGCAAACCATCCAACTGGAAGGAGCTGGAGCAGTTTTGCAAGAAGGAATGGGCAAAAATCCCAGTGGTAAGATGTGGCAAGCTCATAGAGACTTATCCAAAGCGTCTTGGAGCTGTGATAGCCACAAAAGGTGGCTCTACAAAGTATTGACTTTAGGGGGGTGAATAGTTATGCACATTGACTTTTTCTGTCATTTCGTCCTACTTGTTGTTTACTTCACAATAAAGAAATAAAAAAATCTTCAAAGTTGTGGGCATGTTCTGTAAATTACATGATGCAAATCCTCAAACAATCCATGTCAATTCCAGGTTGTGAGGCAACAAAACATGAAAAATGCCAAGGGGGTGAATACTTTTGCAAGGCACTATGTATATGTATATATATATATATATATATATATATATATGTGTGTGTGTGTGTGTGTGTGTGTATTTTAACAACCCAAGGGTCAACAAGGGTTGAGAACTTTCCATCTTCATAGCATATGAGTGCAAGAACATTGAAAGTGCTGTTTACTCTGTGCTAATCAATTCAGTTTTATGACTGCAAAATCGCTTCATAAAATCAACCAGTTGTGGTTCAGGATCCATTCAGTAACTGGGATTAACGTTTAATGAATTCTGAGGCTTAATGTTTTATTTGCTAAATGAGTTTTGCTTCAAAAGAATATGTAAAGATATGCTACATATAGCCATCTTATTATTTAGTCAACAACTAAAACCATTCTGCCTTTTCTCCTAGGGATAGAAAACGTAATTTGGATCACTGGGAACAGCTGGCGTTTCACAAACCATTTAGAGCACTGGTATTACAGGAAACTTTTCAAAAGCAAATTCAAGTAACAGAGGAAAGCATCAAAGGTCTATAGGGACATGTCATATAAAAGGAAATCAGACTCAAAAGAAAATTTTAGTTAAATGTCTTAAGTAAGAACAATCAAAACAAGGACATATGTAATCATATGCTTGATATGCTAGTGATTTTCTGTTGGTGTTTTCAGAAGTAACTTGTATTTGATCTGCATAGAGAAATATATTCCACTGTGCTTTTTTACTAAAACAATTTTTTTTGTATAGGTAGTCATCTAGGGTTTTAATATTTGATGCCAGAAATATGGGTACAATTAAAACTGAACTCCAGCTTTCATTTAACAAATTGGTCCAAATTAATTACTTCCTTCACTAGCAAATGCACCCACTGTGAATGTTGTATAAACTGTGGCATCAGTTACATTCTGTACAGTATATAGTGTTTTGTTCCGGCAGCAGTAAGAGGACTTACTGTCCAGTGCCTGGAACAAAATTGAATCGAGCTGAGAGCTGCGCAGCCATTCACAGGAAGCCTTATATTTTTATGAATGAAGACAAGGCTTCCTCTGATCAGCTGAGATGGAGAAATGGGCAGATGATGTCACAATCTCTACCTCAGCCATTCAGAGAAAGCCTTGTATTCATTCATAAAATGAATGTATGAATGAGCAATGCTCAGCCCAACTTAATTTTGCTCCAGGCATGCACAGTAAATCCCCACACTACTGCCGGAACATGATGTTGTATACTGTATGTACCTGATGCAGTGTGCATGTGTTACTAAAGAAAATAGTTTGTTTGGACAAGTTTGATTCAAATGTCCTATTTAAAGTTAAATGAAACATGAAGTTAGGCTTTAAACACCAGCTGGGCAATCCAGAAGAACCAACAAAAAAAAACAAGATTTAATACAGCTTGATAAATCTTGATAAACTTTGACAAGTTTCCTTCATGGGCTATATATCTGGAAATTTGGTAAACTATGGCACACTACTACTACTCTAAGGGGCATATTTATAAATTCACTGCAGGTGAATCTGCAAGGTGTATGTCTTTTAGATGACAGTGATTTATTTTACCAATGGTGAATGTTTGGTGAAATTCACATTAACTACTTTCTACATATGCCCCTAAGGAGTGAGTAGTGAACTGACATTTTCACTAGGCACAGACAATTGTGATGTGATGATGTTGGTGTATTAAAGGCAAATTTGCCAAGCACTATACACTCAAGTAATGCATGACTCTTAAAATGAACTCTAGAATCATTAGCCAGTAATATGGTTCACTTCAGGTACGTGTATGTTCTACTTTATATATGACGTTACCATAAAATATGTTGGTGTCAAGGGTGAACATCAACTGCAACTGGACATTTCTCAAACTTTTCTATTTCAGTTGAAATGGCAACTGCATTAACTGTAGACAGTCACATTTATTCTGAATGCACACCAAACAATGGACAAATTCTGTCCTTTTTTCGTTTTAGAACTGTGCCATTATGCACAAATACAGACAGTTTAACTGGCTTCTAGGGTATGTACAATTATGCCACTAGGTACATTAGACTGTATGCAGGCTGTGGAATACTGTAATAACATATAACTTACAGCATAAAAGTGCTTATTCCCTATAACGAGTAAGGCTACATTCAGACAGCTGAATAGTAGTGGACAAATTCTTGCTGGTGGTTGTAAGCTCTGATTGTTCATACTGGGCTTGATTTACTAAAAACAAGTAGGCTGTTCACTTTGCAATTAGAGTTGAGCGAATGGTTTGGCCTGAACTTATTTGGCTGTTTGCCCCATTTGGGTAACACCTGGATTTGCAGGGTGTCCGGCGTGTGTTTACCCCGCTGAATGCCCTGCAATGCACTGTGCGCTGTACAGTGCATTTTGCACCCTGATTGGGCAAAGCTTTTCCCAATCAGGGTGCGGTATAAGCTTTTTTAAGGCAAGGTGGTGGGAAGCCGGCAGCGCTTAACAACCGATTAGTGATCAGCTGTCAATTCTCTGATCACGTTACATAGATGCACGTTATGGCACAATGAATAGCACATAACAGTAAGGGTATAGGCACAACAACACATTTTTTTTTTTTGCTATGTAAATCCATCGTCAATCACGCCACCTGCCACACCTGAAAAAATAAAAAGGCTCCCGCTGACATGAAGTCTGGCTGTCTACTGCAGGCTTTGCTGTTTTACATTTCTTATATAGGTAAGGGGCAGAGCCATCTGGCTACGTCACTCCCCCCTTCTGATGACATGGCCGGTGCATGCTGGGTCAGTGATGTCAGAAGAAGCAGTGCCACCAGGTGAAGTAGCCAGGTGGCCCCACCCTTACCTATATAAGTAATGTTAAACGACAGAGCCTGCAATAGGCAGCCAGCCTTCATGTTGCTGGGAGCATTTTTATTGTGGGTGTCGGCAATTGCATTGAGTCATTTTAAATGTGATTTGACTATGTGCTATATATGCTACAGCATGTTCTATATATGCCACTGTGCCAATTTTTCATTTTTATTGTTGCACTTTAAGCATCATTAAAATCACTGCTCCTGAAAAAGCGATCATTTTTATAAAAACAAATTGCATTGATGCTTCCTGATGACACGTTGAGCATGCAAAACATGTTGAGGCAAAGTGACGCACTGTCAGTTCCTGCCTTTGGTTAATACAGCTGATTATTGGAACGCATGCCAGCTTCAGTGCACAGAGCGGCGTTACAGATCTGGTTTGCTAGTTAGACTTAGTGCCGGTCAGAGGACACTGTTACATGTGAGCGGGCATTTGTTTTTATACTGAACACGTTTAAAAACTGAATAAATATGTTGTGCAATGATAGCATTTTTCTCATTATATGATTGAGAAAAAGAGGAGTGCAATATAGCACACAGGAACCTTGGAGGATTGGAGAATCCCTGGTTGGAGTGGATGATAATGCTTATTAATAAAGGGCATCTGGTGAGTGAAAAGTTTGGTCGGTGGAGGATTTCACATTATATCCATGGTAAATAGCATGCACAGCACTGGATTGGGACATTAAATCACAGAAGAGTGATTATGCACCAGCAATGATTTTTGCTTGAATAGACATTGTTTATAAATGCGTATTTATCATATGGACACATTATACATTGATGTTTATATTTTTATTTAGTGTGGCTATCTGTATTTACATTTTTGAGTTGGTATTTCACAAATAAGTGAAAACACTTTACCTGCAACTTATATCACTTATTAATTAATTACAACAGTTTTTGTATTTTATATTTTATTTTTTGCGCCAGTCACACATCTTTTCATACATTTACACAGTAATCATAAATCATGTGCAGAAAAAAGTAAGACCCCTTTCACACTGGGGCGGCAGGTTCATTAGCAGTAAAGTGCCACTAGTTTTAGCGGCGCTTTACCGCTGTTTAAGAGGTGCTTTTTGGCTGCTAACGGGTCTCTTTTAACCCCCGCTAGCGGCCGAAGAAGTGCTGTGTTACTGCGCTTCAGAAGCGCTTTTCATTCCAATGGGCAGTGGCGGTGTAGGAGTGCTGTATACATCATTCCTACACTGCCTCAAAGATGCTGCTTGCAGGACTTTTTTTCCCATCCCGCAAGCACACTGCCTGAGAGGCAGATCATCCAATTAGATTATAAGCGTACAGAAAAAAACACTACCACAGTTCATGTGCCACATGTAAAGGTAAGTCTTCCACAGTACCAGAAATCTTTCACCATTGACTGCCACGAAAGAGTGTAACCCATGTGCCCAATCAGGTGTCTTCCCACCTGCTGTGATGGACCCCTTAAAATAATCAAGGTGGTCAAATACGCTTTAATCATATGGCAGCAGGTCAGCAGGTCACATCTCCATATTCCGCAGTTCTTGCATAAAAAACACAAAGAGATATATGCAAAGTAGATCCAATAGTGTACTATTGCCAGTGACTTTTTTAATAAAAGAATAAAAAGGTGTAACACTCTTTAATTCCTATTTTCAGGCTCCTTATGGTTCTCCTGCAAGGAGGAAACTTAGTGTGATTTGGTGGCCCCCTATGACTCAAGCTTAATGTTCAATAACTAAAAAGAAAGGCACTGATTCACACTTGTGCAGGTTGCAGTTTGCATTTTGTGTTTTTTCAATACACATCTTTAAACCATTGAAGTCTATGGAACCAAAAACCAGAACAAAAACCCTGACCCTTTCCATAAAATGCACAAATGTGAACTACATCCATAGGAAACCATGTTAAATAGACTGTAGTGTGTTTATGCAAAACTGAAAATGCACTAAAAAAGGCATAGGTGTAAACCAGGCCTTACAATGTCATTGGTTAAGGAAATCAAAATTATAGTGATGAAGTAAATATTGATTTGTGATTTACAATTTTGCAGCACATGAAGAAGTGGGGTTTTGGCACCCCAAAACACATTGTGATATACTGTGGAACTCCCCTGACCAAAGTCTTCATGAACATTTACAATATCAAGTTTATATCATCAAAGAAGTCAAGTGATAAGTGAACCTTATGCCACGTACACATGATCAGACTATAGGGCGGACTTGGTCCGGCAGACCAGAGTCCGCCGGACAATCCGCCCGTGTGTGGGTGTGGATTCCGGCGGACTTTTTCTTCCCAAAAGTCCGGCGGACTTAGAAAGAAGTCTTGACTCAAAATTTTCCGGTTGTCTGTGTGCTAGTCCGCCGGAATTTTGAAATGAACGTAAAGTCCGTTCATTTTAAACGTGACTCCAGGTAGACGGGACTAGCGAAGGAAGTCAATGTCGCCACCTCCATCGGTGAGATTGACACCTTGCTAGCCCTGTCACCTGGTATGGAATTAAAGGGGAATCCCTATGCTGAAAAAACGGCGTGGGGGTCCTCCCAAAGTCCATACCAGTCCCTTATCTGAGCAAGCAGCCCGGCCAGTCAGGAAAGGGGGTGGGGACGAGCGAGCGCCCCCCCCTCCTGATCGATACCAGTCTGCATGCCCTCAACATGGGGGGTGCTTTGGGGAAGGGGGGACCTGCGGCCCCCCACCCCAAAGCACCTTGTCCTCATGTTGATTAGGACAAGGGCCTCTTCCCGACAACCCTGGCCATTGGTTGTAGGGGTCTGCCGGTGGGGGGTTTATCGGAATCTGGGAGCCCCCTTTAATAAGGGGACCCCCAGATCCTGGCCCCCCACCCTATGTGAATGAGTATGGGGTACATGGTACCCCTACCCATTCACCTGAGGAAAAAAGTGTTTAAAAAAAAACACACAACACAGGTTTTTAAAGTACTTTATTAGACAGCTCTGGTGGTCTTCTTCCGACTTCGGGGGTCTTGTCCCGCTCTTCGTTTCTTCTGCCGGGCCTCCGCTATCTTCTTGCAGCTCTTTTACTAGCGTTGGCCCAGTCTTCTGGTTCGTCGCTGTTGTCGTCGTCGCCGCCGCCTTGTTCTTCTTCTTCCCTCTTCTTCTCTTCTTCCGATGTTGCCACGACGCTCTCTCCGCCTGTAATGGCCGGGACGTGTTGCGTGGCGACTTATATAGTGACAAGGGACAGAGGTCCTCGGCTGATGTCACATGGTGACCCCGCCCCTTATGATGTCACAGTCCCATGTGGGCAAGTCCCCCCTTTCCGAAAGTCCAGCGGACCTCCACTGAACAGTCTGGCAGATTGTCCACGGGACACATTTTAACAATCATGTGTAAATAGCATATGAGTGGGCATCTATAAAGTCATATTTTTTGGTAAAGTTTGTTTGTGCATTGTAGTAGACATGTGCGATTAGTTTCGTACGAATTCGTAATTCGTACAAATTTTTCGAAATTCGTACGAATTTACGAATCCGTAGTACGAATTTTTTCTAATACGAATTCCGTACGGAATACGAAATTCCGTTTACGAATTTTGTCGCCGAAATTATTCGAATCCGACTACCAAATATCGAATTTCAACTAATATGAAAGAAATTATTATAGCGGATATAACGAATGATTCGAATGAATTCGAATGGATTCGAATGATTTGAATGACAAAGTGTCATTTTTGAAGGAAAAATTCTGTTTACGAATTTCAGCTCCAAATTATTCAAATCCAACTACCAATATCGAATTTCAAGTACTTCGAAAGAAATTATTATAGCGGATATAACGAATGAATTCGAATGAATTTGAATGAAAATTCTGAACCGTACCAGGCCACATGCCCTCAACATTGGGAGGGTGCTTTCGGGGTCTCAGACAAGGGACAGGACAAGGGCCTCATCCCCACAACCCTGGCCGGTGGTTGTGGGGGTCTGCGGGCGGGAGAGGAGAAGATGAAGAAACAGAAGGATGAATAAAGGAAGACCAGAAGAAAAAAGAAAGAAGATTTTAATGAAGGAATTGTCAAAGACCGTCTCCTGTCATTTTTACAATTTTTGACATTTTTTTGGTGAAATGGTAGGGGTACTTTTGTACCCCCTTACCATTTCACACAGGGGGGGGGGCGGGATCTGGGGGTCCCCTTGTTAAAGGGGGCTTCCAGATTCCGATAAGCCCCCCGCCCGCAGACCCCCACAACCAATGGCCAGGGTTGTGGGGATGAGGCCCTTGTCCTCATCAACATGGGGGCAAGGTGCTTTGGGGGTCTCAGACCCCCAAAGCACCCTCCCAATGTTGAGGGCATGTGGCCTGGTACGGTTCAGGTGGGAGGGGGGGAGCTCTCGTCCCCCCCTCTTTTCCTGCGGCTTGCCAGGTTGAAAGCTCGGATAAGGGTCTGGTATGGATTTTGAGGGGGACCCCACGCCATTTTTTTGGGCTGGGGTTCCCCTTAAAATCCATCCCAGACCTGAAGGGCCTGGTATGGATATTTAGGGGGACCCCTAAGTAATTTTTTTTTTATTTGAAGAAGATTTTAATAAAGGAATTGTCAAAGACCGTCTCCTGTCATTTTTACAATTTTTGAAACTTTTTTGGTGAAATGGTAGGGGTACTTTTGTACCCCCTTAACATTTCACACAGGGGGGGCGGGATCTGGGGGTCCCCTTGTTAAAGGGGGCTTCCAGATTCTGATAATCCCCCCGCCCGCAGACCCCCACAACCACCTGCCAGGGTTGTGGGGTTGAGGCCCTTGTCCTCATCAACATGTGGACAAGGTACTTTGGGGGTCTCAGACCCCAAAAGCATCCTCCCAATGTTGAGGGCATGTGGCCTGGTATGGTTCAGGTGGGAGGGGGGGCCGCTCTCGTCCCCCCCTTTTTTCCTGCGGCCTGCCAGGTTGCGTGCTCGGATAAAGGGTCTGGTATGGATTTCGAGGGGGCCCCACGCCATATTTTTTTTGGCAGGGGTTCCCCTTAAAATCCATCCCAGACCTGAAGGGTCTGGGATGGATATTTAAGGGGGACCCCAAGCCAATTTTTTTTTTGCGGCTGGGGTTTCCCTTAATATCCATACCAGACCTGAAGGGCCTGGTTATTGAATTTGGGGGGACCCCTACGCTTTTTTTTTTTATCAATGAATGACTGTTCTCTGTGTTACAGAGCCGACATTTCATTAGCCACGAGTGATTTTAAATAGCTTTTTTTCCTGCAAAAATGACACTTTGTGCAGGAACAGTTCTCTATATTAGATATACTGAATCTCAAATTCATTCAAATCATTCGAAGCATTCGTTATATCCGCTATAATATATTCTTTCGTATTAGTTGAAATTCGATATTTGTAGTTGGATTTATTAACGATTCGTAACAATTCGTAACGATTCGTAACTTGAAATTGAAATTCGATATTTGTAGTTGGATTCGAATTGTTCTCTGTGTTACGAGAACCGTCAATTCATTAGCCGCGTTAACGATTCGTAACGATTCGTAACTTTACTAACGATTCGTAAAGATTCAAAAAAAAAATTACGATTCGTACGAAATTCGTATTTCGTACGAATTCGAACGGAATTTCGTACACAAATTACGATTTTTTTTATATACGAAACGGGACGAAACAAAACAAATTTTTTGACAGTTCCCATGTCTACATTGTAGTCCGCACAAATAGGCTAGCGCTGCCGCTGTTCTATACGGTAACTACTCATTTGTGCATCCAGATTTGGATTTTCTGTGGAGTTTTGAGTGCACACGAACTGGACACAGAAAATCAGCCAGTTTGTATATGTCCATAGCACAGAGTGCTGCTGAATCCAGATGTGGTATTTGGCTGCTTTCGGCTGCCTGAATGTAGCCCTAAGGATCATGTTGACAGATGTTCATGTCAAACACATGCTTTGCCTGGAGTTTGATCACACCTCAATATGACATTCTACATCCAAAGAAAAGCACCACAATTCAAAGCAAGTCAAACACAACCTCACAACCTCTAAATTGGCATGTGCACTGCTCCATTGACGTCAAAGACAATTTTCTGGCTTGCATTTGATGTGTATCTGAAATACATGTCAAATACAGGGAAACAATGGTCTTAAAATGAGTAATAAGTAATAGGAAATTCTGTTGTTAAGTAGTAGACAGCAGTGTAATAGCCCCTAGTAACCTAGAAGAGATCGGTTTGTACTGATTTAAGTACAGAAAATTAGGTAGATTGGAAGCTACTTAGCAGTGCACGTCATAATTGCTCTTTGAACAGCTTATTTGAATACGATAAAATCAAGAACATAATCACAGGTTTTTGCAAATCTAAAATTGTGAAAAAATAAATAAAAATATTCCTTTTTAAGGTTGGGCTTTTTCAGGTGTAATCATTAGTCACATCAAATGTGATTTTCTATAAATGGAAGGAAGATAACATTTACACAATATTTAGATATATTTACATTTTTAGAAACATTTTCTAAGCATTTCTTATTTTTTTAAGCAAATGGAAAGTTGTCAACTGTTGTGGCTTTATTGTAATGGTTATACAGGCTGTGTTTGTTCATCCTTCCGGAGGCACATTATCTTTTCATTAAATCCATAACTATGAATGCAACATTTCATGATGCTGTGTGCAGTTGTTTGAGGTCCTGTCTGGTTGAGCACAATTTTCAGGCAAGAACAAGCATAGAAAGGTATTTAAACTCCTATATGCCTTATGTTGGAATGCACTCTCATTGTGTATGTCCATTAGGCAGCCATGCAGATCATTTCAATATTAGCAAAAATATAAAGCATTTTCAGTACAGAGTATATTTTAGAGCATGTAAAGGTCACTGACTAAACTGAAAATAGCATGTGTCCTCTGACTCATCTCTAATTGCCTGGAAGGATACAATGAAAAAAAAAAAACAAAAAAAAAATTATTTTCTTGCTGTCTTTAGGTGTATGTACAAGTGTAAAGCGAATGTTAATGACGTGGATGTTAGCAGCCTAAATTACATATTGTTGAAGGAGACATTGATAAGAAAGCATCCTTACTTAAGAAATAAAAAAGAGTAGAAAAGAGCTTAATGCTTGTCATAAAAAGTATACTACACTATAATGGAAACTTTCATTTCTGATAGTAAACCTGCTGGCAGGGAACTGCTGTTTGCCTCAAGTGGTCTAACACAAAACATCAGACTATTCCATTCATCCATTAACTATGATCAGTATAGTGCTCTAAATGTCCTTTGATGCTGGTCGTGGAGTGGTTACAGACATATTAACATAACAACAGTATTCATGGCCTGGAATTAAACTGCATCACTTACCCTGTGCAACAATTCCAATCAGCTCCAATGCCACCACCCCCTGAGCTAGTAACCTTCATCGGATCAATCAATTGGTGCAGTTAACGCCCAGCTCCAGCTAAAACATGTTATTCAATTTTAAGACATATGATATAGAATGGGGAAAGAGAGCGATATCACAGCTCCAGGTAGGTCAGGCAACAGTAGAAAACCTTCTCATCCAGCTTGGAAGCCCAGGTTTCATCACTGCATATAGCAATCAAAAACAGAAAGAAGATCTGGACAGCCGCACTCAAAAAACGTTTTTTTGCCCTTTATTAAAAAATTCTTGAGAACAAAAATACAAGCCACAGCAAGAACAGACAGGATTTGACGCGTTTCACACTTCGATGTAGTGTTTAGTCATAGCTTATGACTAAGCACTACATCGAAGTGTGAAACGCGTTAGCTCCTGTCTGTTCCTGCTGTGGCTTGTATTTTTGTTCACAAGAATTGTTGAATAAAAGGCAAAAAAACTTTTTTAGAGTGCGGCTGTCCAGATCTTCTTCCTGTTATAGAATGGGGAGAGGTTAGAGCTTCTTTCAGGTTTTAACCACTTCAGCCCGAGCCTATTTTTCAAACCTGTTGTTTACAAGTTAAAATATTTTTTTCGCTAGAAAATTTCTTAAAACCCCTAAACATTATATATTTTTTTCTCTAACATGTTGGCGAATAAAATTGTGGTTGTTGCAATACTTTTTGTCACACCGTATTTGCGCAGCGGTCTTACAAGCGCACTTTTTGGGGAAAAATACACTTTTTTTAATTAAAAAATAAAACAAAAGTAAAGTTAGCCCAATTTTTTTTATATTGTGAAAGATGATGTTATGCTGAGTAAACTGATACCCAACATGTCACGCTTCAAAGTTGCGCCCATTCGTGGAATGGCGATAAACTTTTACCCTTAAAAATCTCCATATGAGACGTTCACTTCTGCGTGCGAGCTCGTCGGGACGGGGCGCGTTTAAACATTTTTTTTTTTCAATTTATTTTACCTTTTATTTTTTACATTTTTACACTGTTCTTTAAAAAAAATGGGTCACTTTTATTCCTATTACAGGGAATGTAAACATGTAAAAAAACATGTAAACATGTAAAAATGTAATAGAGAAAAAGAATGACAGAACCTCTTAAATATGAGATTTGGGGCCAAAAAGACCTCAGATCTCATATTTACGCTAAAATTCAATAAAAAAAATGTTGTTTAAAAAAAAAAAAAGTTTTTTTAAGAGCTATGGGCGGAAGTGACGTTTTTACGTCACTTCCGCCCTTCAATGGTATGGAGCCGGGTGGGGGACATCTTCCCCTCACTCAGCTCCATACCACTCATGGGAATTGACATGATCACCTCTGCTTCTGCAGGCGGCTCTGGTAAGTGGCGGAGGGCACCGGAGCGAGACGGGAGGGGGGCCTCCTCCCACCACTGATAAAAGTGATCTTGTAGCAAATCTGCTACAGAGACCACTTTTATCTGAAAGCGGACCGCCCGCCTAAGAAGAGGATACTGGGGTTATGGTAGCTAGCTGCTGCCATAACAACTATATCCCTTTTCAAACAGCCAACATATACTGATGGCAGGCGGTCCGTAAGTGGTTAATTGCTAACCTTGCCCCTATTTGGAAAATGTACCAATACTTAAATTTAGGACAGGAAGTAATGCTAAAATTTCTCCAATACGTACACAGGCAAAAAATAAATTTAACCTCCCTAGCGGTATTCCCGAGTGTGGCTCAGGGTTAATTTTCATTACCAATAGCTTTAACTCTGAGCCACACTCGGAATTGCATCGCAGTATTCAGGTACAGTTACTTACCTTGTCCCTATGATCCCGCAATGTCCCCCCACTGTATCCTCCGCCGGATTCTCCGCCCGATGCATCAATGTTCTGGGCTCTGTTTCCTGTGAGCATCACGATGCATGGGGGCGGAGCCCGGGGGCAAATTAACCACTTACCCACTGGGCAGTTAAACCCCCTTCCTAACCAGACCAATTTTCAGCTTTCGGTGCTCTCACACTTTGAATGACAATTACTCAGTCATGCAACACTGTACCCAAATTAATTTTGTGTCCTTTTTTTCACACAAATGCAGCTTTCTTTTGGTGGTATTTAATCACCTCTGGGTTTTTTATTTTTTGAGCTATAAATCAAAAAATACTGAAAATTCGGTAAAAAAAAAAAAAAATTATTTGTTTCTATTAAAAATTGGCAGATTGGAAGTATTGGCAGAGTATTGGCAGAGTATTGGCGAGTATTGGCGAGTATTGGCAGAGTATTGGCGAGTATTGGCAGAGTATTGGCAGAGTATTACAGTGTTGCACAGTATTGGTAGAGTATTGCACAGTGGTGGCAGAGAATTGCACAGTGGTTGCAGAGCATTGCAGTGGTGGCAGAGCATTGCACAGTGGTGGCAGAGCATTGCACAGTGGTTGCAGAGCATTGCACAGTGGTTGCAGAGTATTGCACAGTGGTTGCAGAGCATTGCACAGTGGTTGCAGAGTATTGCACAGTGGTTGCAGAGCATTGCACAGTGTTGGCAGAGCATTGCACAGTGGTTGCAGAGTATTGCACAGTGGTTGCAGAGTATTGCACAGTGGTTGCAGAGCATTGCACAGTGTTGGCAGTGTATTGCACAGTGGTGGCAGTGTATCTGTCACTGACTAGCGCTGTGGGCACTACACATCCAGCCCACAGCGCTGGTCCCATCTCTCCCCCTCTCCGCTTCTCCCCTCTCTATACCGATCGGTACCGAGAGGGGATGGAGGAACCGGCGTCATGACGTGACGCCCGTTTGTATCATTTGACGGAGCGATCACGTGGTAAACGGCCGCTATCAGCGGCTGTTTACCGTGATCCGTGATGCGCCGGGTCCTCGGGACCCGGCGGTCACGGATGTTCCCCAGGGGGCGCGCGGGAGCAAGTTTCTGGGAGGACATCCAGTGCTTTGTCCAGTGCCCTGCCTGCACTTTTATATTATATATACCGTTCTTTCTGCCTGGAAACTTGAGAACATCCATGACATCCAAAAAGCTACACCAAGAGAGGTTTTAAACCAGCTAGAAAACAGCCATAGTGAATTAAAATCACTTGCAGAATTGAGCGATAGTGATTCGTGGGGAAATTCTTCATCAGCCTCTGAAATTGACGACAGCGACAATTCTGCGACTTAGCTCAGTGATGTGCGAACTTGGTGATCTATTGACTATGGTACGGATCACGCAGCACTGAGCTCAGTCACAGAATTGTCGCTGTTGTCACTTTTAGTGTCTGATGACGACTTTTCCCACGAATCACTATCGCTCAATTCTGAAGTGATTCTAATTCACTATCGCTGTTTTCTAGCTGGTCTAAAATCGCTTTTGACCTAGAGGGATACTTTCCATTGTCATGATTGTGCGCGTCAAACTTTGTGCAGTCCCATGTTTAATACCGCCAGGGAGGTTAATAGAGTAGGAGAAATTTAGAACTTTCTGTTTTATGTGACTACCACATCCCTTATTTTTTATATCACACTCACAAAAATCTGACAGAAATGTTAATCTAAAGGTAGAGCTGGAGTTAGTCTGGAGTCATGCTTTACTTTCAAATGTGCTTCTGATGCAGGTAATGAGGATAGGGCTGAATTCATTGGTCTGTGGAAAGCACTTTGAAGATTCACACAGCATGCGTAAAGAAGACAAAATTTGGAAAGTCTTAAATTAGCAAGTAATGGGAGTACAAAAATAAAGTCCAGTCATGTAGAAAGTTACAGCATACTGAGGATAGATTGGTGTGTGTCAACATATTCATAACCTAAAGTGCTTTACAGGTTGCTCAGTTTAAGCTGTGTGTGTAATTTCTATATGGCCTTTCTGTAATAATCTAACTTTGTCTCACTCCTTCTACATCCTGAGGTTAGAAACAATAAATTATCCATACAGAGACTTGTGAAGTAGGAGGAGCTTGGCCAAAGTCAAATGTGACAGAATTAAATTGTTGAATATACAGTATCTCTGGACTTCCATTTAGGTTTTTTGACCTACAGATTTCATTAGATCTAAACACTATTATAAGATGAGCTAGGTATATTATTAAAAAATTAGCTATTTTGGTAAATTGCATTGTAGTCAATGAGTTAAATATTGGGGATTTTTTTATAGTTTTCAGCCCTGGTTCACACTGGAGCGTTTTGAAATGCGATTTTACATGTCAAATTGCTTGTCAAATATATGGCAATTGCCGTCAATGGCACTGTCCTAATCGGTGAAATGCCTCATTAGATTTTGTATTACTTTTTGCGATTTTGGGTTGTGATTTATATTGACATCTGTTCAGAAATGTCTGAAAATGCGGCCAAAATCGGGACTGACATACGGGAATGAAATTCATTCCCGCAGCTCATCGTGAATCTGGGCTCAGGGTGCAATTGGCTTTAAACTACAATAGATTAAAAGAGGATCTTCTGTAACTTGTTTTCATTTTTTTTTAAATGAATAAAAAAATTTAAAAAAATGTACGGTATCTCTGGATTTCCATAATTTTTATCTAAACACTAATATAAGATAAGATAGGTATATTATTTATATACAGTATATTTATAATTTGATATTTTGGTGAATTGCATTGGAGTCAATGAGCTAAATATTGGGGATTTTTTTTAAATAGTTTTCAGGGTGCAATTGGCTTTACAGTTATTATAAATCTTTGTTTTTTGTTTTTTTTAAATAACAAACATGTTATACTTACCTCCTTTGTGCAAAGGTTTTGCACAGAGTGGCCCCGATCCTCCTTTTCTGGGATCCTCCGTGGCGCTCCACTTCTTCTCAACTGTCCCCACGGAGAGCCACTTTCCATGAGGTCACTCGTGCGAGCGGACTCCCGAGTCCTGCTGCTGCGTCCATTTACACAGACAGCAGGAACCTGCCCTACCCCCCCAGCTCCCATGTCACTGGATTTGATTAATAGCAGCAGGAGTCAATCTATCCAATGAGGACCCAAGACAGCGGCTGGAGCTGCTGTGCTCGTTCCCATTGCTGGAACGATTGGGTTCAAGTAAGAAAATGCATTAAGGTGAAAGACCTCAAGAGTTTACAACCCCTTTAAACTAAAGTAGATTAGGAGAGGACCATCTGTTACTTTTTTGTTTATTTTTTAAAAACTTGTACTTTTATTTTTTTGTACTTCAGAACCGGTTTTTGCAAAAGTATTTCTTTAATACTTAACCACTTAAGCCCCGGACCAATTTGCAGCCAAAGGACCAGGCCCCTTTTTGAGATTCGGCACTGCATCGCTTTAACTGACAATTGCACGGTCGTGCGATGTGGCTCCCAAACAAAATTGGCATCCTTTTTTTTTGTCCTGATGACAGGGAACAGCCGATCAGTGACAGGCAGTCTAGGAAGCACGGGGAGAGGTTTATTTACACAGACCTCTCCCCGTTCCTCAGCTCTGTGACCCGATCGCGGGACACCAGTGGCGATCAGGTTAGCTGGTCCTGCGGCCGCGGTCACAGAGCTCAGGACCAGGTCACGAGCGCGCCGCCGGAGGCACGCGCGCGACCCACGGCTGGGCTCTTAAAGGGCCACGTACAGGTACGTGATTGTGCCCAGTAATGCCATTCTGCCGACGTATATTGGCGTGAGGCAGTCCTTAAGTGGTTAATAGATGTACACCTGCCAATGTTTACATGGTGAGGAATGGCTTTGGTAAAAAAAAAAAATCATCACTAGTGTGGAGCTGAGGGTTAAAGGCTTTGTTCATCAACAAAGACTAGTGTTTGCCAAGTGATCATTAACATGGAAATCCCTTGGTTGTCTTGATAAAAAAAATCCATTAATCGCCAACTCAAGCACTCACTTTTTTTTTTTTTTTTTTTTTTTAACTTTATATCTTTATTGAGTTTTTTTGTTAAATACATACAAAACATACATTTCTCTCCTACATTCGTTCTTTGGAGAGCTATATATCTAAAATAGGCATAGCAAGAAAAAAAAAAAATGGAGACCAGAAAAGAAGAAAGGAGACAAAGAATAAGGAACCAACCAAGTGGTCCCCTATTTCTAGGGGGTCTCCTCCTTCTAACTTGCACCTTTAGTCTCCGTTTCTTCCTTTCTGAACCAACAATGATCTCTCCCGTCATTCTCCCTCCTCAGTCTTCCATTCATCCTATACTTGCATTCTCTCCCTGTTCTACTTCCTAGTATCTTATCCATGCACCTTCTTCTTCTCTATCTGATCTCCCCTTTCTCTTTCCTAGACCTCTGTTTGTTTTATGAGCTCATACATTCACTTTCTTTTTTCTCGCACCATTTTTTCCATATCTCGTCAAATTTCTTACTACAGCCCTGTCTAATATAAAATGTTCTTTCTTTTAGGATCACCATGCTCATGCTCTGTTCCCATTCCCCACTGGATGGAGGGGTGGAGGACTGCCATCTCTTGGCTATAAGTTTCCTGGCTTGGAAAAGACATCTCATAATCGCCAAGCCAGTACCCTTTGGTTTTCCCTTCCCCTCTAGCCACCCCAGTACACACGTCATAGGCTCTACTTCTATGGGTACCTCGAAGACATGGGTAATTATTTCCACCACCTCCATCCAGTATCGGAATAGTTTAGGGCATCTCCAGAACATGTGGATCATGTCCCCTTCCAGCCTTCCGCACCTTGGGCAGGTGGCATCCTGTCTCCGTCCAAAGAGAAATAGCTTTCGCGGCGTATAATACACCCTATGTAGTAAAAATAAATGAGACATCCTCTGGGGCGGGGATAGGGAAACGCACTGGGCAAGCTCCAGGACCCTTTCCCACTGGGCAGGGGTTATATCTCCCACGTCTCTTTCCCATTTCCTCCTGGCGGGTAGTTCCCGTTGTTTCTCCTTTCTTTTCCTATTTAAACTTAGGTAGGTTTTGGATATTAGGCCTTTCGTCGAACTTGATTCAATTATGTCCTGTAGTACAGGTATATCGCACCATTCTATTTCTGTTTCTCCGAATTGTGATGTCATTGCGTGTCTCACTTGAAGATATCTAAAAAAGGAGTTTCTCGGAATTGTAAATTGTTCTCTCAGCTCCTGGAAGGACTTAAATTTTCCGTTTTGATAGAGTTGGTAAAGCCATTTTATACCGCGCCTTTCCCATTCCTTGATTGGCCCTATTTTCTGTAGTTCCCCTAGTCTACCATTGTTCCATAAAGGTGAGTACTTTGTAAACCCTCTATATCCCAGGGTTTCCTTGGCCGTCTCCCAAATTTTACCCATTAGTTCGAGAGTAGGGGCCCCACGCAGTACCTGTCCTGCCTCTAGGGCCTCTACTACTGGCATCTGAAAAAAGTTCCCCAGTAGAGTTTCCCTTTGGTCACTTCTTCCCATATACTGGAGCTGGGCCGCTACAAAGTAATCGAATGAATGGGGGAGTGCGACTCCACCTTCCCCGTTCGGGAGTTGTAGTATTTTTAAGCTGATACGGGCTGCTCCTCCCTTCCAAATCAATTCCCTGAATATGGTATCTATTCTATGGAACCATTTTTTGTAAATCCATACTGGGGAGTTGTGCAAAATATATAAAAGTTGGGGCAGAAAAATCATTTTAATTAAATTGCAGCGGCCCGCTGCAGATAGCGGAAGTTTCTTCCAGACTTTTATTTTCTCTTTAAATTTGGTCAAGAGTGGAAATAAGTTATTTGCTAGATATTTTTTGGGATCCTTTGTGATGTGTACACCGAGGTATTTCATTTGACTGACTATTTGGAGTCTTGCAGCTTCCTGGGGTAGGACAATTTCCGTCTCGTCTATGGGCAAAAGGCTAGATTTCCCCCAATTGATCTTCAAACCCGAGAAGCTCCCAAAGCCTCCCAATTTTGACATTGTTTCTTTTAATGATCCTTGGGCATCTCCAAGTAGTAGTAGGAGATCGTCCGCGAAGAGGATCACCTTTTCCTCCTCATTCCCTCTTCTGAAGCCTTTTATCGCTGGGCAAGATCTTATAGAAATGGCCAAGGGTTCGATTGCGAGGGCGAAGAGGAGGGGTGACAATGGGCACCCCTGCCTCGTCCCCCTCAGCAATCGGAACCTGGTAGAGTGGTCGTTGTTTATTCTAACCCTCGCCTCAGGTGATTTATACAGCAGTTTAACCCAATTTATAAATGCTGGTCCTATCTGGAACTCCCTCAGGACTCTCCACAAATATCCCCACTCCAAGGTGTCAAAAGCCTTGGCCGCATCCAACGAGAGAATAGCTCTCTGTCCCTCTTCATCGGAGGGTATTTGGAGATTCAGGTGGGCCCGTCGGATATTTATACTGGTGGATCTCCCCGGAATAAACCCTGACTGATCGGGGTGTACTAGTCCCTCTATCACCCTATTAAGTCTATTCGCCAGAACCTTTGCCAAAATTTTGGCGTCTATATTAAGCAGGGAAATGGGTCTGTATGAAGAGGGCCTGAGTGGGTCCTTGTTCTCTTTAGGTATCACTATAATGGTAGATTGCGTCATAGACACAGGGAGTTCTTTCTTTGTTTCTGACCAGTTGAGAGTCTTCAGCAACTCCGGGAGTAATACCCCCCCGAAGTGCCGATAGATCTCAACTGGTAAGCCATCTGGACCTGGTGATTTCTGTCCCGCCATTTCCCGCACAGTCTGCTGGATCTCTTTCAGCGTTATAGGTCTATCAAGTATAACCCTATCTTCTAGCGAGAGACCGGGGACCGTCAAATCGTTAAAAAAGGCGTCCATTAAATTCCCTCCTCCCTCCTGGTTGGAGCTGTACAGTTCCTCGTAATAGTTTTTAAATCTGTTTACAATCTCGGGTGTGTACGTAGATGTCCTATCCTCAGTAATGTTAATTATTGGAACTACGGATGGTGGTGAGTTTGTTCTTACTAAGTGTGCCAGCATTCGGCCTATGCCTTCCCCTTCCCCAAATGCAATTTGTTTGTGGAACATATATTTGTTCTCTGCTTTTCTCACCATTATAAGACGGTATATTCGTTGTGCTTCTGCCCAAACCCCTAGGTTCTCAGTTGTCGGATCCTTTATATATTGTTTTTCTAGAAGAGTAACTCGTTCTGATGCCCTTGCTTCACTTTCAAAGGATTTTTTTTTTAATCTTGATATCTGTTGGGTCAGTAGCCCTCGAAGGTAAGCTTTGAGCGTATCCCACACTACTCCTTGAGGGGCGGTGCCGGAATTTAAATTGATGTGTTCAACTAGGGCTTCTGTTACTTCCTGTGGATCTTTAATGAGTTCTAACCATGAGGGGCTTATTTTCCACTCCCTTAGGGAAGTACCCTCCCCTAAGTCCAGGGATACTATCACTGGTGAATGATCCGAGAGACCCCTCGGCAAGTACTTTACATTATTTACCATTATGGTCACCTCCTCATTCCCCAGAGCTAGATCGATTCTGGACAGGGTAGAATATGTTCTGGAAAAGCAGCTTTTTAACATGAGTGATCACATGGCTTTATTTAAAAACAAAGCCACATCGTGTTCTTTCCAGGCAAATTTTGCCTAAGCAGTCTTTAGGGTTTATTTACTAAAAGCAAGTAAGATGTTCACTTTTCAAGTAAGTTGCAAAAGAAATTTGCCACAGACCTCAGCAAATGAGGTGAAGCTCTAGTGACTTCCATCATCAATTCGTGTGCAAACAAAAATGCTGTTATTGTATTTTCCTTGCAAGTGATTGGGTATTCTCTGCAAAGTGAAGATTAACCAAATTCATTAAGCTCTAGGGCAAATTCTCTTGGGAAGTGCAACTTCCCTTGCAAAGTGGCCTTTAGTAAATCAACCCCATCTGTCAAAATGTGAAGGTAACCTTAATGGAATTTTTTTAAGGGTTTTTAAACTAAAGTGCCCACTAATCCCTAGCAATAGATCAACTTCTTGCAAGGTGCTGTTTCACCATTACAACTGCACAACTGATTCAGCCAGCAATGTTAAAATGTTTGTAAAGTTTAATGTTTCTTCTGTTTTTAAATCATTAAATGGTTTGTCCTAATTTTATTGTGAAGCTGATGATGAAAAATTGCCATAATAGATTGTTATAATGAAACTGTAGTGAGGAGCTTCCACCTGTGTAGAACTTAAATTATCTACTGGCTGTATCAGCTAATTTATTAAGGCTTTTAATGAATGAAACATTTTTCTTTATTTGTAATCCATTAACATGCAGAAGGACACCTGCATCTATGGGGGCTAATTCTCTCTCTTGTACATTTCAAACATGTACTGTAGTAAAGATGATCTTCTGGATCACTGTGTAGTTGGTTTGAGGTGTAAATCCTAAATCGTTGTGTCCCAAAGATTTTTTTATATGGGTGGGGGTAGGTAAGTGTACTTTGATGCAAATATATACCATAGATTTATTTACAACATTTTTTTTAAGATGTTGGCCCTTCTGCAACTCAGCAACATTTTTATTTTACTCCACGAGACTAATGAGAATTAATACTCATGAGACTGGATATTTGCTAAAATATAAAATATTTTTGACTGTCAGGTGGCATACCCATTATTATTTGAATTATTATTTGAATTATTTGAAGCACTTAGGGGTTGATTTACTAAAGGCAACTGGGCTGTGCACTTTACAAAGTGTTATTGCACTCTGCAAGTGCAGTTTCTCCATAGCTTAGTAAATTAGGTAAAACATCACTTTGCAAAGAATACCCAATCACATGCTAGGAAAATTTAAAAAAACAGCATTTTTGCTTTCATATGATTGGATGATGGAAGTCAGCATAGCGTCTGCTTATTTACTGATCTCTGGAGCAATTGCCCTTGCAGAGTCTGTTTGCCTTTAGTAAATACATTTCTGTGTCTGGTAACAAACCCATTGAAGTAGCACCTGTTGTCCAGTTCGTAAATTCAAAGAAATACAGTCCACAGTCTATGCTTACAGTATGTTTGTTCAGGCAACAGAGTATTGGACATTTCCCTTTTTAAAATGATTTAACTGTATTATTAGAGAAACAAGTCAGACATTAAATCACTGTATGTATC
This sequence comes from Lithobates sylvaticus, assembly GCA_028564925.1. Classification (NCBI taxonomy): domain Eukaryota; kingdom Metazoa; phylum Chordata; class Amphibia; order Anura; family Ranidae; genus Lithobates; species Lithobates sylvaticus. Next base: position 455,184,220 of record CM053027.1, on the reverse strand, counting down.
ACAGCAGAAAAGATGTTTACACGTGATCTATACATTTGAATTTTGATCATGGATTAGACTGCTTAGTTAGGTGTTAAATCATGTGGGAAAATAGGCATAGGAGAGGCTAAGATAGATTACCTAGCTGGATCCTAGGGAAGATATTTTTTTAACACTTCCCCAAAAATCTAAATTATTCACAGTAGTAATCATGAAAATAAACATTATGCATGCTGGGGGTGGAAGAAGAAGAATTAGCCTGTGGAGGGTGGACAGAAGCAGCTGTAAGTATGGATGCAACTTTATGTAGAGATACTAAACTTAGCATATCAATCTGTCAGACATACAGGAGCTCAAAGATACTATTTCCTGCAAAGTTACGAACATTTAACTATTTTGCTGCCAAGGCATTTACTTCATTTCTACCCTTAGGTGGCCACACCATTTTAGCTATATTTTACTTTTTTATTTTTTACTTACAGCTTTGCGAGTTTGTAAAAGACTCCCAAAACAATATTTTTTTTCTAAATGCACAGAACCATTGAATAAAAAGATGGGGCTGTTGATTTTGTTGGTCATGTGATAGTTCCACAAATGTTTATCAAACCAATATTTTGGATAAAAATGCTCCAAAATCATTACTAATGTACGCAAACACATCATAACTTGCACAAGCCATGCTAAATCTAAAAATAAAACTATATTTAGTTAATAAATAACAAATATAAAAAAAAAAAAAATTGTGCCTTTTTGCTAAATAGTAACATTTTAATGTATGCAGAAATCCTAATAAGTAACATACAGTACGTAAGTAAGTCTTGAAGTTGGCTTCACAACTATGCCTTGTGGAAATTATCAACTCAGTCTGTGTGTGCACTGTGTTGATGTGCATGGAAATTAAAGTATATATACTATACATACATTTTATCACATTGCAGAGTCTTACAAAATGTGGTATTGTACATAGTGCTGAATGGATGTAATTATTTTAAAAGTAAAAAAATAAATAAAAAATTAGGCACTGTAATCTGTTACAAAAATGCACTGCGTTGTGTACAGCATAGTGTGTGTTAGAGGGGAAGGGGCCTTACTTTGTTTAGTCATCATAGTATTTTTTGCTTAGTTAAACCAGAAAATCTGTCAATGAAGGTTTCTTTGGGGCATTGTCGTGTAAAGCTATCACTTCCATTTATACTTTCCCACTCAGTGACAACCAGGGCCCTAAAGATAGAGTCCCCGATTTTTTTTTTAATTTTATGTGTGAAGTACTGGAGGAAGTACAGTATCTATGATTATTTGCATGGCCATTGTGTTTGATGATGAAACCATCTCTGAATGGCTATAAAAAGGAAAGCCAAGGAAAAGGGTTGGATTTATGGGGGGGATAAACAGACTTGTCAAAACTGTCAACATTTTAGGATATGTCACATATCGGTTGATCTCAATCTCTTCATCTCTAGAAGTTGAGAGTACTTGCTGCACAAAAAGAAATTAAAGAACATTCACAGTCTCTGTTAGTCTCTGACTTAGAAACAGGGTTAGGATATTCTAAATATTTAGACAATGCTGGTGATACATAATAGGTTTGTCTGTTCTTTTTGAAGTGAAAATTTGAAGTATTCCTTTAGCTACTTTAGTAGTTAGCTCGCTTTTCTAATCCTTAACCTCTATCCCACAATCCTGCAGAGAGACTGCCATGTGTTTTTGGAGGATAAAAGAGTAGACCAAGAATTTTCTTTGTGTGCGCCTGAAAGCTTATGAAAATGAAATATATCAGAAGACCTAGCACTGAAAAAGTTAATGAACCATACAAATGATATAATTTGTCTTACACATGCTCAAAAATTTCACACATTGACAAAACTGGCACATGGAGCAGTTGCTCACTTATGCTTTCACTAATAACATACTTAAAAGTAGTTATCCATATTTACAGAAAATTAGATGTTTAACGGAAAGAAATGAACTAAAGCAGAGCAAAAATGATTAACTTACAAATCAGAGTAGGTTCTAGTGACCAATTTATGAATTCCCAGCAGTGGACCCATTGGAGAATGATTGCTGTTATTACATCACTTGCACATTCTTTTAAATGTATTAAATAAACCTGAGAAAGGCCACACCTAATGACTTAATTTACTTTGAGCACCTGCTGACCTTAAGCACAAGATTGTTCTTAAAAAACAATCATAAAACTGAATAAGAAAGTAGTTAAATTATAAAAAAAAAAAAAAAAATGAAAAAAGGTTTAAAAACAGAACGAGTGCATTAATACAGAATCATGCTTCTGATTGTTACAATAAAGAATTATATATATATATATATATATATATATACACAGTGTATACAGTGCAGGCGGTGTGCACAGTATGTAATACAGTGTGTACAGTTTCTACTACACTTCTGGTGGTGTACACAGTACACAATACAGTGCAGCCGTAGTACAGTTGCTAATACAGTGCAGGTGGTGTACACAGTATCTAATACAGTGTATACAGTTTCTACTACCCTTCTGGTGGTGTACACCATTCACAATACAGTGCAGCAGTAGTACAGTTGCTGATACAGTGCAGGCAGTGTACACAGTATCTAATACAGTGTGTACAGTTTCTACTACACTTCTGGTGTTGTACACAGTACACAATACAGTGCAGTTGTAGTACAGTTGCTAATACAGTGCAGACAGTGTACACAGTATCTAATACAGTTTCTACTACACTTCTGGTTGTGTACACAGTATCTAATAGAGAGTAGTGTGGTGTTGCAAACAAAATATACATGTCTGAAGGGCCACCGAGGAGAGGCAGACGCTCACAGGCCACTAAAAAAGGGCATGCAGCCTCTGTGTCTACAGTCAACAGTGCTGGTCATGGACATGGTTCATCGTCTGCAGGTGGCCGTCGGCCACGCTTGTTCTTTATTTCTGCTGATGACCGTGTTATTGAGCCAGAACATGCAGAAGAGTTGGCGGAGTGAATAACAAAGCCGTCCTCATCCTCCTCATCCTCTGTCACCCAGGCTCAGAGTAGTTTGCCTTCCAACGCAGCTGCCAAAGTGGCCTATTCCACCAGCTCCTGGTCCACAGTCACTCCTTCCGTAGCCCCACCATCATGCAAGGAGGAGTACCTTAAACTATTCAACCACAGTGTCAGGTACATGCTGCTGGAGGATGCGCAGCGATTTGAAGGTTCTGATGTTTGCTCCAGTGATGAGGAGGGAGGGGATGATGAGGTCACTGACTCTACTTGGATGCCTGATAGAATAGAGGAGGAGGCACAACTCAAATGAGGCAGAATGTCCTCTAGGGGGCAGCTTAAGGGCAGCCACCCTATTGCATCACACTACAGAGCCCTGCTAACTTTTAAAAGTTCCTTGGTGTGGGCCTTTTTCGACACGTGTGCAGCAGATCGCACCATTGCTGTTTGCAACCTATGTCTGGCCAGAGTGTGGCCAGAACAGCAGCCGCTTGGGCATCACATGCTTGACCAGACATATGATGATCTGCCATGCAGTCTTTTGGCAACAGCACTTGAAAGACTCACATCAAAGAAAAAGGCAGACTTTTCCTTGCTCCTTATCTGGGATCTTCAACCCTACGATACAGTACCTCCAGTCCTCTCAAAAACCTGCACTGAGAGGAATCAAGGTATAGCAATAGGTGTCCCAAGTACTTGCAGCCAATCTGCTAGCAGTACACCACCATCTGATTTTAGCAGGCACATTTCCCTACCCCAGTTGCTGAACCATAAAAATAAGTTCAGTCCCAGCCCTCCACATGCTCAGCGTCTAGATGCCAGCTTGGCCAAAATGCTAGCACTGCAACTGCTGCCTTTTCAGCTGGGGAGCTTGGCTTCTTTTTCGCCATGCCAGTGACTACTGATCAAGGAGGCATGCACTGCCCTGTCACCATTTAAGGAGGCCACAAGGATGGTGATTACCGACAATGCATGAGAATAAATAAACCGCGCTAATAAAAAATAAAATATAAAAATGGGGAAAAGATAAAATCCTAACCTAAAAGGCTGCTGCTAAAAGTGGGATACTCGCACATAAAATCATACAAATGGATAAAGCTGCGCCAGTAAAAACTAAATACAAATAAATAGAAAAAAGAACACAAATGACCAAATAATTACTGTATACAAAAAAGGGGTAAAGTGCATAAGAAGCGTGACCATAAAAAACACACAAGTTCTGATAAATAAAGTCCAGTGAGAACCGCATTAATCCTGATCATATGTCTTCTTTAGTACACAAAACCTGGTTGCATGTAGTCGGCAGACTTGTACTTTGTAGCAAATATAACACCACTGTGACAGATCTAAAACAACACGCTGTGGCATGCAAGAGTTCTATGCGATCCCATCCACCTTTTGAATTTGGCGCTTACCAGATGGCTAAATATAAAGAGCACTGCATATGGAGCCTGCAACTTCCCAGATAAAAGATGACAGATCGGGCCGATCGGATCAGGAACAACCGCTCAAAAGGAAAGAGGGACCTCCACAACCTCCGCTCCACTCAGGGACATCCAACTGATTAACTGAAGCCACGATGATGCCAGGTGCTGTATCCCGGCTGGCGATATTTCCAGTTGTGTACGGATTTTCAGATACCTTCAGATGTAGATGTAAGGAGCAATACGGCAGCACACAGTTGACAGGATCTCCCCGTAGGTCGACGTCTGGGGCCTGCAGAAGAGTCCAGTCTCTCCCCTTGTTGTACGTGATAAACGTTTTCACTTGGCTGTCAATCTTTTTGTTCGCTAAGAACATCCCCTTTATCCCTGCTGATGATCAGTCGCTCATGGCTCTGTCCACCTAATGATTGGTCGCCCAAGGCTATTGTCCACCCGATGATAGGTCATCCAAGGACCTTTTGAGCGGTTGTTCCTGATCCGATCGGCCCGATCTGTCATCTTTTATCTGGGAAGTTGCAGGCTCCATATGCAGTGCTCTTTATATTTAGCCATCTGGTAAGCGCCAAATTCAAAAGGTGGATGGGATCGCATAGAACTCTTGCATGCCACAGCGTGTTGTTTTAGATCTGTCACAGTGGTGTTATATTTGCTACAAAGTACAAGTCTGCCGACTACATGCAACCAGGTTTTGTGTACTAAAGAAGACATATGATCAGGATTAATGCGGTTCTCACTGGACTTTATTTATCAGAACTTGTGTGTTTTTTATGGTCACGCTTCTTATGCACTTTACCCCTTTTTTGTATACAGTAATTATTTGGTCATTTGTGTTCTTCTTTCCATTTATTTGTATTTAGTTTTTACTGGCGCAGCTTTATCCATTTGTACCGACAATGCATGCAATTGTGACACTGTCCCTCTAGTCTTCCGGTTGGAGCACACGCTTCGTGGAATCATGGACAGGGCATTTAAGGCAGAACAAGCGGGAGGAAGAGGATGACTTCCTTACCCCTTAAGGCCCCCTTTATCCATATAGCATTCCTGCGGGCCCACCAAACACACAGGAAGAAGAGGAGAAGGAGGAGAAGGAGGATTTTGTCAGCATGGATGTAGAGGATAACACTTAGCAGCAGTCTTCAAGGGATGGTTTTCAGTCCCCAGAAACCCAAGGAGTTGTACGTGGCTGGGAGGAGTTAGTTACGGATCATGTGATCCTTAGTCACCCAGAGGACTCAGAATTAAATGTCTCTGCAAACTTACACTGCATGGCCTCCCTGATTCTGCAAAGCCTGCAAAAGGAGCCTGGGGTTTGTGGTATCAAAGAGAGGGATCATTACTGGCTGGCAAACCTTCTTGGTCCACATTACAATGGTAAGGTTTCAGAACTCATCCTGCCTTTGCAGAGGGAGCAGAGGATGAAACATCTTCAGGGGTCCTTGAAGAAAGGTTTGCGCAATGCATTTCCAGACTCTGGGAGGTTACAATTTCCTGGTGCTGGACAATGTGTTGCTGAGCCCTCATTCAGTCAGAGGAAGAGCGGTGGAGAAGGTGGCTGACCGATGCCTTTAAACAATTTTTCAGTCCTCAGCGCCGAGGTTTGATTGGTTCAAGCAACCATCCCCAGTGTCTGCATTACATGGTGCAGGAATATCTAGGTGCAAGAGCAGACTTGGAGACCTGTCCAACAGAGCATCCACTGGGTTACTGGGTCTTGAGGATGGACCACTGGCCAGAACTTTCTCAATATGCAATTGAGCTACTGACCTGTCCTGTATCCAGAGTGCTTTCTGAACGCACATTCAGTGCTGCTGGAGGGTTTGTAACAGATCAAAGAGTGTGCCTCTCCACAGACTCTGTTGATAGGCTCACATTCATAAAAATGAATCAGTCTTGGATCATCAGCTATCAAGTACCTGATGCTGATGTAACTGATTGAATTTTCTATGGATGTGGGATCCCTTGAAGACTGCCTATGCTGACTATTCTATTCCTCCTCAATATTGATGCTAGCCTCCAACAATATTTTTGGCTTAGGGCACCACCTCCACCACCACCCAAGGCCCAATTTTTCTGCCTCTGTTTAACAAGAGCATGTAATTACAATTTCTGATCTAATATTTCACAGCAGGGCCCATTCCTGCACCCAACAGGAGTATCTGTGAGGGATTACAGTGTTGTGGCACCACCACCACCACCCAAGGCTCAATTTTCCTGCCCCTGTTTAACAGAGGCATGTAATTAAAATGGTTGATCTAATATTTCACAGCAGGGCCCGTTCCTGCGCCCAACAACAGTATCTGTGAGGGGTTATAGTGTTGTGGCACCACCACTACCCAAGGCCCAATTTTTCTGCCCCTGTTTAACAGGGGCATGCAATTAGAATTTTTGAACTAATATTTCACAGCAGGGCCCGTTCCTGTGCCCACCAAGAGTAACTGTGAGGGCTTACAGTGTTGTGGCACCACCACCACCACCACCTAAGGCCCAATGTTCCTGCCCCTGTTTATCAGGGGAATGTAATTACAATTTTTGATCTAATATTTCACAGCAGGGCCCGCTCCTGTGCCCACCAAGAGTAACTGTGAGGGCTTACAGTGTTTTGGTACCACCACCACCACCAAAGGCCCAATTTTTCTGCCCCTGTTTAACAGAGGCATGTAATTACAATTTTTGATATAGTATTTCACAGCAGGGACCGTTCCTGCACCCACTAAGAGTAACTGTGAGGGCTTACAGTGTTCTGGTACCACCAACACCTAAGGCCCAATTTTCTGCAGAGTATATAGGGAAGGCCGTATAGTATATATACTGCTGTTCAGAGTATATAGTGCCTGGGGGGCTGGGGGGACCCCCACGTCATTTTTTTTTAATTTGGGTAAGGGTTCCCCTTGATATTCATACCAGACCCAAAGGGCCATGCTTTTTTTTTCAATAATTTTCATCTATATTGCCGGGACCCGACAATACATTATAGCCACGAGAAGTTACATTTTCTCCTTTAGAAATTTAATTTTGCTGTGGTATTGTTCCAAACATGGGAAAACTGTGCTACTTTACAGGCATGCTAAGGACACCCCCTAGGCATGATATTTAAAGGAATATTTCATTTTTATTGTTTCACTTTAAGCATTATTAAAATCACTGCTCCCGAAAAAACTGAAGTTTTTTAAAACTTTTTTTTTGCATTGATACATGTCCCCTGGGCAGGACCCAGGTCCCCAAACACTTTTTATGGCAATAACTTGCATATAAGCCTTTAAAATTAGCACTTTTGATTCATCACTTTCGTGTCCCATTGACTTTAACGGTGTTCGCGTGTTCAAACTAATTTTTTGCCTGTTCGCATGTTCTGCTGCGAACCAAACCGGGAGGTGTTCGGCTTATCCCTAGCAGTGAGGAGGTGTTACATCAACTTCTCATCTGTTTTAACCCCTAAAATCCTGCAATACTGCAGTGCAACCACAAACATTGCAAGCAGTTGCCTCATGGCCCCATTCAATTGAATGGGTCACTTCTGGTGGGCAGTACTGCCCATTAAAGGTGAGAATGGGATACTTTTTGCCACACTGAGATGCAAAGCATCATAGCTGTGGCGTGTATACACCCTCTTTCGCTGCCTTTGCAGTTTAAGGTGGTTTACAGTGGGGGAAATGGTGTTTTTTAACAACCCCAAACTGCAGGTGTAAACCTAACCGAACAGCATATATGGCACATATGTTCTAGGTCAGTGAATAAAAATATTAGAATGAAAGCATTAGCATGACCAGAAAAAAAACGGCATTTTCAGATAGTAAAAGCTTACCTCTCCTACTGCCCAGGCTGGTGAAGTCTGTTGACTCCTCAGAAACTACAATTTTTGGGATGTCAGACTCTTGGTCCCTCACTGCGCTAAGTTGTTTCTCCAACCAACCTCTAATTATGATTAACCCATGAGAACAGCTTCTAAAGTGTTTTTACAAAGACAATTATCTTTGTCACAGTAGTTTTAATGGTTAGGACAGCAGGATAGGTAAGCATTTACCATATCCTTTGCAGGAAGACCACTTATATATAGTTTGCTTTTATCTACAGTCACTTTAAAGTGCTAAATATTGCCTGCAACTAACATTTTTTTTTAAATAAGGTGGGAAAAAGCTATACATCCCCCACACTTTTTATTCCAGAAGTAGAAACAAGAAATAAAGTGTTGGCTGTGGTTGTTGTTTCTGCCTTACGGATTCTGTATATAAATCTTATCTAAATATAAATCTTTATTTAATTTTTTTATTTTTTACAAGTGTTTAAAACTTATTTACAGGTTTCGTTTTAATAAAGCACTTACACTGTGTGTTAAGCCTAGATATAAATGAGGGGCTGTCAGTGAATTACATTTATGCGGTAACAACCACTTTAATGCATTCTATGCATTAAGATAAAAAACCTTCTGTGTGTAGCAGCCCCCAGCCCCCCTAATACTTACCTAAGCATTATTTCAATCCAGCGATTTCCACAAGTGCCTTGGCCATCCGGAACTCTCCCTCCTGATTGGCTGAGACACAGCAGCTGCACCATTGGCTCCCACTGCTGTCAATCAAGGTCAGTTAGCCAATGAGGAGAGTGAGGGAGTGGGGCCAAACTGTGACTCTGTGCTTGAATAGACACACGGAGATGCGGCTCGGCTCAGGTGCCCCCAGACCAAGCTTCTTGCTATGGGGGCACTCACCAGGAGGGAGGGGCAAGGAGTGCCAAAGAGGGACCCAAGAAGAGGAGGGTCTGGGCTGTTCTGTGCAAAACCACTGCACAAAGCAGGTAAGTATGACATGTTTGTTATTTTTTATTTGTTTTTTAAACAAGACTTTAGTATCACTTTAAATTTAGCATTATTTTTTTAAAGATTAAATTCTACCCCTAACAAGGGGTAAAACAAGGGAATGTTATTTTTGTTTCCTTGAAACTGATCCTGTAATGTTGCATATATTCTTTACCCTTCCTTACTAAAAGCATGCAGTATATGTTAGTAGTGAATGTATATTGCACACTTTTAGTAAGAAATAGTAAAACATCTATGCAGCATTAGCCAACCTTGACAGTCCAAAAAGCAAGCCTTCATTATTAGTAGATTATGTCCTATAAATGTAAGCTACTTTGAAGCATGTTTGCCATGTGCTTACTGCACACTATGGGTATGATTTCCTAAAACAGTAGAGACTGTTCATTTAGAAAATGTTCTCCTTGCAAAGCAAACATTAGTAAGCTATGCTCACATTAAATACCCAATTATGTGTGAGGACAACTTAGATAACACAATTTTTGCTAGCACATGATTGGTTGATTAAAGTGCCTTTTTTCTTAGATTTAAGTTCCTATAGTAACTCAATCACTATGAGTAATTATCATATAGACTGCCACAAGCATATGGGCATTGTTTCAATTACATTTAAAGAAAATAAAAATTATTGCCTTTGCTTTCACTGCAAGAAAGCTGTATATTTTGAAGTAGATCTATAATATAGTTCTGTACAGTCCAGCATTCAACAGTCTGGGAGCAGAGGAATTTTACCTGAACTATGGAGAGCCTTGTGACTCTTTCTTTCAGATCCCACACCCACAAATCCTTCTGTAGTACATTACTTATTAGTACTGGGAAATTTCAAAAAAAAAAAGAAAAACATTAAAACTTGAATGGTGTACACTGCCAGTTATAAGATAAAGACAAACTTTATTCTACAGACATCACATGTATGCACTAAAATTACATGTAAACTGATAAGGATACAACCCTTAGTATTGCATAGTCCATGTCCTGGACAAGGCAGTACCACCATGACATCTGGAAGCCCACACTGGTGTCGTCTGGTCTTCTTTCCTGCTTATGACAGACTTTGTTTGTCTCTGGATTGTTTGGCCTTTCTGGTTTTAGCGTTTTTTTAGCCTATGTTGGGGACTCTCCCTAGGAAGGGTTTCAAGACTTTCTATATATTGTCCTTCTTTCACTTGATTTCTACTGTGATCTTGCATCCCCCGGATGGCTTTCATTTGCTGGTGACCCTTCTAATTCTATTGACCCCTGCAGTAACATTTTATATGGATTGTAGCACACCTGAGATTGTGTAGGGTGTGTGTACCTAATACCTATCACACTTTTTGTGTATCTTTTGTAAGCTATTAGCTCTAAAAATACCTAAAAAGTGGATCCTGAGGAAGCCCTGCTCTCTGGCGAAATGTGTCGACCCAGAACCATAAACCTCCGGGGCTTTATCCCTATGTGGACTTGTATACTGTATGTCAATGTATAAAAATTTGTATGCTTTTTAGAGGACCTGTACCTCTATTGTTTTTAAGGCTTTGTACAAATAAAATGTATTTATTTTATATGGACTATTTTTGAGCAATTATCGCTATCCTGACACTTTAAAATCCCCATTTCCCATGAGTCCCCTGTTATAGGGAATTTATGGGAAACATTTCCCTTTCCAGTACGTCCTGAACAAGTTGATGATCTCAGTTCCCACATATATTTATTTTCTCCATCTTTTTCCCATTTGTGAGCAGATTCAATATACATTTCAGAGCAACCAATGAACTGTTTATGTTGTCCATAAAATTTGTAAACTCTATTTACCTTACCTATAGTTCTATTTAATCTACTCAGGCAGATTCCAGAGATATCTCTACAGGTGGAATGGGTAAGAATGTTATTCAACCTCCAAAGCACAAGAGAGATAGACAGCACAAAATCCAGAGTGGATGTTTAAATTGGGATTCCTAGATCAGCAGATTGAATGATCTGATGCATTGCCTTGGGTAAAATCCCAAAGTCCTGAATAATCTGGCTGTATGAACTTCATGTCTTAACTTTCAGTTTGATCTGGAGTCAAAGGCATGCGCAGGGGGTATGCTGGGTCTGCCTGGGCACACCCTATTTACCTCATGTGTAGTGGCATGTAATCTAATCCGTTTTTCATCAGCAGCACTGATTGCGGCATCATCTCCCTGTCTTTGTTAGCTGGGGCGTTTCTGCCTGTGAGCTGGGGGCGGATGTGCCAATCCTGTAATATCTCACTCACAGGAATCCTATGAGTGAGATATTGAGACTCATGATTGGCAGTGCCTGGTACAGTGTGCTATATGAACAGGACAGAGGAGGCTGAATCTGCTCCATCTCCCACCCTATCCCTGCTGTGTCTCTCCCTACCCCACCCCTCCATCCTCCAACATGCACACACTGCTCTGAAAGAGCTTGGTATGGAGGGAGTGCACACAGCAGCTCTAGATCCTGGCTGCTTGAGCCTAGGGGAGACAGCCTCTGGCCATTATTAGTGAGTGCAGGTATGGTGAACACCCCCTATTTCTCTCACCCCCACACTCTCATCCCCCCTCTCACCCCCTCTTTATCTGTCCCCTTCCAATGTAAATATACATTATATATATAGTTGAATATGTATTTATTAAAGGTTTTCAAAACACTACAAATTTAAAGTATAAACAGAAAATCTGACAGGGCTGTGTATATATATATATGTGTGTGTGTTTGAGCTTTGGGGTGCACACCTTAATGCAATAGGCTGTGCACACCTATGTTTGGAGTGTATGTATGTGTGAGAGGTACCTGCGCAATGATTTTGCCTCATCCCTAGTTAACATGTAGACTATTTCCTACGTAATGTCATATTATCCCTGACAACAAAGAAGAGCATTCAAAACTATATAATATAGCAATGTTATCATTATTACCTTTAGAAAATATACTGTATATTAGATACATAAATGCTATCTGAGCCATAACTGGAATCCATGGATGTATGAGCTACAACGTAATTCTTACTAAAGACTTTAACCTTGGCAAAGAGAATGTTCACTAATCATTCTAAACAAGGTGAAGCTGTGTTCCCTTTTAATACCCTATCATATGTAAGGGAAATAAAAAAAAAAAAAATTCTTGAACATGTTTGGATAGTTGAAATGAACACCGTTTCTTCTTGTTCTTTTTTTAGATCAGTGGAGTGGTGGTTTACTTTGCTAAATGAACAAGCTCTAAACTTAAAAAAAAAAAAATTGCAGTGTATCAGCGGCCACATATGTTTAACTGAAATACCAGTTTCGGGGGGAGGTGCAATTTAACTGAGGTGATAGAAGTAAACTTTTCCCAGGCTAATGCACATTTGTTACGCTAGAATAAAGGCTTAGTCAGTTAGTCACAGAGGTTCCAGGAGAAGTTTGACCTCTACAATCAAGCCATTATTGGGTAAAATGCATCAAGCAGCAAGAGAAGCTTCCAGGGGAGAATTACTATAGACCATCCCAGTAAATAAAGTAGATTCTAAACACATTTCTGTGTGTAACATTTGTTTGGTGGCTTGAGAGTGGAGAGAAGCTCAGGAGCCATGCCTTTTTGTTCATGGTGGGAAGCCAAGTTTGAAGCATGGGCTTGATTCCAAGAGAGGCTTGACCTCTACAATCAAGCCATTATTGGGTGAAATGCATCAAACAATAAGAGATGATCCCAGATGGGGATTACTATGGACCATCCCAGTAAATAAAGTAGATTTATGCTGATTTCAGTGGGTAGCATTTCTTTGGTGGATTCAGAGTGGATGTGAGCTCAGGAGCCTTGTCGCTATTTGTGGTGAAAAGTGAAAAGCCAAGCTTAAAGCTTGAGGGGCTTGGAGTGGTATTGCTTTTTCTATTTAAAAAATAAAAAAGCTGTCTGTGTTTATAGATTTCTCCTTATTTTATGGAAAGAAGAGTTTTTATATCTGTCTGTGTAGTTGTTGGCGATTTTTCCTCACTTCCTATCTGGTGAAACAGTTGTTACCGGAACAGTACGGGAGGAGAAATTTTTCTACACAAAGTTGTACTTTACTTTGCTAAGTGAACAGGCGACACCAGTTTTGGGTGCAATTGATAAGTTTCTCTGGGCTAATGCACTGCTGTTTCTTTAACTGCTCTTTGCACTGCGCCTACATTTGTAAAATGTAAAAAGTGCTTTTACATTACATATCTATCATCATGGCAATGCTCTACAAACTTGCTGTGGAAAAAAATTACTTGGCATTCATGTTTTTATATCAGTAATTTAGCAGTGCAGAAGGTTCTGACTGCCGTCATGTGCAGCTATGATATATTACACATTTCTCAATACATCTGCTTGAGATAGCTAAGTTAAAGAAATTTAAGAGAAAACACGTTTTTTGTTAAAAGGCTGAGGAAGTGTGGTAAGTACCACCTAACATAAGCGCTCTTAACTGATCATATTGGAAAACAGTAGAGTGGAAAATTACTAGATTGTTTTCCTTACTGTACAACTTAGATTTACCAGCTAGTAGAAGAGTGCTAAAGCAGGTTCCACCAATAACAAGCATACAGCAACACTTTTTAACCTCCACTCTAACATCTGCCTTTGGCCACTTTTTCACCTAATGTATGAATATAGCCAACACAATCCTGTTTAACACAGCAAAAATACTATGCTCTTTTGTTGATTTAATAAAAATATTATGAGTAGATGAAATTATTGCAGCAGTAATGAAATAACAAGGAATTACTGAAAAAATCATAATCAGATACTGCTTTTATCACATCAAATGCATTAAACTCCTCTGAACCAATGTCCTTTTTATCCTAATGTACTAAATTAAATATCTGCTCCTTGTAGAATTTGATTCATCTAAACTAGATTAAAATCAAATCATGTACAAAATCAATTTCACTTAAAGTACAATAATCTGAGCCCACTGAGGCCCCCTTCTAGTAATAACTATAAATGCTGAGTTTTCCTTTACTTCCTGCCAGCCTGATGCAATGTGTGCATTCTTTGCAGATAATATTCAAATATGACCTTGGATTTTTTTTCTGTAAACAAAATCTATAGAGATTCATTAAGGAGTTGGGGTCAAATAGACTGAAAGCTCATTTAACTATGGAGACTGATTTTTAAAATGGACTTTAGAGGACACTTATGCATGTAGGGACTACACAGTAATGGATATAAAAAGAAGGCATGAATGGCACACAAAACAAATATAGTTTATAATAGGATGTTATATGGATATATATATATCAGTGTAATTTGTCACAAGCTTGGTATGTTTTATTTCTGTTATTATTATTATTATTATTATTATTAGTAGTAGTTGCATTTACACCTGAACAATTTCAGGTGTTTTCAGGCATATTTATTTAAACACTTTTGCAAGTGTATATGCGCGTTTTATAAGTGTATTACAAGCATTTCCCATGTGTATACAAGCTTCTGCATTTTCATTTTAGCCAAAGGAAAGCACTAGGGGAAGGAGACCAGTTCTTCCAGGCTAAAAAATATTAAATGGCTAAAAAAAATGCAGAACTGCTTAATTCAAGCATTTACAGGCATTTCCATTGAGGTCTATGGGACCAAAAATGGCCAAACTGCCTCAAAAGTAGTTCATGCAGCTTTTGAAGCATCAGGTGTTGAGCTATAGGCACCTGAGTGCTCATATGTGAACAGCCACCATTAAAATGAATTGGATTTAGGATATTGTGAGTTTTGTAGCTCTTAGCTTCAAGCTAAAAAATACTGGGGTGTGAATGGGGCCTTGTTATTGTTATTAGTAGTATTATTATTTTATTATTATTAGTAGTTGTAGTAGTAGTAGTAATAATAGTAGTATTCATGGCCAGGACAAGGGGGGGTTGGGTAGAAGCAGGTGCCCTGGGCGCAGTTTTTGAGAGGGTGGTAAGTTGTTAGCATGCAGTAGAGTATCACTATCCTATGTATTACTGCTACAGCCTGCAACAAAAGAGAGTGGCAGATGCGCGCTAACTGATTGCCAAATTCTTGTTTGATGCAGCAGTCAAGTCCCTTTTTACAAAGGGAAAACATGCTACCTCCCGACTCTCTCCTTGGGTTCCTGTTAGTGTGTCTGACTGAGTTGGGGCTTTTTACAGTAAGAGCTCCAGTACAGGTGGGCAGAGCAAGAAGAGATCAGTACAATGCAGTCCCGATCACTACTTCCAGCCAAACCCACACCAGAGCTCTCCCCAGGGCAGAATGACTATCTCAGAGAATAGATGTCAGCCTGCCTCTTCTCCACATGTGAGTTCCGATACTCTCTGGCTTCCAAACTATACTATGCTGTGCTGTAAACCTACCCTGCACCTTGCAGTGCAAATTTACTAAAAAAGAAAGTAACTTTCTCAATTAGGTTAGGAATTACTGGAACTACGGAGTTGCTACATACAGTAGATGTATTCCATGCACCATGCACATCTTTTTTAATAAGATATAGTGTGTGTGTGGAATACACCTATGTAACACCTAAGAAGTCCAAGGAATTTCTAACCTATTAAAAAATTAAAACCTATTAAAAAATCAAATCAAAGCATAAACAGCAATGCATGGGATTCTATAATAGAGCCAACATGTTGATGGGGGCAAGGGCTTCATCCCCACAACCCTTGCTCGGTGGTTGTGGGGGGTCTGTGGGAGGGGGGCTTATTGGAATCTGGAACCTGCTCCTGAAAAAAACAGTCATTTAAAAAAAAAAAAATTTGCATTGATACATGTCCCCTGGGGCAGGACCCCGGTCACCAAACACTTTTTATGACAATAACTTGCATATTAGCCTTTAAAATTAGCCATTTTGATTCTTCATGTTCGTTTCACATAGACTTTAACAATTTTTTGCCTGTTTGGTATGTTCTGGAGCAAACCTGAACCGGGGGATGTTCAGCTCATCCCTAGTTAACATGTAGACTATTTCCTACGTAATGTCATATTATCCCTGACAACAAAGAAGAGCATTCAAAACTATATAATCATTATTACCTTTAGAAATTATACTGTATATTACATAAATGCTATCTGAGCCATAACTGGAATCCATGGATGTATGAGCTACAGCGTAATTCTTACTAATGACTTGGCAAAGAGAATGTTCACTAATCATTTTAAGCAAGGTGAAGCTGTGTTCACTTTTAATACCCTATCAAATGTAAGGGAAATAAAAAAAAAAAAATTTTCTTGAACATGTTTGGATAGTTGAAAAAATGTAAAAAAATAAATATTTTTCATTAGTTTAGGTATTCTTATACATATTTTTGGTAAACAAATTGCAATAAGCGTACATTGATCAGCTTGCACAAAAGTTATAGCATCTACAAAATAGGGGATAGATTTATGGCATTTTTATTATAGTTTTGTTTTTACTAGTAATGGCGGTGATCAGCGATTTTTAGCGAGACTGAAACATTACAGCAGACAGATCACTTTTTAACACTTTAACACTATTTTGGGACCATTGACATTTATACAGTGATCAGAGCTAAAAATAGCCACTGATTACTGTATAAATGTTACTGGCAGGGGAGGGGTTAACAGTAGGGGGTGATCAAGGGGTTAAGTGTTCCCTAGGGAGGTGTTTCTAACTGTGGGGGCAGTGTAGTGACTGGAGAAGGAGACAGATTGCGGTTCCCAATCACTAGGAACAGACAATCTGTCTATTGTCCCCTGACAGAATGGGGATCTGTCTGTTTACATTGACAGATCCCCGTTCTGTCTCTCTCAGGAGTAACCGTGGGTGGCCGCCGGTCATCGCGGCTGCCGGCCACGCACATCGGCTCCGGCGTCATGCCTCAGGTGCGTGCGGGCCCCCTAGTGGTCTTAAAGTATCATGATGGCAATTTTCCCAGGAGAGCCAACCTGCCGCAGTATAACTGCAGTGGCTTGTCTTTAAGAGGTTGATTAAAGGTAAACCTAGCCTTTGGGTATTTATACCTAACTCCTCTGCCCCTAGACTAAATGAGCATTTAATCTATGCAATACGAGGGCCCTACTGCAAGGGTGGATTTTTTTTTCCTGGGATTTAAACCTTTCTTATAAACAAGAATGTCAGTGAAGACACTTGGGTTAGGTAGGAGCATAAATGGGTGGCTTTATGTATATATGTGAGTGTTTGTATGTGTGGGTGTGTGTATATATACTGTAGGTGTGAAATGTCTCATAGGGGGTACTGCTGGATACTAGGGTGGATATACCCCTGGTTTCTACTCTGTATAGTACATCACATACACTTTACCCCTACACTCTGTACTGCTTCATTCTGTAAATCATTTTTGCTCCTGACCCTTGAACTTTGCAATTTATCTAATCCTGACCTCTGCACTCTATACATAAGTATAATAATCAGTATATGCGTACAGGGGGGTGACCAAATGCGCAAACCACTGGGGGGAAAAATAAAATAAATAAGCTAAAAATAAATAACAACAATTGCCATTAAAGTGATCCCACGCCAATCAAGATAAAAATAAAGTAAAAATGTGGCGCTTGCTAATAAGTAAAATAAGGATACCACTCCTAGGGGAGACTCCAACAAGGATGGCTCCAAGAAGCGTCTGAAGATTAATATCTAAACTGTCAACATATAGCAACAGATAATCAATCGATGCTATACCCATAAATAATAATCCATAGAATAAAACACTTGAATAAAATCCATAATAAATGCATAACCATGTAAAGCCATAAATTAGATCGAAAAGTGCAAAAATAGCGAAAGATGGTAAAATATATAAAACCAGTGCAGGAATTTCATATATGTGCAAACAATGATTTGTGCAACCAATAATAATAATCTGTGCAAAATAGCAAATAAATACAGCCAGGCAAAATAATGTGGGCAAACGAATATATATAAAGTGCAAGATATAGGTGCAACAGATACTGAGTGCAAATAATATGCCTGTGGAAATAAGCCGAGTAATGTGCAAAGAGCAGTACAAATAAATGAATAACGTGGCAGTCCAAAGTATACGTGCTCAAAAAAATGTCCTATGAACTTCAAATTTCTAGTGCCGACAACCAGCTCCCATACACAGTGCAATCACTATGTGAATAAATTTCTCTGTGTAGCAATTTCTCCAAGTAAAGCAGTAAAGTCCTTTAGCGGTTAAAGGTGATCCCATCCATGCATTTCTCCAGTGTGACAATCCCAGATGTTTCCCTCAGCCTCTTACCTCTATTGTTGGAGTCTCCCCTAGGAGTGGTATCCTTATTTTACTTATTAGCAAGTGCCACATTTTTACTTTATTTTTATAATAATCAGTAGGATTACACCAATACTTTTTTTATTGGGGAGTACGAGTACCGATACTTGTGCTCAAGTACGAGTACCAATACTTGTGCTCAAGTACGAGTACCGATACTTGTGCTCAAGTACGAGTACCGATACTTGTGCTCAAGTACGAGTACCGATACTTGTGCTCAAGTACGAGCCGATACCAAGTACTGATACCGTTGCAGCTAGATTTGAGCCCATACAAAATGAATGGACTCAAATCATACTGCAAAGAATCTCGTGTGTTTTGAACAGGAATGCAGTGTGATTCCTATCCGTACTGGATGCATTTACCAGCACTGCTCCTATGTGAACCCAGGCTGAAGTCACTATGACAAGTCTGGGTTCACCTAGGAGCGGTGGGGGAAATCACATGTGCATTGGACATGAATTGACCCACCTTCCTATTCAAATCACATTTGATTCTTTGCAGTGTGATTTGAGTCTATCAATTTTATATAGGCTCAAACTGCACCGCCAAGGAATCAGTTTCAGGTATCGGAACATTTGCTAATCCTTAGTATTGGCACCAGTATCAATACCAGTATTGGTATTGGTGCAACCCTAATGATCAGGTGTGGGTAAGATTATTGGTCATGCATAAAAAGGAAGGGGGAGCACCTTGGCAAGTTCGCCCTGGGAGCTGGAAGAGCTTATCTTGGCACTGGTAGTAGTAGTAATATTCAGAAGACAGTACAGTTACAATACAAATCAAGACACGTGCATGAAAGAGTAGAACATAATCAAATATTTTTTCTAGGAACAGAAATTCCTACAAAGTGATAATTACACCTGCATGTTACATATTGCCAGTATCTCACTTTCCCTTTGCACAAACTGACTTATAATTAATTTTAATTAGCATCACTTATCATCCCAGTGACAACAGTTTCACCAGACAGGAAATGAGGGAAAATCTCCAATAGGGATATAGACAGCAATAAAAGAGGATCAAAATGACAAAATCAGCTTAAAATCCACTTTTTTTTCCCCACTATTGACAGGCAGTCCATAGAAATCCCCTCCTGGGATCCAATGTGTTGCTGGTGCATTTCACCCAATAAGTGCTTAGTTGTAGAGGTTCTAGGAGTGGTTGGCCACTACAATCAAGCCATTTTAGGATGAAACGCATCAATTAG
This sequence comes from Lithobates sylvaticus, assembly GCA_028564925.1. Lineage (NCBI taxonomy): Eukaryota > Metazoa > Chordata > Amphibia > Anura > Ranidae > Lithobates > Lithobates sylvaticus. The sequence goes on along the minus strand of CM053027.1, from coordinate 455,164,607 downwards.
CAAGAGACGATGAAAGGTTGGGATTTACTATGGACTATCCTAATAAATAAAGTGGATCTTAAGCTAATTTTAGTGTGCAGCACTTTGCTCAATTTGTTTGGAGGATTGAGAGTGGAAATAAGCTTAGAAACCCAGACTCAATCCATGGTGGATCATAAAGCTTAAATCAGGGGCTTGGAGCAGTATTGCCATTTCTATAAAAAAAAAAAAAAAAAAAAACTGCCATGGTTTCATGCCTTGTCCTCTTTTTATAAAAATAATATGTATTTTTAAACGTGTCTTTGTTGTTGTTGCAATTTTTCCTTACTTCCTATCTGGTGAAACAGTTGTTATTGGAACAGTAAGTGAGGAGACATTCCCCTACACTTTAATGAAATAAGAAAAGTAAACAAGGAGGGAGGTGGCTTTGGTTCTGTTCTGAGCAAAATATGGAGAATGTTATTGCTAACCTCTGTCCTGAAACAAAAAGATCAGGAATTACTACATACTTACACCGGATATGATCAGAATATCGTACAAAAAATATTGCTTTCAAAGCAATTGTCCAATAATCTCATCATGCATACTAGGCTTTACTCCAGGCCAGTGACTCGGTAAGCCAGGCAACTAACATTTTCACAATAAAGGTCACTAATGACAGTCTACAATTGTCTCTCAGTACAGGCTTCCTTTGGAAAAGCCTTACTTAAAAACCAACAGAGACTATATTTTCTTTTCACATTTAACTGCTGTGCTTGCTGTATATTCACTTTTATATTTCTATAAAAAAAAACTGTCATGGTTTCATGCCTTGCCCTTTTTTTATAAAAATAATATGTATTTTGATACGTGTCTTTGTTGTTGTATATTCACTTGAGAGGTCAGACTGTAGAGAAGTTAAATCTTAATTATTTGACTATGTTCAAGAAACGAATTACTAATACTAATATTAATTCTAAGTAAAGTACACTATAGCAACCAATCAGAATCCGTCATGTACTGGTTTGGGTTTTAGTCTAATACTTTCTAAGTGATTGCACCTAACAATTAACACAATTTTTATTGATAGATTTACTCAATTACCCTGCTTCCCATTTTTGCTTCTTTTGCACCCAGGGAAATTCAGCTGTAATAGCTCCCTGCCATAGTTCTTATCTCGGGAGTATCCTTTATCTAGCTACAGCACAGGTGTTGCCACTCCTCTTGCATTCTTTAAAATATAAAATGAAAAATTGACAATGGGACCCTATGGAAATTGCTGCAGCAGATGTGCAGACAATAGATTGAAATATCAGTTTTCAGTGGACTGATCCTTTAATTATAAGTCCATTAAAAATGCCTTTAAATTTGTTAAATATCAGGTATTTCCTTCTAAGAAATGAGGATCATCTCCCTAAGTGCAGATTTTGTCCCTAGTAACCACTGTTTAGTTTCAAGTCTGCAACAAAAATATGTCAGTTCTGACCTCCGTGGATACAAACTAGCTTTGTTATGAATGAAACTAAAGATCAAATATGGTAGGTGCTATAGCATACATTGGGAAATAATATTCATGAATGACTGTAACAATAATAGCAACAAAACAATATTTCTAGATAAGAAATTAATTTATAATCACAAAATATTTAATATTGCTTGACAGATTATTCTGCCATTGCATTTGGGGATTAGTACAATAACTCATCTGAAACTCAAGAGGATTTGATTCTTGTATCATATTAATGAAATAGATGCACTGGGCTAACATACAGGGAATATTTAGCCAGTATTCTGTATTGTATTTTATGTATTACCAAACCAAAAGAGACAGGATTATCAGCACAAAAAGAAACAATTCATGTAGTTTTCTTTAGTTTGCATATATTAAAATAGATCTAAACCCAGCCACTAAAATCTGATCTAAGCGTTAACATGTTCATACAATTCTAAAGGTTGCTTTAATCTTTTTTTAAATGCAAAGCTTTCATTAAAGCCCAATATTTTAAATGACCCCTTGCATTGGGGAGAGCAGAAGCAGTTTTATTTACTTGATTCTCTGCTCCCTGCATAGGCAACGTTCCCCCATGAACTGGTGGTGGACTGTCCCTTGCTGTCCCCATGTCCAGTACAGAGCTATGGACCCTATCTTGATGACATCAGGACCATAGACTGGTGAAGCGTGGTGATGTATAATTTGCAGGACCAGTCTAGCAGTGGGGGGGGGGGGGGGGGGCAAAGGATCAGATAAGTAAACCTACTTTAAGCCTAGGTTCACGCATATGCGAGTTGGGGAATGCAAAATGCATGTGTTCCCCAACCCACAGGCAAATTTGCTACACTTTTGCAGATGTGCGGGGTGCCATTAAAATTTTTGGCTTGTGAATAATAAAACCATCAAATGACTACGTATATAGCACAGAGTCAGATGTCACAAATGAATTCAAAGCATTGCAAGCACCATTGTGCATACTGAATATGGTCTAAAGGCCTCAATATATTTTACAAAAATATATCTGTAAGCCAGTATTCACCTTTATTTTGTAAAAACAGAGTTCAACGCAGGATAAGTGGATACAGACCAACTGCATTCCTAACGCGTTTCACACCAGATATGGTACTTAATCATGCTTTGAACTCTGTTTTTACAAAATAAAGGTAAATATTGGAGTGCGGCTATCCAGCATCATTTTGTTTCTGTGTGTCTGTTGCAAACAGAGACAGCACCCAACCTAACTGTGGAGACAGCTGATTCCAGGAGAGGTGAACTCCCATATTTTATCAATCTGTAAGCCAGTATAGAAAGACAATTGTCCTAGTCAATTTAGAGCAGAATGCTAGTTTACACCACAATCCCTGCATTCAATATGTATTCAGGGCTTCATTGTATATTAAAAATCAGGAGAGGTACCGTGGCAGTAAACAACCTTGAACCTCCCAAACTCAGCAGTGTCTAGAAGGGGTAGTATTATAGGAATATCATGAGCAAGTCCCCATAGAAGGGTGTCTGCCAAGCAAAAGGGACTGGTCAGTATGATGGCCATTGCTATTGCATCCCACTTTTATCACTAATATACCACATATAATGTACTGCATGTATCATCCAAAGAGACCAGTCTTAAGCCGAGTACACACTATCTCCCCCACGGAGCTGTTGTGTTCTGACAGGGGGGCAGCCCTCCGCCAGAACACTCCGATCAGCACTCTCTGCCATTGGCTAAGAGTGCTGATCGGGAGTTAGTGATGCTTCACACAGGTCGAATGTCAACCGTTTTTTTCTTCTCCCGACATTTGGCCCGTGTGTACCTGGCTTTAAGCTCATAACACACGTTACAATCTGATTGTATGCTCTCCTTTAGATCTACCATAAACTATGTTGCAAAAATGTCCTGCTTGACTGAAAACAAACAAATAATTTGATTAAGTAGGTGCTTATATTACGTAGTTTTCATAAATCCAAAGTTGATTGTGAAAATTGATTTGATGATTGTATTGTCAGATTCTAATGTTTATGGTGAGCCTTAAAGTTCCACAATATGGCCTAGCTGCTCTGTCCAAATGACTTATTAGCTTTAGGCCTTTTCCCTACACAGAATGCTGATGTGAACAAGCCCTTAAAGGGTTAGTGGCCCCAATCCTCCTCTTCTGGGGTCCCTCAATGGTGCTAGTATCTCCTCCCCGCATCGGAAAACCACCTAAGAGAAGCTTTCTTCTTGGGGGTACCCATGCGGGCGCGCTTCTGAGTCCAGCTTTTGCGTCCATAGACACAGAAAGCCGGACTCGGCCCCGCCCCCCGGCGCCCGCATAATTGGATTTTATTGACAGCAGTGGGAGCAAATGGCTGCACTTCTATCAATCTATCTAATCAGAACACAAGACAGCAGCTAGAGCTGGTGTGCTTGTTCCCGACCAGAGAAAGACAGAGTTCAGGTAAGTATAAGGGGGGCACTGTAGGGCTGGTACATGAAAGGAGGTTTTCACCTTAATGCATAGCATGCATTAAGGTGAAAAACCATGAGGGTTTACAACACCTTTAAATATATCTGTCATGAGAAATATGAAAGAACCATATCATAGAGTTTCACCAGACCAGTTATACCCATTGTATGGTTTTCCGGCACCTTTTGCTCTGGTGACAACACCACAGCTAAAAATAAAAACTTTACAGAAAGTCTAAACCCTAATCACTATTATGACTAACCTTATCACTATTTACTAGTATTCTAAACAAAACCAATTTTTTTTTAGCTTTTTTATGTAAACTTGAATTCTGAATCTCTGACCCAACACTGATACAACAAGTAAAGAGATATAGAAATCCAACGCTTCTCTAACACTTATGTACTACACACTTGTCTCAGGTTTGGGATTATGAAGTATTGAAGCCAAAGAAAGCATGAAAACTAGCATTTCTAAAAATAAAGAAAACTAGCAATGGTAGTCTTTGGATTTCTTCTAGCTTGTGTACTTTAAATTGTTCTCATGCCATTTATATTTTTTCTTTGTTTTGATCTGTAATGTAGTGTAAGGGATTGCCTGGATATAATTTCAATTGAATGGATTGTTTAGATAGTCCTTTGCACTACATGTCTATTGGTACATTTTTCCTATCTAATAAATCAAATCAAAGAAAACTGTAAGTGGCATGTAGCCAGAGTTAGCCTTATTGATGTTCCCTGTGTACTGAAAAGTTTAAAAGCTAGATAGCACTTTAGAAATCTAATAAACCTGGACAGGCTGAAAATCAACAACTTTTGAGCTTTACTAAAAACACATATCACAAAATAATAGTAATATAAATAATAATAATACAACTTGTACATTAAACTATACTTTTATAAAAAATATGTACTTAATAATAAATAAAATACACGTTCTCTGGAACACAATGTCTGGTTTTCATCTCACTCAAGATTAATAAAATGTATCTCATATACATTAAGGTAGAACAAAAATAAAATCTAGCCAATTGCTTCCTTGCCCAGGCTTGACATAATCCATCCAATCATGGTAAATTAAGCTGACTAAAATAATATAGTAGCCAGAAATACCAGAGACCAATGCTTGGCTTGCCAGATGTTACAATGTTACATGTCCATTGCCTTACAGCATTTACAGCATGTGGAAAATCTCATAAAATCCTCTTATAGAGTTGGTAATGAAAAAATAATAATATAAAAAAAAGAACTATTTTATTTAAAAAAAAAAATCCTCAGTAGACATCATATGTAACACAATGGGTTTATAAATGATCTTACCAGATTTTATTTTTTAATAATCATCAGGGTGGATTATAGAGATATATTTGGAAACAATTTCCACAAATGTGTTCTCAACGGAAAACAGATATGCCAGATAGTAAACCATTTAAACAGATACTGAAAATAACATCTAACAATCAGAACAAAGAAAGTATAATTCATTTGACTTTAAGTACATTGCTGGGAACAGAATGTGGGCAATTTAGTAAGCTATGACCCAAAATTGTTGTGAATCAAGGATGTTGTAACATTCTAATCCATCTCCTGTCTCTATGAAGTCAATGTCACTGGTGCAGCATTCTGTTGAGAAAATTTATTTATTTAAAGCAATAATAGCACTCACTATCCAAGACACAAGCCTTTACTGTCCAATTACTTTTTTTCCCCTGTTTTCTACTATTTGCAATTCAAGAATCTCATCAACAAATGATGTAATAGGGTTTGAAATGATTTCCCCTGTTTTATTATAAATAGGCCTTTTGTCTGCTGTTTTTTATATATATTCCAATCTGTCCTTCCTGTTCTGAACTCATTACATAGTGGAGAGATTAAGAGATTATTAGGGACAGATTTACTAAAACAAAAACAAAAGAAACAGTTTGCTCTGCACTGTGCTGGGTGAAACTGTGTTTACTCCAAACAAATAATCAGGCTGGGTTCATCCGCAATACGGATGCAGCTCACAGCAGTGGTCCGGCGCATCCCTGTTCTCCATTTCAGGGAAGAATCAGGCCAAAATTTTTGCCTGAATTCGAACCTGAAATGGAGCCAAAGATAGACAGGACCCCTGTGCAGTCCACTCCGCAGTGTGAACCGGCTCCATTGAGAGCTAGTCACAGTCTCCTGTCATGCGAATTGGAGACGGGACACCCGCATCCAATTTGCATAAGTGTGAACCTAGTGTAATTCTCTAAATTGATCTGTCTTCTGTTTGGGTCTTAAAGTGGTTGTAAACCTCAGTCATGAAATCTGAACACAGCACATACATCTGTAGTGTTTACTTGTCTCTCTCCAAAGATCTAAGTGTTGTTTCTCTCTTGTGCTTCATTCCTCTGTTATCAGCATGAGCCACTTCTGACAAATTTTCCTGACACATGAGATAAAATTTGTGTCGGGGAGGGAGATAAGCACACAGCTTGTCTATTCAGACTGCAGCTCTGCACGTTCCTTCCATCCTCTGCCTATGTGGATTGGAGGGGGGAGGGGACTTCCCTTTTCTCCAATCAGCTCACACCCCTCCTCTGTAATCCTTACAGATGCAGAAGGATTTTATCACAATTGTGCTCCTTTGAGTGTAGACAAGAGAAAACTGCAGATAAACAAGGAAAAAGTATGTAGGAGGATTTGTTTTATCTTTGTGTATCATCTGAGGTGATTAACTTCACTGGGCATATGTGAGGGTTTACAAAGACTTTAAGCCTTTGCAACAGCATATTCATAATTATGTGAATGTATTCAGCCACCTTATTGATAGTCATCCTTTTCCTCTTATCACATTATTTTTTTCAAAGCATAATTGTCTTTCCTAGAATGAGATAAAAAACAGAGAGTGACCCAAATCAGCCCAAACACAGCAGAGACATGTCTCCATCCTCAGAGATATATAAAAAAAAACACAGACGAAATGGATGTGGGACTTTAAATGAGGTGTGTCTCTGTTGGTAAGGGTAGGTATGTGAATGAATTATATTAGTAGCAAAAATTGATTGTTGTAACCAATAACCATTGGGTAGTCCCTATAAATAAATTGGATAAATAATTCTTGTGTACAATATATACTGCATGATATAAATATATTCAATGAAAATAGTCACATATTTATTATTTAAACATAAAGAGGACATGATTGGTACATAGGACAATAAGGTCTAGTTTTGCTATTATTGTCCTATGTACCAATCATGTCCTCTTTATGTTTAAATAATAAGTATGTGACTATTTGCATTAAATATGTTTATATCGTGCAGTATATATTGTACACAAGAATTATTTATCCAATTTATTCATAGGGGCTACCCAATGGGGATTGGTTACAATCAATTTTTGCTACTAATATAATGAATTCACATACCTACCCTTACCAACAGAGACACGCCTCATTTAAAGTCCCACATCCATTTATTTTGTGTTTTTCATATGTCTTTTCTAGAAATGATTTGGTTCTTCTCATAGAGGAGGTTATTTACTAAAATTGGAGAGTACAAAATATGGCGCAGCTCTGCATAGAAACCAATCCATTTCCAGGTTTTATTGTCAAAGCTTAAGGGAACAAGCTGAAGTTAGAAGGCTAGCATGTACAGCTGCACTAAATTTTGCACACTTCAGTTTTAGCAAATCAACCCCAATATGTCCAAAATGACTAAGAATTCAAAAATCAACACAGTTTCACCTTATTTTCTAGGGTATGCATCACTTTTCTAATATCTATATTCAAATAAATTTGCAATATTTTACATAAGAAGCAACTAAATTGTCATAAGAAGACCAAGCCTTAAATTTGCCAATGCTGCCTTAAATCCACACTTCCACTTTAAAGATCCATATAGCCTAATGATAATCTCTGCTCTGATATAGAGGAAAAAGGGTAGAAAAAATGTGATGTCATACTTTTCAGACTTGTGCCCTGCCAAAATAATGTTGCTTTTTGCTGCATTCAATAACACTAGTATAACTTGCCCTCCTTAATCTTTCCAAGCAGTAAATCACAGTTTTATTTGGTATCTTCTCACCTGAATGCATTTAAACAAAGTCAGAAATCTTAGACCCTGATGAAGGTGGAGTGTATTTGGACCCTGAAACGCATTGGATCTATTCTGCTATAAACTCCTTTGTATCATTACATTACTTTGGACATTTGTTTGGTGCTCTCATTGGATTGCATATGTGTAGAGTCTCAACTTTGGGTCCTTTTTACTGAGGGTGGTCCCAATCTTGTGGAGTGCTACCAAACTGGACCCTCAGAAAATAAGAATCCTGCACTCTGTTTGTTCTTTTGTTTGGACATAAGGAATGGGAGAATATTTGAAAGCAAATGTATAAAATTGCATATGACCGGCAGCATTATGTACACACCTATCTGCAATCTACCTATAAAGTAAAAAAAAAACAAACATATTTTTCCACTGGATATATTGTGAACAATATGGTGCTGTAGCCCATGTGTTCTGCTTTTTAAAACTTTTTTGCCTGGAAACTTTTGTATTTATTCTTTCACTACCAATTTTACAACAGTATTTGTTTCCAGCTGTGTTATGATTTTTATATTTTATAGAATTTCACTCCCAGCCTCTGTCATCTAGTTAACACTTATTATTACAGTGCTGTTTTATTGATTGTTCCTACCTCCTAATTTTGTAGAACAATCATTCAAACAGTTCACTGCACAAAAAAAACATCAAACAAATTATTGAACTATGGCCTAGATTTATCAAACGAATATAAATGTTTAATGCACATTTGTGCCTTATCTTATCTTGCTATAACACACACAGTGAAGCATATTTAAAGTCTGTTTCAGGCTTTTTCCAAAAAAAATAACATTTAATAAATGCCTTAAAAATAAAAAGATTAAAAATAAAACAGATTTTATTTAAACTTATTTTTTCTAGAGATAACATCAGATATTGTATATTGCAAGCACAAAATGAAATAGAACATTTAAGAACTAGAGGATGCTGCACTCTTTGGATGTTGCTTAACAAGTGTTGATCTCACCAGGGACATAGAGTCTGATGTAAGGGGCCCTATTAAATTAGTTCCATTTCCCCCTTTGCTGACACCAGCTAAACATAGAAACACTTGTAGCTTGAGTTTAACAGAGCCTACTTAATAAAGCTAGCCACACACATCAGTTCTGATTTTTTTTCTTGTTCAGATTTTTCTAATGAAAGGAAAATAATTTCCATCAAATTTTCCACATTTGTTTATTTTTAATTCAAGATAAATTACAATTATAATTGCAAATGTAATTATAATTATTCCCAAAAGCAATGAAAAACATACAATTTTTGTACAGTATACAACACACACTATATCCCTCTAGAAAACTATAATTTTTGACATATTAAAACAATCAAATGATTGAATAATCAAACTGAAAGATGTGTCGGTACCTTAAAGCGGTGTTCCAGCCGTAAAAAAAATAATAAAAAAAGTCAGCAGCTACAAACACCGAGGACACTTACCTGTCCAGGGCACATGCGATGTCGGCCGATCCATCCCTCGTATCGTGTGCTGGCGCCGCCATCCTCACTAAGGGAAACAGGCAGTGGAGTCTTGTGGCTTCAATGTCTGTTTCCTACTGTGCATGCGCGAGTCCCCCGGCAATTTCTGAATGGGCGGCTGTCTTCTGTGACACACACAGGTCCCAGAAGACACCGCGCCCAAATTTTCCAGAAATCAACGTGAGGAGGAGAAGACTGAATATCACCGCGGAATAGGAAGTGGCAGATTAGGACGATCTGCCTAGCAACAGGCATTTCTGGTGAGTACATTTTTTTTATTTATTTTTTTTATTTTTTTGTTGCATTTATATGTTTTTTTCAGGGTGGACCTCCACTTTAAAGGCTTAGGCCGTGTACACACAAGCGGACTTTCCCGCGGGAAAGGATTTCCTCCCAAAAGTCCGGCGGACTAAGATTTAAGTTCAGACTTAAAATTGTCCACTGGACTCGGCAGTCTGTTGGACAATCCCGCCGTCTGTGTGCTAGTCCGCAGGACTTTTGAAATGAACGGACTTGCCTCGCACATGGAGGAAAGTCCGTTCATTTAAAACGTGACTCCAGGTAGACGGGACTAGCGAAGGCAGTGAATGCCGCCACGCTAGCCCCGTCACCTTGTATGGATTTAAAGGGGAATCCCTACGCCGAAAAAACGGCATGGGGGTCCCCCCCAAATCCATCTCAGACCCTTATCCAAGCACGCAGCTTTTCTTACAAGTGAAAACATGGTGCGGCTCTACCGGGATTGTCATGTGATAAATTGTGTTGCAATCGTGGCAAATCACATTGCGTAAAGCTTATCTCTTAAAATAAGCTCTTGGTCCTTTTTTTTGGGCGACAAGCCTTACAGCGCGATTTATTGCGTAACAATCACGGCAGAACAGCACCGTGTTTTTAGGTGCCATTAAAATGAATGGCATCTGATATTTTCATAGTGCGATTAATCATTTTAACAGAGCATTTTGAAATTGTGGGCAGAATTGCTGCGATTCTGCCTGCGATTCAAAACGCCCAGGTGTGAATGCAGCCTTTGTGTTTACATTCCAAAAAAAAGAAGACTGGCGGGCTTTCCAAAGTCACTGCTGGCGGGGGAAGCTGAGCTATGGGGAGAAATTAAAATGTAAAACGGAGAAGCTACTTCAAAATTGAGGACAGGTGACTTCATACGGTAGCTTTAAGCTAGATAAATGAGTGAGGACTTGTTTTAAAGTTTATTTTGTGCTTGTTAAAAATATGTGAATATTACAATGTCCGTAAGCTGGCCAAAGTTTTAATGTTAAATATTCTCTGTGTCTTCTGTGACTCATTGTGGTTGATTTAATAAAAAAAGTAGCGCATGTTCACTTTGCAAAGAATACTCAATCATGTGCAAGGAAAAAAAATAGATTTTTGCTTGCACATGATTGGATGGTAGAAGTCCGAGCACATCTTCTATGTATTCATTAAAGTAAGGTGGAATTCCTTTTCAAAGAGAACATGCTTTACTCTTTTGTATTATATCTTTAATGTGTAGTTCCAGTTCTGAAAAAGATTTCAGCTCCCGTTATGCCTGTGATCAGTTGCTGCTAGACATAGAAACAGAAGATTAATTCCTTGCTGCTCACTGGGTGTGTGCTCAATCCTTTCTCTTGATTTTTGCCTTACTAATATATTAGTAATCAAACCTCATGGTGAGTCAGGTATGGTAGCAAAAGCTTCCCATCTATTGAGATTTCAAGATGAGATTAAGATAATATCATTAGACAACACGCAGTTGTCAGAAGACATTGCCTAAATCTCATATTTTTAAATCGTGTATATCATAAAAAGCAAACCATGCATATTCTAATATTTGTGTTTATTTTGGATCTATTTTTACTTAGCCTTTAGCTTGATGTCCTACTTTATTTAAAAAGGAACACAAGATATTAGAAACCTTGAAAGTCTTTTATGGGAAAAGGTCATATTTTTTGATGCATTAAAGTTCTATTCTGATAAAACCAGCAAGTTTTGGAGTTTCCAAAGTAATATGCAACCTCAGTGTCCTTTTAAAGTAATGCAAACAAGATTGTTTCGGAAACTTGAAAGGCATTATTCAGTTTTCCTCTAGACATCCCTGAAGGAGCTGCTGTCTAGCTGTTTCCTGCTCCTCCAGCCCACTTACTGAACATTCTATATTATGTTGGCACCAAGAGTACACCTTCCAGCCATTTTCTCTTCCACAGTTATTGCTGCATAATTATCAAATTTACAGTACAGAAACCTATAAGCTTGTCCTGAAAAAAAAGTTTAAATATTAGGACATTTTACTATATTTATTGAAAAAACAAAAAGTATTCTATCGTTTTAGAAATGTTTTTAAATGACATATTTCTGACTTGTCTGATTTTAAATGACTTCATCTGCTGACGCTATTTAAAGGGAATTTGCTGACTATGGACATTTGGATAGAGTAGGGAAGGTTAGAACCTGTCTCGATTTTCTCTGGGAGATTTAACCTCTCTTCCTGACCCATGTACTGGTGGCCATTAGGACAGGAAATGAGGAGAATTTTTTCATCGGTAAAACCTTTTCATCAGTAAAACCTACTTCAGTCTACCAGCAAAAAAATATATTTATTTTAACTCTAAGTATTAATAGATGGATTTCATTAAGAGTGACTCCACTTCTATCTAGCAGACTTAATTTGTACTTTATGGATCTAATCTATCTAAAGGTTGATCTATGTGTCCCCATCCATGCTCGACAGACGTTGATCTTTTGAATCAACTTTTGTTGAAGGGACATGCTGGAAAACTTTTTTCTCTCAGTGTATTCTGACAGCAGTGAGAGAATACAATGTCCTGTAGGGGGTATTCCTTCATCCACCTCATTTGTTTGCATGGGAAAATATTTTTTTTTTAATCGTGCCCCCTGGCTGAATTAAAAAAATCTAACAATGTATGGCCAGATTAAAGCCTATGTGCAGCCAAACTAAAAAGCAGAAAAATCAGCACACAGGACATCATTTAGAGTCAGTAGGATGTGTCCCTTGTGCTGATGTGTTTTCCTGTTTTTTTAATATGGCTTCACTTAGGCTTTAAAACAGCCCTTGCTCACATTTGTTTGAAAATGTTAAAGCATTAAAAGTGATTAGTTACTGATATTGTTACTTCACTTCTTAACTGCTTGCATTTGAATATTATGATACTAAATCCGAGTTCACACATATGCGATTGGATGTGGGGAAACCCGCATCCAATTCACATGAAAGGCGAGGGTGACCAACTCTCAATGGAGCAGGTTCACACAGGTCCGGGGCGGTCATGGTCTGCATTCAGAAATGGTCCTGTGAATCTTTGGGGCAGAATAAGGTGGGAATTCAGCCAAAAATGCAGACCTGATTTGCACATAAACCAGTGCACAGGGATGCACTGGACTTCAGGCACAAACCCACAGCTGCACATATGTGAACCCGGCCTTACTGTTGCACATGTATATTTTTCAAAAGTAGAGGTCAGAAACGGAAGGAGTTTCTATAAGCACAAGTATTTTTGAGGATCAGAACATTGCTTTGGTAAAATCTATTTTAATTGCAATCGATCAAATACGTGTGAAGCAAAATACCGTATTTATCGGCGTATAACACGCACTTTTTCCCCCCTAAAATCGGGGGAAAGTCGTGGGTGCGTGTTATACGCCGATACCCCCCAAAAAAATGACAAAAATTGGTTGCGGCACCGAAAAATAGCGGCCGAAAAAGACCAAAGCCGACTGTTCAGCTGTGCTCGTAGTCCCGCCTCCCTGCACTCGCTCCCAAAACAGCAGGGAGGCGGGACTCCGAGCGGAGCCGAACAGTCGGCTTGGTCTTTTTCGGCCGCGGTTCGGTCTTTTTTGGCGGCGCATGCGTGGTCTGTCTCGGCGGCAGGAAATTTAAACGTCGGCAAGGCTGCAAATGACGCTGGGCAAGCTACAAATGACGCTACCAAGCTGAAAATTACACTGGGCAAGCTACAAATGACACTGGGCAAGCTGCAAATGACGCTGGGCAAGGCTGCAAATGTCGCTGGGCAAGCTGCAAATGTCGCTGGGCAAGCTGCAAATGACGCTGGGCAGGCTGCAAATGATGCTGGGCAAGCTGCAAATGACGCTTAAATGTAAGTTTTTTTTTACCCTAAACTTCTCTCCTAAAACTTTTTTTCCTTAAAATTCCCTCCTAAACTTGGGGTGCGTGTTATACGCTGGTGCGTGTTATACGCCGATAGATACAGTACTTTTCTTCTAAATTCCTATGAAAATTGTTGGGCAAAGAATTTGACTTGCCCTATAAGAGAACAGTCTCTTTTCCTTTAGTATATCATTCCCATTGCTGGTACCTCTAAATGGTGAAACTATGAATGACAACATAAATCAACATATATAACAGGATATAACAGAGTTTAAAAGCTGACAACAAATTGTGTAGCAGACCATGTGACTGCTACAATATATGGCCTAGAAATACATGGGGCCCAAAACTTCTGGTGCCTCAATGATCAGGATTTAATAGCATCTTTCAAATACATTTGGATAAAATGAATGTATATATAGTTTGGGAACCTGTGCAGTATATGATTTCTATGAAAGCAATTAGCGTTCTATGTTTCTAAAGGTCTTTTAGATAAGGATTAAAGAGACAGGGAGACACCTACATAGTATTGTTAAGTGGTCTCATTACACATAATTATGGCCTTGCTGACAGTCTTTAAAAATAAACCCCATGTGTACTTTTGCTGCTAAGCAAATGTACAGTAATTCAACCATTTCAGCTAAGTCTCTCTCTGACCACACCAAAACCACTGAGACCGAGGAAAATTTGGGTGCAATCTTTGTGGACTTGGAACATCTTGTGTTGTAAAATAAAATCCTAGGTAAACATTAAAGTAGAACTAAAGGCAAAGCTTTTTTTCCATTTTGGATACCGTCAGGGAGGGTTATAACCCCTGACCGTTTTCTTCCCATCAGTGTCCCATTGGAGACATTTCCCTTAACTTTATTTCCCCAAAACAGGAAAAATATCTCCAAAGTTGTCACCAGGGTTACCAGAACGAGTGCCCCCATTGAAAGATTTCCCTTCTATTGCTGTTCTGATGACAACACAAAATGTTGGAGTTTATTTTACTTTATCTTGCTTATAACAGTAAACAAGACAGATAGAGGCACGGGCAGCAATAAAAGCTGAGAGGTGTTCTAAACCCCCTTCACTCTATCCAAAACAAGTGTTTCCTTTAGGTATACTTTAAGAGCACAATGAAGACTAAGTTATATATTTATAAAGCAGTAAATGGGACTTTGACCAAATATTCACTGCAGGTGAATCTTCCTGGTACATGTGTCTTAAATGACAGTGATTGAGTCACCTTCAGTGAGAGTTTTTTTAAAGGTCACTGCTTTGTAAATATTTCCCTAAGATCTCAATTCATGCCTACTTGTTGCATTAAGACATCCCTTGCTCTTTAACCACTAGACACCGACCACACACATATATGCGGCTGCTCAGTGGGTAGGCTGAGTGGCCCCATATACAGTATTTGGCCCTGTTAACACTACTGTACCGTGCTGAGAGCTTGTTCCCTGTGCAGGGAATGGTAGCTGGCGTGTACCGGGAAGCTCCTGATGCATACTAGCGATCCGGAGCTTTCCGTTCCTGTGACCGATGTGACAGCAAATCACAGTGGTCACATGACCCGAATGCCTGCCTCCGCTTCCCAGCTTTTAGAACCCTGAAAGGGCTGGGAGGCTGTTGGCGGGAAGGGGTTAAATGGACCCCTACAAGGCTACTACTTACAAAAAAGTACATACACTAGTTTTTTCTATCACTGTGTGCACACAATGCATCACACTTCACACTGCACATTATGCTGCATGCATGTTGGTGCACTGTGAGATTATAGTGCACTATACGTATATATAACAAATAGTGCTCTAACTGTGAATACTAATATCAATACATCACATAAACTTATAACTATACATGAATTCAAATGTCCAAATCATCATTCGAAAAGTTAAAAAAGTCAAAAACTAAAAAAACAAAAACACAAAAGAAGTCCATCAAATAGTGATATTCTCAATCAAGTATAAAGTGCTGTTGTGCCAAATACATTTTGTGTTATACAAACAGTCAATGCAATAATTATAAAGACACATCAGTGTAACAATTCCACTCCAGTTTTCTAAAACAAGGCTGTGTACCTTATTGTGATTAACAGCTGCATCTACCAGTGAGATCCACAGAAAGACTAACATCACATGTTCTGGTCGTGCAGGAACTAAAAGACAATTTGTGTCACAGAAAACAACCATGTTAGAAGTGAAAAGACACAAAAACTGTAAGTGCCTGGAGGCCTACTGAAATCTACCTGTCCTCTATGCTGAGAAAGCAAGCAAAAAGTAGGTACCTGGAAGCCTTGGACAATTTCCCCAACCCCTCCCCTTGGTGATCTTGACCACTTGCATTTGAAAAAAAAAATTGTATATTTTACAAATAAGTTATAGTAAATGTTCATATACAACTTTACATTAGAAAATGTCAACAGTTGTCTTGGGTATATTCATTTTCTTCTTTTTTACAGAGCATCTTCAAATTATCTTCCATAAAAATGATAAAAATGTGAGTATATGTCAATTGTTTTTCCAGGTGTGCTGAAGCAATCATTGGTATGATTATAACTGATTTATATGCCCTTAAAAATAAACATCCCTCATATCTAGCAAAGTTAGAAAAACCCCTAATGAATTGTTTGTGAGCATGGATAATAAGTAAATGTTCTTATTATAATCATATTATAATGAATTATTAACCACTTCAGTCTCAAATTCATTCTCATCTTTCCATCATTAATGCCCAGAGCATTTTTTATATTTTGTAGATGTGTTGGTCTACTCAAGAGGTTTCATATCTCTTTTTAAGACAGAAAGAGATTAAAGTGGTTCTAAAGGCTCAAGGTTTTTAACCTTCATGCATTTTATGCACAAAGGTAAAAAAACATTCTCTGTGTAGCATCCCCCCCCCAGTCCCCCTAAAATTTACCTGAGCCCCATCTCGATCCAGCAACGTGCATGAGAGCCTCTCCCGCCATTGGCTTCCATTACTGTCAATCACAGTCAGTGAGCCAATGAGAAGTAAGATAGGGTGGGGCCAAGTCACAGCTCAGTGTGTGGATGGACAGCAACTCGGGAATGAGCTTGCTCAGGTGCCCCCATAGCAAACTGTTTGCTCTGGGGGTACTTGGCAGGAGGGAGAGGCCAGAAGCGCCAGTGGGGGACCCGAGAAGAGGAGAATCAGGGCTGCTCTGTACAAATCCACTGCACAGAGCAGGTAAGTATAACATGTTTACTATTTAAAAAAAAAAAATTGCCTTTAATATCACTTTAAATGTAGAAGCATCCCTAGTTACTATCAAGAAGGGCATACCAGCAGGCAGGATGGTTCCTCTAGGTGGATTTCGGTGTGGAGTCACTGGCCAGCACACAGTCTTACACATCTAGTAAGAAAAGGTACACATGCTCATGCACACGCACACATTCATGTACTCAAGCTCATCCAGGACCCGTCATGTCTTATTTTGCTGTTCTTCTACCCACTGCCTAGCAATCTGCTCCAGCCACCTACCTTCTACCAGCCAGTACATGCTAATTGTCTTCTCACTTACCAGCCAGCATCTGCTCATCATCTGCCTACTGCCAGCCAGTGCCTGCTCACCAACTGACTGTAACCTTTTTGCTATAGAGTACCTACCTGTTCCAGCCTCCTCAACAGGCACTCTTGCCACTCTACACTCTTCTGCCACCTGTTCACTCTATCAGGGGCCCTGAACCAAAGGTGAAAGAGAGGCCTTCCTCATCAATTCCTGCTCCTCCACCAGCTACGTGACAGTTACATAGGTTGGACTTGTGTCTTTTTTCATCCTCACCTACTATGTAACTATGTTACATTCACATTTTTATGGTGACAGCTCACCCATTCTTTTATTGAAAAGACAGTCTTGGAAAACAGAATGTGCTGATGAACCAACAATGACAGTAACTGTAACCAGATCTCTATTTACAGTCTATATGCAACTGTAAATAATAATTGTATGACCTCAGTCCTCGTAGTCCTTAGCATGACTTTATAATAGTGGGAAAGCAGGAAACTACATGACATCATTGTGCAAAACATAACCATCTTAATGCAAAAAGAAGTGCCTTTGAAATGTTAATGATGGGCTGCTAACTTTTTTATATGTATATAATTCAGAAACTGGAGTGTGCAGCTCTTTGTTAAAGCCACTGGCAGAAAACCAGAGTTCATCTAAAAAGATGCCAAAATGCCTGACATTTTTATTCCCACTACCCGGAAAACATGCTGTTCCTTATAATATAGAGTATATTAGAATTATGATTTGTGAATGTGTTGTATAATGTATTCCATCTGCTGAACATAAAAATGTAACATTATATCAAGAAATATTTTGTACTCTTATGATAAAAAGTTCTCTTAATAAAGAAAAGGGAAACAAGTTCATTTTTGTGAAATTAAGAAGATATTGTATCATAAAATGTGCATCAAGGCAAAGTTGCTACATACGCTTCCTATAAAAAGTGCGGCGGATTGTCAATGATGCATTTCTGTTTCTTGTTTTATGCTCATTTGAAGGAGAAGTGGAAACTGCAAGCCAATTCTTGAAGGAAATGGTTAATGTATGCAGGAATGTGAAAACCACTTTATATTCCAAATTTAAAAATACACAGAATATTGGGAAAGTAAGTCAGCTATGACTGTTTCACTCAGGAAATACCAAATAAAAGTAAAGAAGGGAAGATGGAATAGAAAGCAGGTGTCTCAAGAGAGAAACTGTGCTTGGCTCCAAAATACGACTATATTTTTTATATCAATGTAAAACATAACTATAAATGTTAAAGTCAGAGCTAGTCTGAGGCCATGGGTTTTATGTTTAAAAAAAAAAAAAAAATTATCAAAAAGATATGAACGTTCACCTAGGCAGATCACGGATCCCAGAAGACTGCGGGACCTTTTATAAAGCGTAGCGTGGCTCGTGCATGCACAGTGGGAATCTGGATGTGAAGCCGCAAGGCTTCATTTACAGTAGTTAAGGTGCCACCACCTGAACCTAAAGCCCACTGAAGAATTGGCTTTGGTGAGCAAAGCGCTGGATCCCTGGACAGGTGAATGTCCTTTTATTAAAAGTCAGCCGCTACAGTATTTGTAGTCGAAGAGGGGGCTGCATCTCCTCTTTAAAGTAAAATTTACTTAAACCCTTTAAATTGTGCAACCAAAAATCATATATTTCTTTTGTTTTCCATGAGTATTTTTTTAAAGCAAACAAACCTTCGCCATATGTATTAACCTCCCTGGCGGTAATCCCGAGTCTGGCTCGGGGTGGGAACTTCAGTACCAAAAGCGGTAACCCCGAGCCAGACTTGGGCTGCATTGCAGGATACAGGGGGAAGTTACCTACCTTTTCCCCTCAATCCTGCGATGTCTCCCCAGCGAGCCGTCTGCTTGCTCGATTCACACAGTGCCCGAGTGCCGCTGATCTCCGTTCCCTGCGATGTTCCGACGCACGGGAGCAGAGATCGGCGCCAAATTCAAAAAAGTTTAAAAACACAATACACATACAGTACTGTAATCTTACAGATTACAGTACTGTATACAAAAAATACACACCCCCTTTGTCCCTAGTGGTCTGCCCAGGGCCCTGCTTGTCATTTTATATAATAAATATATTTTTTTCTGCCTGGAAACTGGAGATTATCCATAGCAACCAAAAAGTGTCCCTTTATGTCAAAAGTGGTTTTAGACCAGCTAGAAAACAACGATAATAAATTAGAATCACAATTTATCATCAAACAATAAATTTAATGACAGCGATTATTCTGCAACTGAGCAAATTTCAGTGTTTTTGATTTGATTAAATTATTGAATCATTTTTATATATATTTTTATTATATTATAATTTATGATTTTGTGTTTCAAACTTTATCATACCCGGGATGTCTACTAGACTCTGGTTCGGACAGATCTAAGTGAGTTATTCATAAGAATTGCATGCCTACAATATAAAAACGCCAAATTTCCATGCAAAATAATTGTACCGCTTTCAGCACTAAATTCCAGACAGAATCATACCGCCAGGGAGGTTAAACTAAGGTCAATATTTCGCTTGCAAAATAAAGATTCATATCTTTAGTAAAGTATTTCTTTCTTATCTTCAAGTTGGTTTTCTTTCTTCTTTTTTTTTTAACACTACAGGTAAACTGCCAGATTTAAAAGGTGCTGCCAATGTTGCTCTGAGCCACATTGAAATTTTTAAGTGACAGTGTCTCTGGTGGGTCTGGAGGGTGATTATTCTGGTATTGCTGCCTGGAGTGACAGCCAAGGTCCTGCACTTAGCCCAGGAGTCCAATTGATGAGCTCCCAGGCTTCATTCTAATACAGACTTCTTTATAAGACCTCTCTGTAAAAAAAAATTAATCACTGTAACACCATATCATGGGTTACATGGGAAGTCTAAATGAAGTCATTCAGATTTCCTGTTCAGACTAGATGGATATCTTGAATCAGGGCAAGACTGCTCTATAGGGTTGATTTACTAAAATTGAAGAGTGTAAAATCTGGTGCAGCACTGCATTGAAACCAATCAGCTTCCATGTTTTTTTGTCAAAGCTTAATTGAACAAGCTGAGGTTAGAAGCTGATTGACTACTATGCACAGCTGCACCAGATTTTGTACTCTCCCGTTTTAGTAAATCAACCCCTATGTCAGCCCCAGTAATTCTTGCAGCAATAAGTTAATGAGGCATTAAGGTATTGAATTGTGCATTATGATAAATTAAGGAAAAAGTCTAAATAATAAAAAAATACTTTAAATCAAATTAAATACAATTTAAATCCCCCAATCCAATTAGTCTCCAAGCCAGAGAAAATACATTTGACAAGCTTTTGCTTTGTCATTTAACATTTTTTGTGACTGCAACAAAAAACAATGTTGCTCCAGTTCCAATCTGAATAAATCTGGCTACTTATCCGAATGAAACAAAAATGATTAACACATATCATTAACAAGGGGGGAAAAAATCTCTCCTACTTTGATTTAACCACTTCCGGACCACCCACCGTGGATATATGTTGGTATTTTGATGTTAAATACCGTTGTTAAGGCAACAGATAGCTGCCATAACCCTGGTATTTTTCTCCACAGTGAGCTGTCCTCTTTCACATAAAAGTGGTCTCAGCGGCTGATTCGCCATGAGATCACTTTTATGGATGACAATGGAGGTGCCCCGCCGAGTCCCAGCGTCTCCGCCGCTTACCGGAACTGTTGGAAGTGGCGGAGATGATCCGGTCCTGTGGCCTGATGGGCAGGAAGTCGAGCGAGGGCATGATTGTTTGCCTTTAAGTGTAAATGTGAGATCTGAGGTCTTTTTGACCCCAGATCTCACATTAAAGAGGTCCTGTCATGCTTTTTTTCTGTTACAAGGGATGTTTATATTCCTTGTAATAGGAATAAAAATGATCCATTTCTTTTTAAAGTGGCAGTGTAAAAATTCAAAATAAATAAGAGTAAAAAAAATTAAAGCACCCCCTCCCTCAGTGCACAGAAGCGAACGCATACAAAATTTGTTCAAACCACACATGTGAGGTATCGCCACGATCGTTAGAGCGAGAGCAATAATTCTAACAAAAGAACATCTCTGTAACTCGACACTGGTAACCTGTAGAGCCTTTTAAATGTACCCTGTGGAGATTTTTTTTATTTAAAAAAGTGTATTTTTTCCAAAATTCCAATGTAACCAAAAAGTGTAGCGCTGCCCTCTTAAAAAATGAACATATGTGAATAGTGGTGGAAACCCCCTATGTGAATGTGAATCACCAGAATTCTGTATCCAACTTAGGCTGCTGAAACCTTAATAATCTGTATATAACTAAAACAAAATAACTACCGGTAAGTGTACTGCAAATGTGATATACACAGTAACACATAAACAAATATATATATATATATATATATATATCTATATTTTTATATATATAGATATATATCTATATATTGATATAGATATATATCTATATATCTATATATCTATCTATCTATATATATATATATATATATATATATATATATATATATATATATATATATATATATATATATATATATATATATTATCTATCATAAAAGAACACCATAAAACTGCACAGTGCCTTATATGCAATATCAAATACATTTTAACTTAGCATATGTGCTAACAAACAGCATTTCAAAACAATTTCTTATATACTGTATATGTGTATAAAGTATATAGCATATAGTGAATGATGGTGAGAACCTCAGTTGTGTGAGTATAAAGTCAATACACCATGAACCTGCAAAATGCAGTAATTCATGTTTACATAGGTGGTTTTCGCATGTTCGTTTTTTTTAAGGGGGCAGCGCTACACTTTTAGGTTATTTGGTTCTACAAGGTGTGGGAACACATTTCAGTTGATTAACAGAAAGCCCATGATATATTTTGGGAATAATATTATTTATATATATTTTTTCACTATCACAATAGTAGTGCAGTAGTATTTGCACATAAACTATTCCAATGTGTCAAATAAAAATCATAAAAACCATGATTATTTAGTTTTCCTCTATTTGGGAGATGTACATAATAATATTTTGCACTGAATATCAGGGCTTGTGCTAACTACTGGAAAATTAATTTTTTCTCACTTTCTGTCTCATTTCAACCTGCAAAGCAAGAATACTATATATGTTTTCATTTAGGCTGCTAAAGTTCAATCTGTCTCCAAAAAAGATTATGTGTTAAGATGACAGCAAAGGTTAATATTTATTTAGCACAAAATTCACATCACCTAAAAAAAAAAGTCCAATAAGAAAAAGGCAATGGTCTGGAAGTGTTTAACCACTTCAGCCCCGGACCAATTGGCAGCCAAAGGACCAGGCCCCTTTTTGCGATTCGGCACTGCGTCGCTTTAACTGACAATTGCGCGGTCGTGCGACGTGGCTCCCAAACAAAATTGGCGTCCTTTTTTTCCCACAAATAGAGCTTTCTTTTGGTGGTATTTGATCGCCCCTGCGCTTTTTATTTTTTGCGCTATAAACAAAAATAGAGCGATAATTTTGAAAACAATGCAATATTTTTTGCTTTTTGCTATAATAAATATCACCAAAAAATATATAAAAAAAAATGTTTTCCTCAGTTTAGGCCGATACATATTCTTCTACATATTTTTGGTAAAAAAAATCGCAATTACCACGAGCAGGCAATTAAAGGGCCACGTACAGGTACGTGATTTTGCCTGCCCGTGCCATTCTGCCGCAATATATCTGCGTGAGGCGGTCAGGAAGCGGTTAAAGGTGTTTAGAGTGTTTCATATTTGAATTACATTTTTGTAAAGCCATGAGCAAAAACTTTGTATTTTGCACTTACCAGTTTTTATCTACTTCTTGTCTATGAATGGTAATGTGCACTCTCTGTACCATATCTATGGAGGAGCAGCATTATCACTTTAGGCTGCTCCTGATTTCCACTACAAAACACCTTCTCCTTTCTACTTCATAACATTATGGGTTGTTTTGTAACCCAAAGTTGAAAACTAGACTGTGCTGATAACATTGCATGAGATTTGAGATGAAGGCACTGAATTTCTGGCAGGATCAACAGGTAATTTTATCACTTATCAAACAGAGATATAACAAAACACTTTCAATGTTATATTTAACAGAACAAAAGAGAGCAAAAAGGAGACTTTAACTGTTAGGGTTTACATACATATTTACTTTTCAGTAATTCTGTTTGACAAGGGCATTCATATAGTAGGTATATTTATAGAAGGTATATATATATGTGAAAAAATAGTGTTGTGCTCCTTTCCAATAATGCATATACATATATACACATGATTAATACCAAATACAATACAGTGGAACCTCGCATATCAAAGCGAGTTTTCCCATTGAAGTCAATGGAAATGAAAATAATTTGTTCAGCATTGACTTCAATGGGATGCAGTACCGCATGGGGCCAGAGACGGGGGGCTCCGGAGAGCCTAGGAAATGGCAAAAAAGCCTGAGGACACTTTGGCTGACCTCGGCAAACCTTGGAAAGACTTCCTACCCGAGATTTGCCGAGGTCAGCTGTGCTGTACTCGGGCCTTTCCGTGCATTTCCGAATGTGGTGTTCGGTTCTGCTCGGCTCCAGCACCCCCCAACTCAGGCCAAAAGCGGTACTGCACACCGCTGTGGCCTGAATCATGCTTATTTTGCAAGACAACACTCGCAAACCGAGTTACAAGTTTTAAAAATACAGTGCTCGTATTGCGAAAAGCTTGTTAAAGCTTGTTATACTCGCAATCCGACGTTCCATTGTATTCAAAATGGTAATAAAAAACATATATCATAAAAATATCCAAATAAAAATGAAAAACAAGTCTCACTGGGGATGATTTTCTAAAACTGGAGAGTACATTATCTGGTAAAGCTCTACATAGACACCAATCAGCTTCCATTTTTTTTTGTTGTCAAAGCTTAAAGTATAACTAAAGGCAAAACTTTTTTAGTATTGGATAGAGTGGAGAGGGATTAAAACACCTGTCCATTTTTATTGCTTTTTCTGCCTCTGTTAACCGCTTCCCGACCGCCTAACGCCGATATACGTCGGCAAAATAGCACGGGCAGGCAAGATCACGTACCTGTACGTGATCGTGCATGTGCCTGCCTGTGGGTCGCGCGCGCGCCGCCAGCGGTGCGCTCGCGACCCGGTCGGGAGCTCCGTGACCCCGGCCACGGGACCAGCGGACCCGATCGCCGCTGGTGTCCCGCGATCAGGTTACGGAGCTGAAGAACAGGGAGAGGTATGTGTAAACAAACCTCTCCCCGCGCTTCCTACACTGCCTGGCATTGATCGGCTGTTCTCTGTCATCGGGAAAGCCGATCAATGACGTCAGACGTCAGCCCGGCCCCCTAATGTAAAAAAAAACACACACGTCACAGCCCATAACCCCTCCCCTCCCCCTAGTGGTTAACCCCTTCACTACAACTGTCATTTATACAGGAACCAATGCATTTAAATAGCATTGATTGCTGTATAAATGACAATGGTCCCAAAAATGTGTCAAAAATGTCCGATGTGTCTGCCATAATGTCGCAGTCACAATAAAAATCGCTGATCGCCACCATTACTAGTAAAAAAAAAAAATATTAATAAAAATGCTATAAAACTATCCCCTATTTTGTAAACGCTATAACTTTTGCGCAAACCAATCAATAATCGCTAATTGCGATTTTTTTTACCAAAAATATGTAGAAGAATACGTATCGGCCTAAACTGAGGAAAAAAAAATTTTTTTAATATATTTTTTGGGGATATTTATTATAGAAAAAAGCAAAAAATATTGCATTGTTTTCAAAATTGTCGCTCTATTTTTGTTTATAGCGCAAAAAATAAAAACAGCAGGGGCGATCAAATACCACCAAAAGAAAGCTCTATTTGTGGGAAAAAAGGATGCTAATTTTGTTTTGGAGCCACATCGCATGACCGCGCAATTGTCAGTTAAAGCGACGCAGTGCCGAATTGCAAAAAGGGGCCTGGTCCTTTGGCTGCCAATTGGTCCGGGGCTGAAGTGGTTAAGGAGATCCCCCCTCTCTATTTGTCCTGTTTACCATTATCATTGAAAGTAAAAGAAAACCCCACAGTTTGAGTTGTCCCCAATAAAATGAATAGAGGGGAACTCTTCCAATGGGGACACTAGTTCTGGTGATCTGAGGGTCCCCAAGAAATTCCCCTAATTTGCTCATTTCCTGTTTGGCTATGGGGCAGGAAGTGAAGGTAAATCTCTGCAATAGGAAACAGATGGTGAAAAAAAAATCTGACAGGGGTTATAACCCTCCTTTACCTTACCCAAAATGAAAAAAAAAGTTTTGCCTATAGTTCGACTTTAACTGAACAAGCTGAGGTTAGAAGCTGATTGGTTACCATGCACAGCTGCGTCATACTTTGCACTCTCCAGTTTTAGTAAATCAACCCCTGTGTGTCTTTATTAAAAAAAAGGCCACTCCCTAGTTTATGTCCATTTGATAATGTCACTCAGGCTCTGCCCAACATGTTTTGTCACCAGTCTCATGACTTCTTTAGGGGATCGGGATTGGGTGACATCTTCCTTATAAAAGTCAGAAACTGTTTTAAAGTAAAATAAGGTGAGCTGTGGGAAGGGGTGGGTACAGTGCCATTCTTAATGGTTGAAGAGGCAGCAGAGAGGCGAAGACATTTTAATAGACACTGTATGTCCGTACATTCATTCGTACTTTCATACTTTCATGTACAAATGTACAAATGTAAAAATCATATAGATTTTTACCAACGGAGTGAATTACAACATGTATTTTGACAAAAGTGTGAACAGTCAAGATTACCCTATCATATACCTGAATATGTGATAGCAGTTGTTTTATATCTCCAAAGTAGCTATAACAGTATCAGAAATTGATCCTGAAATTTCTTATATTCCTCTTCAATACAAGTGTCTATGTTTCCGATCATGTTATGCATGTTTAGGAGACAATGCCAATCACTTAGCAGGGCAGAATCTGCCCGATGTCTTGCTCCTGACTCCCAGAACCTAAAGTCATCCTTATGCCGCGTACACACGAAGGGACTTTGTCCAGCGGACAAACCGCCGGACTTTCCAGCTGGGCTTCCGCGGACTTGAAAGCGAACGGACTTGACCACACACGATCACGCTAAAAGTCCGGCGGTTCACGCGATGACGTACAGCACGTACGACGGGACTAGAAAAATACTTGCTACTGAGCATGCGTCCTTTTTGGTCCGCCGGACCATACTACAGACGGCCGTATTGTCCGCCGGACTGCCAAGTCCAGCGGATAATTTTAAAACAAAACTTAAAACCTAGTCCGCCGGACTTTTGGGAAAAAAAGTCAGTCGAAGGCCCACACATGATCGGACTGTCCGGCGGACTCGAGTCCAGCGGACAATCCCGCAGGAATGTCCCTTTGTGTGTACGCGGCATTAGAACAAATTATCCAGGACCAAATTTGCCCATTTGCACAACAGCCAATTTTGTATTGGCAGAGATTCTTATTTATTTTTATTTATTTATTTTTGGCATTGGAACATGTTCCCCATACCAGTGCCTAGATTTCCAAGCATTTTGCTTGAAAATAGCTCACTTATTCACCCTCCTGTACAAACTTCAAACTTTGTGAAACTGTTTGTGAACTGAACACAGGCAGATTTGCACTTTCCTAAATAACCTAAATTACAGATAATGTTGAAATTAGTTTTATTTATTTATTTACAGGCATACCCCACTTTTAAGTACACAATGGGGTTCATTTACTAAAGCTGAAAAGTGCAAAATCAGGCTCCCTTCTGCATATAAACCAATGAGCTTCTAACCCCAGCTTGTTCAATTAAGCTTTGGTAATAAAACCTGGAAGCTCATTGGTTTCTATGCAGAAGTGAGCCTGATTTTGCACTTTCCAGCTTTAGTAAATAAACCCCATTGTGTACTTAAAAGTGGGGTATGCCTGTATTGTAACAATGGGAACAGTGACTGCAGTATTGGAGATATATCATGAATACAACAAAGGCTACATGGATTCCTGAAAAAGAGCAATGTCTTTGGGCAAAACATATCTTGATGACAGAAAGACCATATATTTTACATACAACAAAAGGCTTACAAATATGAAGTGTTTTTAGCTTAAGTCATCTTTTCAGTTCACTTTAATGTACCTTTAAGCCTTCCAGTTTTTTTCAGGGATGCTTGGAAATTGTATATAGGCCAGTGCTAAAAACCCCAGGCTATGGAGTCATATCAGGGATGTTGTGTCTTTTAATCTAGTGCCACTACTTGAAACAAATTGATTTTAAGATATAGATAATTTAAGAACAATCCGACTACTTCATTTTATCCATTTGTGGGAAAAGCCAAGCCACTTTAATGTTACATTAGGGCTTTACAACACTACTACTCTAACATTGCCCAAAGGCACACTAACCTTAGGTACTAGTAAAGAATGTAAAAAGCCCTGAATGGCTTCAGAGCATTAACTTTGAAAAACGTCAGAATTGTAGTATGTGCACAAAACATAACAGGACATGTATTTTATTGTGAGATGAGGTGTATCATAATTTTGTTTTTTCAATAATTGAGTGAGCTAAAGAAGAAATGGAAGATAGAGCAATGAAATATGCCATTCATTTTAGCATGAAACACATTCACATCTCCTGCCTGGGGCAGTGAAAGAAAGAAACAAGGCAATTCAAAAGCTTCTCTTGGATATATTGCTATTCTTTTCTATTACTATTTTATTTCCTTGCTAAGAGAACCTTTAAAAAAGTTTTGAACATTTTTAGAATGACAAAGACAAACAAAAACATAAAATGTAAAATGAGTGGAACAGAGTTTATTGCAACCTCTGCAATGGAAAAGGGTACACGACTGAGATAATTGGGGATGGCAGCATAAAGAAAATTATCCTGAATATCTATCTGCATGTAGACTGACTGACCTCCACAGAGTTATGCAATTTACAATTGACTATGAAATCTTGATTCATGCATTGTTTAATTTTCTACAGATTGCACAAATCTACACGCATATGTTTAGGCTGCATATGCATTGTTTTCTTGGAATGATGCAAGCAGATTCATTTGTGCCCCTGCAGCTAAACTTGCACACAGCACTACTGGTTTATAAGACACAAATAGCCTAAACATGAAGCCACTTGCACACCACTTTTTCAAGCTTGTTTGCTCTAATAAACAAATAAACATGGAAACCACTAATTGGCTGCTGGGATTGCTCTTTCTCTCTCTCTCTCTGTGTATATATATATATATATATATATATATATATATATATATATATATATAACGTTAGTGCCTCCACCTGTTTTGGATATATATATATATATATATATATATATATATATAATATATATAAATGATATAGGATGAGTCACTCCTGTCGACTTCCAAATCTTGAAATATCCAGCTGGGTGATCTCATATCTAGCAGGCTCCTATTGTTTTGCCAATATCACACCAACAAGGGAAGGAATGAGATATCCAAATAATGCAAAAAAATATGAAACAATTTTACAGTTTCAAGCAATAAAAATGCTCCTTCTCAAGCCAAGTGTGAACCACTGTTAAGCAGAACCATTCAAATAGATACAAGAAAAATGGCTTGACAGGTGTATCACATATCACTAATTATGCAAACCAAACATCAATAATTACAAATGAAACAGCTTAAGTGGCCATACACAGAGCGATTTTCTTTCCTGCAACCACAAGTGTTTATGGGGGAATCCCTCCCGCAGAGCCATTGTGTTCCCCCCACAACAGCCACTAGCAGTAATCACATATAAAATCAAACAGACTGGTTGTACCCAAGTTGATTGATCTACCAATTTAGGTACATGGTTTGAATCTTGGGCAGTCCTTGCTGAACCTCCCAAGATTTGAACTGTCTATAGCCAGCCTAAGAAAAAACCTCATATGTCAAATATATATATACAGTCTAACTGTCTAATTAAAGTATGTTTGTATAGCCAAAAGTAGTTTTGAGATAGGTTAGGTAAGGCTTAAATCCTCTTTCAGTTTTGTCTTTACTGTGTGTGTCTTGTTGGGGGGATTTCCAGTCACCTCCTGACCAGGGGATGTAACAGTAAATTAGAGAATATTCCTACAACATGTAGGGGAGGAATAGAAGAATTACTTCCACTTCTGGTTATGGTGATAATTCTAAAATATATTTCTTGCTACATTCTGTCTCAGTAGCAATGGTCCCCTGGATCAGGAGAGAATGTCCCCAGAAGGAACACAGACAGACAAACAAAAATAACAGGAGTTACAGTCCTTAACTCCTAAAATATAAAATGGTTTGGCTCTTTAAACACTTTAAAACTGGTGGGTTTGGCCCAATAATGGAAGTGAGATGAAGGTGCATGTCCAGGTCTAGGTTTCTGTGCTGCTACAGTAGCAGTACAGAAGTATAGGGAACAGTACCTCAGGATTCACTGGCTAACTTAAAGTGGAGGAAGTCTGTTAAAGCAGCAGACCGCTGCACAAAGGGAGCAGACTCAGTGAAGAAATGCATGGCATACAGAAACAGTAATGTTGGGGCATCTCTGTTGGTTTATGATGTGCACATGAATGCAGGAAGGAGGAGACTCTCTCAGAATGAACTGTCTGCAGAAGTAGGGATATGCAAGGAGTATACACAGGAACTCACTAGGAGCGCAAAGGTATTCGGAGGAGGCTCTGGAAACAATATTGTGTTGTAGGTAGAAACAGTAAGTCACAGAGATCCTCAGGAAACAAGATGTAAGCTGCATGTGGCATGTGGCACAGGGGGTCCAGCAGGTAGTGTACTGACTCAACAGTGTGCAATAAGTGCAGTAGCCCTTTAGCATTTGCAGAAGAAAATAAACCTGAAAAAAAGGAAACTAATCCAACCACCTTATCCGAGGACTGGTAAGTAGCAACATATTACTTTTTTTTAATCCAGTAATAAAATGGGCATAAAGTATCAAGAATAATGCTGTCATGCACCTCTATATTTGCTTATTCTTGAAAGGAAAAGAAAAGATAGGGTCATTGGCAAGTTATCAAATTGCTGAATATATTTAATATATACACAGTAATGCCCCGTACACATGGTGGGATTTTCTGACGGAAATGTTTTATTTTGAATGTTGACTTTGATGTTTTATTGTATTTGCTTTGTAGGTATGGTAAGTCTTATGCCTAGTACACACGGTCGGATTTTCCGACGGAAAATGTCCTATCGGACCATGTTGTCAGAAATTCCGACCGTGTGTGGGCTCCATCTGACTTTTTCCGACGGAAAAAGTTTGAGATCCTGCTCTCAAATTTTCCGACAACAAAGTCCTATCGGACTTTTTCCGATCGTGTGTAGCGAATTCCGACGGAAAAAGTACCACGCATGCTCAGATCACATTACAAGACCAAAGCTATTGGCTACTAGCCTCTACGTAGTCCCGTCGTACGCAACTAACGTCACCACGTTCAGAATGATCGGATTTTCCGACAACTTTGTCCGACCGTGTGTATGCAACACCAGTGTCGGACAAAATCCGTCGGAAAAAATCCGACGGATTTTGTGGTCGGAATTTCAGACCGTGTGTACGGGGCATAAGTGTAAAAAAGATATATAAGCCCATAAAATTAGATAATAATCAGTTGAGATACTATGAAAACCTAAAGCAAGAGATAAAACCTAAAGCACCTTAACAAATGAGTATAAGAAAACTGCAGCCTTAGTACACTGAACTTAACCACTTCAGCCCCGGAAGGATTTACCCCCTTCCTGACCAGAGCACTTTTTGCGATTCGCCACTGCGTCGCTTTAACTGATAATTGCGCAGTCATGCGACATTGCTCCCAAACAAAATTGGCATCCTTTTTTTCCCCACAAATAGAGTGTTTTTGCTATAATAAATATCCCCCAAAAATATATAAAAAACATGTTTTTTCCTCAGTTTAGGCCGATAAGTATTCTTTTACATATTTTTGGTAAAAAAAATAGCAATAAGCGTTTATTGATTGGTTTGCGCAAAAGTTATAGCATCTACAAAATAGGGTATAGTTTTATGGCATTTTTATTAATAACTTATTTTTTTACTAGTAATGGCGGCGATCGATTTTTATCGTGACTGCGACATTATGGCGGACACATCGGACAATTTTGACACACTTTTGGGACCCTTGGCATTAATACAGCGATCGATGCTATAAAATGTAATTGATTACTGTAAAAATGTCAGTGGCAGTGAAGGGGTTAACCACTATGGGGCGGGGAGGGGTTAAGTATGTCCTAGGGGAGTGTCTCTAACTGTGGGGGAGGGGCTTGTGTGACGTGGACACTGATCCCTTCTCCCGATGACAGGGAGCAG
The DNA here is from genome assembly GCA_028564925.1 of Lithobates sylvaticus. NCBI lineage: Eukaryota > Metazoa > Chordata > Amphibia > Anura > Ranidae > Lithobates > Lithobates sylvaticus. The sequence goes on along the minus strand of CM053027.1, from coordinate 455,133,211 downwards.
ACGATCAGTGTCCTGTCATTAGGCAGAATGGGGAGATGCTGTGTACATCGCATCTCCCCATTCTTGAGCTCCGTGACATGATCACGGGTATCCCCGCGGCGATCGAGTCCGTGGGTTCCACGGGCACGGTCACGGAGCTCGCGCCCGGCACACAGCGGCAATTTCAAAGTAATGTATGGGTACATTACTTTGCCCAGCCATGCCATTCTGCCGATGTATATGTGCCGACATCGGTCGGCAAGTGGTTAAAAACATAGCCCCAGTTCAAAATCAAGTATGAGCTGAGTCTAATGGACAGCAATTGGAAGATTCTGCTTGACACATATCCCGCATTTCCAATTTTTTTTGGGCAACCTCTGTTGTCATAGATCATTTTCATTTTTGGGAACATTTTAATAATCTTAACTGTCCATTTGCTGTAAGATAGGCACCTCGGCTCGGATCCACACATTAGCTATCAGCTTCTTGGCAGTAAACAATACCTCATGCAAAAAGATACACAGATACATGTTTAATTCCAATTCAGGAGGAAACAGCAGATATAATTGAGCATCTAGTTCCACCAGAAAACCCATGACATCATGCAAAAAGGTTATTATTTACTTCCAGTAAGTCTGCATCCATGGACAGGACCAGAGCAAGCACAGAAATGAGCCAGGTGTCACTTGACCATTAGAGTTTTCAGGGTTACTGTATATTATGGTTTGTATCTTGCTAACCAACTTGGCATTAAATATTTTTGATTTAAGCTGGCCATAGGCTGATTGAAATTGGGCTGGTTCAGCAGGTACAGGCCACATTTTGATCCATGACCAGGCTGAAAAGCAGAAGTTGGAGGGCCAACAGCTTTGACAAGCTTGCATTTAGACACTGGGCATTTGGTTGGCATCGACTGTATTTTTTTTCCGCTGCAGAAGATGGGGCAGAGAAATTTTCTGGCTAAAGTATACAGCTGGTGGTGTGCTGCTGGCAGATGTGCTGCTAGGACCTGGGACACCATGTGCTATACCATCATTCTTGTCAGTGGAGGCTGCTGAGAGGTAATGACTCAATATAGCAGGGAAGGACTGAAGTGGGTAAGGAGGAGGAGGAGGAGGGACAGATTTGTGCCCCTTTTGTGTGGCTTTTAGGTGCTCTTGCCAACGGGCTGAGTGGTTGGACGTTAAATGCCTTGTTAGGCATGTGGTACCCAAATGGTTGGTGTTTTTGCCACGTTTGATGTGTCTGAGACACAGTTTGCAGATAGCAACAGTGCGATCTGCTGCAGTGGTGCTGAAAAAGGCCCAGACAGCTGAGCTTTGGGGAGTGGGCCAGGAAATAACAGCTGCAGAATGTGATGGAATAGGGTGGCTGCTCTCTACTCTTTCTTGATGTCAGCCTCCTTGGGGTTGTGCCTCCTCACGTTCAGTTTCCTCCTCTGCTCTATCTGACACCCAAGTCACAGCAGTGACCTCATCATGATCATGATCATCATCTCCATCTCCTCCATCTTCATCATTACCACCGGAGACAACTTGGCAAATACTCTGCGGCTTGAGGAACATGAATGCCAATTTGTCTACCAGTGTTCCTCCCTCTCTCTAGGCTCATGTTCCTGTCATCCACAACCTCAGAACCAATATCTGAATCCAGTAATGGCTGGGCATCATCAAGGAGCAAGTGGCTGACGCTGTGGTCAAATAACTCAGCTTACTCCTCAATGGCTAATGTTTTGGCTATGGCAGGAATAGATGTGGACAAGGAGTCAGGTTTATCCACTATGGCAACTGCAGGGGACTGCACACTTGTCTCTGCTTGCGTGACAGAAGATGAGGAGGATGAGGAAGGTTTAGTAAACCAGTCCACCACCTCCTCTGCATGCTGTGGCTGGATGCACGGGCAAACTCACTAAACAGAGGAAATGATGCCCTGCCTGAAGAGCGACCACCACATCCACCTTTGCCTGTGGACATATTTCCTGCTGGCCCCCTTACAGTGCCAAGGGAATGTCTGCCTCTCCTTGTTGTCCTCCCAGACATTATTGGGATGGAGGGGGCGGTGCTTATAAGCAAATGTAAGGAAGTTGAAATCTGTACATAGATGCACTTTAATCAATGTAAAGAGGTGTTTGGTGCACTTTAAATTTAGTACTCAAGCTACACAGATACACTCCACGGATACACTATAATATACTGCAATATAATGCGCAAAACGTACAGTGATGCACATAACTATATGGCGTTAAACTGGCAGTAACGCGCGCAAAACTAGATGGCGTTAAACTGGCAGTAACACACACAGAACTATATGGCGTTAAACTGGCAGTAACGCGCGCAAAACTAGATGGCGTTAAACTGGCAGTAACACACACAGAACTATATGGCGTTAAACTGTCAGTAACACATGCAAAACTATATGGCGTTAAACTGGCAGTAACGCACACAGAACTATATGGCGTTAAACTGGCAGTAACACACGCAAAATTATATGGCGTTAAACTAGCAGTAACGAACACAAAACAATATGGCATTAAACTGGCATTAATGCACACAGACGTAAATGGCTTTAAACTGGCAGTAATGCAATCAGATAAACATGTTAAACTACACTGACACTATCTGAACTGTCCCTACTCTAGCTATACACTAATGTTAAGATTACTGACATGGTCTGACTACACTACACTGAAACTGCATGAGCTCTCCCTACTCCACACTAATGTATGTATGAATGAGACAGTCTCACTACACTACACTACAGTGAAACTATCTGAGCTGTCACTACTCTAGCTGCACACTATGCAAAGCTTAATGATGGCCCTCTTCACTACACTCACACTATCCCTAGACTGACACTAAACTAATATTCTACACTGACAATTGAAACAAAATAGCACATTATAGCACACTAACTAACTGATAGCACTGAACAAAGCCCTGTTCTATCTCTCTCCATGCCAAAATCACACTGAAAATGGCTGCTATTGAAAGAATACTTTTATACTGTGGGGTGGGAATGAGCCATGATTGGATAAAGTCATGATGACAGTGTCCAATCATGACTCTGACAGTGCTCTGTGCCCTGATTGGCTGAAGCTTTCCCTGCTTCAGCCAATCAGGGCTTGCAATGCATTGTTCAGCGCTGCAATGCATTGTGGTCGGTTTGGGGGGCCCTAACAGATGGTCAAACTACCCATTTGTTTGGCTGTTCATCGAAGGTCTGAACAGCTAAAGTTCGCCCGAACTTATGCTCGGGCCGAACCATTCGCCCATCCCTAGTAGAGATTTGCAAGCTACAATAGCAGTTGTTTCTCTCACACTCAAGCTTAATACAATGTTTTTAGTCTGGTTACAGAAAGAAACATAATTAAAAAGGATGAAAAATAAATGTTGATGAAAAAAAGAAGTCTGAAAATGCCAGGTAACACTCATGATTGTAAAAAGGAATTGAGGGGGGTGATGGGGGCACAGAAGTACTCTATCTCAGTAATGGGTTTCCCCCTCAATCTACCTTAAAAATGCAATATGATCACTTTAGTTCTAATCTACGCTTTAATAATTTACCTACCAACACAGGGGCTGCTGACAGAAATTAGAAAAGATCTGGAAGGGTTGGTTAGACACACCAAAACTTTGCTCATTTTACTCTAATCAAATAGACTTCTTGCACAGAGTAGCTTGTCCTTGGGTTCTCAAAAATTTACAATATATTGCAATAAGTGAAAAAGAACAAGAGAAAGTGTCAGGCTCTCACAGGAGAGAAGGTCAGAACAGAAGACAAAAAACTGATGCTGTCAAGGTACAAAGAACAAAGTATTGTTTGTCAGTGTTCTTTATTTGTTGGAGACTTGTGATATACAAGCTGATAAATGAATAGATTTACAGTTTTTATAAGATAAGATGCTGCATACCCTATGTCATGGCTAATCTTTACTAGCTCAATCTTTCTATAGTAACCACATGCATCACATTTTGTACTATAGTCACAGAGCCAATGTTATAATGGTTTTGTTGGGGTTATATATATTGTTGCTTGTAGGAAAGTATTAAAAATGTTTTTTTTATAAATGCAGGCTGGTTAAAAAAAAAAAAGAATATTTACATTTAGACAGCAATCATATATACATTTAAAAATAAAAAAAATACAAAATATAGATTCTGCGATTAGTGTGTTTTGCACCTATATTATACTATTTAATAATGACATAAAGAATTTAAATACAAGACCTAACCAGAGTTTGTGACTTCGTTAGGTTTGTTTGTTTCTTCTGAAACTTGTAAGGAACAGGTTGTCACCACTACATGTGTGCAATATCCCTGAACTGCTTACTGCAGAATCAATACAGAATTGTACATTTGTTGCTAGAAGAGCTGGACAAACAATGAACAATTTTTGAAGCTTTCCATCAACAATAACCTAAACAAACAAAAAGGTCCATAAGAACTGTCTGGTCTACAACAATCAGTTGCTTATTGTTTCAGTCATTTCCCAGTTAAGAGCAAAAAAGTGATCAAAACAATAGTGGAAAATTATCTAAACTACTATAGTACCATTCAAAATGTACTCCATATCCATACATTTGGACTGTTAGGTCCAATCATTTGGTCAGTGAGATTGTAAAGAATTTTCTAAAGCTGTTTTGGTTATGATGAGGAAAAAAATAGAGTTTGTAGGCTCAACTATTAATAACAATATAAAAAATTACAGTGGATATTTATGCTTTCTTTCTCTTATTTTAACCAGTATTACATCAAATGGCTGAATCCAAAACTGCACATACTACTGAAGGTTGGCAACAATTCTGTCATAAAGTCCAGCCAAATATATATATTTGTTTTCCTTTTTTATTAGTTTTCAAGAGTAGGGGAGGATTAGAACGACAGTCTATACATGATATAATATGATATAGTCCCCAGAGGATACTATAAGACATTTGCTCCTCTCTTAGTCCAACAGTTTGGTAAAGCCTTCAATTCTTTTATACAAGATCAATCCCTCCCTCTGGACTAATTACGGGCACCCATTTCTGTAATTCCCAAGTAAGGCAAAAACCCTTCCCTTTGTGCCAGCTATCACCTGATATTGCTTTTGAACATGGCCCTGAAAATGTGTACAAAGATCTTATCGCATTGACATATGCCACTCATTCAATCTACTATTCACTAAAACCAAAAAGGCATTCAACCATGTGGACTGGCCCATATTGGGATTGAGGAACACATATGTAGATGGATCACTGTACTTTACTTCACTCCTGCTGCAGCTGTATGAGCTAATGAAGCCAAAACCCCCTACTTTGCCTTGACCAATGGCACAAGGCAGGAATGCCCACTATTGCCTCTTATATTCATTTTGACATTAGGCAGACTACTCATAAAGTTGCCGCTTAGGAGGACAAACTCTTGTTTTTTATTACCTCTCAATACACAAACCTTCCAGATTATAGAGTTACATACATATGGGGAGTTGTCTGATGTCTGGTGTATTTAGGATTGGGGACTTTTTTGGTGAGACAGAGCCCAAAATCTGCTTACTCACTCTAACAGATGTTTAAGCCTTTCTTGGACTACTGGAGTCTCCACTGTGGAACTGCCCTTTGAGCTCCCCTGAGCAGACTCTGGACCATCTTTTCATACGGTCTCAGCTGCATTCAGTCATCAGTGGATTCCTCTCCCTCATTTTTGGTTAAGGAAAGTCTGGAGACCCCATTCACCTCTACCCACAGAGAGGACTTTATACATTTTGCACAATAGTCCTCTATATCAAACCAATATCAGGAACTAGGTTATATGGTCCTTATCAGTGGTATAAAGTCCCCGTAAGTTTCATACAAAATGTATCCCCAGACATCCAACAGCTGCTGGGGGTGTGAAAAAGCAGAGGGCATGCTTCTCCACATCTTTTGAATGTGCAATAAACTCCAATACTTTTGGTCGAAGGTTAAAGCCATCATTAAACAGCTGCCAAACTTTGACCTTGGGACGGACCCAGCAAAATACCTGTTACTTTTTTCACACCTACCCAGACACAGATATAAAAATACAATGTTGATCCATTTATTAATTCAGCTAAGGAGTATATTCCCACCCTCTGGAAAAAGGAGAATTCCCCTTCACTTATACTGTGGTTCTCAAATATCACCGAAAAGCAGGAGAAGGAAAACTTCACAGATACACTAAAAAGTAGAGAAGAAAAGTTCAGGGGCACACGATTCTACTGGAACATGTTTACATGTTTCTGTGAGTATGAGACACTGATTGTTGTAAATGAGTAATACTGATGGGTTTCTCATTGTAGTTCCAGGACTAGAGACCAGACGCAGAGGCAATGGGTTTCTCTCAGCCCCCCACCCCATTTTTTTTACCTTTTTCCTGTTCCCTTTCCCCTATTGTTTTGCTCCAGGCGTCCTACATTTACCCCCCATATCTATGGTTCTCCTCCGCTTTTTTCTGTCTGTTTATCTTAAACATTGGGCAGGAATTTATTTGACAAAATGTCTACTTCAGTGGAACATCAAGTATAGATGAATTGGACCTCTTTGTTCTCATATGCGATTGGGATGTGTACCTAACACATTTGTTTGCACATGTATCTGATCCCCTGGAAGTCTATTGGAATGCAAATTCTTACCGACTCTGAGCTTGGCTAGACATACACTTTAATGTAATGCTGTGCTACTCTCACATTTTCTTTTGTGACCATTTCTTCCAAACTTGATATTCTAAAATATTAGCCATAAATTCTGTGCAGTAGTGGTATGTAAAGTTTCACATACTTAATATAAATTATAACTTCGTCCAATGGACCACCAAAGCGTCACATCTTCCTTTATTTTGAAGAAGCCATGCTGTCAATCCAACTGATAAAAATAAGCTTGTAGATATAAGGTTGATCATTATTATTATGCTTATCATTTTTTTTTTTGCAGCTAAGCATTGACTTTGAATGTCGTTTTTAAGGTGTACAGGCACACTGATTTCAAATAGAAGCTAATTCAGCTACAATCTAAACAAACTTTTCTCCTCTCCCCTGACAGGTTGGCCTTAATAAGTTAAGGTCTGAACATGTGTAGGAGTCAAAAATAAACAGCAACACAACCTGATAAAATGTAAAACTTTACAACCCCCACAAAACAAAAAAAAAAAAATATCCCCTGAGCTGAATGCATTTGGAAATTAACATAACATGATAGTAAGTTTTCCAGAACACAAGGCAGTCATTTACATCCCATTCATGACAAGTACACAGATTAATAACTAATGTATTATTAATGTGCATTTATTTCCTTGGCTGTATCCAATTTTATTGAGAGATGCATAATTAATGGGATTATTTAATCATGTTACAATAACAAAAGTCTTAGAAAGCAAGACTCGGTTGTGTTAGGTGTAGTCAAGTATGTCTACAGGGAAACATTTCCATGTCACCTATAAATAAATAATTAGAGAGACAAATACAGTTGTATGTCACTGGCCTTATTAAGGTAAAATGATTTTGCTATTGCACTAAATATCAACATGAGATGAAACCTTTTTTTTTTTTTTTTTTGCTAAGCTATGCATTAACCAGATAGATATGTCCTAAGAGGCTACTCTGTACAAACTCTTTTTCTTAATGTGGCTCACTGGTTTATTTTTCATATGCTGCTCATCCAGCTAAAAGAAAAGGCCAACTGACAGAGCAGGAGAAAAAGACGGCAGCATTTCTTTAAATGGAAAATACGGATCTGTATGTTACAATAGAGAGCATGGTCCGATGAACAAGAAAAAGCACAATGTTGAAATGGCAGACACAAGAGCCCACTTTAACATCCTTCAAAATATGTTTGCTGTATGGCATTTTATGCTTTTCTTGGCTTTTGTGGCCAAACTTAAAGCTGAAATAATCAGAACATGATGTAGCTTTTAAATAAATTATACTGCAATTCTCTTGATGAATTGAAGCTATCACCACAAATGTGAAAGTACAAACATGTACTTTGTTGTAACATGCATTAGAATAAAAAAACTTCTTGTAAAGTGGAAGCCAGCCATCACTTTGATTAGGTAAAAGTTCAAAATAACTCAGGCATTCTAAAAGTACAAGATACAATGTTGTTATGTTTTTTTTTAAAAAAAGTTGACTAGTTAGGAAAAAATTCCACATTTTTGTACAGCATCTCCACTTTTACAGCCTAAATTATCTTGATTGAGATAAACATTTCACGGGCCAGATATTTGCATTTGTAAAATATGGGTATAACTGAATCCTTATTTGTGCATGCTTATTTGCTCCAGATGGTTGTATGACAGCACTGCTTTTTTTGTACTGAATCTTATGAAGATATGTTATAATGTGATGGGTGGTTTTAAGTCTTAAAGGCTGCTCACTAGTAACCCTGGAGTCCTGCTGGGCTCTTGGAGGACTTTACTAAGTTTTGAAGGGATAGGAGTGCCATACCAGCTTGTATGGTCCTTGAGGACACAGTCATCAAAGTACTATAGGATACACTGTAACCTTACAAGGATTATAGTGTCAACAAGTGTAGTGAGAACATCATTTTTGGCACATAAATGATTTTATCAGGATATGATTAGCATAAAAACAAAGAAATCAAAATACACTCAATCAAGTTACGAGAGGTTAAGAAGAATCAGCTATAGTGTGAGGAGAGGAGGCTAATCCTCAAATTTTTATCACAAGAGATGGATGGCCTCTAATATAATAGAGGGGAAGAACAGAATTAATCTGGAATAGAGATTGATGGAATGTGTGCGCCTTTCCAGTTAAATAGGATACACTTTGTGGCATAAAAAATACAGAGTAAGCAAGAACCTTACATGATACCATGATAAGGAGTTGTCTCCCAAAAAGCCTAAATTGCATGCTTCTGGTAACAGAATATGTAGTAGGCTAAATTAGCTACAAACAAATTAAGTAATATGACACCAAAATTCAAAGATAGAGCTTTATTCTCTGACAATATATAAAAATGGTCTTCTTCCTATTAGCCCATGAAGCAGGACTGATAAACCCCTTAAACCTAGGAAATACAGTTTTAAAGAGGAAGTAAACCCTGATGGGTTTTACTTCCTCTTTATTTCCCTGCAAAGGTAAAGCATAATGGGCTACTATGCAGTGTCATTATGTGTCACTTACCTGAAAACAAAGCTTGCGATGTCACCGCTGTCCCCACTAGCAGCGAGCGTCCATCTTCACCCCTCTTCATTCCGGGGCCACAAACTCTGGCTCTGTGACTGGCCGGAGTCACATGATGTCACTCCAACGCATGCGCGCAGGAGCCACCAGTCACGGCATGACCCCCTTTAGAAATGGCATGATCTGCCCTTTCTAAAGTGTGCATGTGCCGTAGACCTCAGCACACTGCTTTATTGTAAATATTTCCTAAACCGTGGAGGTTTAGTAGATATTTCCAGCACCTACAGGTAAGCCTTAATATAGACTTACCTGTAGGTAAAAGTGGTTATACAGGGTGTACAACCACTTTAATAGAGTGAAGTAAATCTGATTAAATAGTTAAAGATGTATGACCTTGAAGAGTGGACATGTAGCGCTCCTTGAACTCCTGCCATCTATCTTCCATTAAACTTGGAATAAGAAGTACCCACCACTCTTTAGACTGTTTTGGTGCCCAGCAGGGTTGAAAAAATGGAGGAGATTAATTTATCTGGTCCAGAATGTATAGCTTTTCTAGAGCCATGTAACCAAGAACAACATTTGATAGACCTGTCTGCATCTTAGTGGCATGTTGAAGCTGTATGCATTACAAGTATTCTATGGAGTTTTAGATATGTTCTTAAAGCGGTTCTGCACTCTTTTTTTTTTTTTTGGGCTATATGCCAAGGGCATATAGCTCAATTGGGGGACTTACCTGTTCCATCTTCCATCTCGATCGCCGCCGGTTTTCATCTTCATCTTCTTCTTGTCTTCTTCTTGTCTGCTGGGGTCCATCTTGCCTGTGGGCATGTGAAACCCCACAGGCACTGTAGATGGCCCAGCATGCACCGCCGTTACTCGCGCGTGCGCAGTAACGGCACATCTGCCGACATCTCACGAGATTTCGGAAGATGTGGCCGAAATCTCGCGAGATTTCGGAAGATGCCCGCACTGACTCCTGGGATCAATGACACCAGATCCCAGGAGACAGTGCGGCGTGACGACGACGATCGACGCAGAGACCCCGCCCGCCGCCGAAGAGAGAGAAGACCGGAAGTCATCAATTACAAGGTAAGTAAAAAAAAAAAAAACATTTCATTTAGTACTCTTTGCCTGATTTGGAAGGCAAAGAGATTTACTAAATGAAATGGGTGCAGAACCGCTTTAATACAGTTATAGGGGTTGACTTATTAAAGGCAAACAGGCTGTTCACTTTTGAAGGAAAGTAGCATTGTGCAAGGACATTTTCCCCAGAGTTTAGTGAGTGTGTTGTTTACGTTGCAAGGAATACCCAAGAAAATGTAAAAAACAACATTTCTCTTGCACATAATTAGATTATGGAAGTCTCATTCACCTCATTCAGAATTTTTTACCCTGGGAAATATTCTGCAGCAAAGTGAACAGCCTAAATGCCTCCAAAAAAATCAACCCTATAGGCTTAAAGTTACCATCTTGGAATAGTTGATGTTGTTTTGTTTTTTTTTAATTGTAATTTTTATTGAAATTGGAAAGATAACAATAGTACATAAACATAAGTACGTAAATAAACAGACATTTGGTTTTGCATACACTTACACAACGTATTTGGAAAAGAAAAGTAAGTATAAGAAAAATAAAAAATAAAATACAATTATCGAAACAGTCACAGTACTACCAATACAGCAAAGACTTGAATCGTAACCTATATTTTACTACGAAAATATAGGCAAAAGAAGGTGTGTGTCTAAAAAGAGGACAGCGGGTTAAGACATTAAAAGCAAATAAAGGGGTGTTCGGCAGACAGATAGAAAGCTTTAGGTATGTGATATATCATTGGAAGAGATGGAGCAGGTACCAGGATTAAGGTCTGAATGGTCCCATAGGTCCCATACTTTAGAAAATTGTGGAAGGGTGTCATGTAAGATCGCAGTGAGACGTTCCATTCGACATATTTGTTCCAGTGCTTGTAGGACTTGAGAAAGGGAGGGTGGGGTAGAAGAGAGCCACCGCAGGGGAATAGCCCTTTTGGCAGCAAGTAGAATAAAAGTAGCGAGTTTTTGGGCATGTTTGGAGAGTCCAGGGATAGGCAGGCTTAATAGAAAATGCATTGGGTCTAATGGGAGGGAAATATTGAACAGATCTTGGATAAAGGTCTGAATAGTCGACCAGAATGGGCGTATTAAGGGGCATTCCCAAAAAATGTGAAAGTGGGAGCCTATGTCTCCCTGGCATCTCCAGCACACCCTAGGTATCTTAGGATCATATTTGTGTATGATTTCAGGGGTTTTATACCAGAAGAACAATATTGTTGATGTCGGTTTTTAATATCTCATGCAATCTGATTGAAGTTAAAATGTTCAGAATGTTGTTACCTGTGGAATTGACAGACTAGAATAATTTCCATACCATAAAATCAAAGTCTTCATAAATACTTCATGGAAAATTGAGAGTCTAAAAAGGTAAAATATTATGTATGCAGTATTTATAATAAGATGTTATACAGGCCTGCTGTTAAAAATGATGGGGCCCCATATAGCTTATTTGACAGGGCCCCCAGAAACCATCAAAACAATATTTTTGCAAGAAATGCATAAAATCATTATAAGTGGACACAAACACAACACAACTAAAAAAAATTCCTGCTAAATGTATAAAATTAGGACTTGCGGCTGTGTTTGTACAGCCGCTAGGTCTCCATAGAGTAAAAGGTGACTTCATCCACATGAACACACCACTCATTCACATGTTCAGAGCACTTAAGTGAATGAGCTCTTAGGACTTGTTCAACTGTGAGTTTGGGGGGTAAAACCCAGTGATTGAGCTGCAATTTTTCCTCCCCCCAACTGCTACCCCCCTTTAGCTGCAGAAGCAGCAACTGAGGGGGTGCACATTCCATAACTGCAATGCTTTGTGCTTCATGGCAGGAATTATACCCCATGTCGCAATTACTGTAACCAACCCCCCCTATGGCTCCCCCTGCAGCAGCTGAAAGCCAGGTGGGAGGGGGGAGAGGAGAAGCCGGGTGCTCTGCAGGGAGATCTGTTTCATAGATTAAAGCATAGAATGCACAGTGTTTATATTTTGAGGTTATTTTACCAGATAAAGCACATTTACCCCTGTTGCCAGGTCCGCCAATATTGCAGTTATTGAAGATTATATATATATATTATATTATATTATATATATATATATATATATATATATATATATATATATATATATATATATATATATATATATATATATAGCAAACCTATGCTATGCAAAGGAGCTGGTAGTGCACTGTGAAGAGTTAAAGATGAAAACCAAACCAAGTTGCCAGATAATGTTACCCCTTTTTGTTCAGTAGCTGCACCAGACAATCTCAAAATACAGAGAAACAGTATAAATCATAAAAATAAAAAATATAAAACAGTAAGTGCTTCTTGTGTAAGCAATGTAATTTTCTCACCATTTTTATTAGCTGTCACTTGCTTGACACAGGACAGCATTCAGGCTTGTGCAGTATAGCGTTGCAGTTAGGAGTCTGTGTCCCTATCTTTGATCTTTACAACTCCATCTCAGCTGCAGATCCTCTGCAGTCCACAGCTGAGCTGGAGTTGTAAAGATTAAAGATCAGGACACAGACTCCTAACTGCAGTATGCTGTCCTGTGTCAAGCAAGTGACAGCTAAGGAAAACAGTGAGAAAATTACATTGTTTCAAGTTTGATTTCACAAGTAGCTACTTTAAACGTGCTCCCTGTTTTAAATTTGTTAGGCTGATAGGGCAGTAGAGCCCGTCCTCCTGCTTGTCAGGTGCCGTGCCAGGGCCCCCTGTTGAACTGATGGAGCCTGGGCCCAGTACAGTTAACGTTATAAATTTGATATTCTACAGTTGCTTGTAACATATGTCTAAAAATGTCTTGTGCCAGAATATACTGTATTAGCATTAAACTACTCATTTTTGTTTTCATTTATGATACATGGTAATCTACAGCTCAGGATGAAGTAAGTGGTATCCCATGCAAACCCAGAGATATATAGAAAAGTCAGCATGATTTTGATAACAAAAATGTGTGATCAATGCTTAACCTTTCAGAAAAAGTGAGCTCTTATTTAATGGGTCAGATAAAATATAACTACACCTATCTATAAGCTAACACTAAACAATGTCAAATAACAGGAACCTATAGAATTTATTTTAAATAAACTTTTCCTAAGGGAAATATGGAGACTTCCATTGCCTGACTGTTAAGCTGATTCTCTGCCTAATACTTTCGAAGTCAATGGGGGTCATTTACTATAGCACCAATAAATGATCCTAACTGAAGGCTTATATGCAAGTTCTTTGCCATAAAAAGTGTATGGGGACCTGGGTCCTGCCCCAGGGGACATGTATTAATTGGATTTTTTTTTTTAAAACTGACAATTTATTCAGGAGCAGTGATTTTAATAATGCTTAAAGTGAAACAATAAAAATTCCTTTAAATATTGTGCCTGGGGGATGTCCTTAGTATGCCTGTAAAATAGTGCATCTTTCCCATGTTTATTACAGTGAAGTGTGACAAAAGACAATATCTGATTTTTGACAATTCCTTTATTAAAAATGTCTTCTTCGTTCCCCTGCTTCTTCCTCCTTCTTCCTCGGGTCTTCCTTTGGTTTTCTCCTTCTTCCTCCAGCTACTTCTTCCCCCACTTCTTCCTCCATCTTCCTCTGCTTCTTCCTCCGGTCTTCTCCATCTTCCTCTGACTTCTTCTTCCCCCATTTTGTCCTCTGGTCTTTCTCCTCCGCCGCTCACGCCACCGTTCCCACTGCCGTTCCCGATGAACATTCAAAAAATGATCCTCCTCCAAGACCCCACCCCTTGTGACTTCACCGCCTGGGGCATGATGGGTCAGTGATGTCACAAGGGGGCTAGGGCTCCTGCTGACATCATTTGGCGGCCACACCCCATAGTTATATATGAAATGTGCGCTATGGAAGCAGACAGATCGGCTGGCCTCAGCGTCAGAGGAGAGTCGTTGTTTTTATGTTCAGCGGGTCGGTGGCTGGGGAAGAAGAAGCCGGAGGAAGAGTACAATGTATCCGATACCCATTCACATGGGGGGGGGGTCGGAATCTGTGGTCTTCCTTGTTAAAGAACTAGCAAAATGGGGACCCCTGGTAGTGGACTTTAAAGGCACGTACAAAAGATGAAAGTAAATAGAAAACAAATTTTATTAATTAAATTATCATAAAATCATATCATTGGAAGATAATATGAACAACATGGTTATCGATAATATGGAGTGCAATGAGCTATAGAGCTTGTCACCCTCAACCTTGGGGGAGGTCCCCTGTGTGTCCATACTAGACCCGAAAAGCCTGGTATAGACCTGGGAGTGACCATGCAGTTTTTTTGCAATTTTTTTGGCTGGCATTTTCTTTATTTCAGTGGGGAAGCCGCTGACAGCTGATGAATCATTGGTTGTTAAGGACAGGGCTGCTGGCTTCCAGGCCCCCCAGTTAGCAATCAGCTATATGCAGTGTTAAAATAAGAACTGCAAAACACATAAAAAATCGCATCACAAGCGTATTAGTTGCGTTTCTGGTACGGTTCCATTGAAATCCATTACCCACACATTGCGTAAAAAAGTCCCCGACCAATTCCAAAAATGCACTGGCTGCAAAATGCATAGATGTGAACTAGTACCATAGGAAACCATGTTAAATGGACTGTAGAGTGTTTCTGCAAATTGCAAAATGCACAAAAAAATGCATAGGTGTGAATCTAGGGTCATGGTCAGTTCACACTGGAGCGATGCAGGAACCCTGTGAACCCAGTGTGGGTTCCAGCATCTCATACAACTCACAGGCAGTTCACACTGCCATTTGCAAACTGCTGGGGGTGTCAGTAGAAAGCTAATGACACCCCCAAATCAGTTTGTATATCGCAGAGCGAACTGCAAATTCAGACAACACCCATGCAATCCGATTCTGCTGCGGACCAAAAAAAAGGTCCTGTGTGAGTTTGGTCCAAATGCGATGCAAATTCAACCATACAATCTGTATGGCTGAGTTTGTATCACACAGACATCGCATGTGATTTGCAGTGTGGGACAAATCACATCAGATGTCGGACAGCACAGTGGTGTGAACCGGCCCTAAGGCCCCTTTCATACTTGTGTGACTTGTCCTACAACTCCTGCATTCATAGACCTCAAGATTACACTGGCATTGCTTCAAATCACATCAAATTTGCAGCAAAAAGCGATGCCAAAACGCAAGACGTTCAGGTTGCACAAATGTGAAAGGGGCCTTATGGACCTTAAGTTGTATGAAAGTCGGGGCAAGTGTGAAAGGAACCTAATGAGATTCATTGATAACATCTTTGAATTAGGCCCCATTTGCACTTGTGCGACCAATTCCTGTGTAATCTTGCAGTATATGGGCCTCAAGTCACATCAAAGTCAAACCAAAGTAGTGCAGGGACGAATTTGACCCACCTGCAGGATGCACAAGTGAGAATAGTGCCTAGTTCAAAGGTATTATCCATGAATCTCATTCACACTGCTGTGACCTGAAAGTCACACTATTTTGCTGCCACTTTGCTGCTGAAACTTGGCCCCAACTTCTGGGAATGCCTGTGTAATATGTACCTATATGTACCCTATGTACCTCACGTCACATGAAAGTCACACCAAAGTAGTACAGAGACTACTTTGAAGTTGTTGCAACTTGAAGTAGCACAGATATGAATGGTTATCATTGAGAATCATGGGGTACAACTTGTCATACAACTTCTAGGTCCAAATTTGCTGGAAAAGTCACCCAACTGTGAAACAAGTCATATATATTTTAATAGAAAGGAGCTCTCATTTATATTTGTATAGTCCTTACTGATTTACATCAGCAGAACAAATGCAGGAATTGATGTGTGCACATAGGCCAGAAGAAAATGTGTGGTGAACTGGTGATGCCAAATAAACAAATCAATGGACCCCACCCACACCAAAGCTAACTACCACATCCACCCCCACATTGAGTAAGCACAAGTACATATCCTACACCTACCCAGCAAATGAGCAGCACCTCATCTTTGCTAAAGAGGAACCTCGCCATGTCCACCTAGATGGAGATCCTGACCAGCACAGGAACGTCTGGGTGATAACAATGACTTATTTCTGTGACAGAAGGTGAAACCAAGCTCTTTTGATTGCAGCTGCAAACATTTGATCGCAACAACGATTAGAATGTTTTATTCGTGTTTATTTGTATTTGTATCTGTATTTCTACATATGATATTTGAAGGTAAAAAATACATGGTGTCCCTGGGATAGCAGCAGGTTAATTACAAATACAAAGGCCCAGTTTGAGCCCTGGTTCACACTGACAGTGGGAGGAAATTGTGCGAGTTCAGTTGAACTCACATTCTCGCATGTCAGGCCCGACTGTGGGGGAATTTCAAAGACTTCTGTGAAGGTTTCTGCACTGATGTCAATAAAAATCGCACCCCAAAGTCGCCAACAAGTAGTAAAGAAACTACTTTTGGAAATTGCGGCGCCACACTAATTAGAAAGGTGCAATTGCTGCCAATTTGACATGTCAAATTGCATGTCAAATTGCACCAATGAGAACCAGGGCTGACACATACAACACTGCCTATCCACCAGATGAATTCATTACCTACAATTCTCCACAGCTGTTATATATAAAGATTCCACCTTTATCATTTACTTGCAGGTGTGCTGAAGAGATTCGTTTTTTGGTGCACAAATACATATAGAAAATATAGGATATAAAAGAAAGATATTGCACTTCACCAAAACCACCACCCCCAAAACTAATTAAAAAGAAGAAAGAAAATATAAAAAAAAAAACACAACAAGCTCAATAATGTACTTTTATTTTGCCAGCAGAAACTAAATTATGTACATTAATTTACTAGCTTAAAAAAATCTACAGTATACATGGTGCTACATTTAGCAAAACAGTTAGCAATTGGGTTTTAAGGGCCCTGCTCATAGGAGCTCACAATCTAAACCTTAGAGTGGACACAGCTTACTTTCAGTGTATAATGTTTAACATTTCATACTACAACTCACCCACCAGCCCACATAACTTTTATCTGTAAGATTATAGAAACATACTTAACAGTCATTCTTACAAAGCATTGCAACATAATATTAAAACGGCATATATTCAAGCTATAACACCCACCACCAGCCCACAATCCACACACATACATAGGTGACCATGTTCTGCGAGAAGCTGCATTTCTGTGTACATGATTAATCAAAGAGTAGAAGGTCAGCACATGCTCCCAAACCATGTTTGCATGGTCAGACAGGAACAACACACACACAACATTGACAGCATGGCCACATAAATCCACTTTTGATGGAAAAAATGGACAAGAATTACAGCAAACAGCCCCAGTTGGGCGTTTGTAAATATGCACAATATTATTCCTTCTCCCCACAAATCAGAGAAAAAACCTGGCCAACTCAGGCCAAACGACCCCCCCCCCCCACTGCAGCCCTTTATATAAGATAGTTTGCTTTGTTAGCACACTGACACACGCCCAAAAGAGGTACACGCCCAGCAGTATCTTTCAATCTGTCTCTTCACGTTTTCAAGTGATTGCATCTGATGAACAGGGACACATAATAATATTTGCAACTGTGTTAGCCCTTGGCTATATGCATCAAATCTCCAACTACAGGCCAAACAGTGAGGTCCATTTGCATGCACATAAACAAAGCAACAGTTTTCTAAGCATATGTATCCGTGCAGTGTAAACCCTACAATTTTAAATGTCCAAGTCCCTGGGCATGATTAGTGCTAACAAACATTAACATCAGTCCCTGACTGCAATGAGCTTCCAATCTAAAGTCCAAAACTAACTTTCTTACATTAGAGACTATTTTGACAGGAGACAAATAAAATACCAGCATGTCTTTGGATTGTGGTGAGAAACCCACACAGGGAGAACATATAAACTTCAACACAAGCATTAGGATGTTGGGGACGGAATTACTACTCATTTAGCCAGTGGGCAGTCTCACACATGTTGTCTGCATCTCTGTGGTTTGAACCAGTCCTAAGACCATAGCCATGCACAGTGTCACAAGCAATATACAATATATTGTCCGAAGTATTGGGACGCCTGCCTTTATACGCACATGAACTGTAATGGCATCGCAGTCTTAGTCGGTAGGGTTCAAAATTAATTTGGCCCACCCTTTGCAGCTATAACAGCTTCAACTCTTCTGGCAATGCTGTCAACAAGGTTTAGGAGTGTGTCTATGGGAATGTTTGACCATTCTTCTATAAGTGCATATGTGAGGTCAGGCACTAAAGTTGGACGAGAAGGCCTGGCTTACAGTCTCCACTCTAATTCATCCGCAAGGTGTTCTGTTGTGTTAAGGACACTGTGCAAGCCAGTCAAGTTCCTCCACTCCAAACTCACTCATCCATGTATTTATGGACCCTGCTTTGTGCACTGGTCCAAATTATTTGGTGGAGGGGGTTTATGATGTGGGGTTGTTTTTCAGGGGTTGGGCTTGTACTCCTAGTTCCAGTGAAGGGAACTCTTAAGTTATAAGCATACCAAGACATTTTGGACAATTTTATGCTCCCAACTTTGTGGGAACAGTTTGGGGATGGCCTACTTCCTGTTCCAACCTGACTGCACACCAGTGCACAAAGCAAGGTCCATAAAAACAGGGATGAGCGAGTTTGGGGTGGAGGAACTTGACTGGCCTGCACAGAGTCCCAACCCCAACCCGATAGACCACCTTTTGGCTGAATTGCTGCAGAGACTGCTAGCCAGGCCTCATCTAACATCAGTGCCTGGCCTCACAAATCACTTCTGGAAGAATGGTCAAACATTCCCATAGACACACTAAACCTTGTGAACAGCCTTCCTAGCCTTCCCAGAAGCTGTTCTAGCTGCAAAGGGTGGGCCAAATACATTTTTAACCCTACAGACTTAAGCCTCATACACACGATCAGATTTTCCGCAGACAAAACCTCAGACTTTTGTCCGAAGGGCATTGGCCAGGAACTTGTCTTGCATACAAACAGCAAGGAATTAATGGCCAACAAACATGAACGTAGTGACGTACTACATGTTTTTTCCTTTCTTTAGCACCAATCTTCGGGCTCCTGCTGATTTCGTGTTAGTAGAAGTTTGGTGAGTGTTGATTCGCGCTTTTAATTTCACACTTTTCACTTTGCACTTTTCATTTTGAGCTTTTCAGTTTGTTTCTGAGCGGCCATTCGTCAACCAGACATGTTGCGGAATCGGAGGAGATTACGTGTTATTTATTATTGGCCTTGGAGTTATTGCTTTGACCCAATCCAGTCCAGGAACAGAAGGATTTCTTGGACCAAAAATTGGTTGCTTTATTAATCATGACCAATTATGTCATATGCCTTTGCTGCGGGAACTCCAGGAGAATAATCCAGATGATTTTTGGAATTATCTCCAGGTGACGGACCCCTGCTTTCACCAACTCTTGGCATTGTTGACCCCCTATATTAAGAAGCAGCACACATGCAGGAGGCTTTTATTACATTTTTGGTTGAATAATGATTTGTATTGGTATATTTTCTATATTTTTGGATGCATATAATGCACTTTTTGGTTAAATTCTATTGGCAGATAGCATGTCTAATTGTATTTGTTTTCTTTTTTTTAATGCACAGTAAAAAAAAAATGTTTAGAATAACACTTGGCTATGTGTTTTACTTTAAATGACAGTTTGGGTATTGGCAGTAAAAAAATTAATTAATTTAAAAAAATACAATGTAAAATTAACAAGGGACCTCAACAGTTGTATCTTTGATTTAAAAAACTACAGGATAATGGTGTTGTGGTAATTTGCCCAAACAAAAACAACAAAAAAACAAGCATAATAATATTATCCATGATATCACTAGAAAATATTTTATTATTGAAGAAGAAGAGAATGTGTGCTGCATTTCGAGATTTCATAATTTGCCATCTCAACAATGTTAATTCCCCATTACGAATGCTAGGTTACAAGACCGACTGCTTCTGGCTCATCCTTGCTTCCGAGCATGCGTGTTTTTACTTTGGACTTTTGTCTGACAAACTTTTGTACACACAATCGGAAAATCCGACAACTGACATTTGTCCACGGAAAATTTTAAAGCCTGCCATCCAACATTTGTCTGTGTGAAAATCCGACAACAATTGTCCGATGGAGCGTACAAATGGTCATATTTTCCGCCAACAGCCTGTCATCACACAATTCCCGTCAGAAAATCCGATCATGTGTACGAGGCTTAAGACTGGGCTGCCATTAAAGTTCATGTCTGTGTAAAGGCAAACGGTCCAATACTTTTGGCTAGATAGTGTATCTGGCAAGATTTACAATGGTGGTGGAAACCTCCTACACATAGATACTTTAGTTAGACAGAGTTTTAAGACCTGATTCAGGAGTTATGTTTAACATCACGGGGAGATGAGACAACTTCTCTACATGAAGCAGCATGTTTTGGATTCAAACCCAGACACTCAGGGATCCTAAGCAGAAGTTCTAATCACTAAGCCACAGAGCTGTCACATGTAAAAACCTCCTACACATAAATACACATAAATACTGCATTTCTTTGGACATACAGGTAATGGAATTACATCACTCAAGAGTTATTCTTCTTGATTTATTCTGTGATATTTGGTGGTTCTTTGTGGGTGAGTGTAGAATAGTGATATTACCCTCAAATTTTGGGGAATTACAATTTGATTTCTGATGTTGGTACACATATCAAATTTTTTGGGCTCAAATTATGATTATTTGGCAATAATAAAAAGCACCAATTGTGACTGATTTTAAATTTGCATCAGCAATGGTATTGTTTGTGTTTTGTAAAGACATCTGTGTCAGTTTGGGTAAAGATTGTTGTGAGATGGACAGTAGCAAGTGAAAGTGACAGAGAAAAATATATTTTACCAGAACATCAAAACATCCCACATTCTAGCATTCTTAAAAACAGAATAGATTAAGTAGAAGCAACAATGTTGCAAAGGAAAATTAATTTCAGAGAAAGATACATTTCATCTCAACATTAAAAGGATTTATTTGGGGAAGTTACAATTAGCCAAACTAGTGATCACAGCTGTCATGGTTAACCCATTCATGACAGTTGAAAACGTTGCTGTTGCAATGATAACCGCAAACAAAGTGTTAAAAAAAAGATTCCAGACCAACACCAAATAGAGGCCATTTGGGGGGAATTTGCTGTCCTAGCATTTCAGGGCCTCAAGAAAATAAAATAGGCCGTCAGTACATGAGTATTGATCAATTTTCAAATACTGTATATATAATATGTAGATGCTATAACTTTTACACAAAGCAATTAATATACACTTATTGTGATTGTTTTTTACCAAAGACATGTAGCAGATTACATGTTGGCCTAAATTTATGACAACATTTGATTTCTTTGGATATATTTTATGACAGAAACTAGAAACTATATATTTTTTTCCAAAATTTTTGGTCTTTTTTGCTTATGTTGCAAAAATGAAAAAAAAAAAAACTGTAGAAGCCACAGCTGGGCACCCACAGTGACAATGCCGGTGCCGCAGAGAGAAGGGGGGAATGAGCGGGGCTTTATTATCCCACATCGCTGGACCCTGGGACCCTTTATTTTTTTTGTTGGAACTCCGCTTTAATGTGTAGAACGAATTAAAGTGGAGGGCCACCCTAAAAAAAAAGAGCATTAATATTCTTAAAAAAATTTAAAAAAAAAACATTTGGAAAAAAAAAAGTTTACCTTATCAGAAATCCCTGTTGCTAGGCAGTTTTCCTAATCTGCCTCCTTCCCACTCCGCGGTGATCTTCGGTCTTCTTCGGTATTCTCTCCTCCTCCGCGTTGTCTTCTGGGTAATGGGGCCTGCTGGGTTCTGGGAACTGTGTGTTCCCTAACACAGCGCATCCCATTCACAAAGCGGCGCACGACTCGCGCATGCGCAGTAGGAAACGGGCAGTGATGCCGCAAGGCTCCACTGCCTGTTTCCCTTAGTGAGGATGGCGGTGCTGGGACCGGAAAGCCTTATTAAAAGGCAGCAGCTACTTTTTTCAGCTGCTGACTTTTAAAAAAAATTGTTTACAGCTGAAACACCGCTTTAAGGTGAAAGCCCTTGAGACTGTACAACTACTTTCATTTCCCCCAGAGCTTAGTAAAGGTGGTAAGCTCTGCTCATTTCCACCATCCAATCATGTGCAAGCAGAATTTTTTTTTTTCTTGCACCCGATTGGGTATTTTTTACAAAGTGAAGCTTTGTCACATTTACATTTAATAAAGAAAATAAGTGCAACTGCACTTGCAAAGTGTACAGTCGTCTTTAGTAAATCTACCCAGCTGTGTCCAAAGAAACACAACACAATGCAAAGCAAGTCAAATGCAGCCACTGAACTGAGTGCTCCATTACAGTAAATGGTGATTTGTTGCCCTGAATTTGACCTGGAAACCAAATCCCATGTATATGAGCCTCTATAAAGCTAGAATAAATCCTGTAGTGTCTTTGCTTAGGTAGGGCATCTTTAAGTTCGTTGTACATTTCATCTTATTATCAAGTTGCACCTAACAGCATTTCTGTTTATTAGTGGAACGTGAATTAGATTATTTATTAGTTTGCACAGTATCATTGGTTTATACAAAGCAGTATCTGTTTTTTTGTCTGCCTTGAGTTGTTTGTATGTTATAATATTTCTTTCCACTCTTCCAGATGGTGCTGATAAAAAGGGACATTTATTGTTTTTAGCATTTGTAATTGTTCAGTGCATGTGATTTTAATGCATGTTATCCTTTTATTTTTTTCACTGTTGCTTTGAATCTGTCATTTAAAGAGGAAGTAAACCCTCAGAGACAACTTGATCTGTTCTTATAGTAGATAACACAGGCAGCTGATTGCTGCCTGTGAAACTGCACTTACTTGCTTAGTTTCGAAGATATGCCTGTTTTCATTTGGTATGATGTAATGCGCGCTTGCGCAGTGTGTAGTTTGTAGATCGGCATATGTCAATGCCGTTTTTCTATGTCCGGCTATTCTGCTTGCTGAACTGCGAGACATTCTCCTCTAAACGGCATAGAGGAGAAGTCTTGCGATGTAAAACTCATTCTCCTCTTCCTGACACTCCCCCTTGTGACTGAACAAGACATCACACAGGTGAGTGAATTAGAGGACAGAGGGAGAGAGAGACACAGGAAGCCTTCAATTCTCGGTTGCTGTAGTAACGGCAATTGAGAGCGAGGCTTGGTTAGGACGGTACGGCGCATGCGCGAGATTTAGACAGGGCCACGCAGTAAGGGCGGAAATGACGTCCGCATCTCTCACTATAATCCTTACTAAAAATGGAGCAGCCGAGAACAAGAGGAAAACGAAAAAGACAACTAGAAAAAAAGGTACTTAGAGCGCTCGTTTTTCTCTTTAGAACACCTAGCATGATTGGGTATGTTGCAACACATACCATGATTAAAAAAATAGAATTTTTTTTGGGGGGGTTTACTTCCTCTTTAAGGAATTGTATTGGCTATTGTTCCTTTAAGGGTCAATTTCTGTTTGATCCATTACATTTAAATGCACCAAATGTGCCAAAACATAATTACTTTATCAGCATTCAAGTTAACAATAACAAAGGATAATCTGTTGATCCTTTTAGACACTTTTTTGCCTACTGTTTATTCTTAAGGCTCCATTCACACCTAAGCGATTTCAATCGTGGGCGGAATCGCCTTGATTCTGCCCACAATTTCCAAATCACAGCAAAACGCGGGCTGCGTTTGTAAAGCCATTACTTCTTATTGGCACTCCAATCGCAGGGCAATTGTCGTGCGATCAATCACACTGCAATTGCAGCAAATCGCAAAGCGTGATGCTGTCTCCCAAAAGAAGCACCTGCTCCTTTTTCAGTGACAAGCTTCGTGCACTGTGATTTTGCTGTGATCGCAAAGCGGTTTATTGTGTGATAATCGTGGCAAAATTACCGGATTAGATTAAGAAGTAATTGCATCACAAACGCATCCCGCATTTTGCCGCTATTTGGAATCATGGGCAGAATTGCGGGGGTTCCGCCCACATTTTAAATCGCCTACAGTGGTGTGAAAAAGTGTTTGCCCCCTTCCTCATTTCCTGTTCCTTTGCATGTTTGTCACACTTAAGTGTTTCGGAACATCAAACCAATTTAAACAATAGTCAAGGACAACACAAGTAAACACAAAATGCAATTTGTAAATGAAGGTGTTTATTATTAAAGGTGAAAAAAAATCCAAACCATCATGGCCCTGTGTGAAAAAGTGATTGCCCCCCTTGTTAAAACATACTATAACTGTGGTTGTCCACACCTGAGTTCAATTTCTCTAGCCACACCCAGGCCTGATTATTGCCACACCTGTTCACAATCAAGGCATCACTTAAATAGGAGCTGCTTGACACAGTAAGGTCCACCAGAAGATCCTTAAAAGCTACACATCATGCCGAGACCCAAAGAAATTCAGGAACAATTGAGAAAGAAAGTAATTGAGATCTATCAGTCTGGAAAGGGTTATAAAGCCATTTCCAAAGCTTTGGGAATCCAGCGAACCACAGTGAGAACCATTATCCACAAATGGCGAAGACATGGAACAGTGGTGAACCTTCCCAGGAGTGGCCGGCCGCCCAAAATTACCCCAAGAGCGCAGCGACGACTCATCCAAGAGGTCACAAAAGACCCCACAACAACGTCCAAGGAACTGCAGGCCTCACTTGCCTCAGTTAAGGTCAGCGTTCATGCCTCCACCATCAGGAAAAGACTGGGCAAAAATGGCCTGCATGGCAGAGTTCCAAGGAGAAAACCACTGCTGAGCAAAAAGAACATCAAAGCTCGTCTCAATTTCTCCACAACACATCTTGATGATCCCCAAGACTTTTGGGACAACATTCTGTGGACCGATGAGACAAAAGTGGAACTCTTTGGAAGGTGTGTGTCCAAGTATATCTGGCGTAGAAGGAACACTGCATTTCAGAAAAAGAACATTATACCAACAGTAAAATATGGTGGTGGTAGTGTGATGGTCTGGGGCTGTTTTGCTGCTTCAGGACCTGGAAGACTTGCCGTGATAAAAGGAACTATGAATTCTGCTGTCTACCAAGAGATCCTGAAGGAGAATGTCCGACCATCTGTTCGTGTACTCAAGCTGAAACGAACTTGGGTTCTGCAGCAGGACAATGATCCTAAACACACCAGCAAGTCCACCACCGAATGGCTGAAGAAAAACAAAATGAAGACTTTGGAGTGGCCTAGCCAAAGTCCTGACCTGAATCCTATTGAGATGTTGTGGTATGACCTTAAAAAGGCCGTTCATGCTCGAAAACCCTCTAATGTAACTGAATTAGGACAATTCTGCAAAGATGAGTGGGCCAAAATTCCTCCAGGACGCTGTGAAAGCCTCATTGCACGTTATCGCAAACGCTTGGTTGCAGTTGTTGCTGCTAAGGGTGGCCCAACCAGTTATTAGGTTTAGGGGGCAATCACTTTTTCACACAGGGCCATGATGGTTTGGATTTTTTTTCACCTTTAATAATAAACACCTTCATTTACAAATTGCATTTTGTGTTTACTTGTGTTGTCCTTGAATATTGTTTAAATTGGTTTGATGTTCCGAAATAAGGATGGGCCCGGTGCTCGATGCGAACCCACGTTCGCATCGAGCACCGGGCGTTCGCTCGCTCGGCGAGCCCAGAACTATTTTGGCCGCTCGCATCACGTTCGTGTGATGCGAGCGGCCCCGCAATGCATTGCGGCCGGCGCGGCCGACGCAGTGCATTGCTGGCTGATGATTGGCCAAGCATGCACTGTGACCCCGCATGCTTGGCCAATCACAGCCCCGGAAACTCGAAGAGCCATAATTGGCTACAGGCAGGACGCCTGTAGCCAATTACAGCTCAGGGGCTGTAGTACACGCCCCCCCCTATAAATCGCCGCCACGCCGTCTGCGCCGGTCACATGCTGTTCCGGCGCAGATTGAGCAGGCTGTTTCTGTGACACTCTGCTGCATTTAGATAGATAGAGAGATTCACTTGCAGAGATTGAGTTAGATAGATTCAGTTACAAAGATTGATTGACAAAGAGGGGCTTGTAGTGTGCTCGTGGCAGGCAGGCAGAGCTCCTATATTTTGTTACCAGAAGCACCTATAGGACTTGTAGTGTGTTCGTGGCAGGCAGGCAGAGCTCCTATATTTTGTTACCAGAAGCACCTATAGAACTTGTAGTGTGTTCGTGGCAGGCAGGCAGAGCTCCTATATTTTGTTCCCAGAAGCACCTATAGGACTTGTAGTGTGTTCGTGGCAGGCAGGCAGAGCTCCTATATTTTGTTACCAGAAGCACCTATAGGACTTGTAGTGTGTTAGTGGCAGGCAGGCAGAGCTCCTATATTTTGTTACCAGAAGCACCTATAGGACTTGTAGTGTGTTCGTGGCAGGCAGGCAGAGCTCCTATATTTTGTTACCAGAAGCACCTATAGGACTTGTAGTGTGTTAGTGGCAGGCAGGCAGAGCTCCTATATTTTGTTACCAGAAGCACCTATAGGACTTGTAGTGTGTTCGTGGCAGGCAGGCAGAGCTCCTATATTTTGTTCCCAGAGGCACCTATAGGACTTGAAGTGTGTTAGTCCCATTACACACACAGAGCTATATTTTCTTCCCAGAAGCACCTATAGGACTTGAAGTGTGTTAGTCCCATTACACACACAGAGCTATATTTTCTTCCCAGAAGCACCTATAGGACTTGAAGTGTGTTAGTCCCATTACACACACAGAGCTATATTTTCTTCCCAGAAGCACCTATAGGACTTGAAGTGTGTTAGTCCCATCACACACACAGAGCTATATTTTCTTCCCAGAAGCACCTATAGGACTTGAAGTGTGTTAGTCCCATCACACACACAGAGCTATATTTTGTTCCCAGAAGCACCTATAGGACTTGAAGTGTGTTAGTCCCATTGCACACACAGAGCTATATTTTCTTCCCAGAAGCACCTATAGGACTTGAAGTGTGTTAGTCCCATTACACACACAGAGCTATATTTTCTTCCCAGAAGCACCTATAGGACTTGAAGTGTGTTAGTCCCATCACACACACAGAGCTATATTTTCTTCCCAGAAGCACCTATAGGACTTGAAGTGTGTTAGTCCCATTACACACACAGAGCTATATTTTGTTCCCAGAAGCACCTATAGGACTTGAAGTGTGTTAGTCCCATTACACACACAGAGCTATATTTTCTTCCCAGAAGCACCTATAGGACTTGAAGTGTGTTAGTCCCATTACACACAAAGAGCTATACTTTGTTCCCAGAAGCACCTATAGGACTTGAAGTGTGTTAGTCCCATTACACACACAGAGCTATATTTTCTTCCCAGAAGCACCTATAGGACTTGTAGTGTGTTCGTGGCAGGCAGGCAGAGCTCCTATATTTTGTTACCAGAAGCACCTATAGGACTTGTAGTGTGTTCGTGGCAGGCAGGCAGAGCTCCTATATTTTGTTCCCAGAGGCACCTATAGGACTTGAAGTGTGTTAGTCCCATTACACACACAGAGCTATATTTTGTTCCCAGAAGCACCTATAGGACTTGAAGTGTGTTAGTCCCATTACACACACAGAGCTATATTTTGTTCCCAGAAGCACCTATAGGACTTGAAGTGTGTTAGTCCCATTACACACACAGAGCTATATTTTCTTCCCAGAAGCACCTATAGGACTTGAAGTGTGTTAGTCCCATTACACACACAGAGCTATATTTTCTTCCCAGAAGCACCTATAGGACTTGAAGTGTGTTAGTCCCATTACACACACAGAGCTATATTTTCTTCCCAGAAGCACCTATAGGACTTGAAGTGTGTTAGTCCCATTACACACACAGAGCTATATTTTCTTCCCAGAAGCACCTATAGGACTTGAAGTGTGTTAGTCCCATTACACACACAGAGCTATATTTTGTTCCCAGAAGCACCTATAGGACTTGAAGTGTGTTAGTCCCATCACACACACAGAGCTATATTTTCTTCCCAGAAGCACCTATAGGACTTGAAGTGTGTTAGTCCCATTACACACACAGAGCTATATTTTGTTCCCAGAAGCACCTATAGGACTTGAAGTGTGTTAGTCCCATTACACACACAGAGCTATATTTTGTTCCCAGAAGCACCTATAGGACTTGAAGTGTGTTACTCCCATTACACACACAGAGCTATATTTTCTTCCCAGAAGCACCTATAGGACTTGAAGTGTGTTAGTCCCATCACACACAAAGAGCTATATTTTGTTCCCAGAAGCACCTATAGGACTTGAAGTGTGTTAGTCCCATCACACACACAGAGCTATATTTTGTTCCCAGAAGCACCTATAGGACTTGAAGTGTGTTAGTCCCATCACACACACAGAGCTATATTTTCTTCCCAGAAGCACCTATAGGACTTGAAGTGTGTTAGTCCCATCACACACACAGAGCTATATTTTGTTCCCAGAAGCACCTATAGGACTTGAAGTGTGTTAGTCCCATTACACACACAGAGCTATATTTTGTTCCCAGAAGCACCTATAGGACTTGAAGTGTGTTAGTCCCATCACACACACAGAGCTATATTTTCTTCCCAGAAGCACCTATAGGACTTGAAGTGTGTTAGTCCCATCACACACACAGAGCTATATTTTCTTCCCAGAAGCACCTATAGGACTTGAAGTGTGTTAGTCCCATTACACACACAGAGCTATATTTTGTTCCCAGAAGCACCTATAGGACTTGAAGTGTGTTAGTCCCATCACACACACAGAGCTATATTTTGTTCCCAGAAGCACCTATAGGACTTGAAGTGTGTTAGTCCCATTACACACACAGAGCTATATTTTGTTCCCAGAAGCACCTATAGGACTTGAAGTGTGTTAGTCCCATCACACACACAGAGCTATATTTTGTTCCCAGAAGCACCTATAGGACTTGAAGTGTGTTAGTCCCATTACACACACAGAGCTATATTTTCTTCCCAGAAGCACCTATAGGACTTGAAGTGTGTTAGTCCCATCACACACACAGAGCTATATTTTCTTCCCAGAAGCACCTATAGGACTTGAAGTGTGTTAGTCCCATTACACACACAGAGCTATATTTTCTTCCCAGAAGCACCTATAGGACTTGAAGTGTGTTAGTCCCATCACACACACAGAGCTATATTTTGTTCCCAGAAGCACCTATAGGACTTGAAGTGTGTTAGTCCCATTACACACACAGAGCTATATTTTCTTCCCAGAAGCACCTATAGGACTTGAAGTGTGTTAGTCCCATTACACACACAGAGCTATATTTTCTTCCCAGAAGCACCTATAGGACTTGAAGTGTGTTAGTCCCATCACACACACAGAGCTATATTTTCTTTCCAGAAGCACCTATAGGACTTGAAGTGTGTTAGTCCCATCACACAGAGCTCCTCTATTTTCTTTGCATAAGCACCCACAGGACTTCTAGTGTGTTAGTGGCATCACACAGAGCTCCTATATATTCTTCTCAGCAGCACCCACAGGACTTCTAGTGTGTTAGTGGCATCACACAGAGCTCCTCTATTTTCTTTGCAGAAGCACCCATAGGACTTCTAGTGTGTTAGTGGCATCACACAGAGCTCCTATATATTCTTCTCAGCAGCACCCACAGGACTTCTAGTGTGTTAGTGGCATCACACAGAGCTCCTCTATTTTCTTTGCATAAGCACCCACAGGACTTCTAGTGTGTTAGTGGCATCACACAGAGCTCCTCTATTTTCTTTGCATAAGCACCCACAGGACTTCTAGTGTGTTAGTGGCATCACACAGAGCTCCTCTATTTTCTTTGCAGAAGCACCCACAGGACTTCTAGTGTGTTAGTGGCATCACACAGAGCTCCTATATATTCTTCTCAGCAGCACCCACAGGACTTCTAGTGTGTTAGTGGCATCACACAGAGCTCCTCTATTTTCTTTGCATAAGCACCCACAGGACTTCTAGTGTGTTAGTGGCATCACACAGAGCTCCTCTATTTTCTTTGCATAAGCACCCACAGGACTTCTAGTGTGTTAGTGGCATCACACAGAGCTCCTCTATTTTCTTTGCAGAAGCACCCACAGGACTTCTAGTGTGTTAGTGGCATCACACAGAGCTCCTCTATTTTCTTTGCAGAAGCACCCATAGGACTTCTAGTGTGTTAGTGGCATCACACAGAGCTCCTATATATTCTTCTCAGCAGCACCCACAGGACTTCTAGTGTGTTAGTGGCATCACACAGAGCTCCTCTATTTTCTTTGCAGAAGCACCCATAGGACTTCTAGTGTGTTAGTGGCATCACACAGAGCTCCTATATATTCTTCTCAGCAGCACCCACAGGACTTCTAGTGTGTTAGTGGCATCACACAGAGCTCCTCTATTTTCTTTGCATAAGCACCCACAGGACTTCTAGTGTGTTAGTGGCATCACACAGAGCTCCTCTATTTTCTTTGCATAAGCACCCACAGGACTTCTAGTGTGTTAGTGGCATCACACAGAGCTCCTCTATTTTCTTTGCAGAAGCACCCATAGGACTTCTAGTGTGTTAGTGGCATCACACAGAGCTCCTCTATTTTCTTTGCAGAAGCACCCATAGGACTTCTAGTGTGTTAGTGGCATCACACAGAGCTCCTATATTTTCTTCTCAGCAGCACCCACAGGACTACCGACTACAATGGCTGGAAGACCGCCAAGGGGAGGCAGAGCGTGCAGAGCCAAGAACACAGGGCAGGCAGGCTCTGTTTCTAGTGGACGTGGCCGTGGACGTGGACGTGGTCGTGCATCGTCATCAGCACGTGGCCATGGGACACGCGCGTCTTTGTTTTCGGCAGCTGGACATGTGGAGCCGCATCATGCTGAAGGCTTGGTAGAATGGATGACCAAGCCCTCCTCATCCTCCTCATCCTCTCTCACCCAGGCTCAGGGTACTGACAGAGCATCATCAGCCACCCCTTCCCTAGACCCACCATGTCCTCCTGAGGAGTCCCCCGAACTCTTTGAGCACAGTGTTGGGTACATGCTCCAGGAGGATGCCCAACGATTCGAAGGCTCGGATGACGATACCCAGCTTGAGGAATCTGGCAGTACAGTTCCACCAGCTGCAGCTTACTGCCAGGTTTGCTCTAGTGGTGAAGAGGGAGGGGATGATGAGGTCACTGACTCCACGTGGGTGCCTCAAGGGAGAGAGGATGAGGAGGAGGACGAGGAGGAGGAGGATGCGGCGTCACATGTCCAACGAGGCAGGATGCCCCCTGGAGGCCAGGTAGAGGCCAGCACAGCAACTGTACAACACCGCAGAGCTCCGCCTGTGCAGGGCGCTGCCTCTGCACGTTATCAGAAAAGTTCTTTGGTGTGGGCCTTTTTTGAGACGAGTGCAGCAGATCGCACCACTGCTATTTGCAATATTTGTCTCAAGCGTATCTCGCGTGGCCAAAACATCAGCCGCTTGGGCACGACAAGCATGACCAGACATATGGCGACCTGCCATGCAGCTCGTTGGCAGGCACACATAAAAGACCCACACCAAAGAACTAAGCGGACCTCTCCTTGCTCCTCCTCAGCTGGGATCTCCATCCCCACTACACCTTCAGTCCTCTCTGAAAGCTGCTCTGAGAGGACTGAAGGTGTAGAATTCGGTGTGTCACAACCAAGTACTTGCAGTACACCGACGTCCGAATGCAGCAGGCAAATTTCCCTGCCCCAGCTGCTGGACCGTAGAAAGAAGTACACTCCCAGCCATCCACATGCCCAGCGGTTGAATGCTAGCCTTGCTAAATTGCTAGCACTTCAACTGCTGCCTTTTCAGTTGGTAGACTCGGCCCCCTTCCGTGAGTTTGTTCAATGTGCGGTTCCTCAGTGGCAGGTTCCCAAACGCCACTTTTTCTCGCGGAAGGCGATTCCGTCTCTCTACCGGCATGTGGAGGGCAATGTCCATGCCTCGCTGGACAGGGCGGTCAGCGGTAAGGTGCATATTACCGCTGACTCATGGTCCAGCAGGCATGGACAGGGACGGTACCTTTCTTTCACGGCCCATTGGGTCACTCTATTGGCAGCTGGGAGGGATGCAGGACAAGGTGCAGTAGTGTTGGAGGTTGTTCCGCCACCACGCCTCCAAAACGCGATTACTGCTACTGGTTGTGACACACCTCTCTCCTCCACCCCCTCCTCTTCTTCTTCCTCCAGTGCTCTGTCCTTGGAACCAGCGGTGCTCCGTAGGCGTACAAGGGGCTACGCAAGTACGCAGGCAAAAAGATGCCATGCCGTGCTTGCGCTGGTGTGTTTGGGGGACAGGAGCCACACTGGGCCAGAGGTTCTGGCAGCTCTGCAGGGGCAGGCCGAGAGGTGGTTGACGCCACGTCAGCTTAAGCCAGGAATGGTCGTTTCTGACAATGGCACCAACCTCCTCTCCGCCCTGCGACAGGGGCAGCTCACCCATGTGCCCTGCATGGCTCACGTCCTCAACCTGGTGGTGCAGCGGTTCTTGGGCAGGTTCCCAGGCTTACAGGATGTCCTGAGGCAGGCCAGGAAAGTCTGTGTGCATTTCCGCCGATCTTATAATGCCAGTGCTCGGCTGACTGAGCTGCAAAAGGAGCTGAACCTGCCCAAGAACCGCCTAATATCTGACATGCCCACCAGGTGGAACTCAACGTTGGCCATGCTGCAGCGACTGCACACGCAGCAGAGGGCCATCAATGAGTACCTTTGCGACTACGGCACCAGGACAGGGTCAGGGGAGCTTGGTTTTTTTTCCCCACGTCAGTGGAGCATGATCAGGGATGCATGCACTGTCCTCTCACCATTTGAGGAGGCCACGAGGATGGTGAGCAGTGACAGTGCATGCATCAGTGACACTGTCCCTCTTGTCCACCTGTTGGAGCATACGCTGCGTGGGATAATGGACAGGGCACTTGAGGCAGAACAGAGGCAGGAAGAGGAGGACTTCCTTGCCTCTCAAGGCCCCCTTTATCCGGACAGTGTTCCTTCTGTCCCACCCATCACACAGGAAGAGGATGAGGAGGAGGAGGAGGAGGAGGAGGAGGAGGATTGTGTGAGCATGGAGGTGGAGCCTGGCACTCAGCATCAGCAGCAGCAGTCTTTTAGGGATGATGTACAGTCCCAACAAGCCAGTGGACTTGTACGTGGCTGGGAGGAGGTGGCTGGCGATCATGTCATCCTCAGTGACCCAGAAGACTCCGGACCGAATGCCTCAGCTAACCTACGCTGCATGGCCTCCCTGATCCTGCAAAGCCTGCGGAAGGATCCTCGTGTTCTTCGGATCAAGGAGAGGGACCATTACTGGCTGGCCACTCTCCTTGATCCGCGGTACAAGGGTAAGGTTGCGGACCTTATCTTGCCGTCGCAGAGGGAGCAGAGGATGAGACATCTCAGGGAGGCCTTGCAGAAAGGTCTGTGCAACGCGTTCCCAGAAACTGGGAGGCTACAAACTCCTGGTCCTGGGCGACGAGTTGCTGAGGCTTCGGTCAGTGGCAGAAGGAGCGGTGGGGAAGGTGGACGTCTGACCGATGCGTTCAGACAATTTTTTAGTCCGCAGCCCCAAGGTATGATCGGTTCCAGCAACCATCGCCAGCGTCTGATATACATGGTGCAGGAATACCTTGGGGCAAGGTCAGACTTGGACACCTTTCCCACCGAAAATCCTCTGGCTTACTGGGTCCTGAGGATGGATCACTGGCCAGAGCTTGCACAGTATGCAATTGAGCTACTGGCCTGTCCTGCCTCCAGCGTTCTTTCCGAACGCACATTCAGTGCTGCTGGAGGATTTGTGACTGATCATAGGGTGCGCCTGTCCACCGCCTCGGTTGATCGACTGACATTCATCAAAATGAATCAGTCTTGGATCACCACCAGCTACCAGGCACCTGAGGCGGATATAACCGAATAATTTTTAATGTCACATCCCTTCAAGACTGCCTATGCTGATGCTGAGTGACTGTCCTCTTATGTTCACTGACTATCCTCTTCCTCCTCCTCAATGATCCATGCCACAGCACCAGTGCCTAAGGCACAATTTTTCAGCCCCTGTTTAACAGGGGCGTGTACTTACAATTTTTTAAAAAAATGCTTCGCAACACGTGTGACTGCTGTGCTCCAAGTACAGTCTCTGTGAGGGCCGTGTTGCAGTGTTGTGGCACCAGCACCAGTGCCTAAGGCACAATTTTTCAGCCCCTGTTTAACAGGGGCGTGTACTTACAATTTTTTAAAAAAATGCTTCGCAACACGTGTGACTGCTGTGCTCCAAGTACAGTCTCTGTGAGGGCCGTGTTGCAGTGTTGTGGCACCAGCACCAGTGCCTAAGGCACAATTTTTCAGCCCCTGTTTAACAGGGGCGTGTACTTACAATTTTTTAAAAAAATGCTTCGCAACACGTGTGACTGCTGTGCTCCAAGTACAGTCTCTGTGAGGGCCGTGTTGCAGTGTTGTGGCACCAGCACCAGTGCCTAAGGCACAATTTTTCAGCCCCTGTTTAACAGGGGCGTGTACTTACAATTTTTTAAAAAAATGCTTCGCAACACGTGTGACTGCTGTGCTCCAAGTACAGTCTCTGTGAGGGCCGTGTTGCAGTGTTGTGGCACCAGCACCAGTGCCTAAGGCACAATTTTTCAGCCCCTGTTTAACAGGGGCGTGTACTTACAATTTTTTAAAAAAAATGCTTCGCAACACGTGTGACTGCTGTGCTCCAAGTACAGTATCTGTGAGGGCCGGGTTGCAGTGTTGTGGCACCAGCACCAGTGCCTAAGGCACAATTTTTCAGCCCCTGTTTAACAGGGGCGTGTACTTACAATTTTTTAAAAAAATGCTTCGCAACACGTGTGACTGCTGTGCTCCAAGTACAGTCTCTGTGAGGGGTTGCAGTGTTGTGGCACCAGCACCAGTGCCTAAGGCACAATTTTTCAGCCCCTGTTTAACAGGGGCGGGTAATTACAAATCTTGATCTAATAGTTCACAGCAGGGCCCATTCCTGCGCCCACCAAGAGTAACTATGAGGGCCTGCAGTCTTGTGGCAACACCGTCCACCACCACCGCCAAAGGCCCAATTTTTCTGCCCTGTTCATCAGGTGCTTGCAATTACAAATCTTGATCTAATAACTCACAGCAGGGCCCATTCCTGCGCCCACCAAGAGTAACTATGAGGGCCTACAGTCTTGTGGCAACACCGTCCACCACCACCGCCAAAGGCCCAATTTTTCTGCCCTGTTCATCAGGTGCTTGCAATTACAAATCTTGATCTAATAACTCACAGCAGGGCCCATTCCTGCGCCCACCAAGAGTAACTGTGAGAGCTTACAGTCTTGTGGCAAAACCGTCCACCACCACCACCACCACCACCCCCAATTTTTCTGCCCTGTTCAACAGGTGCATGCAATTACAAATCTTGATCTATTAACTCACAGCAGGGCCCATTCCTGTGCCCACCAGTCTTGTGGCTACACCAACATCTAATAGGGCAAATTTCTGCAGAGTATATACGCCAGGCCCCTACTTTCAAACATCCAACTTACAAACGACTCCTACTTGCAAATGGAAAGAGAAAACAGGAAGTGAGAGGAAATCTACCCCTAGGAAGGGAAATTCTATCCTGTTAGATTTAATTTGGGAAAAAGGTATCTCCTCTCTACTGATACTTTATCACCAATCCTTGTTTCAATTAAAACCCCACTTTTCCAAAAACATTTGTCATTGGGACGGAAAGTGAGGTGACATGTTCTGAACAGATGTGCAAAGACAGCAAATGTTACAGGGGTGATAACCCCTCCCTATGTTCTCCAAAAAGCTTAAAAATAGATTTTTTTGGGATGGAGCTACACTTCATAATGTACCTGTTCAGATTCTACTTAAGATCAAACCTAAAGCCGCAAGTGGTTTTAAATGGCTTCTTTTTTTCCTTTACAAATGTCATTTTGTGCAAGGACAGTTCTAAACACGGGAAACACATGCCACTTCACAGGCATACTTTGGACACCCCCCAGGTACCATATTTAAAGGAAAATGTCACTTTTTTTTTTTCACTTTATGCATCATTAAAATGACTGCTCCCGAAAAAACGTTAGTTTTTAAAAGTTCTTTTTGCATTGATATATGTCCCCTGGGGCAGGACCCGGGTCCCCAAACCTGTTTTATGACATTAACATGCATATTGGCCGTTGTAATTAGCACTTTTGATTTCGAACGTTCGCGTCCATTATAACGTATAGGGTTCGAAAATTCGCGCGAACTTTCGGTCCGTTCGAAGGTTCTGGTTCGAACCGAACCCGGGGGTGTTCGGCTCATCCCTATTCCGAAACACTTAAGTGTGACAAACATGCAAAGGAACAGGAAATGAGGAAGGGGGCACTTTTTCTGTAGGTGTGAATGGATCCTAAAAGCAAGAAAGCAACCTCTCACACAAGTTTCATCAGGTAGTAAAAGAAAACTAAATATTGAAGCTATCAGCAACATTATTTGGTTTTCATCACTTGTGTAAATCAGAAGTTCTAACAATTCACTTGCTACCTGCTTATTTCAGTTAGTGGTTTAAAGCTTCCTATTGTAAAGTATACCCAATCAGGTGCAAGGAAAAAATGTTTGCTGGCACATGATTGGATGATGAAAATCAAAGTGCACAATCTTTTTTTCTTTAGTAAATCAAAGGACTCACTGACCAAAAGAGCTTCTCTCAAAAAACTGTACTTTCAAAAAATAAACAATGGTGCTGAAATTCCTATCCTGATAGGTTCTCCTCTTGATGACCACATTCCTCATGCTGACAGAACTTTATTCTATAACTCACCTGTGATTTAGCAATGTTCACCATTGTGCACTCCTAAATTCAGAACCAATAATCCTGTGTTTTCAGGCTGTATTTAAAATAAAGTTAAACACTAGGGTATGCAGGTGTGATGGCATGTGTGTGTTTTTGCGCTTCTAGTGCGTTGCATTTAGGGAAGCTACAATCACATAAGAGATGTACAGGCAAGTTAGCATGTGTTGTGGTGCCATTTAGTGCAATTGCATTGGTTGGTGCAATTGAAGTGCCATTAAGAATGACATAAGACATAGCCTGTTTTCATGCATTGTAGAAATGCCCTCGATATCTCACACATCCCCACGTCATATTGGTGTGAACAGTGCCTTAGCCCAGCAAAACTGTGTTTAGATCAGCAAGCAGCCAACCTCCAGCTGATCCTTGACATTAAAAGTAAGTAAAGCTAATTAAGGGAGAAGGGGATATAAATATAAGTAAGCCTGACAAATAATTTAAAGCTGAATGTTGTGTATAGATCCATTCAAATCCGGTTCCCTTTAATTTACTTGATTGTTTCCTTTGTCTCTCAGGTATTCCAGTCTTTGAAGCTGAGTTCCCATGTTTGCCCTTTTGTTGCAGCGCTTATGAGAAGCCTCCACTCTCCTTAATGGATTTTTATTTGATGGATATATTTTATAGAAAGTGATAGGAGGAATGGGAACACTTATTATGTAGGAAAATAAATGAGCAAGAAACATGGAAGTACTAAAGCAACATATAAAGTTAGTGAGAGAATCAGAACCCACCTATATCTGAAATTACACTTCACAGGTTCCTTAAAAATAGCTGACACTTACAAAGGGTAAGAGAGTTAGTAAAATGTTGCATACCCATTCCCAGGAATCTGACTATACAGAGAGATCAGGTTTTGAAACCCATATTAAAGTGGTAGTAAAGGTTATTTCTTTAAATTAAAATAACAAACATGTTATACTTACCTGCTTTGTGCAATAATTTTGCACAAAGCAGCCTGGGACCTCTTCTTCTCGGGTCTCCCGCCAGCGCTGTTACTCCTCCTCTTCTATGTCTGCCTCGCTCCCAAGCTGAGCTGTGTATATCCATAGACACATACTGCATGGCTTGGCCTCACCCCCTCCTCACATGATTTGTCAAGTCAAGTCTGTAAAAGCAGGAGAGGGGAAAGAAAAACTGAAGCCAGGACTCAGGTAATTGTTAAAGAGGGGGATGGAGGTAAACTAGTATTGGAAAGTTTTTTTACCTTAATGCAGAGAATGCATTAAGGTAAAAAAAACGTTTTCTTTTACAACCTCTTTTGAAGATGTTACAGTATACACAGGAAACACATACAATATATCTAAAAAAAAACATCATATGCACTTTGCAATGTATCTAATCATTAACTACAACAACACCAATCAACTATTCACCTATTTAAAGTCAAGTCACATCTATAATACATACACTGCATAAATTCTTCATACTTTTAATGACATTTGGCAAAAAAAGTCCCCATGCATTATAGCTTTGTCAGTTCATTAATATTCAGAGTTCCATTTAGAAAATAACCCTTACTTTTTAAGCTGCTCATTCCATTGTCCTCCCCTCTTCATACTGCAAATGACAGGAGGTACTGAGCACTGGATGTGTAGCCCTGGAAGCTTGTGATGGAGCACTCAGCTTTGTTCCTTATCCAAGTATGTGCAGTCCACTTTCTCTCACAGCTCAGCATTCTGCGAGAGTGAAAGAAAGCAGATTCTGCACGCATTGGTAGGGCATGAAGTCGAGTTCTCAGTACTCATAAGTTTCTGGGTCCATGCATCCTATGCTTAGTTTGTCTTGCCATTTGCAGGATGGAGAGGGGAGGGCAATAGAAAAGGTAGCTTGAAAAGTAAGATATTTCACAAAATAGAGTACTGCATATTAATGTGCTGATGAAACTGAAATGCATAGGCATTTTTGGGGCAAACGTCATTAAAAGTGAAATAACCTTTTAAGTATTTTATAACAGTGAAGTTGTATCTCTCTCTCTTTCTCTACCTCTGATGTGTTGAATGCAGACAAAAATATGCACTGTAGTTTGTTGTGTATAGGGCAACATAGCCACAAACCAGTCAGGGTGGCCATGCTGACCTGTGTCCACAAACGCACTTACAATGAGCGTGCAGGCATCAGAACTGGACCAGAACTGGACCACGGAGCAATAGAAGAAGGTGCTCTGGTCTGTTAAATCACATTTTGTTTTACATCATGTGTATGGCTGGGTGCGTGTGTATCACTTTTCTGGGAAAGTGATGGCACCAGGATGCAGTGTGGAAAGAAGGCAAGCAGGCAGAAGCTTAATGATTCTTTGGGCAATGTTCTGCTGGAAAACCTTGGTCCTGCCATTCATGTGGATTTTACTTTGACATCTACCACCTACCTAAACATTGCTGGTGACCAAATTCACCCCATCATGGAAACGGTATTCTCTGATGGCAGTGGCCTCTTTCAGCAGGATAAAGTACCCTGCCACACTGAAGAAATGGTTCTAGAATGGTTTGAAGAAGACAACAATGAGTTTAAAGTGGATCTTCACTGCATCTGAGCACCACAAACTAAAAACGCTATTTAATGAATTTGTTCATATTAAAAGCAAACTCCCCCATACATCTATGTCTCACTCTTTATGCTTTATTTTTTGTGAGAAATCTCTTTGAAAAACACCTCCCTAGCATTTCTTGTAACATTTGATTCTTGCTCTTAGGTCAAGTATGAATGCAGGAGAGTGTGATTAGCTGAAAAAACCCTCCTCCTCTCCCGAAGACTGGGATGTATGAAATAATTTGTCTAGGAAACCAGGAAGTAACTGAAGAAATGTAAAAATAAAGTTTAAAACAAGTAAATATGAGCTAATCTCCTATCTATTTACTAATGCTAGCAGTATGGTGATTGTATTATATACTGTATATATATATATATATATATATATATATACAGTATATATATGCAGCCAATATAATTTGGCCCTTCTCAAAGTTGCTCAAATCCTTATGCCTGCCCATTTTTTCTGCTTCCAACACATCAGATTCAGCATGTCCACTTGCTGTCTAATATATCCCACCCACTTTCAGATGCCTTCATAACAAGATAATCAATGTTATCCACTTTACTTCTCAGTGGTCACAATGTCCTGGCTGATCCATCTATATGTTTACTGTGTAACAGTGGCAAGATTTGATAAAGGATAACAAAGGTTCCATATCTCAACATGGGTGCACAGAAATCAATACCGCCAACCCAAAGCTTATTAGAGCACAATTGCAGATAATTGATGTCTCACACATACATATACATATTAGCTCACTTATTATTGAAACTCATTGAAATATGCAACCAGCTTTACAAGAAACCAGAAAAAGACAAAGTGGAAAAAGTAGGGTGTGTGAATTTATTTGACAATATTATATATACACACACTGTTTCTTTAAAGTTAAGAACATGAATTGTTACTTGCTCACCAGTTAGTGAAAGTATATCAGACAACTTTATAAAGAAATAAAAAATATTATCCAAATTAGAGACACATAATACATGTATCTCCTTATGCAGGAAAGTTCAAAAGCAGATAGCGTAGGTTAGTGTTTACAGATCAATGAATAGAATCCTACTCAATGCATGAAGCCCATTCTGATTGCATTGCACATTTGGTACTTTTTGTATGTTCTTAATGCATTCAGCAGGATTCCAATAAAGCAGATAAAAACCTGACACTAGACATAGTTCATACATCTGTGTTCTTCACAAAAGCAGTTGAAGTGTATCAACAATGCACATGTGCTGTCCATGCCCTTTCCTGTTTTAAAGAACAAACAATATCACAGTATGGCATTAATGTTCATCAAAGATTCTGTATTACTGAATTACTCAACAGGCTACAGTTAAAGGGACTCCATCATAATAGCCCTTACCCTTAGGAGTATATGCTTTATTTCTGCCAGAGTAGGTATACACTACAGTATTTCTGAAGCAATTACAGACTTAACTTCACTGCTTAAAACTAGAAAGTAGCACAGGATTGAAGCTGCTACTTCCACAATTAAATGAAAAAACCTCTACTGATAAAGCATGATTGTTGCCATTGTTGACCTGTCCTGAAAATGCTAGTTTATTGACTTTACTAAACTCACACATGTAAGCAGATGAGGGGCTCTTACATCACACTTCTGACCTGCATTTTTGTACTGGGCCTCTTCCTAGAGCGTAATAAAACCAGAAACAGCAAATCAACATCTTTAGAAACAATTTCGAAGACCCTTACTTCTCAGTACAGGTTTACTTTAAATGTCTCAATATTTTACTTTCAAAAATATAAATTTTTATTTAATTTTAGCAAGTTGCCTTCACAATAGCAAGGTGTATATCTGGCAAGCAGAAGATACGGATAGCCAGCAATGTGGTCAAATCCTGAAAACAAATACCACTGTATATGGAATGTCATAAAAAATGTAGTTTAACAATTTCAACACAACTACACATTGCATACAGATCTAGATAGGCTTGGTGCTCACTTCCTATGCATTTGCATTAAATGCTAGACTTACTCCTTTCATTTGCTACTTGAAACTTGCCATTGCCACTTGATCATGCTGTTCTTGCACACCTGATTTCGATCAACAGTGCTTTAAAAAAGGTTCTAAAAGCAGAAGGTTTTTTAACTTAATGCATTCTATGCATTAAGGTAAAAAACCTTCTGGATGCAGCTCCCCCTTATACTTACCTGAGCCCCATTTCAATCCAGCGAGTGCATGAAAGCAGCAGCTTTCCTGGGTCTCGCTCTCCTCATTGGCTAACACAGCAGTGGGAGCCATTGGCTGGAGAGAGCCTGCTTGAGTTCCTCCATAGCAAGAGCCTTAGGTACCTCTCATGTATAGAATCCCCAATGTTCCCTTTAATAAAATGACTTCCTAGTCAGGAGCCTACCTTTGTCCAGTGTCTCATTATTGACTAGTAAAGCTAACCATTACAGTGACTGGCCAATTGTGAGGCGTAGAAAAAGATAGGGCAAGATTCCAAGCCACTGATACAGCCTAACAATGTTTGAATTCAAATAACTTCAAAACACCTTAAATTGTTCTAAGCAAGAAAACAAACAAGCAATAACTGTGAAATAAGAAAAGGAAAACATTTAAAAATAATATAAAGTTTAAAATTGTAATATTTGTTCTGCCATGAACACTTCTTTCTCTGGTGAAGACAAACAGACATGAGGAATGACAAATTAGGCTTTATCATGATAGTTAACCAAACAATAGTGAATTGCTCAACTCAGGAAATTAAGATGTTAAAGAACCTTTGTGAAACAAAAAAAAAAAAAAGATTTAATTTGAATAAGCTGCAATAGCTAAACTAATTAAAACAAGGTTGGAGTTAAGATTCAATAAGGACAGTTTGTCAAATTGACAGGGACAGAAGATTTGTTTTTTGAGAACCTTTACAGGGATGAAATATTGTAACAGATGAAATATTCATGCAATGATTCAATTTATACGTATATATATATATACATCTGACTGCAATTATCATTACTTTACTGTGCCCATGTCACCACTGCATCCATAGTAAAACACCTGGAAAATCTGAATATTGTCTCTCCTGTTTCCCCAAAAGAAGCAACAATTATTAAGTCCATGCTCTGTCACACATGCATTTCTAGAGCGACAGAGATCTTTCTTTAACTTAAAAACTCTGCTTGAAATAAATATGTTCTTGTAAGGGCTCTTAAAGTTTTCTGGGTCACGTAGGAAGATATCCTTCTACACCAGCATGATTATGAAAAGTCAAAGTAGACTTTTTGATTGATGTTTTTATGTCACCTACCTAATTCTGAATTTACTATAAGGCAAGTGATGCAGAATATTTGTGTCATTCACCCTTCAGTGGATTCTCTATCTCTTACTAACATTCAGAAATACAGCTTTAAATTAGCCCTCAATATTGGCCAGTTTTGTCAAATAGATCATGTCGAATGGAGGGAACAGTACCCTTAAAAGTGCCCTGTACTGTATTTGTGATTCCACCATATTTAAATCAATTGCTTTATTAATGTATGTGACATATAGACATTATAATGCAAATGGAATACATTTTGACTGCTCAATTTTGTAGGCAATTATGTCTTCCCACAGCTGTACAGTGCATGCCCGGAGCTAGATGAACTGGTATTTTAACTACTGCCTTTCTTTTTTCTGTGGCCAAGCCTTTGGCAAGGTAGCTGGAGTTAGATAGTCTTTACAACTAGCTTAATGGTCAGCAAGTTTGATAGGATTTCCTTAGGACCCAATTTAGATACTTTCAGGCTTATTTTATAATGACTGCAAAGTGCTACAAAGTTTTACAAAGGGTGGTTCTAGTAACCCGTCTGGTTACGGGAGGCAGACCAGTTAAGAAATTATAATATTTTTGAATGTTGTGGTTGTTCATCGTTCTGCACTGCATGTTGAATAAACTCCTCAGACT
The DNA here is from genome assembly GCA_028564925.1 of Lithobates sylvaticus. NCBI lineage: Eukaryota > Metazoa > Chordata > Amphibia > Anura > Ranidae > Lithobates > Lithobates sylvaticus. The sequence continues at coordinate 455,089,795 of CM053027.1, read as the reverse complement.
TAGCTGGCTTCCTATAGTGTCATCAGGAGATGTTAGGTCAGTTTCCACCATATCTCTGCATTTTCATCTTACTTTAGCACAGGTCCCTTTCTGTATTCTGGTGTGATTTTAATACAGACTAACTGCTCAAGCCCTGAAGAAGAGGGAGCCCCCCCCCCCCAAAAAAAAATGCAGTAGCTGTATCTATTGCTCTTGACCATTAAATATAAAAAAAAGCCATTTAAATGAGATGAACTTATGTATCAGGTACATTCAAGAATCTATAATTTAGCTTCCTTGTGTCACTATCAGAGAGGTAGCAGCCTAGGACCAGAACATGGTCCACCGATACTAAAGTTAAAGTATGGATTTGCACCTGTGAATGATCAGAGGATCCAATGGAACCAATATTTTGTTCTTTCAGTCCAGCGCTAACACACACACATCAGTAGATAAACCCTTTATCTCCAGAGGGACCAATAAATATTTAGCAGAACAAGTAATGGTGGGAAAAATATTTCCAGTGATGCTTTTTTGTGAGATTGGGTTAAGAGCAGGGCATATATAGGGGGAATGGATGATAAATAGAGGAGTGATATTTCCAGGGCTTCCACACTGCTTAGTTAAAGATTGTGAGACAAGAGTGATATAGAGATACAGGGAGTTGTTGGACCAGGGATGGAGGGACATATACAGTATCTTCTCAGGTACACTTTACTGCTGAATCAGGGGCTGGATCACATGATACCACTATGTACAATATGTCGTTGAGGAAGGGATTGGGAAATATACAGGTACACCATAGGGCTGAGCTACGCTTGCAGTGGTATTTGTAGGGGCATTGCTAAGTCAGGAATAGGGTAATGCTGTGAGAATGATGGGAGTGCAGGACATTTTCAAGGACCCTGTGATACAAAAAAAGAAAAATGCAGATGGCAATTAAAAAAGTATGCAGAAAGGTCACAAGCACACGTTTATCTTTTCTACACCTTTTTTCTATTCAGTAAAATTACATAATAAAATGATATAGAGAGAAATCAGTTCAGTTCAAGTGAAAAAACATTTTTTATGCAATCCATTTTAAGGCTAGTTTTAATCATTCAGAGATATTCAGTATATGAATAGCACTGGCAAGGATGACCTATTAGATGATCTATTGAATATTCAGATGCCCAATAATCTGGTACAATGGCAGGTCAACACTCAATAAACTAGATAGATAGATTGATCGATCGATAGATAGATAGATAGATAGATAGATAGATAGATAGATAGATAGATAGATAGATAGATAGATAGATAGATAGATAGATAGATAGATAGATAGATAGATAGATAAACAAACTACTAGAGCTCGGCATAAACATCTGTTATCAATTTTTCTTTTTTAGTGACATTAACTATAGTTAATTTTATCTTACATGCAGGGATAAGACAAGTATACAGTATCTCACCAAAGTGAGTACACCCCTCACATTTGTGTAAATATTTTATTATATCTTTTAACAACTTAAGGACCGAGCATCTTTCTGATATTTGGTGTTTACAAGTTAAAAACATTTTTTTGCTAGAAATTACTTAGAACCCCCAAACATTATATATATTGTTTCCTAACACCCTAGAGAATAAAATGGTGGTCATTGCAATACTTTCTGTCACACTGCATTTGTGCAGCGGTCTTACAAGTGCACTTTTTTTTAAAAAAATACACTTTTTTGCATTCAAAAATAAGACAAGAGTACAGTTAGCCCAATTTTTTTATATTGTGAAAGATAATATTACGCCAAGTAAATGGATACCCAACATATCATGCTTCAAAATTGTACCAGGTTGTGAGCTCGGATAAAGGGTCTGGTATGAATTTTTTGGGGGGAACTCTGCGTCATTTTTTTTTTTTTTATTTGGCGTGGAGTTCCCCTTAAAATCCATACCAGACCTGAAGGGTCTGGTATGGATATTTGGGAAGAACCCCACATCATTTATTTTTAAATTTGATGCGGGGTTCCCCTTAATATCCATACCAGACCTGAAGGAACCCCATGCATTTTTTTTTAATCAATGACTTTCAATGACTGTTCTCTGTATTATGGGGAGCCGACAATTCATTATAGCCGCAAGTGCTTTTAAATGACTTTTTTTCCTGCAGAAATTACACTTTGTGCAGGGACAGTTCTAAGCACGGGAAACATGCACCCCTTTACAGGCATACTACACACACCCCCCAGGTGTACACAAGTCCGTCAGACAAAAGTCCAAAGTACAAACACGCATGCTCAGAAGCAAGGACGAGCCAGAAGTGGTCGGTCTTGTAAACTAGCATTCGTAATGGAGAATTAACATTCATGACTAGGGATGAGCTTGGAGTCAAACTCATGTTCGACTCGAACATTGCCTGTTCGCCCGTTCGCCGAACAGCGAACAATTTGGGGTGTTTGCGGAAAATTCGAAAAGCTGCGGAACACCCTGTAAAAGTCTATGGGAGAAATCTAAAGTGCTAATTTTAAAGGCTTATATGCAAGTTATTGTCATAAAAAGTGTTTGGGGACCCGGGTCCTGCCCCAGGGGACATGTATCAATGCAAAAAAAAACTTTTTAAAAACTGCTGTTTTTTCGGGAGCAGTGATTTTAATAATGCTTATAGTGAAACAATAAAAGTATAATATTCCTTTAAATTTCGTACCTGGGGGTGTGTATAGTAAGCCTGTAAAGGGGCGCATGTTTCCCGTGCTTAGAACTGTCCCTGCACAAAGTTTCATTTAAAAGCACTTGCGGCTATAATGAATTGTCGGCTCCCTGTAATACAGAGAACAGTCATTAAAAGTCATTGATAAAAAAAAATGTGTGGGGTTCCCCCAGATTCAATTACCAGGCCCTTCAGGTCTGGTATGGATATTAAGACAACCCCGCGTCAAATAAAAAAAAAATTACAAAAAAAAACGTTGGGATAAGTCCTTTATTAAAAATAAAAAAAATAAAAAAAAGATTACAGCGGTGGTAATCCACTCTTGGTATCCAGCGATGGGTGATCTCTTCTCTGGGGTCCAGCGATGGGTGATCTCTCCCGATGACGTCCAGCGCAGCGCATCCTGTCTCCACAGGAGACACCGCTGGAATCCCGGCAGCCTTAGCTGAAGAGGATGGGGCCACCCGTCATGTGACCCCACCCCCCTCTGACACAAGGGGAAACCCTGGCTTCCCCAGTGATGTACGGGTGACCCCACCCCCTCTGATGTAACACAGGTTTCCGTTACATCAGAGGGGGCGGGGTCACCCGCACATCACTGGGGAAGCCCGGGTTTCCCCTTGCATCAGAGGGGGCGGGGTCAGGTGACGGGTGGCCCCGTCCTCCTCAGCTAAGACCTGTCAGGCTGCCGGGATTCCCACGGTGTCTCCGGTGGAGACAGGATGCGCTGCGCTGGACGTCATAGGGAGAAATCACCTATCGCAGGATACCAAGAGTGGATTACCACCGCTGGAATCTTTTTTTATTTTTTTATTTTTAATAAAGGACTTATCCCAACGGTGTCTGTGTGTTTTTTTACAATTGTTTACACTTTCTTTGTGAAATGGTAGGGGTACAATGTACCCGTTACCATTTCAAACAGGGGGAGCCGGGATCTGGGGGTCCCCTTGTTAAAGGCGGCTTGCAGATTCTGATAATCCCCCCGCCCGCAGACCCCCACAACCACTGGCCAGGGTTGTGGGGATGAGGCCCTTGTCCCCATCAACTTGGGGACATGGTGCTTTGAGGGGTTATTTTAGAACAATAACTTGCATATTAGCCTTTAAAATTAGCACTTTTGATTTTGAACGTTTGAGTCCCATAGACTTTAATAGGGTTCTAAAGTTCACGCAAATTTTAGGTCTGTTCGCAGGTTCTGGTGCAAACCGAACCGGGGGTGTTCGGCTCATCCCTATTCGTGACGTGGCAAATTATAAAATCTAGAAATGCAGCACACATTCTCTTCTTCTTTCATGGGATAATAATGAAGCTGCTTTGCTGGTGATCCTGATGGAGTTATTGCAAACAAATTTTCAAAGGCTTTTTTTTTCTAGTGACATCAAGAATAACATTATTATGCTTGTTATTTTTTTTTTGGTGCACGTTACCACAACACCATTATTCTGTAGTTTTTAAGATCAAAGATACAAATGTCAGTGTGTGTCCCTTTGTTAATTTTACAGTGTATTTTTTAAAAAGTAACTGGCTACTCCCAAACTATCATTTGAAGTAAAGCACATAGCCAAGTATTATTCACCACAAGTTTTTTATTGTGCATTAAAAAAAGAAAACAAAAATAAAATTAGACATGCTATCTGCCAATAGAACTTAACCAAAAAGTGCATTCTGTGCATCCAAAAATATAGAAAATATACCAAATCAAATCATTATTCAATCAACAAATAAAAATAAAAGCCTCATGCATGTGTCCTGCTTCTTAATGTAGGGGTCACCAATGCCAAGAGTTGGTGAAAGCAGGGGTCTGTCATCTGGAGATAATTCCAAAAAACCTTGTCCTCTGTTCCTGGACTGGACTTGGGTCAAAGCAATAACTCCAAGGCCAATAATAAATAACACGTTATCTCCTCCGATTTCGCAACATGGCTGGTTGACGAACGGCCATTCAGAAACAAACTGAAAAGCACAAAATGAAAAGCGCAAAATGAAAAGCATGAAATGAAAAGCGTGAAACTACAAGCACAAATCAACACTCACCAAACTTCTACTAACATGAAATTAGCAGAAGTAACCCAAAGGATGGCGCTAAAGAGCTGAAAAAACATGTAGTATGTCACAACGTTCGTGTTTGTTGGCCAACAATTGTGTGCCAAGTTTATGGCCATAGTCTGCGGTTTTGTCTGTGTAAAATTTGATCGTGTGTACGAGGCTTTAGAGGTGCCTCTCTTCTCTTTTATACACGGTAGCTCCTGCTGGAATTTGTTTCTAATCCCCTTGTGGAGGCTGCCATTTTTGGATGGACATTTTGTGGTTACAAATCAGATTGCTATAAACTGAAGTTTTTTGGAGTTTGGGCTTTTTTTTTTAACAGCCCATAAACTCCACTTTATGTTATCCTATGTGTCTATGCACACATGTACGTTTTTTAGCTTTTATCAGCAGGAGTTTAAGGGCTGTTCTCTGAACGCCATAAAATCGCGTTCAAAGTGCAGTTTTTCTGACCACAAAAAAGCAAAAAAATTATAAACGCTGATAAACGTTCATAAACACGCATTAATTAGCGTTTGGCATTCTATTTTTTCAATGCAATGTGGGAGTTTGGGAATGCATTTTGGGATTTTTGGAGTGTCCTCTGTGTTATCTTTATTAAAAAAGCCCATAAACGATAACGTTAAAAAAGGCACATAAACGCTAGTACAAAACGCTGTTAAAAGCGCGTTTTTCAACCAGTGTTTTCTGACAGCAATCTGGCGTCCAGAAAAATCTTTCTTGAGCTTCAGTGTGCATGCAGCTTTAATGGTTATGGAGCGAATCATCTGAGCTTCCATTATTTCTTATGGGGAAATTCACTTTGATATAAGAGTGCTTTGGATTACAAGCATGTTTCTGGAACAAATTATGCTCGCAATCCAAGGTTTTACTGTACTTTGATATATATCGTATGCATATAATATGCACATTTAGCTTGTTATGTTATTTATATAATGAAACAGGTTTATGTATCTGCTTCATTGTTCTTTATTGGTTATGTCTCTAGAGAAAACATCTTGTGTTTAGGGGCATCAATCATAGCTTTAATATGTGCCTTTTTGACCTCTAGCCCTCAAAATACTTATACATTTTCTTGATGTTCTTCTCCCTAGAATCATTCCTGTTTATTGTCAACCTTCCAAGGCTTAGGTCACTTTGTTTCATGTCTGCTTACAGATTTCTGTGCATTACAAGGAGTTTGCCAATGCATGATTCATTGACAGACTGTGAGATGCAAAATTCACAGAGTTTGTCAAAATCAATAAAAGCCTTTAGATATAAAATTGCTGTCCTCCTATCTATTTACAATATATCATAGGGCCAAAGGACAAACTAACTGCTGAATTGAACTCAACAAATAGATTACAGAGACAGGGAGAGAATACTTCTATATTGTATTGGTCAAGTTGTATCATGCAACCAGTTATTTTAAAGCAAGTGATGGTTATTGGGGGGACATACTGTATAAGGTAAATAAAGTATTAAAGGCATACATTTACTGTGTATACTAAAAACTGTACAAAATGTGCAAAAACAATAAACTGTAGTTGTTTTGTAAATGCAAAATTGTATTATTCTTCCTAAATAATGCTTGTACTGGAATGTTTTTCTTTTTCATAAAAATTATAGCCTTTTTTGTCAAAATATTTATTCAGCAATACATGTAACTTTGTAAAATTATTTGTAAATATTGCAATTAGAGCTTTTCCTTAAAATCAATCTAACATTTACGGTAGGTGTACAGTCAGTAGAGGTTGTTCATAACTTTTCCTGATCCAGTTCCATAATCATTTGGTTCACATCTGCTAATTTTTTTCTAACCCCAATAAAAGTATGACCAACTCACACATCAGATAAAACCTAACCCAACACATAGGCTATGGGGTTGATATCGCCATTGGGAAGACAGCTATGATCAAGCAGTGGTGCTAATACAAGTCAGTGGGGGTTATTTACTATTTACTACAAGTGCAAGTGAAATTGCACTGAATGTGCAGTTGCTGTAGATCCGAGGGGGCATTTTAGCTTGCACATGATTGGATGATAAAATCAGCAGAGCTTCCCTTCATTTCAGATCTAATCCTCAGATTTACAGCGACTGCACTTCCAAGTGCACTTTCAGTGCAATTTCCAGTGCACTTTGCACTTGTAGTTTGCATTTGTAGTGCAAAGTGGATTTACCTTTCGTAAATAACCCCCAGTATGTTCTTCATCATTAGGAAGGTACCTTAAGGGCACATGCACACTAGAATGAGGTTTAGGAAACCCACGTTCCATGCACATTTACCACAATGCATTTAAGGTGCATGGCCCTTGTGATCTTCATCAGATAGCAGTGCAATGTTAGTGACACCCCAAATGCAGGTTGCAAACAGTGCATTTGCCTGCATACAACAAAAGTAACATGTGATCTGGTTGCAGTACATTTCTAAAATGAATGGGGTGAAATCACACTGCACAGATAGCATGAGAATCACACAGAACATGCAATGTATTCCTGTGCAATTCCTAGTGTGAACCGGCCCTAAATGTTCTAAGGATGTGTTGCTTTAATATATGGTATAGCTCTAGTGGTGTGGAACCTGGCTCAAATCAGAACCAGGCTAGTGGTTTTAGAATGTGGTAAATTCTCTTTTTAGGGCCTCTCATCATAGAGAACCTATACAATTTAAAAGGCAACAGGTTAGTATAAATATTGCTGGAGGCCTAAATATTCTTGGTCCTCGTGCTATGGAATTACTAGGCCTTGAATCTGGTGGATAGAGAGGACCACACTTTTTTTTCAATTAAACTTAAAGGGGTTCTAAAGTCTCATGGTTTTTCACCTTAATGCTCTCTATGCATTAAGGTGAAAAACATTTTGTGCTTTAGCTGCCCCCAAACCCCCCTTTTTTTCTTACCTAAACCCGATCATTCCAGCAATGAGCATGAGCCCAGAAGCTCCAGCCGCTGTCTCGGGTCCTCATTGGATAGATTTATAGCAGTGGGAGCTGGGGGTGGGGCTGAGTCCTACTGTCTGTGTCAATGAATGCAGTAGCGGGACTCATGAGCGTGCACAGCACGGGTGCCCCCAAGGAAAGCGGATTTCCATGGGGGCAACCGATGAAGAGAAGGAGCGTTGCCGGGGCACCCCAGAAAAGGAGGATCGGGGCTGTTCTGTGCAAAACCCTTGCACAGAGCAGGTAAGTATAACACGTTTGTTATTTTAAAAAAACCTTTACATCACTTTAAAACAAAAACCTGACTTACTGAGTTTAACAAAGTAGGCAGCAGGAAATAAGTGTGATCTGCCACAACCCACAGGTCTGGAAGTAAGGCCCCTTTCACACTGGGCGGGGAGCCGCGGTGACGGTAAAGCAGCGCTATATTTAGCGCTGCTTTACCGTCGTTTTTAACCGCGGTATTCGGCCGCTCGCGGTGCGGTTTTAACCCCCGCGAGCGGCCGAAAAGGGGTTAAACACCCCCCGCAGAGCGCCGCCGTAGCGGCGCTTTGCGGTGGTATTGCCGCGGTTTCACCGCGGTGTCACATTCTATTCAATGGGAAGGAGCGGTATAGGAACGGTGAACACACCGCTCCTATCCCGCTCCAAAGATGCTGCTAGCAGGACTTTTTTTGTCATCCTGCTAGCGCACCGCTCCAGTGTGAAAGCCCGCCGGCTTTCACACTGGAGTGAATGGGGCCGGATTTTTTTCATGCGGTGAACAGGCGCTATTTTTAGCGCTGCACCGCATGAAAAACGCCCCAGTGTGAAAGGGGCCTTAGTATCATCATTTACAGGCAGTTTTAAACTAATGTAAAGTCTTTTGCCACGTACACACAATCGGAAAAAAGCTCTGATGGTTTTCCCATCGGAATTCCGCTCAAACTGTCTTGCCTTCACACGGTCACACCAAATTTGCGATGGTCAATAACACCACGACATACAACACGTTTGACTGCACTATACAAGGGAAGTTTAATGCTTCCGAGCATGTGTCGAATTGTTTCCGAGCATGCGCCGGAATTTTGCATGTCGGAATTGCATACACATGATCGGAATTTCCGTCTAAAAAATTGAGAACATGCGTTCAAATTTTTGCTGGCGGGAATTCGGCCAGCAACATTCCGATGGAGCCCACACACGGTCGCATTTTCTGATGAAAAGCTCTCATCAGTGTTTTGCTGGCCAAAATTCTGATCGTGTGTACGCGGCATTAGAGCACTCAAACATATTATAATTGTATATATAAGTGACTTTACATAAATATTGTAAGTAGGGCCCTCCTAACCCTCTTATATTGAATTGTAAATGTACTTTCTGCCTTTATAATGTAATGTAATGTAAGTGCTGCTTAGACTGTTGGTACTACATAAATCCTGTATAATAATAATAAAGTATTCCTTCCCAGCTTAATCAGCTAGTATAAAAGATCAACATAAAACTGCAGGATAAACAAACAAAACAATTCCGAACAAATTTGTTACATTTTTTTAACATTAACATTTGCAAGGTCAGGAATTTGAGGTATAGCTTTACAGGTTTTCTTTTTGTAGAGCCTGCTGGACTTTTCCAAAACATTAGTACTTGACTGGATCAATAGCATACTTGTGCAAGTAAACTTGTATTAGTTTGAATATGTTAAGTAAATTTCCAAATGGTGATATTACCTTAAAGTGGAGTTGCACCGAAATTTTTTTTTTAAATGTCAGCAGCTACAAATACTGCAGCTGCTGACTTTTAAAATATGGACACTTACCTGTCCAGAGCGCCCACGATGTCCTCACCCAAAGCCAATCTGTCCCTCGGCTCTCGGGTGAAGGCACTGCCATCTTTGGTAAGGGAATCAGTAAGTGAAGCCTTGCGGCTTCACAGCCTGGTTCCCTACTGCACATGCACGAGTCGTGCTGCGCATACTCATGGTGTGTTTCCCAGAAGACAGCGGGGGGGGGGGGGGCGAAGGAGGGACCGAACATAGCGTAGATCACCGAGGAGCCTGCACTGATCTATGCCAGGTATATCCCCCCCCCCCCCCTGAAAGGTGCCAAATGTGACCCCGGAGGGGGGGAGGAATCCGATCAGCGGAAGTTACATTTTTGAGTGGAACTCCTCTTTAAGGCTTAATGTACACAGGACGTTTTACAACCTCTCCTGAATGATTCAACTTGACAGATAGTAACCGACGTTTAAAAACATGTTTGCCGCGTTTGCATTTTGAAGTGTTTTTTTTTTTTCAAATAGTCAAAAATTCAAAAATGCCTGTAAATGAAACGCGGCTTAATGAGAGTTATGGATTTTACATGCATTTACAAGCTGTTACATGCGTTTGACATTTCAAATGCCTCTGAACATCTGTCCTGAAAACACTTTTTTGCTTTTCAAAAAATGCCTCTAAAGCCTCATACACACGATTGGAATTTTTGCAGAAAAAACCTCAGACTTTTGTCCAAAGGTGTGTGCCTGGATTTTGTCTTGCATACAATTGGCAAGGAATTGTCGGCCAACAAACACGAATGTAGTGATGTACTACGTGGTTTTTCAGCTCTTTAGCGGCACCCTTCAGGCTCCTTCTGCTAATTTTGTGTTAGTAGAAGTTTGGTGAGTGTTGATTCGTGCTTTTCATTTTGCACTTCTCATTTAGCACTTTTCAGTTCACACTTTTCATTTTGTGCTTTTCATTTAGCACTTTTCAGTTCGCACTTTTCATTTCATGCTTTTTGGTTCATTTCTGAACGGCCGTTCGTCAACCAGACATGTTGCGGAATCAAAATGAGATAACGTGTTATTTATTATTGGCCTTGGAGTCATTGCTTTGACCCAAGTCCAGTCCAGGAATAGGAGGAGTTCTTGGACCAAAAATTGGTTGCTTTATTAACCACTTCAGCCCCGGACCAATTGGCAGCCAAAGGACCAGGCCCCTTTTTGCGATTCGGCACTGCGTCGCTTTAACTGACAATTGCGCGGTCGTGCGACGTGGCTCCCAAACAAAATTTTCCCACAAATAGAGCTTTCTTTTGGTGGTATTTGATCGCCCCTGCGGTTTTTATTTTTTGCGCTATAAACAAAAATAGAGCGACAATTTTGAAAACAATGCAATATTTTTTACTTTTTGCTATAATAACTATCCCCAAAAAATATATAAAAAAAACATTTTTTTTTCCTCAGTTTAGGCCGATACGTATTCTTCTACATATTTTTGGTAAAAAAAATCGCAATTAGCGATTATTGATTAGTTTGCGCAAAAGTTATAGCGTTTACAAAATAGGGGATAGTTTTATAGCATTTTTATTAATATTTTTTTTTTACTAGTAATGGCGGCGATCAGCGATTTTTATTGTGACTGTGACATTATGGCGGACACATCGGACATTTTTGACACATTTTTGGGACATTTGTCATTTATACAGAAATCAGTGCTATTTAAATAGCACTGATTCCTATGTAAATGACAGTGGCAGTGAAGGAGTTAACCACTAGGGGGCGGGGAGGAGTCAGTGTGACGTGTTGTGTTTTTTTTTACAGTAGAGGGGCGTGGCAGTACGTCTGACGTCATTGATCGGCTTTCCCGATGACAGGGAACAGCTGATCAAGGACAGGCAGTGTAGGAAGCACGGGGAGAGGTTTGTTTACACAAACCTCTCCCCGTTCTTCAGCTCCGTAACCCGATCGCGGGATACCAGCGGCGATCGGGTTCGCTGGTTCCGCGGCCGTGGTCACGGAGCTCCCGACCGAGTCGGCAGGCAGGCACATGCACGATCACGTACAGGTACGTGATTTTGCCTGCCCTTGCGATTTTGCCGACGTATATCGGCGTTAGGCGGTCGGGAAGCGGTTAATCGTGACCAATTATGTCATATGCTTTTGCTGCAGGAGCTCCAGGAGAATAATCCAGATGTTTTTTGGAATTATCTCCAGATGACGGACCCCTGCTTTCACCAACTCTTGGCATTGTTAACCCCTATATTAAGAAGCAGGAGACATGCATGAGGCTTTTATTTTATTTTTTGGTTGAATAATAATGATTTGATTTGGTACATTTTCTATATTTTTGGATGCATAGAATGCAATTTTTGGTTAAATTCTATTGGCAGATAGAGTATCTAATTGTATTTGTTTTCTTATTTTAATGCACAATAAAAAAAATTGTGTAGAATAATACTTGACTATATGTGTTTTACTTCAAATGACAGTTTGGGAGTAGGCAGTTATATTTAAAAAAATGCAATGTAAAATTGACAAGGGACACCAACATTGTATCTTTGATCTTAAAACTATGGTATAATGGTGTTGTGGTAACTTGCCCCAAAAAAAAAAAAAAAAAAAGCATAATAATATTATTCTTGATATCACTAGAAAAAAAAGCCTTTGAAAATTAATTTGCAATAACTCCATCAGTATCACCAGCAAAGCAGCTTCATTATTATCCCATTAAATAAGAAGAGAATGTGCGCTGCAATTCAAGATTCCATAATTTGCCACATCACGAATGTTTATTCTCCATTATGAACGCTAGTTTACAAGACCGACCGCTTTTGGCTCGTCCTTTCTTCCAAGCATGTGTGTTTGTACTTTGGACTTTTGTCCGACGGACTTGTGTACACACGCTCAGAAAATCCGACAACAGACATTTGTCCACGGAAAATTTCAAAACCTTCCATCCAACATTTGTCCGTGGGAAAATCCAACAACAATTGTCTGATGAAGCGTACAAACGGTCAGATTTTCTGCCAACAGCCTGCCATCACACATTTCCCGTCTGAAAATCCAATCGTGTGTATGAGGCTCTTCTCAATTGCCTAGAAACAATTATAAAACACCCAGTGTACCTGTATTGATAAGATAACATAGAGGAGAGTTTAGGGGCAGCTAAAAAAAATGCCCAACTGCTCCTAAATGTCCGTTTACCAGCAGCAGTGTACATGAAACCTAAAGCCCCATACACACGCTCGGATTATCCGAGGACCAGGTCCGTCGGATCATGTCCGTCGTACTTTGTCCGATGTTGGTTTTGCGTACACACGGTCGGACAAAGTTGTCGGAAAATCCGATCATTCTGAACATGGTGACGTTTGTTGCCTACGACGGGACTACGTAGAGGCTAGTAGCCAATAGCTTTGGTCTTGTAATGTGATCTGAGCGTGCGTAGCACTTTGTCCGTCGGAATTCGCTACACACGATCGGATTTGGTGTGATCGGACTTTGTTGTCAAAAAATCTATCCAGCAGGAGATAGGACTTTGTGCGTCGGACAATCCGATGGAAACTGTCCGATGGTGGCTACACACGGTCGGAATTTCCGACAGCATTGTCCGATCGGACAGAATCCATCGGAAAATCCGACCGTGTGTATGGGGCTTAAGAGTGAGCAGACCATAAAACAGAGACACCTATATTATTCTAAACCTGGCGGTTTGCTAAGCAGTTGAACTTTTTAGTTCACTAGCTATTTTTTTTTGTTTTTTGTTTTTACATTTTGGGAATGTTAAAAAAACCTGTTATAATTTTCTATACTGTATAGAGGGAGACACATTGTGATTATATAGAGCTATGATTCTAGTGCCGTTCTGTGTTAGAGGTAGGTAGTGCTTGCAGCTTTGCACTGTTCCTTTGGTTATACTATGTTTTAACTAGTATATTAATAATACAGTATATTAAAAGTAGCCTTGTACTGTATACAGCATGTTGTAAACTATAGATTGTTGACATTATTGTTATTGGTGGAACATACCATATAAGACCTAGTCTAATATTATTATAGAAAAATATACTTGTAGCCAAGCAAAGAAAAGACAGAAAAACATTTAACCAAAGGATAAATTAGCTAGGAAACACGATATTATAATTATATCAATATTTTGATAGATGCATTAAAGGCTGTTTTCTCCTGATAATTTCATTTTTTTTTTCATTTGCAAAACCAAAAATAATCTTCCATAATGCAAAACAAATCTACTGGATTTGGGAGTGTTCATTATATCATGTTACGTTTCATTAACACCACTTGCAGTGTTGCTTATGTAATTAGCAGTTTGGATTTTTTCCATAGTGATGTAACGAAAGTATCCTAAAACGCAGTTAACTAAATCTCTATAACTTTTCCATCTATGCAAAATATACTGTGCATTACCACAGAATTTCTACGTTACCACATAATTTGATCTATGATATCTATTCGATACTTGATTAAATTTAATCTTATGTATTCAGTCAGGCAATTTCATTAATTTAGATACACAGAGATCACAAATTAAATTACGTTAGATTAGAATGTTGAATGCTTCCTTTCCAGGCAGTCTAGGTTTCATATTGGCCAGATCAGTTTGGACAGGGCAGGAAGCATCCATTATTTCTTTTCATACTGAAAGTTTGCTGCTGCAGACATGTTATGATACCAGTGCAGCATTTAGTTCAGGGGAAATAGTTCATTCAAGAGAGATGCATTCTATTCTGAAGAAGGTGCTATCCATATAGCCTGGAACTCTTATATCGAACCCCCGAATAAGCAATTTTCTTTTGTATGTCATATTTTCTACATTAACTTTATGTGCAGCAATCCTCTCTTTGTTTTTCTATATATGGCCCGTGGGAAGACCTGAATGCTCGGCACTGAGATCTATTATCGTTGTACACTTTACACAGAACGTTATTATATATATATATATATATATATATATTTATATATATATATATATATATATATTTGCATGATTTTTTCTAAATAACACTTTCAGTTTGCATGGAAAATCACACACAAAAAAAGATACACAAAAACGACAAGCCCCGGAAATTTAATAGAACTCAGAATATTCCAAGGTTTTCATTCATCAACATTTAATCTGATAAGTATGAACTGACATAGGGATCGATTTACTAAGAGTTAAATAACAGCAAATAAAATGCTGTAAAATACCACATGCAGTAAATCAGTTGTGAAAGTTCAATTCACTAAGAATTTAGCGTTGAATAACGAATGCAGTATTTTTTTTGATTAATCGGTAAATACCGCATTTTTACATACAGTAATTTATTGCACATGTCAGTGGTTAAGGGTTGCTTAAGGTTTTCCATAAGGTTGTTTCAGTGTTTAACCACTAGCGGACCAAAAACAATTATTGTGGCAGGTTGGCACGGCTGCGCAAATCACCGTAGCTGTACATCGCTCCTTTAAGACGTCATAGCCGCATGTCACCGGAGCCGATGCGCGTGCCCAGTGGGTGCAATGACCGCCAGGAACCCGCACTCGCTCGTGACAGAGCAAGAACTGGGATCTGTGTGTGTAAACACACAAATCTGGGTTCTCTCAGAGGAGAGGAGACAGATCGTATGTTTATACTAAGTATGAACACCGATGTCTCTCCTCCCAAAGTCAGTCCCATCCCCCCTACAGCTATAACACACCTAGGGAACACAGTTAACCCCTTGATTGCCCCCTAGTGTTAACCCCTTCCCTCCCAGTGACATGTATACAGTAATCAATGGCTACTTTTAGCTCTGATCACTGTATAAATGTCAATGGTCCCAAAATAGTGTCAAAAGTGTCCAATCTGTCCGCCCGCAATGTTGCAGTCCTGATAAAAATCGCAGATCGCCGCCATTACTAGTAAAAAAATAAAAATTACATAAATCTATCCCCTATTTTGTAGATGCTATAACTTTTGCGCAAATCAATTATTAAAAGCTCATTGCTTTTTTTTACCAAAAATATTTAGAAGAATACATATCGGCCTAAACTGAGGAAAAAATATATATGTTTTTTAAATGTGGGATATTTATTATAGCAAAAACTACAAAATATTATGTTTTTTTTAAATTTAAGCAGAGGCGATCAAATACCACCAAAAGAATGCTTTATTTGTGGGGAAAATGGACATACATTTTGTTTGGGTACAACATCGCATGACCACGCAATTGTCAATTAAAACGACACAGTGCCGTGCCACAAAAAATGGTCAGGAAGGCAAATCATTCCAGGGCTGAAGTGGTTAAGGGTTAAATTAGGCTCTATGTGGGTGTTCTTTGGGTTGCAATAGGCCCCTCTTGCTGGGTCTTCTGAAGGTTGAATTAGGCTCTCTGTGGCTGAAATTAGGGCCCTCTCTGAGGGTAGCATTGCACCCCCTGTGGGCGAAATAGTACCCCTTCCTGTGGGTGGAATTAGGCCCCCCCTGTGGGTGGAATTAGGCCCCTTGCTGTGGGTGGAATCTGTGGGTAGTATTGTGCCCTGCCGGTAGATTTGTGTCTCATTTTAGTGGTTCTATTGTGAGGAACATGTATGCAGATCTTCTTGGTTGGTATAGTGCACCATTTCTGTTGGTATTTCCTAAGGAGCAATAATAAGTGCCCATTTGTGTGGGTGTCCTTAGTGGCAAGATGTGCCTATTTGTGTGGGTGTGTGGGCGGTGATGTTATAATGCCAAATAGTGTGGGTTTCCCAGGGAAGAATATTGCCCATTTTAGTGAGTGTCCAGGGGTAACAGAGTGCCCATTTTTGAATGTGTTATATATAAATTGTTAATGTCAAGGATCATACACATAACTGCTATGTGAAGACCACTGTGTCCATGTTTGTTTTGGTTGCATATTTCTTACATGTAATGCTGCTGCAATTGTTAAAATGGCTGAAAACTAATAAAAAAAATAATTTGACCTTTTTCTTGTCTTCAATTAATTTTTGTTGTAAAGGTTTGTGTTTGTTCACCTTAATGCATCCTATGCATTAAGGTGAAAAAACACCTGGCAATGACAGCCCCCCAGCCCCCCCCCCCCGTTTACTTACCTGAGCCCGTTCACCTGCTGTGTGCATCCCCGGCATCCTCTTCTCCATGGAGTCTGGCTGTTGATTGGATAGATAGGATAGATTGATAGCAGCGCAGCCATTGTCTTGCGCTGCTGTCAATCACATCCAATGACGCGGCTGCCAGGGGGGGGCGGAGTCATACACTCTGTGTCTATGGATGCAGCGTGTATGACAGGGAGCGCACCCGCAAGCTAACCCCCTCGGGATAGAACTTCCCAGAGGGGGGGTTAGCTATTACAGGGAGGAGCTGAGACTGCTGCCAAGGCACCCCAGAACAGGAGGATCGGGGCCACTCTGTGCAAAACGAACTGCACAGTGGAGGTAAGTATAACATGTTTATTATTTAAAAAAAAAAAATAAACGAACCCATACAGCCCATTTCAGTGCACTTTGCTATTTGTTTGTATGTATTGTGTTTACTAATTTTTGTTAAACCGCAGCCTAACGAACAGCATCAGGATGAGCTCCTTGGTCAGCCAGAACTTCTGTAGAGCCTCACCCTCTGTGAAGTCATTCAGCAGGGTCCTCAAAATGTTGTGAAGCTATCACCACAGCCCTCCTCCCCCTCCTCTGATGCCTTCTAAACAAGTTAAATTGCAAAATATTGCATTCAAAAAGCTCCATAGCTGTTATGTTGCTAAGCACTCTCTCTCTTAACTCTCAATCACTCCAACAGGAAATACCACACTGGTTACACCAATAAAAAGGGGGCGATCAATACCGTGCCTTTTTTAGTTCCTGTTCCTTTTGCTTAGCGCACAATTTTTTGCGATGTTTACCAACAATTTTTTTTATTTTTTTTTATTTTTATTTTTTTTTCATCATTTTTTTTTAATGAATTGGACTTTATTTACTGCATGCAAATCATTTATGCAAATTAGTAACATGATACCTTTATCGCATGCGGTAACGTTTAGTGAATCTACCCCATTCTCTTAGGCCTAATAGCGCAATCTATCATAAGGTACAACAGGGTCAAAAAGGGTCAGTTTACCTAAAGGTAATATTTTGGTTATAGGTGGAGCCTGATGCATTAATCTAGCCCCCGGATTCTTAAATGGTTTGGAGACTGTAACAACAAGAACTTCCTGCGTTTTTCTTGATGTTCTTTTCTCTGAAATTGTACCTGTTTTTTTGTCACCCTTTCCAAGGCTTAGATCACTATGTTTCATGTCTGCTTGAAGATTTCCTTGTATTACAGGGAGCTTGCCAGTGCATGATTTTGAGATGCAAAATTCACAGAGTTTGTCAAAATCAATAAAAGCCTTTAGCTATACAATTGCTGTGACTCTATCTATTTACAATATTTAAAGTATCACTGCGGGAAAAAAAAAAAAAAAAACAATTAGATTATAATAAAAGTGAGAGGATACTTCTATATGTTATTAGTCAGGTTGTGTCATGCAACCAGTTATTTTGAAGCTATTGGTGGTTTTTGTGGTACATATAAGGTATATATATATATTAAATATATACATTTATATATTAGCAAAACCATACAAAATATGCCCAAAACAAGTAAATGTAATTGTTTTTTTATGCAAAATTTTAATATTTTTCCGAAGTAACTTTTGTATCAAAATGGGTTTAGCCTAAACATTATAGCCTTTGTTGTCAAATTATTGATCAAGTAATATACAGCATGTTACCTTAGATGTTCCAAGCGTTGCTTTATTTTCTTATACTTATACTTCCAGTGGTGTGGAGTCTCGTGCTCAGAACCAGGTTGGTGGTTTTAGAGTGGGGTGATTCTAATTTTTAGGGCTTATTCTTATAGAGAACCCATATTATTTAAAAAACATACAAGCTGGTATGCATATTGCAAGGGATCTTTACACTCATGGTGCTCATGCTATAGAAATACCTGCACTTAGTGTGTTGAATAGACCAAAACACATTTTTTTTGTAATTTTGTTTCGAGACAGCCCCTTGTTAGGACAGTCCAGCAATATAATCCAAAATGTTATTCCCATCCAAAGAGAAATATAGGTATTTCTGCCTATCCTTGTGTGCTCCAGCTGTTGTATTTTCCATGATTAGATATATTTAATACATTTAGAGTCAATGAGGAACATTAGGAACCCCTCAAAATACACAGACCAGGTGTGCGGACCTTGGAACTGCAGAATTATCAATAGTGTTCCTGAGAGATGTGGTTTGCCTCTACAGTATAATCCAATGTTGAAATATCAGGCATGGCTAGACTAACTAAGGCATTGAAGAGCAATCCCTGATAAAACTGCTAAAGCTGAGTACACACAAATTGAAAAACAGCTGGTTCAAAAGGACCAGGCAAATTCCGACTTGTGTCTAGCCCTCCCAGTTTGACAGAAGTCGATTTTTAGAGCTGATCAGAGAGCGAAGCGGAGGGGTTCCTGCTGTCAGAATAAAATAGCACAGCAAGGGAAATTCCTGCATCCACCTCACTTGAGTGAATGCAGGAATATATTTTGTTTCCTTTTTTTTTTCAGCCCACTGTTTTTATCCAAATGTTAAATCTTAAATGTTACTTTTTTTTAGATAGATTGTAACAACTTAGTGCACCTATAGGCTTCCCCCTTCCCTCAGCCTATCTACCCAATTATCTTTTATGAGGGTTTGTGTACATGGGCATCAAATTCAAAAGCAAATTAAATACAGTATACTTTTTATGTGCCTATGAGCTGCTTTTGCCTTCTCAGTTGGTTTGCCTTTGAATTGCTCAAAAAGTTACTTTATTATATTTGCAGCCACACAGCTAAAACAGCAAAAAAAATGTAATAAAAATATGTACCATAGTCTAAGGGTTAGAAAGCATCATAGCTTTATCAATATATATTGGGTATACCAATTTTCCAGTTTTAGTGCCCTAGGTCTAACCCATATGATATAGCCACTAGTATGAGCCTGATCCTGATAGCAATATAAGTGTCTCTGCAACCACATTCTTATCTCAACTTCCTTCACTTCTCAAACTCTAGTCTTAAATATATATCTGCAAAAGATATCTGAAAAAGATATCTGCAAAAGTTATTTAAACCTATTTTACAAATGCCTGCTTGTATTTCATTGTTTATTGGTTCTTTAAACAAGAAATGTTTATGTATTTGTCAATAACAACAGCACTTAAATGGAAGTCATCGTCTATAATATTTATTCTACCTAAAGTCCAATATAAATAAGGATCTGCTTGTCTGAACAGCTGATACATTTGGTTCTCCAAAATGTAACAAAGAAAAATCATGATACAAGCAGAAGCAGCAAACTTAAACAGTGATATACGTATGGGGATAAACACGACCCTCTTCAACCTGTGCAATGGTGGAGATTTACTAAAACTGGTGCACACAGAATTTAGTGCAGCTGTGCATAGTAACCAATCAGCGTCTAACTTCAGTTCGTTCAATTAAGCCTTGAATTAAACCCTGAAGCTGGTTACTATGCAAAGCTGCACCAAATTCTGTGTGCTCCAGTTTCAGTGAACCTTCCCCAGTGTGTGCATTAAAATGCATGTGCAAATAGATTTATTTTACGTGGTTTTGGTGCTGTTTTGTCAATTTCTCTAATGCACAATGCAAAAGAATTCTGCAGCTTTACAAAGAACACTGACCAAGTCACATCAATTGTGGGCTGAGTATGTCATACAAATGGCTGCAGCAGAAAGGCTTGGAAAAATAACAGCAGACAATAGGTTGGGAAATTTCAGTTGTTTTATAGTACTGACAGCTTCTACTATCCACCTTCTTGGAGTGCAGTGGTACACCTCAATGTGACTTTTAGCAGGTAGCAGGTCCAAGCACTTGCAAGACTCCTTATACAGTCTCTGAGAACCAATGCAGCATGCTAGTAAAAGAGTGAAAAATATGACTGAGTAAAAGTGGTAAGATTTCCCTTTCTCTTGTATGTTTATTTTTTGCAATATATCTCATAGCAGTAACATTCCTGATACATTATGAATACTTTTTGCCTCTGTACCATTGTTATACTGTTTTTCTTGTTCTAAAATCATAATACAGTTCTTGAAAAAACAAAAAGTGGTAAGGTGCACTGCACCTATACTCTGGTCTTGGCTCACTTCTTGCTCAATTATCTATTTGGAGTGGAATTGTATTTATTGAAATATATGTTTTTATAAGTCAGGAAAAGAAGAACTGCTATATAAAAGCACAGTATTACAGTGATATACAAATTTTTTTGCCATGTGCTATGAAAGAGATTGCTTTGATGCACATTTTTGTCAAGGGTAAAGCTGCAGAAAGAGAAATGATGACACAGTGAGTGAAGACTTCCAATTACAGTCATTAACCGGGTTTCCGCCTGGACAAAATCCCACTGGCAGCTTGCCCCTATGACCTTTGTCAGCTATTCTGTCACTGTGTTCATATTGTATACTCACTGAAAGCTTAGTTGAAAGCTATTTTAAAAGAAAACTTTTTTTTTAATGGCAGCAGTGTTAAAAATCACAATGTTGGAAGTGATATCCTGATTTGCCCATGGTAACGCAAATGTACCTTCCTTCCTTCCTCTATCTTGGAGTCAAATTAAGAGTTCAATTGTTTATTCTGCAGGTTTTGAAGGCATTTGTGAGTAAACATTGTACACAAAGCAACCTGACTCTTACAGACACTCTTTAATGTACCCTAAAAGGCAAGCAAAGGAAAAAAACTTCCACCAGTGTTTGCCTGTAGACTCCCTGCAGTGGATCTCTTCCACATTACTGGCTCACTATCACCAATTTGATAGTGCCAGACAGGGCAAAAAGAAATTAAGAGTGCCATACAGGGCTACTATTGAAAGTCATGGGGCCCCATGCAACCTACAACTGACAGAGTCCCACAACTTTTCAGACACCCACCATACCTCCCAACTTTAGAGCAATAATGGTCTGTGCCATGTTAGGTGTGATGTGGCAAGAAGTAGGGGTGGTTAAATGATGCTGAATTTTGGGTATGGCTTAATTTTTTTTAGCCTATTTGCATATACACTACACATATTTGCTACATTCCTTGTACCCACAATATACTCATTAAATAAAGTTGCACAAAAAGGTGTCTTAGGACACATAAAAAAAAAACGGGATTGGTGTCAATTCCACAAAAAAAAACCCTGATTGGTGTCAGTGCAGCAAAATACCCCTAGGATTAGTGTCAGTGCAGGACCCCCAACCAAATAAAAGGATTGGTTTCTGCATAATACCCTCAGGATAAATATCAATGCAGCAAATAAAATAAATAAACAGGATTGTCATTGCTAAAAAAAAAAAAAAACAGGATTGGTGTAAGCGCAGAAAAATATCTCAAGATTGGTATCAGTGCAGCATACAGTAATACCACGAGGAGTCCCCTAGGTAGACCAATTAGTATGAGGGTAACTCTGTGCGCAGACATGCAGACTTCCCAAAAGCCCTACTGGCTGGCTGGCATTACTGCAAGTGGGCAGGCAGATGGGAAGGGCATGCATACTTCCTGGCTAGCTCCTATGCATACATGGATGTGGCTGAGGAATCAGGAGGGTGGGCCTTTTCAGTGCAGCACTCCAATGTCCCCCACACTAGACTGATTTCACTTGCATGGGGAGATGCAATAACAAAAAACAAATGAAGCTCATGCTGATTGGGTGAAACATGTCGGCTGTCACGATACCACGTGAGTGACGCTCTGTCATCACCCTTGATGCAATTTTGCATCTCTGCACATGCTCCATGGACTCCTTGAGAATTGTGGTATCCATCTTGAGAAAGGCACGATGAGTTGCTGCTATAGAGACCAGACGGGATGATCGGCTATCGCTCCAGACCCAGAGCAAGACCAGAGCTACTATCCCTGCCTCTGACTGACTCCCAGTGCATTGCCTGGATGAGTGAGCAGGTCATCTCCAGTCATCACGGACGCAAGTCTATATTGACAAAGGCGGGTTAAGCAGATCTGCTGGTCCCTGATCTACTTTACTAGTGCCACACTTTTAAATTCATAATGAACTCTTGATGGCAATGCACAGTTTATTAACCCTGTATTTCACTATGGGCCACTATTAGTGATACTGAGACTGTGTTATCTATACCTAGCTTCACTGAATATATACTTCCACAGCCCTGTAGCCAGCAGTAACTCCCGGGCCATGAAGACACACAGAACAGCATACTGTGATTAGGTGCTTGCTGTTTATAAAACGGTGACCCAAGGATCCTTTTTTTTTAATAATATACTCATGGAGTCACACATCCACACATTTGCTTATATGAGTTTGAAACCTGGGCAGTAACTTCAACAATTGATTAGACATCCTGTTGATCTTTATTTCATTAAACAAAGCCAGTGTACTACTCTATGGGCTATGTGATATGTGTTTGTGAGCTGTCCTGAATGTTGCAGCTGCATTTTGATTAGACAACATTGTCTTTTTTAACTCTTTTGGCTGAGGTGCTGGTGGTGGCATTTTTTTACCCAGTTTTTCCCACAGCAACTTTGACATCCAGCAGCTCCAGCGTGAATTGGACTTCTCCTTGGTGGTCCTACTTTTTATTTATCATAGTTTTAACTTCCAGAATCATAATATATATATATATATATATATATATATATATATATATATATATATATATATATATATATATGGGCATAATATATATATATATATATATATATATATTTACATATACAATTTCAGTCATCATCGTTTTTCTAATATGCATATGCAAAGTTTTTTGCCAAATCAGCTCCCCATACATGATTAAATCAGATTTCATACAATCATTCTCTGGTTATAGCAACGGTAGCGCTGAATGTTTGTTGTTTGTTCTTAGTACCTTGTGCAACACCCTTGGTTCTACTACTGCTAGCTTTTAAAGTCCATTTTTTTACTTTATTGAGATGTAGTTATGCATTGTAATGCAACAAAGCACTAAACACTAAACATGCATAAACTTTTTTCTGCACATATTAGGAATAGGGAATATTATTTTATTATAAGTCAATAAATTGTTTTCTCTAATATCTTTGCCTTATGATGCTTTCTGGTAATATGAAATGTCTGTTAACATAAATCATCAGTGGTTGTAATTACAGTGTTTCACACTCTTCTCCATGTTCCTGTGGAATAACATCTGTAACCATCTATCAATTCATTATAGGCCTTAACGCATGATATTTTAAAGTGACACATAATTTAGGTAATCACTGGATTAGAATTAATGTTTAAAAAACAAAAAACAAAAAAAGAAATGCATAATTATGGCATATTGCAGACATAGTTTATGCTGATGCTAATTAACAGAATGTGTTAAAGAATTTAAGTTCTGGTCAGTGAGCGTTACAAAGCCTGCAGAAGCCTATATGTGGAGTTTAATTAATGAACTAGCAGCATACTGTAGGTTTCACATGGAAAAGACCCAACCATATACTCATGATGTACCTATGCTACCTTGAGTAGCTAATGTTATCCAATATATCCAAATACCAATTTTAAACAGTATACTGTACATTTTCTGGAGTGCCCATGACCCAGTATCTACACCGCACAACTAAATCTATGGAATTAAATGTGTAAAATTATATTTTTAAGTGACACAGAGACCTGGTTTTCTAATAGTTTGGAGAAACTATTAAACAACTGTGCTAAAAAGGTATGTCAGGTCAAACAAAAGTGGGTCAGTTTTTCCAATGAACAATCTGCTATGTCTGCAAAAAAAAAGATGTGAAATTAACTTGACTTCAAAAAGTAGAACACATATGCATTGTGTGAACTGTTAATGTAAAGCAAAGTTGCACTAGTCCACTGCAGTAGCCTTCACTACTAATAATTATTGTAGACTAGGATATTAAAGAGGAATAGAACTGTTGAGACAAAGGATTTGATTTACGAAAGGCAAACATGCTGTTCACTCTTCAATTGAAATTTCACTTAGCTTAGTGAATGTGGTGAAAAAGGCATTTTGGAAAAAATACCCAATCATGTTGAAGGGAAATAAAAATAAAAAAACACCATGTTTGTTTGAACATGGGTGATGGGAATCAGCAGAGCTTAATCTTATGCACTAAGCTAAGGAAAAAAATCCTAGTCAAGTGAAAATTCCCAAAACAGCTTAGTTATCGTTAGTAAATCAATCACAAGGAGTCTATTTATCAAAGCAGCACCTGAACTACATATTTGACTTCCCCTGGCTTCTAATATTTATCACAGTCTTAAATCTAGCATTCTCCTGCTGTTCAGGTGCTCATACTTTTCACAGAAGTCTACTAGAAGTAAAGATTGCGTATATCTATGAAATGGTAGAGCCTTTAATTATAATACGGTCTAGATAGGGTTATTTAATAAAATTGATTGGTTACTATAAACTACTGCACTTAAGGATTAACACTCTTCTTTGAATAAGGCTGCGGATTAGAAAAAAACTCCCAGCTTTGATCGAGTGAAAACCATTATCTCAACTGGAAAGGCTCTGCTCATTTTAAAGATACCATTTTTAACCAAGGTACATTGGGAATGGAGAAATTATATTTTTATTATTATACAGGATTTATATAGTGCCAACAGTTTGCGCAGCGCTTAAATTAAATAAGACATTGTTTTAAGTCCTTATCTACTGGAGAGTAGTTCCTAATTTACCACCTTTTTTGGAAAAAAATGACCACTTGTAAGGCCAAAAATTGCTTTGCACCAGTGACTGGCACAGTCACTGAAATTGAATTATTCTGGGTCATATTTCCGAAGGTAGAAAGTGAACTGAAATTAACCACTTTCAGACCGGACCAATTTGCAGCCAAAGGACCAGGCCCCTTTTTGCGATTCAGGACTGCGTCGCTTTAACTGACAATTGCGCGGTCGTGCGACGTGGCTCCCAAACAAAATTGACGTAATTTTTTTCCCACAAATAGAGCTTTATTTTTATGGTATTTGATCGCCCCTCCAGTTTTTATTTTTTGCGCTATAAACAAAAAAGAGCGACAATTTTGAAAAAACACATTCTTTTTTTACTTTTTGCTATAATAAATATCCCCCAAAATATATATAAAAAAACATTTTTTTTCCCTCAGTTTAGGCCGAGACGTATTCTTCTACATATTTTTGGTAAAAAAAATTGCAATAAGCGATTATTGATTGGTTTGCGCAGAAGTTATAGCGTTTACAAAATAGGGGATAGTTTTATAGCATTTTTATTAATAATTTTATTTTTACTAGTAATGGACGGCGATCAGCGATTTTTATTGTGACATTATGGCAGACACATCAGACATTTTTGACACATTTTTGGGACCATTGTTATTTATACAGCAATCAATGCTATTTAAATGCCCTGATTCCTGTGTAAATGACACTGGCAGTGAAGGGGTTAACCACTAGGTGGCAGTGTAGGGGTTACATGTTCCTAGAGGCATGTTTCTAACTGTGGAGGGGGCGTGGCTGTCAGCTAGTGAATGCTGATCTCTGCTCTAATCACAGCGTTCACTAGTTGCTAGGCAGAATGTGGAGATGCTGTTTATTTCCGCATCTCCCCGTTCAGCCTTCCCGTGAGACGATCCCCACGGCGATCGAGTCCACGGGACCCGCGACCGGCCTCACGGGGGTCCTGACCGGCGCGAGCACGGCGGCATCTTAAAGGGGGCGTACCTGTACGCCCTTATGCCTGTCCGTGCCATTCTGTCGACGTACATCGTCGTGCGCCGGTCAGCAAGCGGTTAATAAGCACTTCAAAGAAGAATTGTATTCTTCTTTAATTATTTAAAGAAGAATATAGGATATTTTAAATATGTACTGTAGTTACAATGGTCCAGCTATGCATATACTATACGATCCCTGCAGAACCTGGAAATCATAGTAGTAGACATTGCTACTCCAGTGATATCCACTTGCTTCCAGGTCCCGTGCTAAGTGGCTGCCCTGCTGCAATGTATAAATTTGGCAAGGGCACCATTCAGAGATTGCTTTGCATTTTTTCAATGAGTTGAAAGAATTCTCTGATTGGTTGATGTGGAGAGGCGGGGCAGTGACATCACACTCTCCACCTTATACAATCGGAGAATGCATTGCATTTTTAGAGAGAATGCAACAGAATCTCTGAGTGATGCCTGTGCAGAGTTAACCACCTCCTGTGTTCACAATGCAGCAGGGCAGCTGCTTTGCATGGGACCTGGAAGCTAGTTGAGATAACTGGAGAAGTGATGTTTACTACTATGATTTCCAAGTTCTACAGGGATCACACAGGTATATTATATGCATAATTACATTGGTCAAAGTTGCACCAATTTAACTAAGTAAAAATATCCATATCTGGAATTCCTCTTTAAACATCCAATCATGTGTAGGGGGATTTGAAAAGGTTAAAGTTTCTTTATTAGACTGGATGTTTGACATGGCCATACATTTCTATATATACACTTAAATCAATTGCTTCCTTATTTGAGAAAGTTCTAGGGGGTGAAAAAATGCCTTTTGTTATTCTAATGCATATATTAATGCTGTTGTAAGTACTTTTCTTTTCGCATGAAGGAACATTCTTTGAGGTATAGTGATCTTGCTTTTTGGATTGTTCATTTCATAGCCTGAAAATGTCATTGGTACTTTGAGACTAAAATGAATAAAAGTTCACCATCGAAATAAAGAGCAGTCCTGACCTGCAGGCTGAAGTATGTATTACATTTCATGATGACTTTTTATAAATGTATATATAAAAATGTGATCAGTCTCCCAGCAATGGCTATATCTTTATTTTAATAAATAATGACAGTCTTTCCATGTAAGACTTTCATAAAAGATATCTTCAGTCTAAATGATGACAAAAACATTTTTATAATAATAAGAAATGTATTTGTTCTTCCCTGCTGAAACACAAACAACTCTATTACAAACAATCAAGAAGCTGAGACAATATGACACATTAGGCACGATGATGGAGAAAGGCCATTGACAGTGAAGTGGAACAAAGAATCCGCACAACATGAAAAACCACAACAAATTAAACAGTATTAAACAAATTGAAAAATGTTCCATACTACTCACAATGAAAAGCAGCATTAATAGTAGGTAAACATTGGCCACAGTACAATTTTAGTGCAGCAGGTGCTGGCAAGCACTCACGTGGCTTCTGCGCTAAGCATCATTTGACAAGGTGCTGTGAGGAGCAATGATGATGTGCTAAGTGCAATAGCCCATAGCAACAGAAACCAAATAGATTTCACATTAAATCAGATAAAAGCAGTAAGAACAATGAGGGATTTCAGAGCAGCCAAAAGTAAAAGTAAACTTGTCTCAATGGATTCTATATTCAAAACGAAGTAATAGCACAATGTGAAATCAAATTGGACACAGTACCAACCAAGATAACCGTATTTCTAACAATCACCCCTACTAACTTTTATACTTTCCTTGTGAATATACATCTTGCCTGCCCTCAGCTACCCACTGCCTAATAATTTGCTAATTGTGTGCTTTGGACCCCTACCAAATTTAAACAGGGGGTGGATAAAAAAATGTGCACATCAGAATTATAGGCTTAATTTTAGGCTACACTTACAAATAAGTGTAGATTTTATTTTTCTTTGTCTATGCTTCCTAGGTTGTATGTGAGTGTATTATATATTGGGGACATTTATTATTGGTTTTGCCACTGTTTATTCCAGGCACATTCAGAAAAATCGTGAAAATGAAATGTTTTTTTTTTTTTTTTACTTAATTCAATAAGGTGCATAAGTTTGCAAACAGCGCATAAGCTGCAACTGACAGTTCCTCCCTACAGTTAGAACATTGTCCTGGCAGAGAACACCAGCAATCAGAACCCACGTCTTCTTACTACCTCCCATTCCCCCCAGTCAGAACACACATTCCCTAGCCATTATACATAAAGGTTCTCTTAATACCATTCCCCTCCAACCTCAGAGTGAATGGCATTATTCATAAAGATTTTTTCTTGCCATTCCCCTCTAACCCCAGAATGAACTTGCCTTTCTATAACATCTCCGGTTCGATCTACACCCTTCCCCCACAGACAAAATGCTTCTCTCCCTAATCTGTCCCAACAATGATAACTTTCTGCTCCCATCACTATTCCATGCTCTTCTCCAGGATTACTGATCTCCCAGCCATGTTCCAGCCATGCCCCCTGCCAAAAGAATGCGACCCTCTTCGGCTCCAATGTGGGGGTCTTGGTGGGCTCCATTAGGGGCTCCTGCAAAATGAGTTCATATAATAAAGCTCTGAACTCAAATGATGGCATTACCAAGAGGTCAGTACTAGTGATCAGAAAAATAAGTGGCTTGTCTGACTTCCAAAGAGAACAAATTCATGCACATGTAGCTGGAGTGTCTGGAAATACAATGGACAAATTGTTTGGTGTTTCAAGAGCAACAGTCTACTCTACACAGTTATGACTGCATACACAAATCAAGGCTTCATTGCTGAAGAAAAATAGTGCCCAAACATGAAATTTAATTTTAGTAATAGTAAGTAAAGTAAAGTGCACAAATTTTGCATTTATGAGTGCACACCGATTCACTTTTTTGGAAATCTAAAAATATTAATTGCCTGGCTGTCACTAATTTCAATACTTTCCAAGTTAATTACTCTTAGCAGGTATGCAACAATTAATGTTAGAGTGAAATCAAACCCCCTGATCTGCAGCCTTCAATGTTGGTGATTTAAAAAGTCCTGATCTTACTGGATTAGCATAACAGTCAGGAAAGTAGCTTTATAGTGGGAGATGTCATTTTTTTTCCTCTATTAATTTCATATATCAGTTTCATACATTATTATTTAGAATTTTGGATCTTGGGTTTAGAAATACTGTAAGTTGTAAGTAAAGAACACATCTGGTCAGTGGCGTACAAACACGGGGGGGGGTCTGCCCTGGCTGCCACACATTGGGGGGGGGGGGGGTGTCAGGCCAGTGCTGCTTATTCACTGGGGGTGTCTGGCCTGGCATCTGGCCAGACGTATTGCCTTTTCCTATCTTTGAATTTTGGTCACCATGGTCACCTGATGCTGAAGCTGCATTGCTTTCATTTGTTGAGGAGACTGTGGGTGAGCCTGCAGACAGACTCCAATCCTTGAAGGGAGCTGGCACAAAACCACACCCTGACCGCGCCCTTCCATCAGAAGCACAGCATGCTTTGTTTGGTTTATATTGTCAGCTGCAATTTACTTCACTGAATGGTGCTGCGGGTGCAGGAAGAACTCGGCACTATGAGTACAGCAGTAACTACAGCAATATTGTGTTACTGAGGTGGGGGATTGGTGGCAGAGGGGTACAGTGGGAGTGCAGTTGTGGAGAGGGGGTATACAGTAGTGACAGAGAGATATTAGGGGTACAGAGGAGTGCAGGGGGCACAGTGGGGTGTTTTTTACATTTCAAAGTTGGGGGTGCCAGAAATAGGACCTGTGGGGGGGGGGGGGTGCCAAATGCTTTAGGTATGTCCCTGCATCTGGTGGATTGGATGGTCATAAGAGCAAAGAGAAGAGCAAGAAAAAACATCTGCCCACTTCTTAGTTGCAGAAAAGCATTTTTTTGTGTATATTTAATATACAGTATATATACATACATAGTATATATTCTAATTAAATGCACATTTTTTTTTTTAAACAATTAAACATATGTTCCTGGCATGAATATAAGCCCTTTGGATCATGCATTTTGGCTAATGGTCAAGTTTTGTTCTGTGATGCATACATTTTTGTGTGCGCTTTTTGGATTTGGTCACCAGATATCAGCAGATACGAGCATTATATGAAACCCTATGTAGGTTTGCTGTGATTGTGAGTGACACACGAGGAATTTGAAAATCCTTTCTGTATTGAAATAGATTCAATAGGCAGTGGACAGTAAAATAATTTATGTAAAAATATTGCTTGGATAGGTTCAATTTTTTATTCTTATATATATATATATATATATATATATATATATATATATATGAAACTTTTCACTGGCAATTATTCATAGTAGATCATTTATTTTTTATTTTACTACTTGTTAAATCTAAAGACACACATTAAAAATGTATATGTGAACTGTCGTACATGTACATTTTTTTAATTAACTAGTTAGCCAGTAGCAGTCTTGTGATCAAGACACAGCAGTCGGGCAGTATTTTAAAGTTCTGGACCAGAGATGAGTAAATAATGAAGAACCTGTTCCTACAGTGATTTGGCAGTGTAAACCCCATTTCTTGCTCTCTTGAATATGTGCATTGCCCAGGGTAATAGTGAACTGATAAAAAGTGGCCCAGAGTATATTTACCGGATTACTGTTTACTATTGTCAGAAACACAGAATGTGAGGAGGCCCTGAAACAGGAAACCATGAAAGCACAATAAGCCCAATGGCCAAAGGAGTGTGAGCGGTTTGCAGGTCCACATCACACTGCAGAGCCGTTGCTGACTTACTGTATGTCCTTTGGACCACTTAACCAGTTCACTTAAAGCACTAGAAAGTCCTATATTTAATTTTGTCCTACAGGTAAGCTTAAAATAAGTTTTACCTGTTGATACCATGAATATATCCTAAATATGCACCATCTAGGAGATAGTCACATCAGCTCCAGCCAACAACATCACTGCACATGTGTAGTGTACTCTGCATTCAGGCCACACTGGGGTTGATTTACTAAAGGGAAAAAGACTGTGCACTTTGCAAAGTGCATTTGCACTCTGCAAGTGCAGTTGCACCAAAGCTTAGTAAAGGATCAGAATCTCTGATGACTTCCATCATCCAATCATGTGCAAGCAAAAATTATGTTTTTTTTTTAATTTTCCTTGCATGTGATTGGGTACTCCTTGCAAAGTGAAGCCTTACAGCATTTATTAAGCTCTGGAGCAACTGTACTTTGAAAAGTGCCCAGTCTATTTGCCTTTAGTAAATCAAACCCACTGAGAGCACTGTGTTGAGTGACATCATCGCAGACAGCGCAGAACTTATAGGAAGACCAGGCAAAGATGGAAGCACTGGGAGTTGTGACAGATCAGTACCGAAGGGCTTTGTTTTAAAGGATTGTCTGTCATGATGTGCTATTATGCAGTACACATTATAGTATAAACATACAGGAAACCCATTTAAACAAAAAAAATCTAAAAATCTATAGAGTTTACTACCATTTTAGGCAAACTGGGTTCTCTGGTGAATGTAATCACTTCTTCCTGGAGAGCCCTGGCTTGGAGCAGACCAACCAAATGTCAGAAAACCCTAATTCATGTAAATATTTACGCTATACCTGAATATTTTCCTCTTGTATGCCTGTTGGGGGGTTGGTGCATTGGATAGTACTGTGCAAATCACTAGAGCCCTATTTGGTCATAGTGCTCTTCCTCGCCATAATCTGAGTGTTGCTGTGCAGGGGTTTACAGGAGGGTGATATCAAGATAGAGTCAGGCAGTTAAAATCAGTTGTATGCAAAAAAAACAGTTAAAGACCAGCCGCCACAGTTGCACTGCTGCAAGTTGGCTCTCCTGGGTCGAATTGCCATCATTGTACATTGGGCATGCGGCCGCCTAGGGGGCGCATGCTGCCTGCATCCCTGCGGCAATCGTATTTATTCCAGAAACGATCAGTCTCCAGGCCCAGGCCAATGATTTCTGGCCTGGACCTGGTGATCGGTTCTGGCGAAAGAGAGACTGTCCTCTGCCATGTAATGTAAACACAGGCAGAGGAAGTGACGTCACCTCCCCTCGTGGAGCCCTTTCCAGTTCCAGAGCGAGAGGAGAGGACATCTCACCGTGAGTACACCAAGCTCTACACTAACACCAGGAAACATAGGCACACTTGTCACCCCCTGATCACCCCCCCCCGTTAACCCTTTCACTCCCTGTCACAGTGCCGCCAAGTGCGGTTTTCAGACTTTTCACTGATCACTGTACTGATGACACTAATTAGCATTAGGGCAGTTAGTAGTAGGCCCAGGTAGGTCTAGGGTACCCCCCCATTAACTCCCTAATAAAGGTTTAACCCTCTGATCACCCCCAGTTAACCATTTCACCCCCTGTCACCAGTGCCATTACTAGTGTACAGATCTATTTTCTGATCACTGTATTTATTATCACGGGTGACACTAGTTAGCTAGTATCTGTCACCATCAGTTTTTTATAGTGTCAGGGTACCCACCATATATTACCTAATAAAGGTTTAACCACCTGATCGCCCCCAAGTACAGGTTTTAATGTCAGTTAGGGTCAGCGTCAATCCCAGGCAGCGTTAGATTAGTGCCAGTAGCGATAACACCCACGCACACCAACACCTCCCTTACTAGTATAGTTTAAACTGATTAATATCTTTGATCTTATCAGAACTATATTAGCGTCCACAGTAGTATAGTGTTCCCAAAAACATAGCGTTAGCAGGATCAGCCCAGACTCCTGCTAGCACCTACTTTAGCCCCTCCACCCAGCCCAGTCCAGCTCAGCCCAGCCCACCCAAGTGCAGTATCAATAGATCACTGTCACTTACAAAACACAGCACACATAACTGCAGCGTTAGCAGAGTCATGCCAGTTAATATTTTTGGTAGCGATTGAAGCAGTCTCTGACAACCAGGTGCTCTTTTGCCTGTGAGTCACACTAGCTGTACCTATAAATTTAGAGGCCAAAATGTCCAAACAGAGGTACAGTAGTGAAAAGGCCTACACATTGCTGAGCATGACAGATGAGAGTGCAGGGGAAGCCTCACTGTCAGATTCAGGCTCAGTATACGAACCAGTTGAGAGCAGCAGCACCCTGACAGATAGCTCTGATGACGGAGCAGTGGTCCCTGCTAAGGTCAGGCTTACCCGACCCCGTTCTTCTTTTGTTGAGATGCAGCAACTGCAGGGCTCTCATATGGAGCAGAGAGCCAGTACTAGTGCCGCTCAACCTTCTGGTGAACTGGCAATCACCAGCTGCCTAGTACATCCTGGTCATAGACAAACCAGCACTGCAGTAACACGAGAGTAACACGCGAGTCCCATAAGTGCAGTTCAAGCTGGTGTGGTGGCTAGCACAAGTAGTGCCCCTCAGCCACCAAGAGTTTGAAAACAGCCCTGTAGAGCCCATAGTGTCCTTCCCGCTGCGTTTGCCAATCCTGATTGGGAGCCCACCACTTCTGCAAAACCTGTACTTCCCCATTCAATGGCCAACCCGGAATTCAGGTGGAAACAGCGTATTTTACTTCCCTTGTTTTTTATTCGCTGTTGTTCACAGAAGATCTCTACATATCTATTGTGGACCAAAGTAATGTGCATGCTGGTCAATTTAACGCCGCAAATCCCTAGTTGACCCTTGCCAGAGAATTTACCTGGAAACCTATTACGGTTTCCGAATTTAAGACCTTTCTAGGCCTATCCCTCCTCATGGGCATTACTAAAAAGTGTGCGTTGCAGTCATATTGGTCCACTGACCCAATTCACCATATGCCTGTGTTCTCTGCTTCCATGACCAAGACTAGATATGAGCAGATCTTGCGCTTCATGCACTTCAACGATAATGAACTCAGGGTGACCCTGGACAAGTTGTCTCGGTTGATGATTCCCTGATTAAATTTTCTGGTCGCTTGTGATTCAAGCATGCCAGATATGGGTTAAGTTGTATAAGCTCTTTGACAGGGCAACAGCCCCCCCAACTGCCAAGACTACATAGGGAGCAGCGGTAAGATTGTTTGGGACTTGGTGTCACCCTTACTCGGAAAGGAGCATCACTTGTACGTGGACAATTATTATACAAGCTTTTTAGTCACCTTTTTGATTGTGGAATTGGCACATGTGGCACCATGCAATCTAATTGCCAAGGCTTCCCCCAACGGCTTGTAGAGTCCCGACTTAGATGGGGGAGAGAGCCTGCTTGAGATGTAATAAATTGCTCGCAGTGAAGTGGAGGGACATTCATGCAGATACAACAGTCGAAATTCCAATGGCGACTGGTGTTGTTGTGAAGCCCCTCTGTGTCCACGAATACAACCTTAACATGGGATGGGTGGACTTCAAAGACCAGATAATGGCACCATACTTAATTGCCCATAGAGCCAGACGCTGGTATAAAAAAGTGTCTGTATACCTATTTCAACTGGCTCTGCTGAACGCTTATGTGCTATACCAAGTGTCATGACGAACTGGATCCTTACTAAAATTCCAGGAAGAAATCATCACAGCCCTTCTGTTTCCAGGCAGTGCTGTGGTACACCTTCCCAATGCAAATGCAGTGAGCCAGCTGCATGAGAGGCACTTTCCAGAAGTCCTCCATGGTACCCCTGCCCAAAAAGCACCCCAAAGAAAATGTTGTGTCTGCAAAAAACTTGGATATAGGATACCCACTATTATTGCCCCTTCTGTCCTGACCAACCTGGTCTCTGCATTGGTAAATGTTTCTGTCACTACCACACACTAGTGGAATATTAGCACAGGGTACAGCACTGCACAGTCCCAGGGCACATTATCACACAGGGTCTCAAAAGATGAGATGGCCATCACATTTTCAGAGACCCTAATCTGGAACGTTTACAGTTTTTCTTCTCTCTCTATTGTTCCCTCTCTATTGTTAATGTATTTTATGCTTAACTGTGTTTTATTGTATTTTCTTTGCAGCTATGGTATGTTATGTTATTGTTAACCATTATTTGATTTGCAGGTACGCCATTCAGCTGGAGCATGGTTTTATTTATTTTGACAGCAACAGGGTTTGCTCTCACGATGCGTAAAGCCATGACTTCAGTGCTGTAGGAGGTGATTTCACCACCACAGTTAAAAAATTTGCATATATTCTGAAGCATGGGGGCAGAAGTGGAGGGGTGATTTGCCCCTAACATTAGGGGTGGATTGCTCCTTTGCTTCGACATATATTTTTTACTATTTTTCTGGCACAGATAACAATAACAAAAGAAATATTTTTATTGAGTTAATGTTTTATTGTTACCATTGTTTGCTTTTCAGGTACACCATTCAGCTGCAGCATGGATTCATTTATTTTGACAGCAACAGGGTTTGCTCTCACGATACGTAAATCTGTGATACCAGCACTGTAGGAGGTGAGTTCACCACCACATTTAAAAAAAGAGCATATATGCCGTAAGCCATTCAGCTGCAGCACTGATTGATTTATTTTGACAGCAACATGGTTTGCTCTCACGATACGTATATCAGTGACTTCAGCACTGTAGGAGGTGATTTCACCACCACAGTTAAAAAAGAGCATATATGCCGAAGCATAGGGGCAGGGGTGGACATAAGGGTGGATTGCCCCTATGCTTTGGCATATATTTTTATATTTATTGTATGTCCATCATTAGAAGTGGGTGGATGCAGGGCGGTATCCTTATGATGGGCATATCACTGATCAATCGATTTGAATGGAGAACTCTGTTAGGTTCTCTTTTTTCGTTTAGCCCACAGGCTGCATAAAAAAAAAAACATTACAATATATGCCCAACAAGGACAAGCGACATACTGGTATGTTGCTGAAATTTGAGCGGTTATACCAGAATGATGCCTGCAAGTTTAGGTATCATCTTGGTATCGTTTTTTCAGTCGGCAGTCAGCTTTCATGTAAAAGCAATCCAAGCAGCTAATTAGTCTCTAGACTCCTTTTACGAGCAGTGGGAGGGAACATCCCCCCTCCCACCGTCTCCCATGGTTTTCTCTGGCTCTCCTGTCCCACAGGGAAATCAGAGGATGCAGCCGGTGGTTCCGCCAGCTGATCATAGAGCTGATCGAAGACCATAATGGCTCCAATCAGCTCTACGGCCTAAGAAACCGGAAATTTAGAAAGCATCTTATCACACAGATCTTGGTGTGGATCTTGAGTAGAGATCTAGAGTCTAATAGACCCCATTTTTTTCAAAAAAGAGTACCTGTCACTACTTATTGCTATCATAGGGGATATTTACATGTCCTTTGATAATAATAAAAATGATACAAAAAATGAAAGGAACAGTGTAAAAATTAAATAAAAAAGCAAAAAAAAAAAAAAAAAAAATGAAAGCTCCCCTGTCCCCCCATGCTCACATGCAAAGGCGAATGCCGGTCTCGTGTCGTATGTAAACAGCATTTGCACCATGCATGTGAGGTATCACCACAAACATCAGATTGGGGGCAGTAATTCTAGCAGTAGACCTCCTCTGTAACTCTAAAGGCTTTTAAAGGCTTTTAAAAATGCATGTAGTTTGTCACCGATGCACGCTTGTGCATAATTTTAAAGCATATCGTGTTTGGTCTCTATGTACTCAGCATAAGATAATATTTTATATTTTACCAAACATTTGGGCAATATAGTGTGTTTTTGTGCATTCAAATTCAAAAAAGTGATTTTTTTTTGCTTTAGCAAAATGAATGCGCAAATACTGTGTAAAAAAAAAAATTGCAACACCCACCATTTTAATCTGTAGTGCCTTTGCTTTAAAAAATATATAATGTTTGGGTTTTAAAAGTAATTTTCTAGCAAAAAGTGGTTAGCAGAGTGGGTGATGTGTAACATAAGCTTATAAATGTTGTGCATAAAATGCCAGGACAGCTCAAAACCCTCCCAAATGACCCTTTTTGGAAAGTAGACACCCCAAGCTATTTGCTAATAGCTGATGCATGTTGAGTCCATGGAATATTTTTTATTTGGCCACAAGTTTCGGGAAAATTACAAACTTTTTTTTACACAAAGTTCTCCCTAAATTATATATTTCTCAAAAATGCCATGGGTATATGTGGAATTACACCCCAAAATACATTCTGCTGCTTCTCCTGAGTACAGGACCCCGAAAACCAATCATGATTCTAAGGATGTAGATGAGAGTGCAGGGGAAGCCTCACTGTCAGATTCAGGCTCAGTATATGAACCAGTTGAGAGCAGCAGCACCCTGACAGATAGCTCTGATGACGGAGCAGTGGTCCCTGCTAAGGTCAGGCTTACCCGACCCCGTTCTTCTTTTGTTGAGATGCAGCAACTGCAGGGCTCTCATATGGAGCAGAGAGCCAGTACTAGTGCCGCTCAACCTTCTGGTGAACTGGCAATCACCAGCTGCCTAGTACATCCTGGTCATAGACAAACCAGCACTGCAGTAAAACGAGAGTAACACGCGAGTCCCATAAGTGCAGTTCAAGCTGGTGTGGTGGCTAGCACAAGTAGTGCCCCTCAGCCACCAAGAGTTTGAAAACAGCCCTGTAGAGCCCATAGTGTCCTTCCCGCTGCGTTTGCCAATCCTGATTGGGAGCCCACCACTTCTGCAAAACCTGTACTTCCCCATTCAATGGCCAACCCGGAATTCAGGTGGAAACAGCATATTTTACTTCCCTTGTTTTTTATTCGCTGTTGTTCACAGAAGATCTCTACATATCTATTGTGGACCAAAGTAATGTGTATGCTGGTCAATTTATCGCCGCAAATCCCTAGTTGACCCTTGCCAGAGAATTTACCTGGAAACCTATTACGGTTTCCGAATTTAAGACCTTTCTAGGCCTATCCCTCCTCATGGGCATTACTAAAAAGTGTGCGTTGCAGTCATATTGGTCCACTGACCCAATTCACCATATGCCTGTGTTCTCTGCTTCCATGACCAAGACTAGATATGAGCAGATCTTGCGCTTCATGCACTTCAACGATAATGAACTCAGGGTGACCCTGGACAAGTTGTCTCGGTTGATGATTCCCTGATTAAATTTTCTGGCCGCTTGTGATTCAAGCATGCCATATATGGGTTAAGTTGTATAAGCTCTTTGACAGGGCAACAGCCCCCCCAACTGCCAAGACTACATAGGGAGCAGCGGTAAGATTGTTTGGGACTTGGTGTCACCCTTACTCGGAAAGGAGCATCACTTGTACGTGGACAATTATTATACAAGCTTTTTAGTCACCTTTTTGATTGTGCTATTGGCACATGTGGCACCATGCAATCTAATTGCCAAGGCTTCCCCCAATGGCTTGTAGAGTCCCGACTTAGATGGGGGAGAGAGCCTGCTTGAGATGTAATAAATTGCTCAAAGTGAAGTGGAGGGACATTCATGCAGATACAACAGTCGAAATTCCAATGGCGACTGGTGTTGTTGTGAAGCCCCTCTGTGTCCACGAATACAACCTTAACATGGGATGGGTGGACTTCAAAGACCAGATGATGGCACCATAATTAATTGCCCATAGAGCCAGACGCTGGTATAAAAAAGTGTCTGTATACCTATTTCAACTGGCTCTGCTGAACGCTTATGTGCTATACCAAGTGTCATGACGAACTGGATCCTTACTAAAATTCCAGGAAGAAATCATCACAGCCCTTCTGTTTCCAGGCAGTGCTGTGGTACACCTTCCCAATGCAAATGCAGTGAGCCAGCTGCATGAGAGGCACTTTCCAGAAGTCCTCCATGGTACCCCTGCCCAAAAAGCACCCCAAAGAAAATGTTGTGTCTGCAAAAAACTTGGATATAGGATACCCACTATTATTGCCCCTTCTGTCCTGACCAACCTGGTCTCTGCATTGGTAAATGTTTCTGTCACTACCACACACTAGTGGAATATTAGCACAGGGTACAGCACTGCACAGTCCCAGGGCACATTATCACACAGGGTCTCAAAAGATGAGATGGCCATCACATTTTCAGAGACCCTAATCTGGAACGTTTACAGTTTTTCTTCTCTCTCTATTGTTCCCTCTCTATTGTTAATGTATTTTATGCTTAACTGTGTTTTATTGTATTTTCTTTGCAGCTATGGTATGTTATGTTATTGTTAACCATTATTTGATTTGCAGGTACGCCATTCAGCTGGAGCATGGTTTTATTTATTTTGACAGCAACAGGGTTTGCTCTCACGATGCGTAAAGCCATGACTTCAGTGCTGTAGGAGGTGATTTCACCACCACAGTTAAAAAAAATTGCATATATTCTGAAGCATGGGGGCAGAAGTGGATGGGTGATTTGCCCCTAACATTAGGGGTGGATTGCTCCTTTGCTTCGACATATATTTTTTACTATTTTTCTGGCACAGATAACAATAACAAAAGAAATATTTTTATTGAGTTAATGTTTTATTGTTACCATTGTTTGCTTTTCAGGTACACCATTCAGCTGCAGCATGGATTCATTTATTTTGACAGCAACAGGGTTTGCTCTCACGATACGTAAATCTGTGATACCAGCACTGTAGGAGGTGAGTTCACCACCACATTTAAAAAAAGAGCATATATGCCGTAAGCCATTCAGCTGCAGCACTGATTGATTTATTTTGACAGCAACATGGTTTGCTCTCACGATACGTATATCAGCGACTTCAGCACTGTAGGAGGTGATTTCACCACCACAGTTAAAAAAGAGCATATATGCCGAAGCATAGGGGCAGGGGTGGACATAAGGGTGGATCGCCCCTATGCTTTGGCATATATTTTTATATTTATTGTATGTCCATCATTAGAAGTGGGTGGATGCAGGGCGGTATCTTTATGATGGGCATATCACTGATCAATCGATTTGAATGGAGAACTCTGTTAGGTTCTCTTTTTTCGTTTAGCCCACAGGCTGCATAAAAAAAAAAACATTACAATATATGCCCAACAAGGACAAGCAACATACTGGTATGTTGCTGAAATTTGAGCGGTTATACCAGAATGATGCCTGCAAGTTTAGGTATCATCTTGGTATCGTTTTTTCAGTCGGCAGTCAGCTTTCATGTAAAAGCAATCCAAGCAGCTAATTAGTCTCTAGACTCCTTTTACGAGCAGTGGGAGGGAACATCCCCCCTCCCACCGTCTCCCATGGTTTTCTCTGGCTCTCCTGTCCCACAGGGAAATCAGAGGATGCAGCCGGTGGTTCCGCCAGCTGATCATAGAGCTGATCGAAGACCATAATGGCTCCAATCAGCTCTACGGCCTAAGAAACCGGAAATTTAGAAAGCATCTTATCACACAGATCTTGGTGTGGATCTTGAGTAGAGATCTAGAGTCTAATAGACCCCATTTTTTTCAAAAAAGAGTACCTGTCACTACTTATTGCTATCATAGGGGATATTTACATGCCCTTTGATAATAATAAAAATGATACAAAAAATGAAAGGAACAGTGTAAAAATTAAATAAAAAAGCAAAAAAAAAAAAAAAAATGAAAGCTCCCCTGTCCCCCCGTGCTCACATGCAAAGGCGAATGCCGGTCTCGTGTCGTATGTAAACAGCATTTGCACCATGCATGTGAGGTATCACCACAAACATCAGATTGGGGGCAGTAATTCTAGCAGTAGACCTCCTCTGTAACTCTAAAGGCTTTTAAAGGCTTTTAAAAATGCATGTAGTTTGTCACCGATGCACGCTTGTGCATAATTTTAAAGCATATCGTGTTTGGTCTCTATGTACTCAGCATAAGATAATATTTTATATTTTACCAAACATTTGGGCAATATAGTGTGTTTTTGTGCATTCAAATTCAAAAAAGTGTTTTTTTTTTTTTGCATTAGCAAAATGAATGCGCAAATACAGTGTAAAAAAAAAAAATTGCAACACCCACCATTTTAATCTGTAGTGCCTTTGCTTTAAAAAATATATAATGTTTGGGTTTTAAAAGTAATTTTCTAGCAAAAAGTGGTTAGCAGAGTGGGTGATGTGTGACATAAGCTTATAAATGTTGTGCATAAAATGCCAGGACAGCTCAAAACCCTCCCAAATGACCCCTTTTTGGAAAGTAGACACCCCAAGCTATTTGCTAATAGCTGATGCATGTTGAGTCCATGGAATATTTTTTATTTGGCCACAAGTTTCGGGAAAATTACAAACTTTTTTTTACACAAAG
The DNA here is from genome assembly GCA_028564925.1 of Lithobates sylvaticus. Taxonomy (NCBI): domain Eukaryota; kingdom Metazoa; phylum Chordata; class Amphibia; order Anura; family Ranidae; genus Lithobates; species Lithobates sylvaticus. The sequence continues at coordinate 455,048,665 of CM053027.1, read as the reverse complement.
TTCTCCCTAAATTATATATTTCTCAAAAATGCCATGGGTATATGTGGAATTACACCCCAAAATACATTCTGCTGCTTCTCCTGAGTACAGGACCCCGAAAACCAATCATGATTCTAAGGATGTAAAATGGTGATTTTACTCCCCACTACCTATCACTGTTTTGGAGGCCCTGGAATGTCAAGAAAGCACAATCCCCCCCCCCTCCCCCAAATGACCTAATCCCCCCCTGCATAGCATACTAGCTCATTATGAATAACTTACCTGAGAATGAAGCCCCTAAAGCAGCCCTCCGTCTTCATCTTCACCGCTGCCATGTATCCCGGAGTGACTTCCGGGCCTCGCTGCTCTGGCGCTGTGATTGGCCGGAGCCGCGATGACATCACTCCTGCGCATGTGCACGGGAGCTGCCACGAGCGGCATATCGCTGCTGGCTGTGGCGTGCTCAGTGCGCCAGCGGTGCCTGTCTTTTAGAAAATATCTCCTAAACCGTGTAGATATTTCTTAGACCTACAGGTAAGCCTTAATCTAGGCTTACCTGTAGGTCAAATTGGTTTGTAAGAGTTTACAACCACTTTAAAGTTATAGACATACCCATACGCCGATTCGCGGGAACGAATTTGTAGCTGCTGACTTTTTTTGGGGGAGACTGTTACTCCTCTTTAAGGGTGTATTCACTTGGACGATTAGCACACACTTAGAATTTAGGAGGCAATAATCTGCAGATTTAAAAAGAAGACAATAAAGTTCCAGGAGAATAGGTCCTTTGCAGCTTAAGCAGCGCTCAAAAAACAAAAACTCATAAAATTAAAAAATTAAATTCAGTAAAAAAGTGTATGAGCAAAAAGAACTATTTAAAATGAGAAAAATGTAAATACTAATTTTAAATAGTTGTTTTTGCTTATATGCTTTTTTACTGAATTTTTATTTTTTATTTTATGAGTTTTTGTTTTTTGAGCGCTGCTTAAGCTGAAAAGGACCTATTCTCTTGGAATTTTTTTGTCTTCTTTTTAAATGTTATATTTGTATATAGCAGCCGCTTAGTCCTATATATTATTTTATCTTGAGCGCTGGATAAGTGACCCTGTTTACTTTTACCACATGTGAATAAACTGCAGATTCCTGCAGCTGGAATGGCAGGGGTGTGCAAAGAGCTGTGGCTGCTCAGCATATTTAATGCAATGACCACCTGCCATCAGCTGCAGGTTTCCATACTTGTTCATACAGCCAACAATTGCAGTTTGGGAAAGATGATCAAGCCTGGATACAGTCTCTCTGACTCGGGCCACGATTACTGCAGGTAATTTATGGCTGTGTGAACAGTCACAGAGCTTCTCACACATCTGCCATTCCAGTACAGAAATCTGCAGATTCTTGCTGGTGAAATTGGCAGTGTGTGCCAGGGGGAGCAGACATTAGTGCTGACGTCAGGCCACTGTCCGATACCGGGTCGATACCATTGTCATATGTTTTTATGATTCATTTCATTTTGGCTTTAAAACGTACAATTCCAATAAATATTACACTATGGAGAATTCATCTTGCTCCTGGTGAGCTTTATTTACTACAGCTACATCTGGATGGTGTGAGTTGCTGAACAGCCTTCCCCACAACAGATGGTGGATCTACACTGAGTGCGTGTTTGCTGCTGTAACAGCTTTTCGGGTGAGTGTCCATTGTACAAGGGTGCAGTGCATAATCTGGAGCACTTTATTGGATCACCTCTTCACTTTTCAAGTCACCACCAAATTTTTGTGCACATCTTTGCACTGAACTATTGTGTTTTCACCTATACGTTTATATTGCTGATCCTATCATGGGACTGTGCCTTTAAATCTATATTGTTCACTACATTGTTTTTTTATTGTTGATTTCCATCCACATGATTGGACTTATATATATTTTTTTCACTTTAGAATTTTTTTCACTTTTAATCCTTTTTTGGACTTTATTTCAATGTGCATGTGCCGTCCATTTATAACACAGTATTCTCATCTCATTGCTGTTCATTTACTTTTGGCACCACACACTCTTGATGCCCCCTTAACTAGAAAGGAAAAAAAAAAACTTTTTCTGTTATTGCTTAAAATTGTTAACTGAAGTTTAGCTTTAATTTTTTTAGTCAAGTCCATCTAAATCTTCTAGTGCATTTAACACTACCTTCTCCCCAGATTCACAATGATGCTGTACAAAGGTATCTCTGTTGCTCCTTCAGAAGAGTGGAGACACCCTAAGGCCCCTTTCACACATGCGCCTCTGCTAAGCGAAATCTGCTTGCTCAATGGGGGATCTCTCCACTGATCCCTGCTGAGCAGGCGGATGACAGTGTCCGCTTCGCTATGCAGAGTGGATATGGACACAGTCCCGCTCTCCTCTATGGGGCAATCAGATGGAAACAGATCGCCTGTCTATTTCCATCTGATGCCATACGATCCGATCTGCCGGACAGATGGAAAATAGGACCACCATCCGTCTATTTTTGGCGGAGAGGATCGTTTTACACTGGGAAGCGGGTGCATTATCACTAAGGCGCTGCTCGTTTTAGCAACGCTTTACCGCTGTTTAAGTGTTGCTTTTTGGCCACTAGCGGGGCGCTTTTAACCCCAAAAAACTCCCATTTTGCAGCGCCGTCTGTTCATTCCAATGGGAAGGGGCATTTTAGGAGTGATGTATACAGCGCTTTCAATCCTCCCCAAAGATGCTGCTTGCAGGACTTTTTTTCTTGGCCTACAAGCGCACCGCCTGAGTGTAAAAAAGGTACACTGGAATGAATGAGAGGACATTTTCAGGGGCTTAGCAGAGGTTAATTCTAGCACTAAAGCACCTGAAAACTGCCCCGGTGTGAAAGGGGTCTTAGATAGGAAGTGTGTTACTGGCCAAATCACCAGTTGAAATGAAAGAAATAAAGCCACCAAATCTAACAATTGGTATGCTCCATTATATAAAAGTTTTGGTTTTGGGTGTAATATTGCTTTAACTTAGCAAACTTCAGTTTGAGAGGGAATAAACCCTTGCTGAGATCAGGGCCAACATTTCCCTTTACAATTCATAATTTATCACAGTACAAAAATAAGTCTCTGCTGGCATACATTAAGGCATATTATGTGATTTGTCAAAGTGCTGATTTTTTTTGTTAAATAATCCCAGTGGAATTACTAAGGATTCTGTAAAATCACATGCATAGATTAATGCACACTGTGCTAACATGCTGTAATCACAAAAAAATTCTGTCTTTCTGTTGGGCTTCAAAGCTGTGAAACTGGTTCCTGCGGTAAAAATGATGAAAAAATATGTTTGATTAGTTGGAAGTTTTTCCCTTGTAGTGGAATTGGAAATGTCTGGAAGTATTTGTACTTGGATACTGCACTATTGGGGGCACTTTTCGTTTTTTTCTATGTATCTATGGAATTACTGGAAGCCAATGTGGATTTAAGTTTGAAGCAGCATAGTGGAAGGAATCTACATCTGATGTAGATCACTACCTGTCCTTTGAGAGTCCAACAGAGATTGCTAAGGACCAATGAGGATTATTCCTGAAGGGAGAGTTGCACTGTGTTTTGGCGTGTTTTGACCCCTTGTAGGGTCTTTCAAGGAGGTGAGCGAGCATTGCATGTGGTGGAGCACTATGGATATGGAGGTTGTTTGAAGCAAGAAAAAACGTCACATCTTCCTCAATGCCAGTGGAAGAAATATCTCTTATAAATAATTATTATTGGACTTTTTTTAGAAGCACTTATATTGTACAGAATTTTCGGATTTTCATTTTATATTATTTTGTTTTATTATTTATGCAGCGCTGTCTCATTTATATACTTTATATTTGTACCTTATGTTTAAGTGATCTGAACTTCAGGCAGATATAAAAACTCCAATGAATTCAGCAATGTACTCATTAAAGTGGAACTTTATTCTCCCAATCACATTGATTATTTTTAATCCTCATGCTGATAGCATTAGTAGATAGATAGAAAACTATATGATATTTACTTGTTTTAAACTTTATTTTTACATTCCTTCAGGTTCTTCCTGGTTTCTTGCCTAGGCAAATTATGTCATACATCCCAGGAGTCTTCGGGGGGGGGCAATGTTTTCTCAGCTATACACACTCCCCTGCATGCAGGCTTGAGCTAAGGGCAGATGGAATACAGGAAGTAATGAATCATTTGCCCTTAGTCAAGATGGCTGAAGCCGGATATGCTAGGGGCTGTTTTTCTGAGTTCTCAACAAAATAATGCATGGAGGCTTGGATGTATGGGGAGTTTGCTTTGACTATTAAAAATTAATTAAATAGTGTTTTTGGTTTGTGGTGCTGAGATTCAGTGAGGATCAGCTTTTAATAATAATACAAATGATATTAATTATTTTTATAGTATGTGCAACTATGCATTTCTCTTGATATCTGCCTCCTGGGGAGGACAAATAGTGGGGAATCTACTCATAAACATATTTGCATAGCAATTCACTCAGCAAAAGTCTGTGTATATACTGTACATTCTGTGTGAATATGGGCAAAATGTTATTAAGTTATTTTAAGTGCTAGTCAAATATGTTGCATAAATTTGAAAGCAAAAATAATGCATTGGGCCACAAGATGGCAGTAAGTATGATGAGGATTTCATATAATACTCAGCACCATCTAGTGTGGTATTTTTAATTTTAAATAAATGCAAACATTTGAATAGCACAGGATATAGCCTAATAACATTTGTTGTTTGCATCCATTCACACAGAATGAATGTACATGCACATTTACTGGGTGAATTACTATGTCATTTTTATAAATAGACCGCTAAGAGTCAATTAGGATCTGCAACAGTTCACTTGTGCTGACAGCGAATATGCTTGCAGAGAAGAGGGCAGAGTGAGCACCGGGGGGGGGGGGGCATCCACTCCATATCCATGCATCCAGCCCCTATGCAGGACTATGGATGCATGAATTTCAACAGGGGGATGTTTTTTTGAAACACCTAATTAGAGCCAGAGGCTGTAATAGACTTTAAAATAGGGTGGGCTCGGGGCGCAGAGGATGCTAACTATCCCACCCAGTTGTGTTACAATAGTGAAGGAATATTTGCTATTTGTAACATTGAACCTCCTGCTGGCCAATCAGTAAGTGGGTCTTGAGGGGAAAGGACAGGTGATCCTATTGGACGCCTAGGAGGAGGGGAGGAAAAAAATGTCAGAAGCCGCTGCGATGGAGAAGAGGATGCAGGAGCCGCTGCCAGCCAGGGCCGCATTAAGAACATCATGGGCCTGGCGCTGAGGATTTTGGTGGGGCTTTTGATAGACAAAATAGATAGAACAAAGAATTGTTTGCATTTTTATTTATCTAACAAATTTAATTTAAATAGAGAGAGAGAGGATGAGAGAGAAAGAAAGGGGATGAGAGAGTAATAAAGGGGATGAGAGAGGGGTGAGGGGTAAGGGAGGGGGGGTGAGAGAGGGAGGATGTGCATGAGCATGTGTGGGAGCGACATCAACGCAGCCCAGCCAAGGCAAGTGACCGAAGGCACAGAACCTGGAAGGAAGACTGAGTGAAGATGGAAGCGCCCCGGCCCAGCTGGATTGATCACCGCGCAGCGCTGGAGGGCTCAGTCTGACAGGTAAGTGTACCCTTATGTGCTAATATGCTGTGCATGCTTGTACATTATGGCATAACCTACCTCAGGGCCTCTAAAAAGTAGCAATGTTAGCAAAGTTTAGTACTGCTTTAATATCACAGAATCCCGGGAGCTTCTCACGTGGCCCCCTACTGACCCGGTGGCCCTTGGGCAGTGCCCTAGTGCATAGTTGTCAACATTTCAAAAATATTTTCGCAGACACTTTTTTTATTAGTGGTATATTTAGAGTAGCTGACATCACCGTCCTCTATACATCACAATAGTAATCACAAAATTAAATGAGTACTAATAATGGGCAGAACAAATATGAGGACTGAGAACATTTCCTTTAGTTGAACTAACAAAAGTGTGCCCATTCTAGAGCTGGTAAGTTTGAGGATATTGAATATAGTTTTAAAGAACTCTTTTTTGTGGGTAAGAGGCTTAGGGGAGGAGTATGGATGGTATAAAAGTGGGAAGTATGTGCAGGTGAGGGGGAGGAATGGGGAGGGTATAACAGTGGGCACTATGTATAAGAGATGAGTGTGCAGGGTATGACAGTGGGCAGTATGCACAGCAGAGGAGTGTGGAGGGTTGACAATAGGCACTATTTACAGGAGAGGAATGTGGAGGGTATGCCAGTGGCCAGTATGTACAAGAGAGGAGTGTGGAGGGGATGACAGTGGGCAGTATGTACAATAGAGGAGTGTGGAGGGGATGACAGTGGGCAGTATGTACAAGAGAGGAGTGTGGAGGGGATGACAGTGGGCAGTATGTACAGGAGTGGGATGACAGTTGGGTATGATGCACAGGAGAGGAGTGTGGAGGGTATGATGGGGGCAGTATGTACAGGAGAGGAGCGTGAAAGGTATTATGGGAGCAGTATGTAAAAGGAGAGGAGTGTGGAGGGGATGACAGAGGGCAGTATGTACAGGAGAGGAGTGTGGAGGATATGACAGTCAGCGGTATATACGGGAGAGGAGTGTGGGGGGTATGACAGTGGGCGGTATGTACAGGAGAGGAGTGTGTAGGGTATGACAGCGGGCAGTATGTACAGGAGAGAAATGTATGACAGTGAGCAGTATGTACAGGAGAGGCGTGTGGAGGGTATGACAGTGAGCAGTATGTACAGGAGAGGAGTTTGGAGGGTATACCAGTGAGCAGTATGTACAGGAAAGGAGTGTGGAGGGTATGACAGTGGGCACTATGTACAGAAGAGAAGTGTGTGACAGTGGGCTTTATGTACAGGAGAGGATTGTGGGGGGTATGACAGCGGGCACTATGTACAGGAGGGAAGTGTGGAGGGTATGACAAAGGGCATAAACCAATATGTTGGAGCTCACACAGGGCTGTGCTTTTCATCATGTGAGAAAGGGCTCACTGGCTGCATGTGACAGCACTGTGCCAACCACAAGGCACGTAGGCAACGGAAACTGGGTCACATGGCCACTCATACCCTGAAATGATGGATTCTTTAATTTGCTACTGGCAGCTGATTATAGGGTAAGGTAAGGTAAGTAGGTACATGCTGCTGGTAAGTAGAGAAGTTAAAATATATCTAAACCCAAAACCAAAATGTAAGATATTACAGTTTAGTAGTCCATGGTTTGGTGGCTGCATTTTTCATGCTCATTTTGCTGTTGTCCTTTTTAACTGCAGCAACTTTAATATACGCTGTTGGAGCTGGAATTACTGTGACTGCTGGCACCTGGGTGGCTACACCCTTCATCCCTGTCCCTGGGTGGCTACATCTGTCATGAAGATCCTGCCAGAAACTTAAACCCGGGCCGTCCCGGCCCTCAGATTCCACTGCGCATGCGCATGCGCGCCCGGGCGCGTGCACGTGTGCAGCCGTGCACAGGGAGACGGGCGCGTGCTCTAGTTAGCGCCAGCCAGCCTATTTAAACTTGACCTGAGCAGACGGTCTTTGCTGTCTGCTCTACAGCGTTGTGGTGTGTGTAATCTGATCCTGATTTATCTGTCCTATTGACCCGGCTTACCAGTGACTACCCAGCTATCTGCCTGTACCCGACCCCGGCTTGTTGTGACCATCCTTCTGCCTCATCCATTGTACCTCTATACCAGTTTGATTCCTGACCTGACTTCCTTGCTGAACTCTGATTACCTGCATTGTCCCTGTCCGGTCTGCAGTCTGATCCCTGTAATGAACCTGATCATTTGCATTGCTCCAGCCCATTCAGTGGTTCTGTTTCCTGCTCCCAGTCTGATCACCTGCACTGATCCAGCCGGTGCCATAGTCCTGCTTCCTGTTCTGCTGTCCAGTCTGCTAAGCTGTTTGTCCAGTTCCAGCCAGCTCTGCTATCCTGTTTACCTGTGAGCCTGCTTACCTGTTCAGTTACGGCCTACTCTGCTGACCAGTCTGCTAAGCTGTCCATCCAGATCCATCCTGCTCCGCTGACCAGTTCCAGCCAGCTCTGCTATCCTGTTTACCTGTGAGCCTGCTTACCTGTTCAGTTCCGGCCTACTCTGCTGACCAGTCTGCTAAGCTGTCCATCCAGATCCATCCTGCTCCGCTGTCCAGTCTGCTAAGCTGTTTGTCCAGTTCCAGCCAGCTCTGCTATCCTGTTTACCTGTGAGCCTGCTTACCTGTTCAGTTCCGGCCTACTCTGCTGACCAGTCTGCTAAGCTGTCCATCCAGATCCATCCTGCTCCGCTGTCCAGTCTGCTAAGCTGTTTGTCCAGTTCCAGCCAGCTCTGCTATCCTGTTTACCTGTGAGCCTGCTTACCTGTCCAGTTCCGGCCTACTCTGCTGACCAGTCTGCTAAGCTGTCCGTCCAGATCCAGCCAGCTCTGCTAACCTGTTTACCTGTGGTCCAGCTCATCCATCTGTATCCAGTCTTCTCTGCTATTCAGGCCTCCACCGTGTCCGCTAAGTTGACTTGGTCCCTCTACCAGTCTGTTGATCCTGCCAGGCACCCGTGCTCCTCCTCACTCCTGGGTCTCCTGTCCCCACACCAGGGAACCAGGAGTGGGAGACGCAAGGGAGGTCTCTCTCTGCAATTTCGGGCTCGCACCACCAGGTACGTGACAGTAGCAGACAGCCATGTCTGAGCCCGAGCAGGGAGCCCCCGCCATGGAGGGGTTATGCCAACACCTGGCAGGACTGACCGAGGCGGTGAAGAATCTCCAACAAGGGTACACCCGGCTGGAGGAACGGGTACTGGCCTTGTCCGGTCCTACTAGTACCCAAGGAACTTCACACCCGGCAACACCCCCAACGGGGCCTGCACCTGCCCAAACTATAGTGATGCTACCACCTGAGCCTAAGGTCCCCACTCCAGAGAAGTTTTCAGGTGCCCGTGGTAGTTTCAGGACTTTCCGCAATTCTTGCGAACTCCATTTTGCTCTACAACCTAGAACTTTCTCCTTAGAGACCACTAAGGTGGGCTTTGTGGTAGCCCTACTGACTGGGGATCCCCAAATCTGGGCCCACCGTCTCGTGGAACAGATTGGCCAGTCTCACCACTTTTTTTGACGCCATGGCGCAGTTATATGAGGACCCCCAACTCTCAACCACTGCGGAAGCTGCCCTACGTTCTCTCCAACAGGGTCGGCGACCAGCAGAGGACTATGTGGCTGAGTTCAGGCGTTGGGGTGCCGACACTGACTGGAACGACGCTGCTCTTCGTCACCAATTCCGCATGGGCCTCTCAGACGCGCTCAAGGACGAGCTCGCCAGAGTAGGGGTTCCTCAGACCCTGAACTCCCTCATAGACTTAAGTATCCAAATCGATCGGCGCCTACGGGAGCGTAGGGCCGAACGAACCTTGGGGCCCCCAAGACCCACCTGGATGCTCCCCAGGGCCCCAAGCCATTTCCACTCTGCTTCCTCTGCCAGGCCTGTTCATACCTCCACGGCATCGGAACCCATGCAGCTAGGACTCTTGCGGCCTTCTCTCACCCCAGCAGAACGTCTGAGACGCCGCAACAACAATTTGTGCCTGTATTGCGGAGAGCCAGGTCACTATGTCCAAAACTGCCCGGCTAAACTCTTTCCCACTATTCTTTCCAGTTATGTTGATCCAGTGACCGGGGTTTCGGCTCATCTTGCCCTCTCTGTTTCCTTCCAGCTCCCAGGAAGGACCCTGCGGACCACCGCCATCATTGACTCTGGGGCCTGTAGTTGCTTCATGGACTCTGTTTTTGCTGCCCGGCATCGGATTCCCCTTCTTCCGAGGGAACAGGGACTGTCCGTCCATCTGGCAGATGGATCCACCATTAAATCTGGCCCGGTGACCCAGGAGACTGCCCCATTGCACACGGTGATCTCTGAATCACACCAGGAACTCTTACGGCTGGACATAATCTCTTCTCCCCTGTTTCCAGTCATTTTGGGCATTCCCTGGCTGCAAGCACATAATCCAGTCATCAACTGGGCCACAGGAGAAGTGGCCTTTTCCTCTCCCTACTGCCGAAGGTCCTGTGGCTCCATGGTTTCCACAGGACCCTCTGCTCTGCTCTGCCTGGAGACTGAGGCAGGTCTACGTCAGTCCATCCCTGAAGCCTACCATGCCTACCTGGATGTGTTCAGCAAACAAAAAGCAGATGTGTTGCCACCCCACAGGCCTTATGACTGTCCCATTGAACTTCTTCCCGGGGCCAAGATTCCCTTCGGCAGGGTTTTTCCCCTAACAGAGGTGGAGCAGGGGAAACTGAAAGACTACATTGACGATAACTTGAAAAAAGGTTTTATCCGCCCGTCCACATCCCCTGCAGGTGCGGGAATATTTTTTGTAGAAAAAAAGGACCATTTCCTCAGAACCTGCGTGGACTATCGTGCCCTAAACGAGGTCACTGTCAAAAACCGCTATCCTCTCCCCTTGGTTCCAGAACTGTTTCAGAGGCTTGGCACGGCCTCCATTTTTTCCAAATTGGACCTCAGAGGGGCATATAATTTAACCACTTCCCGACCGCCCTATGTAGATATACGTCGGCAGAATGGCACGTACAGGCAGAATCACGTACCTGTACGTGCCATTCTTCAGGCGGTTGGGGGGTCCGATCGGACCCCCCTCCGCCGGCGGGGACGGTCGGGATGGCTCGAGAAGCGATGCGGGACGAGGGGACGGCCAGTCGTTTCTGGCCACCCCCTCGCGATCGCTCTGGCCAATGAGATGCTTCCCCTTCCTGTGTATTGTAAACACAGGCAAGGGGAAGTGATGTCACGCTCCTCGTGCCGGTCTTTCTGACCGGGACGCCGAGCGGAGAAGACATCAGGTTAGTGCACAAACACTACACTGACACCAGTCACACATAGGCACATATTTCACCCCTCTGTCACCCCCTGATCACCCCCCAGATCACCCCCTGCCCCCCCAGTCACAGTGTCACTGATTGCAGTGATCATTTATTTTACTGATCACTGCATTTAGTGTCAGTGTGACTGCAATAACTGTCAGGGCAGTTAGTTTTAGGCCCCTTTAGGTCTAAGGTAGCCCCCTACCCCCCCCAATAAAGGTTTAACCCCTTGATTGCCCCCTAGGTAACCCTTTCACCCCCTTTTGCCAGTGTCACTAAGCGATCGTTTTTCTGATCGCTCTATTAAGCCCTATACACACGGTCGGACAATCCGCGGACCAGGTCGGTCGGATCCTGTCCGTCATACTTTGTCCGATGTTGGTTTTACGTACACACGGTCGCACAAAGTTGTCGGAAAATCCGATCATTCTGAACGTGGTGACGTTTGTTGCCTACGACGGGACTACGTAGAGGCTAGTAGCCAATAGCTTTGGTCTTGTAATGTGATCTGAGCATGCGTAGCACTTTGTCCGGTCGGACAACCGTACACACGATCGGATTTGGTGTGATCGGACCGTGTTGTCGGCAAATCTTTCCAGCAGGAGATAAGACTTTGTCCGTCGGACAATCCGACGTACACTGTCCGATGGTGCATACACACGGTCTGATTTTTCAACAACATTGTCCGATCGGACAGAATCCATGAAAAAGTCCGACCGTGTGTATGGGGCTTTAGTGTCACTGGTGCCGCTAGGTAGCCAGTTTTTTTTTTAGGTAACCGCCAGGTTTATATAGGATTATAAATAGGTTTATAGGTCAGGTACCCCCATATTACAACCTAAAAAAAGGTTTTAAACCCCTTGATTGCCCCTAGAGTTAACTCTTTCACCAGTGATCACAGTATAAGTGTCACTGGTGACGCTGGTTAGCCAGTTAGTTATTTAGTTATTTAGGTTCCCCGTCAGGTTTTTATATATCGTCAGGTACCCCCATATATTACCTAATAAAGGTTTTAACCCCCTGATTGCCCCTAGTTAACCCTTTCACCAGTGATCACCGTATAACTGTTACGGGTGACGCTGGTTAGTTAGTTTGTTTTTTTATACTGTCAGGGCACCCGCCATTTATTACCCAACTATCGGTTTAACCCCCTGATCGCCCGGCGGGTGATATCAATTAGGTTTTAGGGTCAAATAAGGTCTGCGTCGCCCCAGGTTAGTGCCAGTACCGCAAACACCCACGCGCAAAGCATACACCTCCCTTAGTGGTATAGTATCTGAACAGATCAATATCTGATCTGATCAGATCTATACTAGCGTCCCAGCAGTTTAGGGTTCCAAAAAACGCATTGTTAGCGGGATCAGCCCAGATACCTGCTAGCACCTGCGTTTTCCCCCTCCGCCCAGCCCAGCCCAGCCCACCCAAGTGCAGTATCGATCGATCACTGTCACTTCCAAAACACTAAGCACACATAACTGCAGCGTTCGCAGAGTCAGGCCTGATCCCTGCGATCGCTAACAGTTTTTTTGGTAGCGTTTTGATTCAGTTGCCAGCAGCCTAGGAGCTTTTTTTCCTGTGAATCTCACTAGTGTACTACTAAATTTAGAGCCCAAAATGGCAAATCGCAAGTACACTAGTGAACAGGCCTACTTGTTTCTGAGTATGTCAGATAGTGAAGAGGAGGTCACTCATCTGTCACAATCAGGCTCAGAATACGATCCAGTAGACGACAGCGGCTCCATGACAGATAGCTCTGGCGACGAAGGTGTGGTCCCTGCTAAGGTCAGGCGTACCCGATCCCGATCTTCTGATGTTGTTGAGGTGCAGGAACCGCAGGTCTCTCGTATGGAGCAGAGAAGTACTAGCGCCGCTATTCCTTCTGGTGAACTGGCAAGCACCAGCGGCCTAGTACACCCTGGACGTAGTCAAACCAGCACTGCAGTAACACTTGGTGACGTGGCGAGTCCCATAAGTGCAGTTCAAGCTGGTGAGGTGGCAAGCACAAGTAGTGTCCCGCTGCCACCAAGAAGAAGACAAAGGCAGGTCCGTCGATCACATAGTGTCCTTCCTGCAGAATACGCCAATCCTGATTGGGTGCCCACCACTTCTGCAGAACCCGTACTTCCCCCATTCACTGGCCAACCCGGTATTCAGGTGGAAACAGCTGATTTTAAGCCATCCGATTTTTATTCGCTGTTTTTCACGGAAGATCTCTATAGATCTATTGTGGACCAAAGTAATATATACGCTGGTCAACACATCGCCGCTAATCCCCAAGTGCCTTCCCTTGCCAGAGATTGGAAACCAATTACGGTTTCCGAATTTAAGACCTTTCTGGGCCTTTCCCTCAACATGGGCATACACAAATTCCCGACTCTGAGGTCTTATTGGTCCACCTCACCGCACCACCATATGCCCGTGTTCTCTGCCTCCATGTCCAGGGCACGATACGAGATGATTTTGCGGTTCATGCACTTCAGTGACAATGAACTCTGTCGTCCTCGTGGAGACCCTGAATTTGATCGGCTCTACAAAATTCGGCCCCTCATAAACCACTTCAACCAATGTTTTGCAGCCTTGTTTACGCCCAATCAAGTTGTCTGCGTTGACGAGTCCCTGATTAAGTTTTCTGGCCGCTTGTCTTTCAAACAGTTCCTTCCCAGCAAGTGTGCCAGATACGGGGTCAAGCTCTACAAGCTCTGTGACAGGGCAACAGGCTATACGTGGAGCTTTTCGGTTTATGAGGGAAAAGATAGTCACGTAGAGCCGGAGAACTGTCCAGATTACATAGGGAGCGCTGGCAAGATAGTGTGGAACTTGGTGTCACCCTTATTCGGAAAGGGGTACCACTTGTACGTGGACAATTATTACACGAGCGTGCCACTGTTTAGTCACTTGTTTGATCATCAGATTGGAGCATGTGGCACCGTGCGACCTAATCGCCGGGGCTTTCCCCAGCGGCTTGTAGATTCCCCCCTTAGGCTGGGGGAGAGAGCCTGCTTCAAGTGTAATAATTTGCTCGCTGTGAAGTGGAGGGATAATAGGAATGTTTTCGTTCTTACCTCCCTTCATGCAGACACGACAGTCCAAATTCGTACGGCGGCTGGTGTTGTGACGAAACCCCTCTGTGTCCACGAATACAACCTTAATATGGGGGGGGTGGACCTCAACGACCAGTTGAGGTCCGTAAGGCTAGACGCTGGTACAAAAAAGTGTCTATTTATTTGTTCCAATTGGCTTTGCTGAATGCTCATGTGCTATACGGAGCTTCAGGCGGGACGTTACCCTTCCTTGAATTCCAGGGAGCGGTTGTCATGGAACTCCTGTATCCAGGCGGTTCCACACCTCAACATCCCCTACCAAATGCAGTAAGCCGGCTGCATGAGAGGCATTATCCTCATGTCCTCCAGAGTACCCCTACCCAACGAGCCCCCCAAAGAAGATGTCGTGTCTGTAGCAAGCGCGGATGTAGGCGTGACACCCGTTATTATTGTCCACTCTGTCCTGACAATCCTGGTCTCTGCGTTGGTGAATGCTTTGAACGCTACCACTCACTAGTGAGGTTTTAGCGTAGGGTACAGCATTTCACAGGCTAGGATACACTTTCACAGGGTCTCAAGTAGGGATGAGCCGAACACCCCCCGGGTTCGGTTCGAACCAGAACCTTCGAACGGACCGAAAGTTCGCGCGAATTTTCGAACCCTATACGTTATAATGGACGCGAACGTTCGAAATCAAAAGTGCTAATTACAACGGCCAATATGCATGTTAATGTCATAAAACAGGTTTGGGGACCCGGGTCCTGCCCCAGGGGACATATATCAATGCAAAAAGAACTTTTAAAAACTAACGTTTTTTCGGGAGCAGTCATTTTAATGATGCATAAAGTGAAAAAAAAAAAGTGAAATTTTCCTTTAAATATGGTACCTGGGGGGTGTCTAAAGTATGCCTGTGAAGTGGCATGTGTTTCCCGTGTTTAGAACTGTCCTTGCACAAAATGACATTTGTAAAGGAAAAAAAGAAGCCATTTAAAACCACTTGCGGCTTTAGGTTTGATCTTAAGTAGAATCTGAACAGGTACATTATGAAGTGTAGCTCCATCCCAAAAAAATCTATTTTTAAGCTTTTTGGAGAACATAGGGAGGGGTTATCACCCCTGTAACATTTGCTGTCTTTGCACATCTGTTCAGAACATGTCACCTCACTTTCCGTCCCAATGACAAATGTTTTTGGAAAAGTGGGGTTTTAATTGAAACAAGGATTGGTGATAAAGTATCAGTAGAGAGGAGATACCTTTTTCCCAAATTAAGTCTAACAGGATAGAATTTTAAGTTAATAGATCAAGATTTGTAATTGCATGCACCTGTTGAACAGGGCAGAAAAATTGGGGGTGGTGGTGGTGGTGGTGGACGGTTTTGCCACAAGACTGTAAGCTCTCACAGTTACTCTTGGTGGGCGCAGGAATGGGCCCTGCTGTGAGTTATTAGATCAAGATTTGTAATTGCAAGCACCTGATGAACAGGGCAGAAAAATTGGGCCTTTGGCGGTGGTGGTGGACGGTGTTGCCACAAGACTGTAGGCCCTCATAGTTACTCTTGGTGGGCGCAGGAATGGGCCCTGCTGTAAGTTATTAGATCAAGATTTGTAATTGCAAGCACCTGATGAACAGGGCAGAAAAATTGGGCCTTTGGCGGTGGTGGTGGACGGTGTTGCCACAAGACTGCAGGCCCTCATAGTTACTCTTGGTGGGCGCAGGAATGGGCCCTGCTGTGAACTATTAGATCAAGATTTGTAATTACCCGCCCCTGTTAAACAGGGGCTGAAAAATTGTGCCTTAGGCACTGGTGCTGGTGCCACAACACTGCAACCCCTCACAGAGACTGTACTTGGAGCACAGCAGTCACACGTGTTGCGAAGCATTTTTTTAAAAAATTGTAAGTACACGCCCCTGTTAAACAGGGGCTGAAAAATTGTGCCTTAGGCACTGGTGCTGGTGCCACAACACTGCAACCCGGCCCTCACAGATACTGTACTTGGAGCACAGCAGTCACACGTGTTGCGAAGCATTTTTTTAAAAAATTGTAAGTACACGCCCCTGTTAAACAGGGGCTGAAAAATTGTGCCTTAGGCACTGGTGCTGGTGCCACAACACTGCAACCCGGCCCTCACAGAGACTGTACTTGGAGCACAGCAGTCACACGTGTTGCGAAGCATTTTTTTTTTAAAAATTGTAAGTACACGCCCCTGTTAAACAGGGGCTGAAAAATTGTGCCTTAGGCACTGGTGCTGGTGCCACAACACTGCAACACGGCCCTCACAGAGACTGTACTTGGAGCACAGCAGTCACACGTGTTGCGAAGCATTTTTTTAAAAAATTGTAAGTACACGCCCCTGTTAAACAGGGGCTGAAAAATTGTGCCTTAGGCACTGGTGCTGGTGCCACAACACTGCAACACGGCCCTCACAGAGACTGTACTTGGAGCACAGCAGTCACACGTGTTGCGAAGCATTTTTTTAAAAAATTGTAAGTACACGCCCCTGTTAAACAGGGGCTGAAAAATTGTGCCTTAGGCACTGGTGTGGTGGCATGGATCATTGAGGAGGAGGAAGAGGATAGTCAGTGAACATAAGAGGACAGTCACTCAGCATCAGCATAGGCAGTCTTGAAGGGATGTGACATTAAAAATTATTCGGTTATATCCGCCTCAGGTGCCTGGTAGCTGGTGGTGATCCAAGACTGATTCATTTTGATGAATGTCAGTCGATCAACCGAGCCGGTGGACAGGCGCACCCTATGATCAGTCACAAATCCTCCAGCAGCACTGAATGTGCGTTCGGAAAGAACGCTGGAGGCAGGACAGGCCAGTAGCTCAATTGCATACTGTGCAAGCTCTGGCCAGTGATCCATCCTCAGGACCCAGTAAGCCAGAGGATTTTCGGTGGGAAAGGTGTCCAAGTCTGACCTTGCCCCAAGGTATTCCTGCACCATGTATATCAGACGCTGGCGATGGTTGCTGGAACCGATCATACCTTGGGGCTGCGGACTAAAAAATTGTCTGAACGCATCGGTCAGACGTCCACCTTCCCCACCGCTCCTTCTGCCACTGACCGAAGCCTCAGCAACTCGTCGCCCAGGACCAGGAGTTTGTAGCCTCCCAGTTTCTGGGAACGCGTTGCACAGACCTTTCTGCAAGGCCTCCCTGAGATGTCTCATCCTCTGCTCCCTCTGCGACGGCAAGATAAGGTCCGCAACCTTACCCTTGTACCGCGGATCAAGGAGAGTGGCCAGCCAGTAATGGTCCCTCTCCTTGATCCGAAGAACACGAGGATCCTTCCGCAGGCTTTGCAGGATCAGGGAGGCCATGCAGCGTAGGTTAGCTGAGGCATTCGGTCCGGAGTCTTCTGGGTCACTGAGGATGACATGATCGCCAGCCACCTCCTCCCAGCCACGTACAAGTCCACTGGCTTGTTGGGACTGTACATCATCCCTAAAAGACTGCTGCTGCTGATGCTGAGTGCCAGGCTCCACCTCCATGCTCACACAATCCTCCTCCTCCTCCTCCTCCTCCTCCTCCTCATCCTCTTCCTGTGTGATGGGTGGGACAGAAGGAACACTGTCCGGATAAAGGGGGCCTTGAGAGGCAAGGAAGTCCTCCTCTTCCTGCCTCTGTTCTGCCTCAAGTGCCCTGTCCATTATCCCACGCAGCGTATGCTCCAACAGGTGGACAAGAGGGACAGTGTCACTGATGCATGCACTGTCACTGCTCACCATCCTCGTGGCCTCCTCAAATGGTGAGAGGACAGTGCATGCATCCCTGATCATGCTCCACTGACGTGGGGAAAAAAAACCAAGCTCCCCTGACCCTGTCCTGGTGCCGTAGTCGCAAAGGTACTCATTGATGGCCCTCTGCTGCGTGTGCAGTCGCTGCAGCATGGCCAACGTTGAGTTCCACCTGGTGGGCATGTCAGATATTAGGCGGTTCTTGGGCAGGTTCAGCTCCTTTTGCAGCTCAGTCAGCCGAGCACTGGCATTATAAGATCGGCGGAAATGCACACAGACTTTCCTGGCCTGCCTCAGGACATCCTGTAAGCCTGGGAACCTGCCCAAGAACCGCTGCACCACCAGGTTGAGGACGTGAGCCATGCAGGGCACATGGGTGAGCTGCCCCTGTCGCAGGGCGGAGAGGAGGTTGGTGCCATTGTCAGAAACGACCATTCCTGGCTTAAGCTGACGTGGCGTCAACCACCTCTCGGCCTGCCCCTGCAGAGCTGCCAGAACCTCTGGCCCAGTGTGGCTCCTGTCCCCCAAACACACCAGCGCAAGCACGGCATGGCATCTTTTTGCCTGCGTACTTGCGTAGCCCCTTGTACGCCTACGGAGCACCGCTGGTTCCAAGGACAGAGCACTGGAGGAAGAAGAAGAGGAGGGGGTGGAGGAGAGAGGTGTGTCACAACCAGTAGCAGTAGTCGCGTTTTGGAGGCGTGGTGGCGGAACAACCTCCAACACTACTGCACCTTGTCCTGCATCCCTCCCAGCTGCCAATAGAGTGACCCAATGGGCCGTGAAAGAAAGGTACCGTCCCTGTCCATGCCTGCTGGACCATGAGTCAGCGGTAATATGCACCTTACCGCTGACCGCCCTGTCCAGCGAGGCATGGACATTGCCCTCCACATGCCGGTAGAGAGACGGAATCGCCTTCCGCGAGAAAAAGTGGCGTTTGGGAACCTGCCACTGAGGAACCGCACATTGAACAAACTCACGGAAGGGGGCCGAGTCTACCAACTGAAAAGGCAGCAGTTGAAGTGCTAGCAATTTAGCAAGGCTAGCATTCAACCGCTGGGCATGTGGATGGCTGGGAGTGTACTTCTTTCTACGGTCCAGCAGCTGGGGCAGGGAAATTTGCCTGCTGCATTCGGACGTCGGTGTACTGCAAGTACTTGGTTGTGACACACCGAATTCTACACCTTCAGTCCTCTCAGAGCAGCTTTCAGAGAGGACTGAAGGTGTAGTGGGGATGGAGATCCCAGCTGAGGAGGAGCAAGGAGAGGTCCGCTTAGTTCTTTGGTGTGGGTCTTTTATGTGTGCCTGCCAACGAGCTGCATGGCAGGTCGCCATATGTCTGGTCATGCTTGTCGTGCCCAAGCGGCTGATGTTTTGGCCACGCGAGATACGCTTGAGACAAATATTGCAAATAGCAGTGGTGCGATCTGCTGCACTCGTCTCAAAAAAGGCCCACACCAAAGAACTTTTCTGATAACGTGCAGAGGCAGCGCCCTGCACAGGCGGAGCTCTGCGGTGTTGTACAGTTGCTGTGCTGGCCTCTACCTGGCCTCCAGGGGGCATCCTGCCTCGTTGGACATGTGACGCCGCATCCTCCTCCTCCTCGTCCTCCTCCTCATCCTCTCTCCCTTGAGGCACCCACGTGGAGTCAGTGACCTCATCATCCCCTCCCTCTTCACCACTAGAGCAAACCTGACAGTAAGCTGCAGCTGGTGGAACTGTACTGCCAGATTCCTCAAGCTGGGTATCGTCATCCGAGCCTTCGAATCGTTGGGCATCCTCCTGGAGCATGTACCCAACACTGTGCTCAAAGAGTTCGGGGGACTCCTCAGGAGGACATGGTGGGTCTAGGGAAGGGGTGGCTGATGATGCTCTGTCAGTACCCTGAGCCTGGGTGAGAGAGGATGAGGAGGATGAGGAGGGCTTGGTCATCCATTCTACCAAGCCTTCAGCATGATGCGGCTCCACATGTCCAGCTGCCGAAAACAAAGACGCGCGTGTCCCATGGCCACGTGCTGATGACGATGCACGACCACGTCCACGTCCACGGCCACGTCCACTAGAAACAGAGCCTGCCTGCCCTGTGTTCTTGGCTCTGCACGCTCTGCCTCCCCTTGGCGGTCTTCCAGCCATTGTAGTCGGTAGTCCTGTGGGTGCTGCTGAGAAGAAAATATAGGAGCTCTGTGTGATGCCACTAACACACTAGAAGTCCTATGGGTGCTTCTGCAAAGAAAATAGAGGAGCTCTGTGTGATGCCACTAACACACTAGAAGTCCTGTGGGTGCTTCTGCAAAGAAAATAGAGGAGCTCTGTGTGATGCCACTAACACACTAGAAGTCCTGTGGGTGCTTCAGCAAAGAAAATAGAGGAGCTCTGTGTGATGCCACTAACACACTAGAAGTCCTGTGGGTGCTGCTGAGAAGAATATATAGGAGCTCTGTGTGATGCCACTAACACACTAGAAGTCCTATGGGTGCTTCTGCAAAGAAAATAGAGGAGCTCTGTGTGATGCCACTAACACACTAGAAGTCCTATGGGTGCTTCTGCAAAGAAAATAGAGGAGCTCTGTGTGATGCCACTAACACACTAGAAGTCCTGTGGGTGCTTATGCAAAGAAAATAGAGGAGCTCTGTGTGATGCCACTAACACACTAGAAGTCCTGTGGGTGCTTATGCAAAGAAAATAGAGGAGCTCTGTGTGATGCCACTAACACACTAGAAGTCCTGTGGGTGCTGCTGAGAAGAATATATAGGAGCTCTGTGTGATGCCACTAACACACTAGAAGTCCTGTGGGTGCTGCTGAGAAGAATATATAGGAGCTCTGTGTGATGCCACTAACACACTAGAAGTCCTATGGGTGCTTCTGCAAAGAAAATAGAGGAGCTCTGTGTGATGCCACTAACACACTAGAAGTCCTGTGGGTGCTTCTGCAAAAAAAATAGAGGAGCTCTGTGTGATGCCACTAACACACTAGAAGTCCTGTGGGTGCTTATGCAAAGAAAATAGAGGAGCTCTGTGTGATGCCACTAACACACTAGAAGTCCTGTGGGTGCTGCTGAGAAGAATATATAGGAGCTCTGTGTGATGCCACTAACACACTAGAAGTCCTATGGGTGCTTCTGCAAAGAAAATAGAGGAGCTCTGTGTGATGCCACTAACACACTAGAAGTCCTGTGGGTGCTTATGCAAAGAAAATAGAGGAGCTCTGTGTGATGCCACTAACACACTAGAAGTCCTGTGGGTGCTTCTGCAAAGAAAATAGAGGAGCTCTGTGTGATGCCACTAACACACTAGAAGTCCTGTGGGTGCTTCTGCAAAGAAAATAGAGGAGCTCTGTGTGATGCCACTAACACACTAGAAGTCCTGTGGGTGCTTATGCAAAGAAAATAGAGGAGCTCTGTGTGATGCCACTAACACACTAGAAGTCCTGTGGGTGCTGCTGAGAAGAATATATAGGAGCTCTGTGTGATGCCACTAACACACTAGAAGTCCTATGGGTGCTTCTGCAAAGAAAATAGAGGAGCTCTGTGTGATGCCACTAACACACTAGAAGTCCTGTGGGTGCTTCTGCAAAGAAAATAGAGGAGCTCTGTGTGATGCCACTAACACACTAGAAGTCCTGTGGGTGCTTATGCAAAGAAAATAGAGGAGCTCTGTGTGATGCCACTAACACACTAGAAGTCCTGTGGGTGCTTCTGCAAAGAAAATAGAGGAGCTCTGTGTGATGCCACTAACACACTAGAAGTCCTGTGGGTGCTTCTGCAAAGAAAATAGAGGAGCTCTGTGTGATGCCACTAACACACTAGAAGTCCTGTGGGTGCTTATGCAAAGAAAATAGAGGAGCTCTGTGTGATGCCACTAACACACTAGAAGTCCTGTGGGTGCTGCTGAGAAGAATATATAGGAGCTCTGTGTGATGCCACTAACACACTAGAAGTCCTGTGGGTGCTTCTGCAAAGAAAATAGAGGAGCTCTGTGTGATGGGACTAACACACTTCAAGTCCTATAGGTGCTTCTGGGAAGAAAATATAGCTCTGTGTGTGTGATGGGACTAACACACTTCAAGTCCTATAGGTGCTTCTGGGAACAAAATATAGCTCTGTGTGTGTGATGGGACTAACACACTTCAAGTCCTATAGGTGCTTCTGGGAACAAAATATAGCTCTGTGTGTGTAATGGGACTAACACACTTCAAGTCCTATAGGTGCTTCTGGGAACAAAATATAGCTCTGTGTGTGTGATGGGACTAACACACTTCAAGTCCTATAGGTTCTTCTGGGAAGAAAATATAGCTCTGTGTGTGTAATGGGACTAACACACTTCAAGTCCTATAGGTGCTTCTGGGAACAAAATATAGCTCTGTGTGTGTGATGGGACTAACACACTTCAAGTCCTATAGGTTCTTCTGGGAACAAAATATAGCTCTGTGTGTGTGATGGGACTAACACACTTCAAGTCCTATAGGTGCTTCTGGGAACAAAATATAGCTCTGTGTGTGTAATGGGACTAACACACTTCAAGTCCTATAGGTGCTTCTGGGAAGAAAATATAGCTCTGTGTGTGTAATGGGAATAACACACTTCAAGTCCTATAGGTGCTTCTGGGAAGAAAATATAGCTCTGTGTGTGTAATGGGACTAACACACTTCAAGTCCTATAGGTGCTTCTGGGAACAAAATATAGCTCTGTGTGTGTAATGGGACTAACACACTTCAAGTCCTATAGGTGCTTCTGGGAAGAAAATATAGCTCTGTGTGTGTAATGGGACTAACACACTTCAAGTCCTATAGGTGCTTCTGGGAACAAAATATAGCTCTGTGTGTGTAATGGGACTAACACACTTCAAGTCCTATAGGTGCTTCTGGGAAGAAAATATAGCTCTGTGTGTGTGATGGGACTAACACACTTCAAGTCCTATAGGTGCTTCTGGGAACAAAATATAGCTCTGTGTGTGTGATGGGACTAACACACTTCAAGTCCTATAGGTGCTTCTGGGAACAAAATATAGCTCTGTGTGTGTGATGGGACTAACACACTTCAAGTCCTATAGGTGCTTCTGGGAACAAAATATAGCTCTGTGTGTGTGATGGGACTAACACACTTCAAGTCCTATAGGTGCTTCTGGGAAGAAAATATAGCTCTGTGTGTGTAATGGGACTAACACACTTCAAGTCCTATAGGTGCTTCTGGGAACAAAATATAGCTCTGTGTGTGTAATGGGACTAACACACTTCAAGTCCTATAGGTGCTTCTGGGAAGAAAATATAGCTCTGTGTGTGTAATGGGAATAACACACTTCAAGTCCTATAGGTGCTTCTGGGAAGAAAATATAGCTCTGTGTGTGTAATGGGACTAACACACTTCAAGTCCTATAGGTGCTTCTGGGAACAAAATATAGCTCTGTGTGTGTGATGGGACTAACACACTTCAAGTCCTATAGGTGCTTCTGGGAACAAAATATAGCTCTGTGTGTGTGATGGGACTAACACACTTCAAGTCCTATAGGTGCTTCTGGGAAGAAAATATAGCTCTGTGTGTGTAATGGGACTAACACACTTCAAGTCCTATAGGTGCTTCTGGGAACAAAATATAGCTCTGTGTGTGTAATGGGACTAACACACTTCAAGTCCTATAGGTGCTTCTGGGAAGAAAATATAGCTCTGTGTGTGTAATGGGAATAACACACTTCAAGTCCTATAGGTGCTTCTGGGAAGAAAATATAGCTCTGTGTGTGTAATGGGACTAACACACTTCAAGTCCTATAGGTGCTTCTGGGAACAAAATATAGCTCTGTGTGTGTGATGGGACTAACACACTTCAAGTCCTATAGGTGCTTCTGGGAACAAAATATAGCTCTGTGTGTGTGATGGGACTAACACACTTCAAGTCCTATAGGTGCTTCTGGGAAGAAAATATAGCTCTGTGTGTGTAATGGGACTAACACACTTCAAGTCCTATAGGTGCTTCTGGGAACAAAATATAGCTCTGTGTGTGTAATGGGACTAACACACTTCAAGTCCTATAGGTGCTTCTGGGAAGAAAATATAGCTCTGTGTGTGTAATGGGAATAACACACTTCAAGTCCTATAGGTGCTTCTGGGAAGAAAATATAGCTCTGTGTGTGTAATGGGACTAACACACTTCAAGTCCTATAGGTGCTTCTGGGAACAAAATATAGCTCTGTGTGTGTGATGGGACTAACACACTTCAAGTCCTATAGGTGCTTCTGGGAACAAAATATAGCTCTGTGTGTGTGATGGGACTAACACACTTCAAGTCCTATAGGTGCTTCTGGGAAGAAAATATAGCTCTGTGTGTGTAATGGGACTAACACACTTCAAGTCCTATAGGTGCTTCTGGGAACAAAATATAGCTCTGTGTGTGTAATGGGACTAACACACTTCAAGTCCTATAGGTGCTTCTGGGAAGAAAATATAGCTCTGTGTGTGTAATGGGAATAACACACTTCAAGTCCTATAGGTGCTTCTGGGAAGAAAATATAGCTCTGTGTGTGTAATGGGACTAACACACTTCAAGTCCTATAGGTGCTTCTGGGAACAAAATATAGCTCTGTGTGTGTAATGGGACTAACACACTTCAAGTCCTATAGGTGCTTCTGGGAACAAAATATAGCTCTGTGTGTGTGATGGGACTAACACACTTCAAGTCCTATAGGTGCTTCTGGGAACAAAATATAGCTCTGTGTGTGTGTGATGGGACTAACACACTTCAAGTCCTATAGGTGCTTCTGGGAACAAAATATAGCTCTGTGTGTGTGATGCCACTAACACACTTCAAGTCCTATAGGTGCTTCTGGGAACAAAATATAGCTCTGTGTGTGTGATGGGACTAACACACTTCAAGTCCTATAGGTGCTTCTGGGAACAAAATATAGCTCTGTGTGTGTAATGGGACTAACACACTTCAAGTCCTATAGGTGCTTCTGGGAACAAAATATAGCTCTGTGTGTGTAATGGGACTAACACACTTCAAGTCCTATAGGTGCTTCTGGGAAGAAAATATAGCTCTGTGTGTGTAATGGGACTAACACACTTCAAGTCCTATAGGTGCTTCTGGGAAGAAAATATAGCTCTGTGTGTGTAATGGGACTAACACACTTCAAGTCCTATAGGTGCCTCTGGGAACAAAATGAAGGAGCTCTGCCTGCCTGCCTGCCACGAACACACTACAAGTCCTATAGGTGCTTCTGGTAACAAAATATAGGAGCTCTGCCTGCCTGCCACGAACACACTACAAGTCCTATAGGTGCTTCTGGTAACAAAATATAGGAGCTCTGCCTGCCTGCCACGAACACACTACAAGTCCTATAGGTGCTTCTGGTAACAAAATATAGGAGCTCTGCCTGCCTGCCACGAGCACACTACAAGCCCCTCTTTCTCAATCAATCTTTGTAACTGAATCTATCTAACTCAATCTCTGTAAGTGAATCTCTCTAACTATCTAAATGCAGCAGAGTGTCACAGAATCTGCCTGCTCAATCTGCGCCGGAACAGCATGTGACCGGCGCAGACGGCGTGGCGGCGTTTTATAGGGGGGGCGTGTACTACAGCCCCTGAGCTGTAATTGGCTACAGGCGTCCTGCCTGTAGCCAATTATGGCTCTTCGAGTTTCCGGGGCTGTGTTTGGCCAAGCATGCGGGGTCACAGTGCATGCTTGGCCAATCATCAGCCAGCAATGCACTGCGTCGGCCGCGCCGGCCGCAATGCATTGCGGGGCCGCTCGCATCACACGAACGTGATGCGAGCGGCCAAAATAGTTCTGGGCTCGCCGAGCGAGCGAACGCCCGGTGCTCGATGCGAACGTGGGTTCGCATCGAGCACCGGGCCCATCCTTAGTCTCAAGAATGCCATCGCATTTTGAGACCCGACCGTTGCAGTTAAAATTATAGTTACAGGGTCTCAAGAATGCCATCGCATTTTGAGACCCGACCGTTACAGTTAAAATTATAGTTATAGTTTAAAAAAAAAGTGTAAAAAAAAAAAAAAGTACAAAAAAAAAAAAAAAAAACCCCAAAAAATATAAAATAAAAAAAAACCAAAAATAGTTGTCGTTTTATTGTTCTCTCTCTATTTTTGCTCTTTTTTACTCTATTCTATTCTGCAATGTTTTATTATGTTTTATCATGCTTGCTTTTCAGGTATGTTTTATTGTTAACCATTTTTTTGTTTTCAGGTGCGCCATTCAGTTGCAGCGCGGATTTATTTATCTTGACAGCAACAGCGTTTGCTCCCACGATACATAAAGCCGCGACTCCAACACTGTAGGAGGTGATTTCACCACCACAGTTAAAAAAAAGAGCATATATGCCGAAGCATGGGGGCAGCAGAGGGCGGAGGAGTGATTTTGCTCCTAATGCCACGTACATACGGTCGAAAAAAGTCCGACCATGTGTACGTGGCATAACTTTTTTGCGGGAGGATGCCCCCATGCTTCGGCATATATATATTTTAGGCACCGGTTGCGTTAACAAAATGTTTTATTTTTTACTATGTTTTTTTTTTTGGTATTTGCTTTGCAGGTATGGTATGGTAAGGTCTTACTGTTATACTGTAATGTTACTTTGTTTTAATGTTAACCATTATTTGCTTAGCAGGTACGCCATTCAGTTGCAGCGTGGATTTATTTATCTTGACAGCAACAGCGTTTGCTCCCACGATACATAAAGCCGCGACTCCAATGCTGTAGGAGGTGATTTCACCACCACAGTTAAAAAAAAGAGCATATATGCCGAAGCATGGGGGCAGCAGAGGGCGGAGGAGCGATTTTGCTCCTAATGCCACGTACATACGGTCGAAAAAAGTCCGACCATGTGTACGTGGCATAACTTTTTTTGCGGGAGGATGCCCCCATGCTTCGGCATATATAAATGGTGCATGTATGCCCATCATTAGAAGTGGGTGGATGAAGGGAGGTATTCTAATGGTGGGCATACCACCGCGCCATTGGGAAATTGGGAAAGCATTTTATCACACCGATCTTGGTGTGGTCAGATGCTTTGAGGGCAGAGGAAAGATCTAGGGTCTAATAGACCCCAATTTTTTCAAAAAAAGAGTACCTGTCACTGCCTATTGCTATCATAGGGGATATTTACATTCCCTGCGATAACAATAAAAATGACAACTAAGAAAAAAAAAAATGGAAGGAACAGTTTAAAAAATAAAATAAAAAAGCTAAATAAAAAGAAAAACTAAAAAAAAAAAAAAAAAAAAAAAGCACCCCTGCCCCCCTTCTCTTGCGCAAAGGCGAACACAAGCGTTGGTCTGGCGTCATATGTAAACAGCAATTGCACCATGCATGTGAGGTATCACCGCGAAGGTCAGATCGAGGGCAGTAATTTTAGCAGTAGACCTCCTCCGTGAATCTAATGTGGTAACCTGTAAAGGCTTTTAAAGGCTTTTAAAAATGTATGTAGTTTGTCGCCACTGCGTGTTTGTGCGCAATTTTAAAGCATGTCGTGTTTGGTATCCATGTACTCGGCCTAAGATCATATTTTTTATTTCATCAAAAATTTGAGCAATATAGTGTGTTTAAGTGCATTAAAATAAAAAAAGTGTATTTTTTCCACAAAAAATGCGTTTGAAAAATCGCTGCGCAAATACTGTGTGGAAAAAAAAAAATGCAACACCCACCATTTTAATCTGTAGGGCCTTTGCTTTAACAATATATATAGTGTTTGGGGGTTCAACGTAATTTTCTTGCAAAAAAAAAAATATGTTTTCATGTAAACAAAAAGTGTCAGAAAGGGCTTTATCTTCAAGTGGTTAGAAGAGTGGGTGACGTGTGACATAGGCTTCTAAATGTTGTGCATAAAATGCCAGGACAGTTCAAACCCCCCCCCCCAAATGACCCCATTTTGGAAAGTAGACACCCCAAGCTATTTGCTGAGAGCAATGTTGAGCCCATTAAATATTTTTTTTTTGGTCCCAAGAGATTGAATAATGAAAAAAAAAAAAATAATATTTTTTTTTACAAAAACTTGTCACTAAATGATATATTGCTCAAACATGCCATGGGCATATGTGGAGATACACCCCAAAATACATTCTGTTGCTTCTCCTGAGTACGGGGATACCACATGTGTGGGACTTTTTGGGAGCCTAGCCGCGTACGGGACCCCAAAATCCAAGCACCGCTTTCAGGCTTTCTAAGGGTGTAATTTTTTTATTTCACTCCTCACTGCCAATCACAGTTTCGGAGGCCATGGAATGCCCAGATGGCACAAAACACCCCCAAATGACCCCATTTTGGAAAGTAGACACCCCAAGCTATTTGCTGAGAGGTATGGTGAGTATTTTGCAGATCTCGCTTTTTGTCACAATGTTTTGAAAATTGAAAAAAGAAAAAAAAATTTTTTTTTTCTTTACTTTCTTCATTTTCAAAAACACATGAGAGCTGTAAAATACTCACCATGCCTCTCAACAAATAGCTTGGGGTGTCTACTTTCCAAAATGGGGTCATTTGGGGGGTTTTGTGCTATTTTGGCATTTTATGGCCTTCGAAACTGTGATAGGTAGTGAGGAGTGAAATCAAAAATTTGCACCCTTAGAAATCCTGAAGGCGGTGCTTGGGTTTCGGGGCCCCGTACGCGGCTAGGCTCCCAAAAAGTCCCACACATGTGGTATCCCCATACTCAGGAGAAGCAGCAAAATGTATTTTGGGGTGCAATTCCACATATAACCATGGCATGTGTGAGCAATATATCATTTAGTGACAACTTTTTGAATAAATTTTTTTTATTTTTTATTTTTGTCTTTATTCAATCACTTGGGACTAAAAAAAAAATATTCAACGGGCTCAACATGCCTCTCAGCAAATAGCTTGGGGTGTCTACTTTCCAAAATGGGGTCATTTGGGGGGGTTTTGTGCCATCTTGGCATTTTATGGTCTTCAAAACTGTGATAGGTAGTGATAGGTAGTGAGGAGTGAAATCAAAAATGTATGCCCTTAGAAATCCTGAAAGCGGTGCTTGGTTTTCGGGGTCCCGTATGCGGATAGGCTCCCAAAAAGTCCCACACATGTGGTATCCCCGTACTCAGGAGAAGCAGCAGAATGTATTTTGGGGTGTAATTCCACATATGCCCATGGCATGTGTGGGCAATATATCATTTAGTGACAACTTTGGGCAAAAAAAAAAAAGTTTGTAATATTCCCGCAACTTGTGGCAAAATATAAAATATTCCATGTACTCAACATGCCTCTCAGCAAATAGCTTGGGGTGTCTACTTTCCAAAATGGGGTTATTTGGGGGGGTTTTGTGCAATTTTGGCATTTTATGGCCTTCGAAACTGTGATAGGTAGTGAGGAGTGAAATCAAAAATTTACACCCTTAGAAATGCTGAAGGTGGTGCTTGGGTTTCGGGGGCCCCGTACGCGGCTAGGCTCCCAAAAAGTCCCACACATGTGGTATCCCCGTACTCAGGAGAAGTGGCAAAATGTATTTTGGGGTGCAATTCCACATATAACCATGGCATGTGTGAGCAATATATCATTTAGTGACAACTTTTTGAATACATTTTTTTTTTTTTTGTCTTTATTCAATCACTTGGGACTAAAAAAAAAAATATTCAATGGGCTCAACATGCCTCTCAGCAAATAGCTTGGGGTGTCTACTTTCCAAAATGGGGTCATTTGGGGGGGTTTTGTGCCATCTTGGCATTTTATGGCCTTCAAAACTGTGATAGGTAGTGATAGGTAGTGAGGAGTGAAATCAAAATTTATGCCCTTAGAAATCCTGAAGGCGGTGCTTGGTTTTCGGGGTCCCGTATGCGGATAGGCTCCCAAAAAGTCCCACACATGTGGTATCCCCATACTCAGGAGAAGCAGCAGAATGTATTTTGGGGTGTAATTCCACATATGCCCATGGCATGTGTGGGCAATATATCATTTAGTGACAACTTTGGGCCAAAAAAAAAAAGTTTGTAATATTACCTCAACTTGTGGCAAAATATAAAATATTCCATGTACTCAACATGCCTCTCAGCAAATAGCTTGGGGTGTCTACTTTCCAAAATGGGGTCATTTGGGGGGGTTTTGTGCTATTTTGGCATTTTATGGCCTTCAAAACTGTGATAGGTAGTGAGGAGTGAAATCAAAAATTTGCACCCTTAGAAACCCTGAAGGCGTTGATTGGGTTTCGGGGCCCCGTGCGCGGCTAGGCTCCCAAAAAGTCCCACACATGTGGTATCCCCATACTCGGGAGAAGCAGCAAAATGTATTTTGGGGTGCATCTCCACATATAACCATGGCATGTGTGAGCAATATATCATTTAGTGACAACTTTATGAAAAAAAAATTTTTTTTTTTTGTCTTTATTCAATCCCTTGGGACTAAAAAAAAAAATATTCAATGGGCTCAACATGCCTCTCAGCAAATAGCTTGGGGTGTCTACTTTCCAAAATGGGGTCATTTGGGGGGGTTTTGTACTTCCCTGCCATTTTAGCACCTCAAGAAATGAGATAGGCAGTCATAAATTAAAAGCGGTGTAAATTCCAGAAAATGTACTCTAGTTTGTAGACGCTATAACTTTTGCGCAAACCAATAAATATACGCTTATTGGCATTTTTTTTTACTAATGACATGTGGCTGAATACATTTTGGCCCAAATGTTTGACTAAAATTGAGTTTATTGGATTTTTCTTATAACAAAAAGTAGAAAATATCTTTTTTTTTCAAAATTTGCGGTCTTTTTCCGTTTATAGCGCAAAAAATAAAAATCACAGAGGCAATCAAATACCATCAAAAGAAAGCTCTATTTGTGGGAAGAAAAGGACGCAAATTTCGTTTGGTTACAACATTGCATGACCGCGCAATTACCAGTTAAAGCAGTGCAGTGCGAAATTGAAAAAAGACCTCTGGTCCTTTGGCTGCGAAATGGTCCGGGGCTGAAGTGGTTAATATATAAAAAAGACATATAATTTAGTTCGCATAAAGGATGGGGATGAATGGAAGACGGCATTTCGGTCCCAATTTGGGCACTTTGAGTACCTGGTGATGCCCTTCGGACTCTGTAAGGCCCCTGCTACTTTCCAGTCCTTCATTAATGATGTGCTTCGGGACTTTCTTGATGTTTTTGCTGTTGTTTATCTTGATGACATACTAATTTTCTCTTCCTCCCTAGAGTTGCATCGTGGACATGTCAAAAGTGTTCTGGGCCGCCTCCGGCAACATGGCCTCTATGCCAAGGCCGAAAAGTGCCTCTTCGAAGTGGAAAGCATACCCTTCTTGGGCTTGATCATCTCCAGTAGGGGCATTCGGATGGACCCCCAGAAGATCACAGCCATCCTGGACTGGCCTATTCCCACAGATAACAAGGGTATCCAGCGATTTATTGGTTTCGCCAATTTTTATCGCAAATTCATTAGAGGATTCTCAGCCATAGTGGCACCCATTACACAGCTCACCAAACAAGGTACCCGTTTTCATTGGTCTCCCGAAGCCCAGGGGACCTTTGAGGCCCTCAAAGGGCTCTTTACCTCAGCTCCTATCCTGAAGCATCCGGACCCTTCACTACCCTTCATTTTGGAAGTGGACGCCTCTGAGATAGCTGTAGGAGCAATTCTGTCCCAGAGACAGGGCATCAAGGCCCTGCTGCACCCCGTGGCATTCTTCTCACGAAAACTATCCTCAGTCGAGAAGAACTACGATGTGGGAGATCGGGAGTTGTTGGCGATAAAAACCGCCCTCGAGGAATGGCGCTACCTGCTGGAGGGGGCTACTCATCCAATCTTGATCTTCACGGATCACAAGAACCTAGAGTACCTGAAGACTGCCAAAAGGTTGAAACCTAGACAGGCCCGATGGGCCTTATTTTTCTCTCGTTTTACTTTTCACGTGACCTATCGTCCGGGTTCCAAGAATGCGAAGCCGGACGCTTTGTCTCGTATGTACCACAAATCCCAGGATGGTTCCCCTCCAGACACTATCCTTGCCCCTGGAAATTTCCTTCTGCTACAGGAAGACTTGCTGTCCCAGCTCAGGTGGGCTTCCAGTGGCCTCATACCCACTCCTGGACCTGGGTTGCTAGCCAAGGATGGTCTACTGTGGCATGAGGATAAAATTTTCATTCCTGAGGGTCTGCAGGTAACCGTTCTGGAATTGTGCCATGATCATAAACTTGCCGGACACTTTGGTGTCACCAAAACTACTGAATTGGTACAACCTTCTGGTGGCCTCAGCTAAGAGAAGACTGCAGGAAGTTCGTAGAGACGTGCACTGTATGTATACGGAGCAAGAGTTACAGGACCAAAGCCTGGGGTCTACTCAAGCCGTTGCCAGTCCTAGACCGTCCCTGGAAGATGCTGTCCATTGACTTCATCGTGGAACTGACCCTAGCAGAAGACCACACTACGATCTTTGTAATAGTCGATCGCCTGTCAAAGATGGCACACTTTGTTCCTATGAAGGGCACCCCTTCTGCTTCAGAAACCGCACAGGTGTTCATCCGAGAAGTCATCAGACTCCATGGGGTACCGGCCAACATAGTGTCCGACCGAGGGGTACAATTTACCTCTCGGTTCTGGAAATCGCTCTGTAAGGCCCTCAATATTGAACTATCATTTTCATCCGCCTATCACCCTCAAACCAATGGGCAAACCGAGAGGACCAACCAGACCTTGGAACAATATTTACGGTGCTTCTCCTCCTTTACCCAGGACGATTGGATCTCCCTGTTACCAGTTGCCGAATTTGCATATAACAATGCCATCCACTCTGCTACCCAACAGACGCCCTTCTTCGCCAATTATGGCTTTCACCCTTCGTTCTTGCCCAATTCTCTCCATGAATGTACTGTGCCCGCAGTTCAGAAAAAGATTGACTTCTTTGCTTCCAATAACCAACTCCTGCAGGACACCATTGCCCGGACCCAGGAACATAATAAAACAGTTTTTGACAGAAAGAGGCGTGGAGAGTTGGTACTGGCACCAGGTGACACAGTATGGCTCTCTACCTTAAATCTAAGGATGGCTTGTCCCTCGAAGAAACTGGGCCCTAAGTTCTTAGGTCCCTTTCCAGTCAAACGGAAAATAAATGAAGTAGCCTATGAATTGGAACTCCCAGACTCCCTCAAGGTCCACCTGGTCTTCCATGTTTCCCTGCTGAAACCCTCTACTCCTAACCCTTTTCCCAACAGGAGAACAGTACCCCCGGATCCAGTTCTGATAGATGGCGAGGAGGAATATGAAGTGGAGGCCATCCTAAATGTTAGGAGAAGGAGAAATCAGAATCAGTTCCTGATTAAGTGGAAGGGCTATGGTCCTGAAGAAAATTCCTGGGAGCCTGAGTGCAATATTCACGCTAAGAGTCTAGTTCAAGCCTTTAAGAGAGCCCATCCTGAGAGATTTGCCCAGAGGGGCACCCGGAGGTTGCCCCTAGGAGGGGGGGCAATGTCATGAAGATCCAGAAACTTAAACCCGGGCCGTCCCGGCCCTCAGATTCCACTGCGCATGCGCGCCCGGGCGCGTGCACGTGTGCAGCCGTGCACAGGGAGACAGGCGCGCGCTCTAGTTAGCGCCAGCCAGCCTATTTAAACTTGACCTGAGCAGATGGTCTTTGCTGTCTGCTCTACAGCGTTGTGGTGTGTGTAATCTGATCCTGATTTATCTGTCCTATTGACCCGGCTTACCAGTGACTACCCAGCTATCTGCCTGTACCCGACCCCGGCTTGTTGTGACCATCCTTCTGCCTCATCCATTGTACCTCTATACCAGTTTGATTCCTGACCTGACTTCCTTGCTGAACTCTGATTACCTGCATTGTCCCTGTCCGGTCTGCAGTCTGATCCCTGTAATGAACCTGATCATTTGCATTGCTCCAGCCCATTCAGTGGTTCTGTTTCCTGCTCCCAGTCTGATCACCTGCACTGATCCAGCCGGTGCCATAGTCCTGCTTCCTGTTCTGCTGTCCAGTCTGCTAAGCTGTTTGTCCAGTTCCAGACAGCTCTGCTATCCTGTTTACCTGTGAGCCTGCTTACCTGTTCAGTTCCGGCCTACTCTGCTGACCAGTCTGCTAAGCTGTCCATCCAGATCCATCCTGCTCCGCTGTCTAGTCTGCTAAGCTGTTTGTCCAGTTCCAGCCAGCTCTGCTATCCTATTTACCTGTGAGCCTGCTTACCTGTTCAGTTCCGGCCTACTCTGCTGACCAGTTTGCTAAGCTGTCCATCCAGATCCATCCTGCTCCGCTGTCCAGTCTGCTAAGCTGTTTGTCCAGTTCCAGCCAGCTCTGCTATCCTGGTTACCTGTGAGCCTGCTTACCTGTTCAGTTCCGGCCTACTCTGCTGACCAGTCTGCTAAGCTGTCCATCCAGATCCATCCTGCTCCGCTGTCCAGTCTGCTAAGCTGTTTGTCCAGTTCCAGCCAGCTCTGCTATCCTGTTTACCTGTGAGCCTGCTTACCTGTTCAGTTCCGGCCTACTCTGCTGACCAGTCTGCTAAGCTGTCCATCCAGATCCATCCTGCTCCGCTGTCCAGTCTGCTAAGCTGTTTGTCCAGTTCCAGCCAGCTCTGCTATCCTGTTTACCTGTGAGCCTGCTTACCTGTCCAGTTCCGGCCTACTCTGCTGACCAGTCTGCTAAGCTGTCCATCCAGATCCATCCTGCTCCGCTGTCCAGTCTGCTAAGCTGTTTGTCCAGTTCCAGCCAGCTCTGCTATCCTGTTTACCTGTGAGCCTGCTTACCTGTCCAGTTCCGGCCTACTCTGCTGACCAGTCTGCTAAGCTGTCCGTCCAGATCCAGCCAGCTCTGCTAACCTGTTTACCTGTGGTCCAGCTCATCCGTCTGTATCCAGTCTTCTCTGCTATTCAGGCCTCCACCGTGTCCGCTAAGTTGACTTGGTCCCTCTACCGGTCTGTTGATCCTGCCAGGCACCCGTGCTCCTCCTCACTCCTGGGTCTCCTGTCCCCACACCAGGGAACCAGGAGTGGGAGACGCAAGGGAGGTCTCTCTCTGCAATTTCGGGCTCGCACCACCAGGTACGTGACAACATCCTTCATCCAGTGTATCTATGGAGGGAACCCTGGTTATCACCCTAGGCTACTCTCCTGAATTTGACTACAAACATATCTGTATGTCTTCACCTCCATAACATATGGGGCAGGTCAGTTGGTAGTTATAAAGAAAGATATACGTCTGTGCAGCTCACAAAAAGTGACACGGACACTGTATTTCTGGCTGGGTCAACAGGTCATTTTAGTACTTGGTGCAAATATTCTTAGCTTGAAAGTAAACTAAGGCAGCCAGCACATCTAAGGACTATAAGCTGGTATGTATCACATTTTTTTGTTCTTTAGTTTAGTTATCCTTTAAGAAACCATTTTATTTTGCACCTCATTCAAAGGTCACTTTAGACTATCTTTTGTAGAAATTGGCAGTTTTTTTTTTGTTTTTTGTTTTTTACTTTTGCCTTAATGAGTCTATTTTTAACTATTGCAAATGTAAAAAAATAACATTTTAAGATGTACTTTACAAATAAATAAATAAATTTGGTTTTAAGACCCATGAATATTCAAGATGCCAATTATATGCAGTACATATTCTGTATTCACACTATTACGCAGATGAGATGTATGTAAAAAAAACAAGGCTTTCTACATAAACAGCTCAGTAAATGTCACACAGTATAGTCTGCTGACTTTTTTTAGCTGACCTCAAATTTTGTCCTTGTTTACTTCTTTCAAATCCTTCCTGTTTTCCTGTGTTAACGTGGAAACCCGTCTTAATTGTTTATAGTGACAGCAATCTCACCCTATACAGTTCACAGGAATAAAATTGATCTCTCAGTGATAATGAGCAAACAATTGGAGCGGTGGCAGAAGAAACATCCATTAATCCAGGCCTGAAACCTGTCCTTACAGGCCGCTGGCTGTTGTATATGTATTTTTTTACATACCTTGCACCACAAATCCATATTATATATAGAGAGATAGATCACAATTTGCTTCAGGTAATGAAGACTGATATACGTGCATGGTTTGATATCTTTTGGCCTATGAAATGCAGATTGGACTCCTATTGCCTTTGGAATAGGTAGAAGTTTAAAAATTGGCATTGTAAATGGTTGTGTCAAGTTCAAGCACACACTTTTGCAGGCTTTCGATTGCCTCCTCTTGCATCCTAATGATGTTGGCATGATTGGAATGAAATGGATTTTGTTTTGTTCTGTGCTGCTTTGCTTAAAACAGAGGAATCTTATGCTGGAGGAAAATGTCATGGAATTTGACTAAAGATGTTCATTTCTGGAAGCACAGCTTTATATACCATATAAAACCTAGAGGGAAAGGCCTAAGGATGCTTTCATGAGCTGGAATAATAAAAATTATTTATGTCAGCATGCTCTTTTGGCATCTGTATATATAACCTCCTTTATAAGGATTGTAAGTTTACTAATATTGTTATTCTTTATATCCTTATGGCTAATGTTTCTATTTTAAAGTGTAATTCCAAGAAATATTTTAAAGGAGACTTGTGGGAAAACACCTTTCACAAGAACTGGCCCATGCAGACAAGGGACCCCAGAAGTTTACCACTTAAAGCGGAGTGCAATAAAAAAAAAATCCCCTTTAAGAGCATTGGGTGGAAGTGACGTTTGACGTTGCTTCCGACCTCCAATGCTATGGAGCCGAGCGGGGGCCATCTTTCCCTCACTCGGCATCCAGGCAGTGAGGGGTGCAGATACGATTGTCTCTGACCGACACCGACGGCTCCAGAGCGTGGCGGAGACGACCGGAGCGTGGCGGAAGGGGGCCCCTCTCCCACCACTGATAAAAGTGATCTTGCGGTGAATCCGTGGCAATTTGTGCGAAGTGGTTAACCACTTAAGGACCAGGCCTATTTTTCAAACTTGTTGTTTACAAGTTAAAATCAGATTTTTTAAAATTACTTAGAACCCCCAAATATTATATATATATATATATATATATATATATATATATATATATATATATATATATATATATATATATATATATATATATATATATATATATATATATATATATATATATTTTTTTTTTTTTTTTTTTTTTCTTACAAACAAATTTTTTTGGGAAAAAATACACTTTTTTTTATTGAAAAAATAGAAAAACTATAAAGTTAGCCACATTTTTTTTATATTGTGAAAGATGTTACGCTGAGTAAATTGATACCCAACATGTCATGCTTCAAAATTGTGCCCATTTGTGGAATGGCAACAAACTTTGACCCTTAAAAATCTCCAAAGGCAAAAAAATGTCTACAGGTTAACAGTTGAGTTATAGAGGATATCTTTTGCTAGAATTATTGCTCTCACTCTAATGGCAGACATTGGGGGTTATTTACTTAAAGGAAAATCCGCTTTGCACTGCAAGTGCACTTGAAAGTGCACTGAAAGCGCCCATACCTCACATGTGTGGTTTGAACACTGTTTACATATGCGGGTGCAACTTAAGTATGCGTTCGCTTCTGCATGCGAATACAGGAGCACGGGGTGCTTAAATTTATTTTTTTATTATTTATTTTACTGTAAACATCCCTTGCAATAGAATAAAAGACAGGACAAGACCTGTCAGATCTGGGGTCTGAGGTCTTTTTGACCCCAGATCTCCCATTTACACTTAAATGCAATAAAAAAAATATTTTTTTTTTCAATAAAAAAGGCCATTTAATGTTTGATGGCTTTTGATGTAGCTTCCGTCATCCAACGTCATTGAGTCGAGTGGGGGCCATCATTCCCTCACTCAACACAGTTTTTCAGATGGGAATGGATCGGACTTTTATCAATCGTTTTGGTAAGTGGTGGAGACGACTGGAACGCAGCAAGAGGGAGGTGGGCACCTCTCCCGCCACCAATAAAAGTGGTCTTGCGACAAATCCGCTGCAGAGACCACTTTTATCTGAAAGCGGACTCCCTGCCGTTTAAGAATATCCCAGGGATATGGCAGCTATAGCGACAGCGTTTACTTTTGTACATTTTGGCTTATTTGCAGCCAAATACGCCTAGATGCAGGAATATAAACAAGTCTTCAGTCGGGCTTCATGGATAAAAGAAAAGGCACACAGGTAATGTATTTGCATTGAAAGGGAAAATTTACCCATAACAGCTTGATTAAAAAAAATGATGTTCTTTAGAAAGAACCATACATTCCACATTAATAAAAATAAACTGGTATGATAAATTCGTTCGCCCTCCTACTATTCCACACCACCACTGCACATAAAGAAAAGTGAATTAAAACACCCATGTGTATAAAAATAAACTAAGCAGCTACTTAAATAAATAAATAATGTAAAGTGATTTTAAATGAATAAAACAGCAGCGCTAATAATCACAGTGTCTGTGAATAAACTAAATATTTAACCTGTGTAGACAATACTGAAAAATAATCACCCTGTATAAACAGTGCTAAAAAAACAACAACACAATTAATCACCTATATACATAAAGTTAAAAATTAAAGTGAAGTGTGATTGTACATTTCTTGCAGGTGTCCAAAAAAGGAAAACAAATCCAAACAAAAGTCCATAAACTGTTACTTGTAGTGATAATGTTTCAAAAAGTGACAGAAAAGTAAATGAAAAATCTTGAAGCAAATAAAGTTTTGAAGTGTCTTTAAACAAAGTTCTTGAAGTGACTTGAAAAACAATCTTCCACCACACCACCTGTGTTCAGTGCTACCTCCCCCTAAGGAAACGCACTCTAATGCACTCATATTCCTTGCACTCTCATGCTCGGCCAACTCGCTTAATAGCCCCACATGGGTCACAGATGGATCCAGACAGAATGTTAGATAGTTGCACTCCACATATAAGGAAAAAAGAGATGCTTCCAATAGTGAAGTAGAGTAAACCATTTATTTCAACAGCATTCAACAGATTTTGTGGTGGGAAATTCCGACCATGTGTACGGGGGATTATTCTGCATTGTATGCATGTTTTTGCCATCTTGAATCTATTTTGCATTACTGATGCTAACTTTGCATCTGTTTAATAAACTGCAAGTTATGGTTACTTGATGTCTCACCATTTGTCCATTACCTATGCTGTTACATAGTTACTTCCCACCAACTTTTGAAGAGCCTGTCATCACCATGCTTCCAAAAATATTGCCAGGGAATGCAGAGCAGGCCAGATTTCAAGAGAACCCTCTGCAGGCCCTTGCAAGAGCATCTTCTCACAAGATAAGGGCTGCTCTGTTTTACTCTGGGTGACATTACACTCATCTAGGGGAACCTAAGCAGATAAGCAATCCAGAAGTGGAGGTTCTAATGTATTTTCACATGAGATTGGAGAAACTAGCAAGACCAGAGGGCCTTTGGAAGTTTCTATGTTTAATGCATTTATCTGCATCTGCAGCTTCTCACATTGCTTATTTTATGGTGCAGCTTTTTAGGTCTCCTCAATACAGAAGGGCTTGGTTCTCAAGGACAGAGGTGCTTTTCTAAACATTACACCCCAGCTACAATTCAAGAATAGACAACTATTTGGAGATCAATAGTCACAATTAGATAATATGACCAACAAAACCTCAGGATACAAACATCTGAAATAAAAATGTTTTTGTGGCTAAATCAGAATCTAAGCATACCTACATGTGCACCCATCTTTTTTTTCCTCTTTTGATATCGCTGGATGAAGTCGTCGAGTAGAGTTTATTTATCAGGCAAAAACATATTAAAATTAAACTTAATGTTTTCACTTTTTCATATTAAATATTATTTTCAGTTTTACTGGAAGGTAGCCTTTGTTTATTAAGTCCCAACAATACTTGCATGTAAAGCTTTTTGTGGAGCTGTACTAGCTGGAAGTCAAAGGTTAGCCAACCTTGGTTAGCATATAAATTGTGTAGATTTCTGTACCGTTTTATATAGAAATGTGATTAAATAATTTTCATACTCCTTGTTTAATCCACACATCATTTGCTTAGCTGCTGTAAAAGCCATGCCATATTTTATTTCCCCTATACCTAAACTGTCTATTGTGCATCATTGTGCTTCTTTTTCCACTATCTGATGACCCTTCCACACAGCCATCTACCTCCTACAATGATTATGCGCAGAAAGAGAAATCTGGATGACTAAGTCCACTCTCTCAAATTTGTGTAAATACTTCCACAGTGATCTCCATTAATTGAGGTTCCTATTGTTGTTACTCTTGTGGAACAACCTAAACATATCACTTACATTCCAGGATTTTAACATAATTAATACAAAAATGCAATAGGTTTTAACACATGCATATTTGATAAATGGTGTAGATGCAATTGCTGAAAGAAAAGCTCTGCATGTTCTTGCAACAAATGCTGTCGATTCGGGGCTGTATTTAACATAATTACATTCATTGACTGGTGCTTAGGGAAGCAGTATAAGAGCAGCATTTTTAATGTCCAGTTATGTTGTGAAATATGTTTTTTTTAAATGTGGATTTACTTACTTTTGATGGTCAGTGGATAGCAGTAGGTAGATTTGAAGCTGATATTGGTCTTAATAAAAGCTATGGATCTGCACACTGGCAAGCACAGCCAGTCAACAGCAAGGCAGACCTCATGGGGAACCAGTCTCTCAGTGTGCCATTAGGCTCTGCCTACCGTTCTACAAAACTCCTAAACCATGTGTTTGTCAGAGTTAAGGCCCGTACACACGATCTGACTTTTTGACAACCAACATGCAAATTAGCTGTTTTGGACCAACATCCGACCGTGTTTACGCTTCATCGGACCAACTTTTTCAGTTTTCGTCTGACTTTTGTTGGCTGTGCGAACGGACCAACTTTCTGCCAACAAAAGTCCGATGGACCAAAGTCCGACCGTGTGTACACAAAACCATCTGACTTTTGTACAAAGTAGAAACACGCATGCTCAGAACCAATGCAAAAGATCAGACAATAATACAGAAGTTGACCAAAGGTGGCGCAGGAGTATTCGAACGTCCTCTTTTGAAGTGTCGTCAGTACGTTGAAACGTCACTACGTTCATGTTTGTTGCCTAAAAAGTCAGATCGTGTGTATGCAATACCAACTTGGGGCCAACGCCCCTTGTACAAAAATCCACGGGAAAGTTGGTCCAAGGTCCGATCGTGTTTATGAGGCTTAACAGACACAGTGGCTGGGGAGGAGTGGAGGGAGGTAGCACACTGAGCAGTTCTGGGACAAGGTCATCCAGCGCCCAGGGCAAAGATGCCAAACTGCACCCCCCTTCTCTTAAGGTTAAGGTCAGGGCGCCCCATCCCTACAATAAACCATTGCACCCAGGGCAGTCTCCCCTCCTGCCAACCCCTTGTCCCAGCCCTGAAACTGAGGAAGTAGTGTCTAGTATGCACAGTCTATAGCACACTTTATAAATTACCCCCAGTATGTTTTTCTAAATCCCTGCTACAGACCAGCATATTTTTAGCACTCTATAGTCAGCCTGCTTAGCAGAAGCCAATTGCTGAATGTAAATTAAAACTAGTTGGAGTTAAGAAATATGTATAAGACATTTTCAGAAAAGAATGCTCGTTCAGATGCATTTCATGGCATTTTCTAGATGGCTGCACTTCATTTTTGTTTTTGCTACACAGTTGAATGTGACCTAATGACTGTTAACTTGAAATCCACTGACAATTCATTTCAAAATATGAGAATTACAAATCAACCATGTGGCTCAAATCTAAATCTAAGTAAGGCTAAGTTTACACTATAAAGGCAGCCGGACAATATTGCAAACCTCCCATGGCCACACTGCCTTTTTTCTCAGTGCAGCAAGAACTATACCCTCTGTCACGTTAGGCAGATAGTACTGCCTACTTAATGCGGCCCATTTAAGTGAATGGGGTCACTCCACAACTTCCCTGCAACCATGTTAAAAATGGCAGAACAAGCCCGTAGATGATCCCCTGGAAATTGACAGGATCCACAGATCCCTGGGACCTCGCAACCCCAACCCAGCGTACCCCAGAGACATAATATGTCGCATACACTTTTTCAACGTCAAAAATGAGATAATGCAAGCAGCACGCAACCAGGAATCCATTATGTTTGACGGCACCCCAGTAATGCTCTTGACTGACCTATCAAAGCAAACACTGACCATGCGGAAAGCCCTGAAGCCAGTAACGGACGCTCTGCACGCACAGCAAATCAAATACAGATGGGGATTTCCCTTTCACCTCTTTGCTTCCCAAAATGGCAAATCAGCAACCTTCCGCACCCCGGGAGACTTACCCAATTTTCTGGGCACTTTCGAATTGCCCCAAATCAAAATCCCAGATTGGCCGCTGCACCCCGCGACCCCAGGCCTCCCTAGGAAACCAGGATGGGAAGGACAACTTAAGAAGAAAAGATCCCGTCCCAATACTACCACCTCTCCCCCAGGATGATCACCTTTACTACCACCGGCCGGTGGCTCCCCTACATAAGTTCTTTGGAACTGCATAAGAAAAGCTGGCTAGCATCCAGCAATTGCACTGACTCTAACGGAGTTTACTTAGATTTTCTCCATTAGATATTCCTCTGACTCTTTTAGATTGTTTACTTTGATCTCGGCTGCTCCCCATGGCTGTTGAAGAAATCTTTCAGATCTAATATCCCCCTAACTAATTGCCTGAAGCTCATGTCTAACTACTCACAGGAGGAAGACATGCTTTCTGGAAAGGCTATGGGAGGCAGCCGAAGACCCCCCTGCCATCAGGGAATTTTGCGGTTAATAATGAAGTTTGAATGTTATGCACTTTATTGCTGTGTGCCTTGACTTTATGCACTTAGACAATCTTTGTTTCAGGTTGGAGCGGAGCTCCTGTTCACAGACCAAACACGTTCCCCACGTTAGGGTTTACAGAGACTTAATTGCCTCTGTGGTGGAATTTTTTTCCACTAGGTTTACTAAGTAGGGTCCGAGGTTTCTTATACACTTCGGACACTAGAGGGAGCTACCTCCCTATAAGTTTACAGCACTTCACAATTCACTAGCTGAATAGACATTTAGACGCAGGACACACAACACCGGTGACAACAGTGTTTTTCCTGACACCATTACCTAGCGCAGAAACACTAGCTCCCTGTGTCAATACCTATACCCTCCCTATACCTTCCCTCCCCCCTCCTACCATCCCTTCCTCCCCTCCCCTGGGTATTTTTTCTACCTCTTTTCCCCTCTCCCCTTTCTACCTCCTGCTACCACCTGATACCCCATTCCTCATCCCCCACCCTATCTTTCTAACACAGCTCAGCAGGAACCGAGGGTTCTTGCCTCGAGCAAACCAGAACATAAAAAACACACACTAGTATACCTGTACTACCGACATCATGGCAGCCCCCTTAGGCATCAAGATATCCTCTCTCAATTGTAGAGGACTCAACACCCCCGAAAAACGTAGACAGATTCTTCACCACTTTCATAAAGCCAAATCTCACATTTTACTGCTCCAGGAAACCCACTTTAAAACTAACAAAATACCAACACTCCCAGATAAGCACTTTACCACATGGTTCCATAGCACCAACCCCTTGGCTAAAACGAAAGGGGTATCCATAGCATTCCACAGCACCTTCACCCCAACAATCTTAGACACATGTATTGATCCAAACGGTAGATATATATTCCTGAAACTGCAATACTCGCAAACGGTACTAACTCTAGCTAATGTCTACCTTCCTAACCAGAACCAACAAGGATTCCTGTCTTCCGTGACCACCCGCCTACAAAACTTCGGGACAACTAACTTGATCCTAGCAGGTGACCTGAACGCTCCACTGGTACCGAGAATGGACTCGTCCACTGGTAAGTCACACATACCACCATCTGCGCTAAACACCATGCGTACCACCCTCAGAGGTATATCACTGGTAGATCTCTGGCGTTTTACCCACCCTACTGAGAGAGATTACACATACTACTCCCCAGCCCACAAATCATACAGCAGAATTGACTACTTCTTTCTAACACAAACACTCCTTGACTTCGACCCCACCTGCGAGATTGACCTGAAACTATGGTCGGACCATGCCCCAGTACATATGACACTAGGGAAACTGCCGTACACCAATCGTCGTTCCTCATGGAGACTCAACGACAACCTACTGCACGACACGGTATGCTTTGCTGACGTGTCTAAAACAATTACCGACTTCTTACAAACGCACGTGCAGGACGAGACCTCTAACCTAAATAAATGGGAAACCCTTAAGTGTGTTTTACGGGGGGTCCTCATAAAGCACGGATCCAGACTGAAAAAAGCACGCACCACTGATATCAAGCGCCTTTTCTCCCAAATAGCCTCTCTTGAAGCCCAACACAAGCACACGTTAGACACAAAGACCCTGACGGAACTATCCAACGCCCGTAGAGATCTGCTACAGATCTTCTCAGACAGAGCACTAATCGCCTTCACCAAAGGCCGCCACATCCATTATGCCCAGGCGAACAAATGCGGGAAACACCTCGCACGGGTATTACACCCAAGACAAAAAAGGCAGAACATAACCCATATTATATCCCCATCACAACAGAAAAAATCAAAAAACTCT
Organism: Lithobates sylvaticus; assembly: GCA_028564925.1. Lineage (NCBI taxonomy): Eukaryota > Metazoa > Chordata > Amphibia > Anura > Ranidae > Lithobates > Lithobates sylvaticus. Next base: position 455,004,542 of record CM053027.1, on the reverse strand, counting down.
GAAATCATTTCGGAATTCAGGGAATACTATTCCACCCTCTACAACCTCCCATCTCCCTCTGACTCCTCCCCTACTACCACATTAGCCCTACAGCAGTACATTCAGGAGACAGCCCTCCCAGTGATACCACAACCAGATGTTGAAGCTTTAGAATTACCTATAACCACAACTGAATTCATTGCAGCAATCAAAGGCCTCAAAAATGGTAAGAGCCCAGGCCCTGATGGGTATACCCCCTTATTTTACAAGAAATTCGCCCAACAACTAGCCCCAATCTTGACGAAAGCCTTCAACGAGGTAGATGACACTCATCCCCTCTCCCTTCAACTTCTACAGGCTCAAATAGTAGTGATCCCCAAACCAGGAAAGGACCCCTCTCTATGCAGTAACTACCGTCCCATCTCCCTATTGAACATTGATTTAAAACTATACTCCAAAATTCTAGCCACTCGCCTAGCCCCTCTACTACCCGAACTGATCCATAGTGATCAAGTTGGTTTCATACCTGGACGCGAAGCCAGGGACAACACAACTAAAACACTTCATCTCATTGCATATGCGAAATCACAACATGTCCCAACCTGCTTACTGGCGTGTGACGCCGAAAAAGCGTTTGATAGAGTCAGCTGGCCATTCCTACACGCGTCATTACAACAGATAGGCATAGGACCGCGCATGATCTCCAAAATTATGTCCTTGTATTCACGCCCATCAGCAAAAGTATTAGCTAATGGGGAGACCTCGGAAGCACTTAGCATTACTAATGGCACACGACAGGGTTGCCCCCTATCGCCACTATTATTCGCCATTACAGTAGAACACCTGGCGCAAGCCATTCGTAAAAACGGAAACATACACGGGATCCCTACCCCATCCGCCACACGCAAATTGTCACTATATGCTGATGACCTATTACTGTATGTCACCCAACCCCGAATCACTATACCAACCATCCTAGCCGAACTAGATAGATTCGGAGCACACAGCAACTTTAAATTGAACATTACTAAAACAGAGGCCCTGAACATATCTCTAACGCCCCCAGAGCTAGAGACCCTCAAACTACAATTCCCCTTCCGCTGGCAGACAAAATCAGTTAAATACCTGGGCACAGAGATCCCTGCTGACGCACAAGACATTTACCCCCTGAACTATAGCCCGCTCCTGACTACAATCAGACGCTCATTGGAATCCTGGCATAACCTCAAACTAACATGGTGGGGGAGAATGAACGTTATAAAAATGGATATCTTACCTAAAACATTATATCTATTTCAGACATTACCAATCCTTCTCCCAAAAGCATTCTTTCTCTCCCTCCGCACTTTAGTGACCAAATTCATATGGCAACACCACCCACCTAGACTTAAACACAAAGTGCTATGCGCCCCTAAAGACAGGGGAGGCATGGGACTGCCGGACTTTCAAACATACCACAACGCTGCACTTTTCTCCAGACTCCTTGAATGGTTTCCAAGACCCTTGCTCAAACCTTCGATCTCTGTCGAACAAGACATGGCGCAAACTGACCTAAGAGCCCTATTATGGGGCTACAATGCCAAATTTCGCTCGCTCCCAGGGCTATCCCCACTGACAACTGCAGCACTGGCCCTATGGTATGACAAAGCCTGCAAACTGGCACTTACCACAGATCCAGGCCCTCTTGCCCCCTTGTTCGATAACGCAGACCTCTCCACCTCCCTACTCAGAGAAAACTTAGGGACATACCACCGAAAACAATGGCCAACAGCCAATCAATTTGTCCACCCCTCTACAGGTCACTTCCGACCCTCGTCGGACCCACCGACTGGCATTGCAGCGGACTGGTTGTCAACTCTTTCCCTGAACCACCTCAGCAGATCTCTACACCTCTCAGGCCAAGTCCACAGACAACTTACCGATTTTGAAACTATGTGTAATCTCTCTCAGACCCCCAGACACACCGTATCTCTCATATATAAAAACATACAGACTCACCAATGTGAAACCCTTCCTGCATACACCCACAGATGGGCCCGTGATCTGGGGGTAGATATATCCCCCGCCCAGTGGAGTACATCTTTTATTCACACACACCAAGCATCCAGATCAGGGTTCACACAGGAAAAGAACTTTAAATTACTCTCAAGGTGGTACAGAGTCCCATTCTCGGTGCACAGGATGTTCCCCGACGCCACAGACGCTTGCTGGAGATGTCACGGAGGACAGGGATCATACATCCACGTTTGGTGGGACTGCATTAAGGTACGCCCCTTCTGGGACAACATATTTATGATTTACAATGACATGTATCAAACCACACTGGCCCCTTCCCCCATGGTTGCTCTCCTATCTATCATCCCTGGGTCCATCAAATCGCAAAAGCATTGCCTATTAAGGTTTATCCTCTCAGCGGCGAGACATAATATAACCCTACACTGGAAGAAAGACATTACCCCCCCCATATCAGGATGGGTGAACATACTTAACGATACCATGTTAATGGAAGAAATGCAGGCAAAAACAGATGATAGATATGATCAATTTAACAATTTATGGTCAATATGGCGCCACCACTCCACTCTAGTTGGGCTATCAAACACTGTATAGAACTGAAATTAATACTAGCAACAAGCTATACCTATAAGCTATTCCAAACCTGCTCACCAAGCAGAAAGAGGATTTAAGCTACCCCCTTACCCCCCCCCCCCGCTATCCCCCCCCCTTACCCCACTTATCCCCCCCCCAGTTATTAACCACTCTCTTTCACCACCATGAAGAATACTTACCAGAAAGGTTTGAAATGTTGCAACACACAAGCCCCGGGCGGTGTCCACTGATAGATGATACCGCACGGTAAAAATGGCAGTGAGGAGACAACATATTGCCTCCTTATGGCCTGTCAAATGTGCACTATAAAAAGCAATCCTTACTGAATTTAATCCGGCAGCCAAAAGGTTTTATAGCTGACATTGATATTGGTTGTTTTTAATAGTTCACAACTGTTCAGCTGATAAAAAAAAGAACCTTTTATTTATGTTTTAGTTAACTATCCTTCCATGATTACTATTGTTATTTACTATGTAAAACAGAATATGTATTGCTTAGTCTGTCCCCTTTGCTGTAAATCCCTGCTATCATAAAATATAGCCTTACAGTAACCACCATGCTGTAGATAGAAAATTGTTTGCAACAAGCGTCTTGCGTACACAGGATTATAAATGCAATTATAGGTCACCTGATACACATATACATATTCACTAATGAGGTTTTCTCTGCTGATCAGGTTTGTTTCATTAACTATTTATAAGGGTTTACAAAACATTCATTGTCATATCATATGTAACTGAATGACTTGTTTACCTGCACTTTTGCTTCCATTTGGAACTGTTTGAAGATGCATTGTGAATCACTAAACATTTAAAACCTTCAACTCTGTCACTTACATATTAGACATCAGGCAGTTTTTTTTTTTTTATGTTTATAAAGAATAATTAAATTGGATCACCTGAAAATGTGTATTAAAATAAGACTGGGACAAAGGGGATGAGACTGTCTGTTATATCAAACATTTTTTGCCATATTGTGTATAGGATCATGGCGAAAATGCCATTAAATTAACATTTTGCCACATGAGGAATACATATTTTTAGATCACTATTTAACAATATCAAAGTCCACATGAGACCACAATACTAAATTGCAGCCCTCTCTACAACATGCATCTTTTTCTTGTTTTATGCATTTATGGATTCCTATTTGGACCCTGACGATTCCTGGAAGACTAATACATGGAGCAAAGAGCACATCTGCCTTCATGTTTTCTGCCTGGTTGAGACCTGTTTGGACATCATCACTACTTCAAGCAAGGAAGCCATGAAGGTCTCTCACCATGTTTGTTATGCAGTTGGAGACCTATGATGCTCCAGGAATAACAGAGATCACTGGCATAAACATGTTTTGACATCAATCTAATGCCCCATTAGATTAACCAGGCGCTACATTGTTGGAAGCTAACTTTATTTTTGTGTTTGTAAAAAAAATGTGTTTCTGTGTTTCTTTGGCACATATGCTCATATTCCAAAAATGCACATCTACACACACACAACAGTTTTCAGTATTACTTATTTGTAAGTTAAACAGACTTCATGGAAATGAAAGCCCCAGTTTTTTTACATCACATCTCTAGCTGTGTTTTGCTCTTCCTGACAGATGTACTTTCTGTTAAATCATATTTATTCAGAAGAAGAGTATCAGCAACAATATGTAAGGGAAATTTTTAAACAAAACCATGAATTATATTGAGTAATGCCATATCCTCTCATAGGCTAGGGTTACATTTATAGCTAGTATGTATTATAGCCAGTAATAACCTCATGTATGAAAGTGCTTGTTCTTCTGAAGACATGAAAGACATGTCCCATAATAATTCCTTTGTGAATCTGCCTCTCCACAGTCCTACAAAGTCCCTGGCTGCTGTAGTGACTGTAGACTTCAGAACATAAGTAAAATGTTGTAAGACATTACTTCTCTTCCTACTATGCATCACTCCTTCTCATTACATCCCATGTATGTACAGCTTCATGTCATGACTGTTGTAGAAAGCTGCACCCCTGTTGTGCACAAGGGGGGGGGGGGGAACCAATGGAAGGATGAACAACAGTTTACACATGACCCAGAAAAAAAGTAAAAAAAAAACAATGCTAAGAAACTAGTGATCAACTTTCTCTTGGGAATATTGTCTGTCACATTTGAGCTCTTGAGCATTGGTTCTTTTTTATAGCTGATATCCAGTCGTGTGACATGAAGCTATATTTCCAAAAGACAGCTGCGTATGTCAACATTCGCTCCTCAGTGTAGGATTATCCTAACTTGGAAAATATATTGGCATTATTTAGACATTGCAAACACTCTCTTCAGCACAGTAAAAAGACATAAACAAGATCTTATTCTAACACATACACAAAAGCAGAGGTCCCAGTGACCTACATTTGCAAATGCTGAATATGTGGAAGTATTTTACAAAAAAGTAATCCTAAATTAAAGATGAATTCCAAGAGAATATTTTAATACAAATATACTGAGATTTGCACAATCCCATCTTACAGCACAGTGAGGAGGATGACACTATGGGGTTGATTTACTAAAGGCAAATGGACTGGGCAGTTGCCCTCTGCAAGTGCATTTGATCTAAAGCTTAGTAAATGAGGTAAGGCTTCACTTTGCAAAGAGCCCCCAATCATGTTCAAGGAAAAAAAAAACAGAATTTATGCTTGCATATGATTGGATGATGGAAATCAGCAAAATGTCTCGTTTACTTAGCTCTGGAGCAACTGCATTTGCAGCGTGCACAGTCTTTTTGCCTTTAGTAAATCAACCCCTATGTTGTTTCTTACAATTAAAGACTAACTCCATTAAATGTTAAAATTATCCCTTGAAGTGCAGCCACACTGCGAGGGATAATTGCTTGTTTAGGTCTAAGGGACACAGAAAAGAAGATCTATTTACTTGATTCTATGCGCTGCTAGAGCAATCCCCATGGTGTCTTCTCCCCCAAGGTCCAGTGGTCTAGGGACTGGATGTCATCAAGGCACATACAAGGCCCTGCATTGGGCGTGATGAAGTCTAGGGACAGGCCACTGCCAGAGTGTAAGTGAGCCCCATCTGCTGGGGATGAGGAGGATAAAGTAAGTAAAAGCACTTCTCCCCTTCCCTAGAAAAAATGCAGCTAAATCTTGTAGTGAAGATGCAGTCCCATTGCAAGAAATAATTTTCAAATTTCCTAGAGTTGGGCTTTAAAAACACAGTACACATACATTATACTGTAATCTTACAGATTGCAGTACTGTATAAAAAAAATACACATCCCCTTTGTCCCTAGTGGTCTGTCTAGTGCCCTGCATGAACTTTTATATTATAAATACTGTTTTTTTCTGCCTGCAATTTGGAGATTGTCCATAGAAACCAAAAAGTGTCCCTCTATGTCAAAAGGGATTTTAGACCAGCTAGAAAACAGCGATAATAAATTAGAATCACTTGCAGAATTGAACGATAGCGATTTGTGGGGAAATTCATCATCAAACACTAAATCTAATGACAGCGACAATTATGCAACTGAGCAAATTTCAGTGTTTTTGATTTGATTACATTATTGAATAATTTTTATTATTATTTGTTATAATTATTTATAGTTATTTATTATATTATAAACTTTATCATACCCGGGAGGTCTACTAGACTCTGGTTTGAACAGATTTAGGTGAGTTATTCCTAAGAATTGCAGGCCTACAATATATAAAATTTCCATGCAAAATAATTGTACCGCTTTCAGCACCTAAAATCAGAAATAATTATACCGCCAGGGAGGTTAAGAAATACAATGGTGTCTTCTCTACACCCTTGGCTAACTGATTGGGTAGTGGAGGAGCAGCAGCAGACCGATATGGTTTCATTCAGCTCTCTCTTCCTGTCTTCTTGCTCTTTGTCAGTGTATTTAGCACACCTGACTGGCAGGGCTTAGACCCCTTTCACACTGTCAGCGTTTTTCAGGAGCTACAGCGCTAAAAATAGCGCCTGTATAGCACCTGAAAAAAGTGGCTCCATTCACTCCAGTGTGAAATCCCAGGGGCGGTTTGCTGGCAGGGCATCACAAAAAGTCCTGCCAGCAGCTTCTTTGGAGTGGTGAAGGAGCGGTGAACTCACAACTCCTCCACCGCTGCTCCCTATTGAAATCAATGGAGCAGCGCTGCAATACCGCTGGCAAAACGCTGCTCTGGAAGATTTAACCCCTTTTCGGCCACTAGCGGGGGGTTAAAACCACCTCACTAGCGGCCAAATAGCGCTGCTAAAATGACGGTAAAGCGTTTTACCTGCGCTTCACCCACGGCACGGTGTGAAAGCCCTCTTATAATAAGCCAAATTCACTAATCACATACATTTTATGATTTATTAATTCATTTAGAGCTTTGTCAATTATGTCTTTTCTATTTGCCTAGAGTTAAGCTTTAATCTATCAAAGAACCAGCAGTGGGACGTACAGTATCTCACAAAAGTGAGTACACCCCTCACATTTTTGTAAATATTTTATTATATCTTTTCATGTGACAACACTGAATAAATTACACTTTGCTACGATGTAAAATAGTGAGTGTATACCTTGAATAACAGTGTAAATTTGCTGCCCCCTCAAAATAACTCAACACACAGCCATTAATGTCTAAACCTCTGGCAACAAAAGTGAGTACACAACTAGGTGAAAATGTCCAAAATGTGCCCAAAGTGTCAATATTTTGTGTGGCCACCATTATTTTCCAGCACTGCCTTAACCCTCTTGGGCATGGAGTTCACCAGCTCCACAGGTTGCCACTGGAGTCCTCTTCCACTCCTCCATAATGACATCATGGAGCTGGTGGATGTTAGACACCTTGCAGTCCTTCACATTTCATTTGAGGATGCCCCACAGATGCTCAATAGGGTTTAGGTCTGGAGACATGCTTGGCCAGTCCATCACCTTTACCCTCAGATTCTTTAGCAAGGTAGTGGTCAGGTCATCTTTGAGGTGTGTTTGGGGTCGTTATGTTGGAATACTGCCCTACGGCCCAGTCTCCAAAGCGAGGGGTTCATGCTCTGATTCAGTATGTCACAGTACATGTTGGCATTCATGGTTTCCTCAATGAACTGTAGCTCTCCAGTGCCAGCAGCACTCATGCAGCCCCAGACCATGACATTCTCATCACCATGCTTGACTGTAGGCAAGACACACTTGTCTTTGTACACCTCGCCTGGTTGCCGCCACACACGCTTGACACTATCTGAACCAAATAAGTTTATGTCTCATCAGACCACAGGACATGATTCCAGTAATTCATGTCCTTAGTCTGCTTGTTTTTAGCATACTGTTTGCAGGCTCTTCAACTTTAGAAGAGGCTTCCTTCTGGGACGACAGCCATGCAGACCATATTGATGCAGTGTGCAGCATATGGACTGAAAACTGACAGGCTGACCCTTCCAACCTTTCAACCTCTGCAGCAATACTGGCAGCACTCATACGTATATTTCCTAAAGATAACCTCTAGATATGAAGCTGAGCACGTGCGCTTAACTCCTTTGGTCGACCATGGCGAGGCCTGTTCTGATTGGAACCTGTCCTGTAAAATCACTGTATGGTCTTGGTAACCATGCTGCAGCTCAGTTTCAGGTTCTTGGCAATCTTCTTATAGCCTAGGTCAGCTTTATGTAGAACAACAATTCTTTTTTTTTCAGATCCTCAGAGTTCTTTACCGTGAGGTGCCATGTTGAACTTCCAGTGACCAGTATGAGAGAGTGAGAGCAATAACACACCTACTCCCTATTCACACCTGAGACCTTGAAATACTAACGGGTCACATGACACCGGGCAGGGAAAATGGCTAATTGGGCCCCATTTGGACATTTTCACTTAGTGGTGTACTCACTTTTGTTGCCAGCGGTTTAGATTAATGGCTGTGCGTTGAGTTATTTTGAGGGATAGCAAACTTACACTGTTATACATGCTGTACACTCACTACTTTACATTGTAGCAAAGTGTAATTTCTTCAGTGTTGTCACATGAAAATATATGATAACATATTTATAAATATGTAAGAGGTGTACTCACTTTTGGGAGATACTATATATAGAAATGGCTAGCTTAAGAGGAAGCTTACCTGACCATTATCATTGTCCTTATTTAAAGAGAAGTATGGCTAAAGATTTTTGGCCACAGTTTTCTTGAGGGTCACAGAAGTGCAAATACTTGTGCTTTCCTGATGCCCAAACCAGGCTAAAGCCAGCTGTTGGCCAACGACACAGAGCCGTTCCAGACTCTGTCTGGCTGACACCTAAAGATTTAGTCATCCAAGTCAGGCTGCTGCAACCTGTGACAGGACTCGGTGCCCCATCCTATGCATGGTGTTATCAACTTCTTTGGAGGGCTTCAGATCAAGAGCACTATGCCTTTTCCTTTCTTTCTCTGTGATGCAACATTGGATGTTTGAACACTTTGTAGCTTTAAGGTCTGCAAGAGTTGGTTGTGGAGAGAACCTTTTTTCACCTAAATTTCTTCTCATTCATTTTTTTTGGTGACTATGTATCACTATTAAAGAATATTTGTTGAATGGACCTTATTTAATTTCATCAGTGCAAACACTTTTTTCCATCTTCTTTTTTGAGTTGATTTATTGTACTAATTTTATGCTTCTAAACACATTGATTTTGATTGCATATTATTGAGCAGCGATTCTGTTAATTGCGATGGATGTGCAGTGGGGAAGCATTGTTATGGTGGGTCATCGTAGTGGCAAGAAAACATTATCGTGTGGTGGGTCATCATGATTAATGATGTATTTACATCACTAGACAACATAAGTGACATTGGATTTACATCAGGGAGACTGTTTACATTTTTTAAATGTATTTTTTGTTAAAAAAGAGCTTTGCCAAATTGAAAAAGCTATTTGCTTTTTCACTTTTTTGGGAATGAGTAATGAGGCATACTAGTTTGCCCCATAATCATTCTCCTGGGAGGGTGTTGATACTGGGCAGCTTATTATCAAAGGGGCTTCAAAACCCTCCCTTTTTTGGTGGAAAAACAGGACACGGGAAAGAGATCCATTTTCCTCAACACTAGGACAAGGTGCCTTGCAAGGGGGTGAAGGTTTTTCTTAGAGGTACCCCTCGAAGTTGAAAGGTATGTGACCTGGTATTGTGACACACATGGACATGGAGTTCCTCCAAAAAATCCAACTAGGTTCTTACCCAGGTATGCAGCCTGGGTGGGCAAGAAAGGGAGGGCAGTGATCATGCAGCCCAAACCCCTCCTTTCTGAACCACATCAAGCCCTGTGCTTTTCAATATTGGGGAGGGGGTACCTTGCAATGGGGAGGGCAGCAAAGCCAAGAGACAAGGCCCTTTCCCTACATCTCATGCCCCATGGTCCCATGGGCTTTATAATAAGGGGGTCCCCAGATATACATCCTGCCCCCAGGGGAATAGGTACTGTGAACATCAGTACCCCTTATTACTCATTCCCCCCACCCCCAAAAAAGTCAAAAGTAAATAAGGATAGCCACATTGTAAAAAAAGTCCTTTATTGGAAAAAAAATATATATATATGGATCCATCATCTATCACACCGACCAGTGTTGTACATCCATTGTCAATGACAGACAGAAATGCGGCTACTGAACCACAATTAGTCACACATTAAACTTAAAAACAGTGCCTACATGGGCCGTAGGGATTCTCAATAATCATGAGCTAATACTGCAGCATGGACATCCCAGCATTGTACAGTCATTCATTATTATGCCATAAACAGTGTAATAAGCTCCAATGCAACCTTTATTTACAAAGACTGTGGTCAATCCAGTGTTAGCTGTATCAGTTTTTCTGGTTTTTAAGTGGTTGTAAACCTCAATCTTGTAATTGTACCTATAGGCAAGCCTATAATAAGGGTTACCTATATGTATTGTAAATACCTCCTAAACCTGCACCGTTTAGGAGATATTAAGGCTTCATGTACACGGGACATTGTTCAACCTCTCCTGAATGATTTAACTTGACAGCTAGAAACCGGCATCTAAAAACGGATGTTTAGCCTCATTTACATGCCACGTTTAGTCGCGCTTAGCCGTGTTTGCGTCTAGAAGCGTTTGAAAAAAAAAATTATTATTATATATTTTTTTTAAAATAGCCATTTAAAAAAAACGCATTCTGAACGCATTTTTTTGGATTCCAAAAAAAGCCTCTAAACGCAATTGCCTGGAAATGACTATAAATCAACCTGTGTACATGTACTGATAAGAAACCATAGAGGAGAGTTCAGGAGCATCTGGGTGGCAGTGATGGGCACTGAATGGCGCTGGTAGGTGAAACTGATAGGCAGCACTCCTAGATGGCACTGATAAGGCACTGATTGGCACCACTGGTGGGCATTGATAGGTGACACTCATGGGCATTGATAGGTGGCACTGCTTGCTGGCACTTATGTACTGGTGGGCACTGATTCGTGGCACTGGCAGGCGGTACTGGTGGGCACATATAAGGCGGCTTTGCCTCTTCCTCTTTGGGACTGATGTCTCTTCAACAGAAGCCGGTGATCGGCTTTTTTTTCTCCTCACACTGCCAGCATGAGAAGAAAAAAAAAATCATGTGATCAGCTGTCATTGACTGACAGCTGATCATGTGGTAAGGGCCCGGGATCGACCCCTTACTCCGATCTGTGATCACCCGAGTCTCACTGACTCGGTGAGCACAGCGTGCGCCGAGCGTGCCCTGCTTGACTCGGTGAGCGTGCAAAGGGGAGGATGTCTATTGACGGCCTTGTAGCAAAGCAGATCCACGCTGTAGCCATCATTTGCCTATAACACGGATCTGAAGGGGTTAAGAATGTCCTGATGTTGACACCATTGCCTAACAATTGGTGTCATCATCAAAAATATATTTTACTCTCATTTAGTTACCTTTAGGAAAATTCCTTCATAGAAAAACTAGTTGTATTTATAAACAGGTGAAACCCCAGTGGCTCATGGAACACAAAATACACAAATACAATTCTATAGCACTGTCTCCTATGTGGACATGAGCTCTATTATCCCTATGAAAAGGATGATAATATTGATCTCTTTATACAGTATACTTTATAGGATTGTATTCCTCATCTATTCCGCAGTCTATGAGTATTTCAGTCAATGAATACAAGACTGAAGCATTAGATAACCCAATGTTCTTTCCTGAATCATAATAAAAATGTGTAGTATAAAAGAATTCATGTTGCTGCAAGGACTCACTAGCTTACTGTTCACTGAGCTAATGGTTTGTGTGGACGTCTATTTGCTAGCGTTATTTTTCTCTTTGCTTTAGGGAATTGGATCAGGTTTCAGTGAGACAAATGAGTGGGTTAGCTAGAACCGGGTGCTGATAAGAAACTGGGCTACATATTACTCAGAACTCCTGTGGGTGTTGAAAACGCGTTCAGCTTCATTGTATTTTTGGTTTGCTTGGGCAGGAACTTTGTTTATAGCTTTCCACCAGCCGAGACATGTAGATCTATTTTGGCTTCTGAGTGTTGTGGCAAGCCTACTGTTATTCAGTATAGAAATATAACTAATTACTATATTATAATTGCATTCTGACTACTGAAAACACAAGTCACACATTTGACTTGTTTATGATAGCTTAACGAGAGCTTACATCACACTGAAACCAGCAGTATCGTTCGGAACACTCGTACCAATGTGACCCCTGTTTAGGAAGCCATTTTTTTAATCCTTGGATTTCTCATAAAATATGCAAATCTAAATTCAAACCTCAATCTATGCATTTTTTTAGTTTTTGATAGCAAACAAAACCTAACAGAGACCCTAACCTTTCTGTGTTCAATCAAAAACAAAGTAAAACATTAATATTTAATATATGTTATAGTAGCTAATGTAAAACAAAAATACACATTTAATGATTTATTATTTGTCCATATCAAGGTCTTTAATGGGATATTCCGATCACAAATGCAGTATAAAATTGGAAATCCCCTTCTTCAGGACCTCATCTCTAATAATATAAATGCCTACCATGCACACCAGCTTTCTACCTAGTTTTGTGATACCTGCTAACTGACCCAGATCCCTATGAACACTGTCAGGGGAAGTCATAACTTGCCAGAACCCAGAGCTAGGAGTTCTCCAGTTTAGTTTAGCAACATGAAGAGAAGCTGCAAGTGTCTGTATATGAACTCCAACTGCTAAGTTCCAGTATATGTGTCAGAAAAGTGAGTGTGTAAGGCAGCAAGCCCTACCCATCCAGTCATTTACCCTTTTCACTGACCTACCCCAACTCACCCTTTCTAGGATTGTGGTAAAAGAGGACCTCATGCCTACCCTATGCCCTTAAATCCCACTTACAGGAAATGTAAATTTCCCCCCAGGCATGTCTCCCAACTTTTTATGAGTTTGGAACTTAGAATGCCTCCTTAGGGTTTTTGATTTCACCAATGACAAAGGTCTCCAACCAAGAAATGCTCTTGAATCCAAAGATCCATTAGTACTATGGTCTTACCTTCAATTCAAAAACATAATTTACAACCACAGACATAAAAAGAAACTCCTCCTACAACACCCTTGGAGAGCCTGTGTGCTAAAGGTGAAGTCTCAAACATGTCATATCTCAGGTCTATACATGATTAATATCCTCCCCAATAGGACAACAAAAACACGGAAAAGTCTGTGAGAACATGAACATGGTAAACAAAGATCCAACCCTTTTGGCAACAATATAACAAATACCGTACATCACACAGACAATGGGAGATCCTCACCTACTTGACCCTGACAATCACCTTTTACACAACACTTCCGACTTAATCTACAACTGGAAAAACTCTGTATGCCTCCACATTTTTAATGATACCAAATCATTGATTGTTTTACCCTGTGGATCCATGACCCCCCTCCCCAATACAGACTGGAAGACTAAAGTACACCATATAGCCCAGATGGAAGGGGCTGGAACCATCTCTACTGATACTTTAGAATGTTTTAAACTTATTAGGTCAATCTGAAAACATTACAGCCCATTGATTCATAAAGCAGCATCATCATACTTTTCCAACACAAAAGGCAACCAATAACATACATGGCTGCAACTCACCTTCTCAAACACTCAGTGAAATAATCTAAGAACTTAACCCCTGTCATGAAGATCCTGCCAGAAACCTTAACCCTGGCCGTCCTGGCCCACAGATGCCACTGCGCATGAGCATGCGCGCCCGGGCGTGTGCACGCGTGCGGCCGCGCACAGGTGCGCGCACAGGGAGACAGGTGCGCTCTCTGGTTAGCGCCAGTTAGGCTATTTAAACCTGACATGGGCAAATGGTCCTCGCTGTCTGCTCTACAGCGTTGTGGCGTGTTACCTGATCCTGATACCTCTGTCCTGTTGACCCGACTTACCTGTGACTACCCAGCTTTCCGCCTGTACTTGACCTCGGCCTGTTGTAACCATCCTTCTGCCTCATTCCTTGTACCTTGATGCCAGTCTGATACCTGACCTTCTCTGTTGAACTTAATCACCTGTATTGCTTCAGTCCGGTCTGCAGTTCTGTTCCCTGTGATGAACCTGATCACCTGTATTGCTCCAGTCCGTTCTGAGGTTCTGTTTCCTGTGCCAAGTCTGTTCACCTGTACTGATCCAGTCTGTTCCAAGGTCCTGCTTCCTGTTTGTTTGCTGAACCAGCTTATCTGTCCAGTTCCGGCTTGCTCTGCTATCCAGTCTGCTAAGCTGTCCATCCAGGTCCATCCTGCTCTGCTATCCAGTCTGCTAAGCTGCCTATCCAGATCCAGCCAGCTCTGCTATCCTGTCTGTTTGCTGAACCTGCTTACCCGTCCAGCTCCGGCCTGCTCTGCTGTCCAGTCTGCTAAGCTGTCCATCCAGAGCCAACCTGCTCTGCTATCCAGCCTGCTAGACTGAACCAGCTTGTCCGCTGAGTTGACCTTGTCACTCCACCGGTCTGTTGATCCTGCCAGGCACCCGTGCTCCTCCTCACTCCTGGGTCGCCTGTCCCCCCTACCAGGGAACCAGGAGTGGGAGACGCAAGGGAGGTCTCTCTCTGCAATATCGGCTCGCACCACCAGGTACGTGACAACCCCTCTCTGCCTTTTCTCATCACTACGTTCCTTCTGGCACTATCATACATATACTGTTTATTCTTAGTCCCATTTCAAACATTCCCCTCCCTTACGTCTTATCTCTAGAGGCTCTAGATCCCAAACCTCCCTTTTGTACCCTCCCCCCACACCCTTTTTGAAGTATAGCCAAAGCTATTTTGGATATACGTCTCCCATGGATCACAGGAGTGCAGTTCGTTCGGCACTCTTGTGACCCCTTTTTTAGCCAACAGCAGGCTCAGACAGTCCAGGCTTGGAAAAGATCCCTACAATATGGTCAGCATCCATTCAGATGCCTGGAATGGCACCTGGCTCAGGTCCACTGAGAGCCTCTCACCTCCTCCATAGCCCAACGCTCCAGTGAGCACTGGAGGGGATAGCAGAAAAAACACTTACTGACAGCCATGGCTCTCTGTTAAGAGCAGAGGGGAAACTGAGTGTTCAGTGGTGTTTGATTTTCTTTTTTCTCTTTCCGTGGTGTCGCCTCCCCCTTCCCCCCCCCCCACCCCCTTCCTCTTTTTGTTTGTTTTTTTTCCTTTTTTTTTGTTTTGTTTTGGAGGTGGGGATTGAGACGGGAGGGACTGATAGAGAGGAAGTATGACACTATTGTGCAAGGGGATGCAGGTTAGGGACAGGGACTATAAAAAGCAACAGAGGGAGGGGGATGATTGGTTAGATATGGTGAAGGGGAGGGTTAGGGATAGGGACTATAAGGTGTGTTTGGGTTGGTCACAAGAGAAGGCCCTCGGCCGAACCTAGGAAGGTTAAGTATGAGAGATGCAAACAGAGTGTAGGGTACGATAGTGGTGAATGTGTGGGTGAATGGGTGAGGTATAATAAGTTCACAAGGCATAAGTATGCACGGAAAAATGTTGTACAGGTAAAAACTCACGTTCACAGTTTAAGATGGGATAGTATGGTACCACAAGTACTAAAAATAAGAATTAAATGGTTCACTATAATGAGCACGAGATTAAGGATTAATGTTGTTAATGTAATCACTTATTATTATAACCACATATGATTAACACCACACAAGAGGGTAAAAAAAAGCTCACTATTTGTTCCTGGAATGTAAGGGGACTGGGAGATCCAGGGAAGAAAGCTGCAGTACGATCTATGGTTAAGTCCTATGGGAGTTCTATCGTGTGTCTCCAGGAGACCCATTTTACCAATGCTTCCTTAACCAGGTTAGGGTGGGGGGAATTTGCCGTTCAGTTCCACTCGGTTCATTCATCTTTCTCCAGAGGTGTTAGTATTTTGATCGGTTCAGGGATTACTTTTAACTGTATCCAAAGTAAGATCGACGACCAGGGACGGTATATTTTCCTACATTGTAAGATAGAGAACAGAGTGGTGCTACTTGCTAATGTGTATGTTCCCCCTCCTTTTAATTTTGAGGTTCTCCTCGGCTTTGTGGATTTTGTGCTGGAGAGGCCGGGCTTACCGGTAATGGTCATAGGTGACTTTAATATGGTCTTGGACTCGACAATAGATAGATTTCCCCATGGGACTCAACGGAGTGGGCTAGTGGATAGCCGTCTCCACCGTCTCCTGGGGGAAATGGGCCTGAAGGACATTTGGCGCCTGAGAAACCCTGGGATAAGGGGTTACTCCTGCTTCTCCAGCACATACTCCACACTGTCGAGAATCGACATGTTGCTTGGCAATGACGAATTGATGGCCATGATAGATAACATTAGGTACAGGCCAAGAAGTCTTTCGGATCATTCTCCTGTGACAGCCTCAATGGAGGTGGGGACGAGAAGTATCTATCGGGAGTGGAGAATCAATCCCTCCTGGCTGGAGTTAATGGGACATCCCCAAGAGGTCCTGGACTCTTTGAGGGATTGTATAGAGTGGAATAAAGGCTCGGCCCCCCAGGGGGTAGTCTGGGACACACTCAAGGCTATCCTTCGGGGTTTGCTGATCCAGCAGATATCAAAAAATAAAAAAACTGTCAAGAGAAGAGGAGGAAACCGCAGGGAACAACTTAATATCTGCAGAAGCTGCATACATAAGTAACCCAACACCTGTATACATCTTTCAAAAACAAGTCGCCTTCGGGGAGGGGGAAGGAATAAGTAGGATGCTCGCCCACCTGATTAGAACTAATTCTCCCTCATCGATGGTCCCATTGATTGACACAGGGGCGGGTAGGACATCTACATACACGCCCGAGATTGTGGACACTTTTCGGGAGTACTACGAGAGGTTATACCACTCCGAACAGGTAGATATGAAAGAGGAAATGGATTCATTCTTCGAGGGGTTGACGGTCCCCTGTCTCTCTGAGGAGGACAGGGCCACGTTAGATGGCCCTGTCACCCTGGAGGAGATACAGCGGACCGTCCGGGAAATGGCAGGTCAGAAGTCCCCAGGACCGGATGGCCTTCCCATTGAAATTTATCGTAAGTATGGGGAGGTGCTTTTACCCGAACTGTTAGAGGTTCTTAATTCCTCGGTACTGAAAGGCGAGCTACCCAAATCAATGATGGAATCGACCATAATTGTGATCCCCAAGGAGAATAAGAACCCACTTTCCCCCGCCTCATATAGACCCATTGCGCTTCTGAATTCAGATATTAAAGTGTTAGCAAAGGTCTTGGCGGCCAGGTTAAACAAAGTTATTCATAAACTGGTACATAAAGACCAATCAGGATTTATTCCTGGCAGGTCTTCTAGTTTAAACATTAGACGCCTTTTTTTAAATCTCCAACTACCCGTGGAAGATGGAGGCAATAGGGCTGTCCTTTCCTTGGATGCCGCCAAGGCTTTTGATTCCCTTGAATGGAAGTACCTCTGGAGAACTCTATCGGAATTTCGGGTGGGCCCGAACTTTGTTAAATGGGTAAGGCTCCTATACAGCTCTCCGGGGGCAAGAGTGAAAGTAAATAATGAACACTCTACCAGGTTTCGATTGCTGAGGGGGACGAGGCAGGGGTGCCCTTTGTCGCCCCTCCTCTTCGCCCTCGCAATCGAACCTTTGGCTCTCTCCCTGAGATCATCCCCTGAAATAAAAGGGTTCAAACGAGGGGACTTGGAGGAAAAAGTGATACTCTATGCAGATGATCTCCTTCTTCTGCTTAATGACACTCAGGAGTCTCTACGCGAGACCATGGGCAGAATTAAAAACTTTGGCCTCTTGTCAGGATTAAGAATTAACTGGGATAAATCACATCTACTTCCTATAGACCCTATACTTCTCCCCCTTCCACACGAAGCAAACCAACTCCAAATAGTTCAGAAAATAAAATATCTGGGTATTAATATTTCAAGAGACCCTAAACAATTTGTTATAGAAAACCTGGTCCCACTTTTGAACAAATTTAAAGGGAAAACCCAAATTTGGAAAAATCTCCCCCTGTCTGCAGCAGGTCGGTGTAATTTAATAAAAATGGTGCTCATGCCACAACTGTTATATATTCTCCATAATTCACCAATATGGATCTATAAAAAGTGGTTTAACAGGGTTGACACTATATTTAGAGAACTGGTCTGGAAAGGGGGGACCTCCCGGATTAGCCTTAGAACATTACAACTTCCAACTGGATCAGGTGGAGTTGCCCTGCCGCATCCTTTCAGATATTTCTTAGCGGCTCAGCTGCAACATTTTGGGGGATGTGAGGCTGAGAAAGAGGGGCCAGAGTGGAAGATCCTTCTCCACAAATCCGTACATAAGTCTTTGATGGAGATTCTGGAGGCAGGGACCTTCCAGAAGGGACTTCCCACCCAGGACCTGATGGCTAAAGTTTGGGGTACTGTAAAAAAAATGATGGGATATGGAGGGTTTACAGTTTTTTCCCCGTTATGGGAGAATGTTAATCTGTACGAAATCCGAAAGATGGGGACTGTTAAAGAATGGGAGAGAGTGGGTTTAAAATACATCGCCCAGATCTATCATGAGGGCAGGATTAGAAGCTTCCAGGACCTTAGAGAACTTTTTTCCCTCCCCAGGAAGTCTTTCTTTAGATACCTGCAGGTGAGACATGCCCTGGCAGCACAGTTTAAAGGTGAACCACCAGAATGGACTAACATGCAGGTACTACAGAGTGTGGCAGGGGCGGGAACCCGTAAGGGGATGATATCTAATCTATATCTACATCTATATAAAGGGAATAGGGAAGGTACACAATTATGTCCACATAAAGTAAAGTGGGAGAGAGACGTGGGAACCATCTCAGCTCTCCAATGGGAAAGGATACTCGAACTCGCCCCAATGGTCTCACTTTCCCCCCCTCAGAAGATGTCACACCTTTTTCTATTATACCGCGCCTATTATACTCCAAACAAGCTCTTTAGGTTCGGCCGTAGGCAAGATGATAAATGCCCTAGATGCAGGAGACCAGGGGGAGATCTTGTCCACATGTTCTGGAGATGTCCAAAATTATATGGATACTGGAAAGAGGTGGTGGACAAGGTCTCCCAGATATTCAATACCCATCTTGAGCTGGACCCCATTCAGTGCGTTCTTGGGGGAGGAGAGGGAGGGGGCAGGCCTAAGGAAGGTCAGATCGCGGTTTTGCGCTGTCTTTTCCAGGCCAGGCTACTAATTGCTCGGAGGTGGCAGTCCTCTACCCCTCCGTCAGTTAATGAGTGGGAGCAAAATATGGATAGAGTGATCATGAAGGAGAAAACTATATATACAAAACGAGAAAGCCTTGCTAAATTCCATCTATTATGGAATCCATGGATCGAGAGAGGAACTTGAGAATGCTTTAGATAAGTGCCAACCAAACCTAATTAGTTAGGTAAAAAGAACTGTGTGGACGAAATGACACTAACAGAGAGCAAGTGGATGGATACGAGAGCTAGGGGGTGAATGCAAGGAGGTATGAGTGAGTTAGAACACACTTTAATACGCTTAACGATTTTTGCTTAACATGATCTGTGTAAGAGAGATGAATGAGATTGTGTATAATTGTGTATAATTTGTATTTGTAAAAAAATTTGAAATAAAGACATAAAGTTAAAAAAAAAAAAAATTCTTACCTTTTGATCCTTCTCCATTTTTTTCCTTTCTAATTATTACTAGGAACTTCCTTATTTCTCTTTCCTCCAGCGCCGTGTTACTCTATTTCTTTCTTTCTACCTCTGTTCTTTAACCACTTCAATACCGGGCCATTTTACACCCTTCCTTACCAGAGCACTTTTTGCGATTCGGCACTGCGCCGCTTTAACTAACAATTGCGCGGTCGTGCGATGTTACGCCCAAACAAAATTGACGTTGTTTTTTTTCCCACAAATAGAGCTTTATTTTGGTGGTATTTGATCGCCCCTGCGGTTTTTATTTTTTGCGCTATAAACAAAAGAAGAGCGACAATTTTGAAAAAAAACACAATATTTTTTACTTTTTGCTATAATAAATATCCCATTTTTAAAAAAAAAAAAAAACTATTTTTTTACTCAGTTTAGGCCGATACGTATTCTTCTACATATTTTTGGTAAAAAAAATCGCAATAAGCGTATATTGATCGGTTTGCGCAAAAGTTATAGCGTCTACAAAATAGGGGATAGATTTATTGCATTTTTTTTTTTTTTTTTACTAGTAATGGCGGCGATCTGCGATTTTTTTTTTTGTGACTGCGACATTGCGGCGGACACTTCGGACACTTTTGACACATTTTTGGAACCATTCACAATTACAAAGCGATCGTTGCTATAAAATTGCATTGATTACTGTGTAAATGTGACTGGCAGGGAAGGGGTTAACACTAGGGGGCGCTGCAGGGGTTAATGTGTTCCCTATAGAAGTGATTCTAACTGTGGGGGGAGGGGACTCACAAGGGGAGGAGACCGATCAGTAATCCTCCGTACTGGGATCACATGATCGGTCTCCTCTCCCGCTGACAGGACGTGGAGCTGTGTGTTTACACACACAGCTCCACGGTCCCGTTGTTTTAACGGGCAATTGCGGGTGCCCGGCGGACATCACGGCCGCCGGGCACTCGCACCAGGTCCTAAGCGAAGCCGCGGGCGCGCGCCGCCGGCGGGGTGCGCACGTGCGCCCCCCAGGCGGCCGGGAAGGAGAGGACGTCATATGACGCCCACCCAGGATGGGAGATCCACCTTGTGGGCGTCATATGACTATACGCAGGTAGGGAAGTGGTTAAAAGCATACTGTAGTTCACCTTTACCAATAAAAACCGACTATGCAGGTAAGGGGAGTGTGTAGATGAAAACAAACTCCCATCCTGCCTTGTTGTTAGCACATTGCTAAGAGATGGGCCCCTGTTGCTGTTTACTTCCACCATCACATCACAGGAGCAAGCTCCTTCTCTGATTTAAAACTCATTACATAATGCACTTTCTCTCCTGTGATGCAGTAGCCCTGCGCTCGGCATTTGAAAGCTTACTCCTGTGGTGGTGGGGATGGGGAAATGCAATCTCTGGGAGTTTTTTAGTCAGGCTTCATGAGGTATGTAAATGGTCTACACCTATAGCAAGGGTAATATTCAACTTTGGTCAAAGTTGCACAGTTTTGTTTTTATATACAGATGCCTCTTATCTACATAGGCATTTTTTGGTAAAGGTGAACTATGCCTTTAAATCAGATCCACCTTGAATCCCATTTAAATTTTTGCATGTCCTGGCAGAGAGAGGAAATGTCGGCTTTTACCGCCTTAATTTCTGATGTAAGTTCTGTGATAGAGTAACAGCCGATAATATGTCCCTCAAGGTAAGTTCTGGCCCCCATGGGTCTGGAGTCTGAGCAGGCTCCATGGCCAGGGTGTCAGTAGGAGCACTCACTGTGTCCCAGTCTAGCAGGGAGGTAGTCAGATCTTCCAGTGGTACAGTGTTATCCGCCTCGGACTGATTACCGATAAGAACCTCCAGAGGGTCGAATAGTATGAGTGGCGCTGATTTAGCAAAGAACTTCTGGGCTGCCTCCCTGTACTTCTTCTTGGCCAGCCATGGTGGTAAGCCGCCATCTTGGCCCGCATGTTCTGTGGCCAGAGGTGTAGTAGAACCACGCTTAGACATTTTAAATACAGACAATTCAAACCAATACCTCTAATGATTTTTGCACCTTATTAGTAAACTGTGGAATTGATAACTACTCCTGCTTCCATCACTTTACAGTTCCTAGTTCTAAAAACAAATGTACATTTCAAGACTGCTTATACGATAGTCTTAAAGGAATATTGAGAACAGCTATAAAACACAACCTATGCCGGAATTTGTTTTCATGCAGCCAACAAAGTATTATATTTTATGCATACCATGGGGAAGATCTTTTCCTTTCCGTTTCTGTTTTCATGTATTCTGCTGTCTTGAACACTAAATAAAGTTAAAAGAGGTGTGTAAAATTAAACTACAGACACTTCTACAAGTTAGTAAGTTACTCCCCACTTGAAAATTTTGAAGTGTTTTAAGATGCAGGAACAATCAGTATTTGAAGCATCTCTTGTGTTTTTACTTTTTTGTATCAGTTCTTTCCTCACTCTTTCAATAACCCTTACCTTGCTGGCTGTAGTAGCAAGAAATATATCCAACTTTCAAGTATTTAATTGTTAATTGATTTATTTCTTCCTTTACCACTATTATTGCTTTTGTATTATGGATACTCTATTACTATGTGACCAGTGACTATGCCAAATGAAGCCTTTCAGGCTTCACATGACAACTGACAGCTCCGGTCTGAATGTAAACTGGGAGCTGTCTGACGTTATTGGCCAAATATGGTAAAATTATGAGATGTCATCAGCACTCCATTGCAAACATATACACTGATTGATTAGTGCAATGTCGCATTAGTAAAAAAATGTAAAATTTTTGGGGCCAAGACGGGTCACTTCCTCAAGGTGATATTATCATTATGTCACCTTGAGAAGGAGACACTGCAAGACCCAGAAATGTTGGCTTATTTGACTAATGTACATTGCACTAATAAATTAGTGTATATGTTTGCAATGGAGTGCTGGTGACATCTCATTGTTTTACTGTGATTTGAGCCATCCACTACATTCATTACAAGCACCCATCAAGGTCAAACACAGAAAGGAATGCAGTGCTCATCCTTTGGTTCAGTTGTCCAGATATGGTCACAACCATATTTGGTAAATCATGTTTCCCAGGATGCCCTAGGCCTTGTTTACAAGCTGGTGGGCAATGGGGTGAAAATTGTGATTTATTAATATAAAGCAAACCATAGTCATTTATTATTTAATCAATTACCAGAACAAAAGAAAAGTGTAATTTTCTCTAGTTCAAAACAACTTTTATATGACTAAAAATCCCTAAAGTGGAATTATGCTTTAGTATGATACAGTGGTAATGGAAAAGATTCACAGTGCAAAGTTTTGTTTCAAATTATGAAAGATTGCTATTGCTATCACAAATTTAAATTAACTGTATTCATTAAATGTCAAATGAACCATTGATTTATTACTAAGAAGGATAATTAATTAACTGATGCTTCTTCTTGAGAGTCTTAATAGTACAGTGTGTATGAGCAAGTACACATGTGAGCATGTGTGTATATTCTCTCTGTGCCTCTCAATGCCTTCCAGTCTATGGCTAAAATGCTCACATCAGCTGCTTCATTGTGGATTTCTATCTTTGCTTGGTTGCTTTTAAATTGCTCTAAGCTCTTCATTCCCTCTGAACTTGTATAGCTCAAGCAGAACATCTGTACTTCAGGCTGTTCACAGTGCACCTCTGGAAAATCTTGGAGCGCGCAAGACTATTAACTAGAAAAAGAGTTAAAAGTTTGAAAAAAAATGAGCTGAGCATGAATACTGTTGGGAGAGAAAAGTAATCATTTGAAAAATAGTACATTTCTCCAGGGTATTCAGACCACGAAGAATTGAATCCCTGATTGATCCCTGAGGGTGTCAGAGGATATGTAAGCATGGCCAGCAGAGTGGAAAACCAGTGAGTGTCAGCACACAAAATTATGATGAAATAAAATTACAGTCCGTTCTCCATAGGCACACTCTGCCTTACACCACAACAAAACTATATGCACATAGATAGATAGATAGATAGATAGATAGATAGATAGATAGATAGATAGATAGATAGCCATTAGTACACAGACTATAGAGTGACCCTTATTTACATAAAGTCCAAGTTTTACACAGGTCAGAATTGATCAACAACAGGGTTTCACCTCTGCATATACAGCATTGAGACATGTGGGTCATTCAAAAAAAAGTATACCGCTGCTGTAAGAAAATTAAAAAAATGCACATTTGTATAAAAATTTGCTCTGCGCTTCCAGCTTTAGTACTCTGAAGCTGATGGAACGCAACAGAACTAAATAAAAATCAGGAGAAGAGCCAAATCTAGTTCAAAGACCGATGACCATTTCTTCCCCAGTCACAGATCTCTCTCTGCTCTGTTTAGCACAGATAACTCCACTGGACCCCGCGAGTTACATAGCATGACCTGATTCTTATGAACGGAATGGGCCACAATGTGCATAGGAAAGTGCGGTATTATGGAGAATAGATAGCAATATCGCTCTCCATTATAAAAGATCTCCATGATCTCAGTCCAGCTGTGGCTGATCATGTAATGGGAGCTTTAAATATTAGAGGACCATTAGAATAGTGCAGATATATTACCACCTATTACGTGTATTAACATGTGAGCTGCTAAAATGTTACTGATTTGTGGGATTATTCTGTATGACTCAGTGATAAAAATCTGCAGGCATTGTCTGAACCGGATTTGGTGGAGCATTTCAACATGTTCTGAGAAATGGATCTGAAATTTCTTAAAGCCAAGCTTAGTTAAAATTAACAAAAATTAAAAAAAAAATAGCATTTGGCCTGGTACTTACATTCAGTATGAAGTGTCCCTTGTGCTACTGGCTGCTCTCTATCAGTAGCCATAATCTCTTAGTGCTGTGGGGGCTAATACAAATGGCTGGACCTGTCACATGTCCTTTGCACCCCCCCCCCCCATTCATAGAAGCTGCACTATAGCTTCCATCAATTAAAACCACTCTATGAATGGAGGAGGTGGACCTTTCATTTATCAACCCGCCCCCTTATGCATATGGTGCTGTTGGCTTTAATGTGATCAACTCGTTTATACTAGAGCTGTACTATACCTCCAACAATGGAGGTACAAGTACTCTATGCATAAGGGGGCGGGTTGATAAATGAAAGGTCCACCTCCTCCATTCATAGAGTGGTTTTCATTGATATGGCTGCAGTGTGCGGTGGGGATGGGGGTGATGGCGCAGTGGACTTCAGATTTTAACTTTTTGATTTATTTAGTAACAATAAAAAGCTCAGTAGCCCATAGCAACCAATCTGATTAGCTGAGCTTCCAACGGTATAGTACAATCTGATTAATTTCTTTGGATTTGTG
The DNA here is from genome assembly GCA_028564925.1 of Lithobates sylvaticus. Classification (NCBI taxonomy): domain Eukaryota; kingdom Metazoa; phylum Chordata; class Amphibia; order Anura; family Ranidae; genus Lithobates; species Lithobates sylvaticus. The sequence goes on along the minus strand of CM053027.1, from coordinate 454,979,562 downwards.
TACTCTGCACCTTATCTTTTGCAGTTGGCATGGCTGTATTGACATTTATTTATTTTAAAACAAGTTTATATACTTTAAAGTGTCATTAAACCCAGACTATGAAAAATTCTCATTACATGCTATATAACAGAGTGTGCATACTCACTAAGCCACTAAAGAATTTGTTTTCTGTAGAGTAAAATATACCTAGATGATCCTGCCTTCAGCTGTCCCTCCCATCTTCTATGTGTCTCCATTTCAGGCTGGAATTGTGTAGACCAGCTGGTGTCATCTACTGAGCATGCTCAATTCCAGTTCCCTTCTAAGCTTTTCATTTCCTCCTTTTCCCTATAAGTGCAGCCCATGTGACTATAGTGTCACACATGTGGGTGTATACACAGTGATAAATGACACTCCCTCCTCCTCCATGTCTTCGTATTGCTAAACACTATGGGGGCAGGATATAGTATGCTGATTGACTGCATTCACTAGAAACTCACTAAAATACTTAATTTCAATATAAATCAGTATTAAATATATCAAATGTAATTACTAATACCTGTAAAGTAAAAAAATAGCCTTGGATGCAGATGCTGTTTGAACAAAATGAAAGCTATTGTCAATCATCTCTGACTCTGCCTACACCATATTAATGCACACACAATACACACTGATGTTCAATAAAGATGTATAGGGAGCTGTAAAAATATTATTTGATATTTATAATCTAATTTGAATTACTCTTCCGAAACTGCTTTTTTTAAATCACTTGACTGACATCAGTGCTGTACAGATACATACTATAGAGAGCATACATGAGCAAAGTAATAGAATACCCTCCCAAGGAGATTTCCTTGAAGATGCCAAAGAACAGGGAAATGTCATGTGACCACACAACAGCACATGAATGAGGTACTTAGAGGTTTAAAAATAAATAGATAAATAAAGTGGCATGATATGTAAGATTTTGGTGAATGAATTATGGCATAGACAAAGGAGCTTCATACACCATAGGGGATAATGCCTTTCTACAGTATATCACAAAAGTGAGTACACCCCTCACATTTTTGTAAATATTTTATTATATCTTTTTATGTGACAACATTGAAGAAATTACACTTTGCTATAATGTAAAGTAGTGAGTGTACATCTTGTATAACAGTGTCAATTTGCTGTCCCCTCAAAATAACTCAACACACAGCCATTAATGTCTAAACCGCTGTCAACAAAAGTGAGTACACCCCTCAGTGAAAAATTCCAAATTGGGCCGAATTTGTTATTTACCCCCTGGTGTCATGTGACTCGTTAGTGTTACAAGGTCTCAGGTTTGAACAATGAGCAGGTGTGTTAAATTTGGCATTAACGCTCTCACTCTCATACAGTACTGGTCACTGGAAGTTCAAGATGTCACCTCATGGCAAAGAACTATCTGAGGATCAGAAAAAAATTATTGTTGCTCTACATAAAGACAGCCTAAGCTATAAGGAGATTACCAAGGCCCTGAAACTGCAGCATGGTGGCCAAGACCATACAGCGGTTTAACAGGACATGTTCCACTCAGAACAGGTCTCGCCATGGTCGACCAAAGATGTTGAGTGCATGTGCCAGCAGAGGTTGAAAGGTTGGGAGGGTCAGCCTGTCAGTGTTCAGTCCATACGCTGCATCAATATGGTCTGCATGGCTGTCATCCCAGAAGGAAGCCTCTTCTAAAGATGAAGAGCCTGCAAACAGTTTGCTAAAAACAAGCAGACTAAGGACATGGATTACTGGAACTATGTCCTGTTGTCTGATGAGACCAAGATACATTTATTTGATTCAGATGGTGTCAAGCGTGTGTGGCGGCAACCAGGTGAGGAGTACAAAGACAAGTGTGTCCTGCCTATAGTCAAGCATAGTGGTGGGAGTGTCATGGTCTGGGGCTGCATGAATGCTGCTAGCACTGGGGAGCTACAGTTCATTGAGGGAACCATGAATGCCAACATGTACAGTGACATACTGAAGCAGAGCATGATCCCACCCTTCAGAGACTGGGCCGCAGGGCAGTATTCCAACATGATAACGACCCAAAACACACCTCTAAGACAACCACTGCATTGCTAAAGAAGCTGAGGGTAAAGATTATGGATTGGCCAAGCATGTCTCCAAACCTAAAACCTATTGAGCATCTGTGGGGCATCCTCAAATGGAAAGGTGGAAGGTCTGTAACATCCACCAGCTCTGTGATGTCATCATGGAGGAGTGCAAGAGGACTCCAGTGGCAACCTGTGAAGCTCTGGTGAACTCCATGCCCAAGAGGGTTAAGGCAGCACTGGAAAATTATGATGGCCACACAAAATATTGACACTTTGGGCCCAAGGGTGTACTTACTTTTGTTGCCAGCGGTTTAGACATTAATGGCTGTGTGTAGAGTTATTTTGAGGGGACAGTAAATTGACACTGCTATACAAGATGTACACTCACTACTTTACATTGTAGCAAAGTGTAATTTCTTCAGTGTTGTCACATGAAAAGATATAATAAAATATTTACAAAAATGTGAGGGGTGTACTCACTTTTGTGAGATACAATATATGTAGACATTCAAATATATAATAATCAACATTGCTCACATTTGGATTTTAGGCTTTATTTTTTATTTTTTAACATCATTGTGCTACTTAATTCATGTCTCTGCACAGCAAGGTAGTGCTTTGTGCTACATTATGGTGCCCACTATGCTGCAGGTTTTTTTCACACCGTACACCACACCGGCGTCGGTATGTGAAACAAATTTTATGTGCTTTTGCTGTGACCAGGGTATAGAAAAAAAGTTTTCTTGTAAGCCGCACATCGCTGTGAACCAAAAGCAAAAACTGTGGGTGCAGCTCAGTTTTCAAAGGATCCTAATCTGTGAGCCAACCGTTGTGAGTGCTAGCTAGGACAGAGCTCACCCCGACTCCAAACTTCAGTGTATAGAAAAGAAAATGTCCTGTAAGCCACACATCGCTGCAAGCCCTGTGTAAGAAAGTGTGTAAAAGCCTCAGCCCGGGCTCCAAGCAGACCACACCTCCCAACATGTTTTCCTCCACCCTGGTGGTTAATTAGGTGATCCCCCGTGATTAACCTCCGGGCTGGAGCGAAACATGTTGGGGGGAGTGGTCTGGTTGGAGCCCAGGTTGAGGCTGTTACACACTTTCCTACACAGGGCTTGCAGCGATGTGTGGCTTACAGGACAGATTTATTTTCCATGACTGGAGTTTATCCAGTGCAGAAAAATGCCAGCTACTGCACATAGTGTGAACAATTTATTGGTTCCATGTAATAAGTTTCACAATACTGATTAAAGCTCACTGTGTTTGGTTGTTGAGGTGCTATATACTATATATATATTTTCACTGGCTATACTGGTTGCATCTTATATATGATTCCAATCAGTAGTATACCAGATGCTGTAACCCTGACTTTGAATTCAGATAATTCTGCCAATGCAGGCATGTATAAACAAATCCACAACACTGCATAAAAAGGAAATTGTAAGAGAAAAAATATGTGAGCTGCCACTGCTGACTTGTTTTTAAATGTGCAAGGCCCAGCACTGTCATCCTGAATCTGGCTTCACTAGCTAGTAGGTTAGTGGCCTGAAACAAAAATGAGAGAGGTTTCTATACTTTACTGGCTAATTTTGTTTTATGAGTCCATCTACTAAGACATAAAGGCTGTTTGCTTAGTAAATAAAATGTGCTCACAATCATCCAATCCTGTTTTATTAAAGGAGAAGTAAGGTCAAGGCTCTTTTGGCCATACATCTGTTGGTCACAGGAGTGGACTTTCTTCTGAACTCCTCTTGACCCAGGTTTAGCTAACCACTGATATCACAGTGACAGTCCAGGCTCCGCAGGGATTCCGAAATAAAATGTACCACAAAGTCCCATACTCCTGGTATTAAACCTTTTTTTCACTAGGTGCAGACAAGTGTCCTGTAGCCTCAGGCATAATGGGTAATGGGTAAATTAACTATAATCTTAGTACTGGCAGAAGACGGGAAAGCCAGTTCTTACATATCCATGTATTCCCATGGTTTACTGTAGGAGCTTTGAGTTCATTTCTATTCACAGCCAGTATTTAATATTTATTTGTGTACAAAAGGCTGCCAGATTTCAGTATGTGCTTTACTCAGCAGCACATGGTTGGATAGAGATTGTGATCAAATTATTAAAGTGGTTGCTTTTAGCTGTTTGTTGGATAGCATGGGCAGAAGGCTGCCGGAGAAACATTTTGCATAAAATAAAGATCATTGTGTCTGTTTGTATTAATTTATAGGCCTGGAACACAAGTCTGCAATGACCAGTAACCACAGCAAGAAAAGCCTCTGCCACTCTCTTTAAGTGTGTATGAGTGGCTCAGAAATAGGCGGATTAGCTATTAAATTCTGAAATGCTGCATGCTTAAGCTTTAAAAGCTTTAATGCCAAAGAAAATGATGTGCTAATGAGCAATATATCAGTATAAAATTAGAGCTGATAACAATGCAAATGCAATGCATATTTGGGCACTAAAGTACACCTGGTCTGATGATGAAAATTATTTATTCTTTCAACAATGGGTCAGGAGAGACAATACAGACTCGTGTAGACAATGATAATAAAAACATTGCGATAAAAAGGACCTGTTGTGAGAGCATAATTGGAAAAATTATTATTCACAGAGAAAAAAGCATGAGTTTATATGTGTAGGATTGCACTTGGTGGTGTTTTGGCCTTCTTAATTACTCACAGAAGCATTTTCTATAGTGTGTGTATGCATTTGCCTTCAGACTGTTAAATATTTGGCTGTAAAACTGTGTAATATATCCATAATTGAATAATTAGACTATATACTTGCTGCTACCAAGGATACAGTTATGCCTCATAGACACAAAATGTCATAAATCAAAGACCGTTTTAAAGCAGATAGACAAGAAAAGGCACAAAACTAGAAATATATATATCCCACAAATATAATATATATAAAAACAGTCTAAAAAAGACAGTCTAATAAGTCCATAATATTAGGGGAGAAGAGAAAGTCCAAACACTAAGGGCTGCCGTCATTTAGGAACAGAAACCAGGTTCCAGTAGAACTAAAGGAGACAAGGAGAGAGGCGTCTTTGGGTGTAGAATTAAGACAACTTTAATTACACCTCAAAATGGCAACTTACATTTAAGAAGTATATGATAGGCACATCAATGGTATGATCCCAGCAAGGGGAGGGGGTCATCAGCAGACAGTCCAGTCCTAATACTCTTTCGTAGAAAAGTGCTGTGTTCACTGGGGACAATGCTGTGAAAACACCCAAAGCGAGGCTTTGAGTGCAGATGGTGTGATGGCAGGTGTGATGGCGAGAAAGGATGGGACTGTCTGCCGATGACCTCCTCCCCTTGCTGGGATCATAACATTGATGTGCCTATAATATATTTCTTAAATATGAGTTGCCATTTTAAAGTGTAATTAAAGTTGTCATAATTCTACACCCAGAGGAATCTCTCTCCTTGTCTCTTTCAATTTATAGAAGAACTAGTGCCTTTTTTTAAACTCCCCAGGGCACCAAGTGATTCCAGCATTGTCCACAAAATCTACCTCTATATGCTGGCTGTAGCTCCACGCCCTTTGTGAAATCCAAATTATGGGAGTTCATGTGGAGGGTGCAGCCAGCCAGAGCCCCCCCCCCCCCCCCCAAATTGTGAGTGATCTGTCATTATTATGATTTAACAATCAGCACTGCTTGTCCATTCATAATGCTAAAAGATTCCTCAGAATTTTGGCTCTTTGTAAAATATCTCCTAGCACCCTGTATAAAGTAAAAGCAACCACAAATACATTATATTTTACTATTATTAATCAACAAACAGTGCTGATGATTCATTCATAGTAGTGACAGATCAGCAGGTTGAATATGGATAAAGGAGCCGATTCCCCCTTCCATACATTTGATATGGATGGAGGAATCCTTATCACTAAGCTATTGTATTCTGCCAGCTGGGAAACTTCTCCGCCATCAGAATACAATGATCAGTGTGGCTATAACTAGCCACACTGATCAATCGGCAAAAACCCAACAGGCTAGTCTTACACAAGTCGATCAAGAGATCAACTTCTGTACAACCAGCTTGCCTATACATGGATTGACATTTTTATCCATGTATGGCCTGCTTAGAGCTTTCAATAATCGAGCTTCCAGGTTAAATTTAGAATAGCGAAACAAGTAATAGTTTGTGGATGGTGGCTATGAGTTACCAACATTCGTAAATTGCTAGTTTCTTTATTAAATTATGACCTTTTTTTATTTTATAGATAAAATGAATTTGCATATTTTATATATCAAACTTTAAAGTAACATAAAAATACAGATCAAATAAATTTTATACACAATAATGGCCAAACCTTAACAGCTCATGGACAGTCTGGTGATCGGTGGAGATTATGCACTTGTAACCTACCTGTGCAAAAGAAAAAAAGAAAATTAGAATGTACAAGATGTTTAGTTAGTTCTTAGTTACATACACATAAATGTTTACATAACTCTTCTAATGTGTACACCTATGAGGATAAATTAAAAAATAAACACATTCTCAACAACTGTAAATCATGAAAAGGGGTAAAAACAAAAACTCTAATAAACGAATAGTTGACAGCATAATCTTTAAAAGTACTATCACCAAATTCTGCCAAAGTAATAATCAACTACTTTATATTGCCCCCATTTGCCCATGTGACACTGGTCAGAACTACTGATAATTTGGCACTGCATTGCAGAAAGGGGGAGGCATGAATACTGCTAGTACATGTTTATTGTTATAAACACCACAAAGTACTCACATAATTCAGGACAATAAAAATCATTCATACCGCATGGAGCCTCACCAACAGCCGGCATCAGCGGCAGTGAAAGATATTACACGCTTGTGGCTCCGCTCCAAATAAACGTGTACTAGAAGTATTCACGCTATATGCGGCCTTTGTTCCTTTTCCTCTATAGCACTTGTCTGAGTTGGACCCAAAGTTGTGGTGTTGGTATTGGGGAATATCATATGTTGAAACCCAGTGGATCATGCTGATCCCATTTAGCGACACCCGGAGGGGTCCATTATTTCTCATGTGTGTTTGATCTCTGTAATTGGGGGTCACAACCATCTGGTAAGAGGCTCGATTATGGTGGAGGGCATGTGTGTATGGTGGAATTCCTTAACAATTATTATATATTATATTATATGCTTTCACTGCTATTGGCACATGGGCTTATTTCCATATTGAACTTTATGGACTATTCAATTCACTGTTTGATTGTATTTCAGTATTCATTTTCAGTATTTCATTTCTTGCATAGTAACCAAAAGCACACTATTATTTTTGTATGTACGGTATGAGCCATACCTGTGAGATCCAGCTACTACAATGATCTCCATTAGCTTCTGGTTCCCATGTCGAGTAGCTGCCCTACTGCTTAGTGAATGCAAAATGTTCTCTGATTGGACAAAGTGAAGATTGTGACTTTGCCCGCCTGCCTCTCCACTTTATCCAATCAGAGAATAATTTACAGGGAAAATGCAATGTGAACTGTGCCCATGCCAAGCAAGTGGCGTTCTGTTTCCACAATGCAGCATGGTAACTGCTGAGCATAGGACCCAGATGCTAGTGGAGATCACTAGATTAGCAGTGCCTACTACAATGATTTCCAGCTTCCATTGGGATCCCACAGGAATGGAACATACATACTTACATTGGACCAAGCTGGACCTGTAACTGACAATTGCCATATCTTGAATGAATCTTAATAACCTTTGCAGTGCACAGCCAGCTGTAATATTATGACCCAGTCAGTTTGTGCATAAATATGCAGATTGTGGTCATAAAGGCATTCGTCCAGTGTGCATTCTCCACGCTAACCTGAAAAATGCAATATCAGCTTGTTATGGGTTTCAGAGGGAATCCTTTTTTTACGTACGATAAAATGTGTTAGAGAGATATAACTATGCTTTCATAATCAAATGTCTAACTTTATCCTTTTATCAGGGAGCTCTGGTTCCTGTGATTTTGGTATTTAGATAAGGTCACACCTGATTCAGCATCCTAGCCAAAGTACCATATTGGATTAGCAAGAGAAAAGATCGTAAACAACTCATTTATGAAAGTGCTGAGTCTTAATTTATATCTCAGTTGCTATGCTGCCATAGTGGATCTAGGCTATTGAGCATGAATGAAATGTCCCCTGATATATTAATAATGTGTCAGAAAAGGGCAGATGTAAGGCTGCTTTTTAGCTTATAGCTCTTCAAACCAGCTTTGTGATCAGTGCAGGAAGCTGCTCCTCCAGTACATTTAGATATCAAAAAAGTGTATGAACTATTGTTTTCGCTCAAAAGTGTGACAGATTATGATTATAAACAAGGACAAGACAACTCATTGTTGGATCAGTTTTTCCATGCTGTAGTTTCAGTATATATCCAGTTGGGCAGGTTATATGCTCTCCACAGGTCAGTTATTGGCTTAATAAATCTAAAAAAAGTTCTCACTTATCAAATAAGTGGTCCTTGTATGATAGCCTTAGGCAAGCATTCTGGAGTTCCACCTATAAATGCTTCAGCGATCCTGGGCATCAGTCATTGAGATGAACAGTGACTGAAATGAGTGTGTATGTAAACATTTGTGATGATGTACTGTGTCATGTAAGCTTTAGTCTACATAAATCATCTGTTTTACAATAATCATCTATGTTTACATGTTAATGACACTGCTTCATTTACATTTTAGAAAAAAAAAACAGCACATCACGCCAGCTTTAAAATGCTGTCATTTACTAGGTATTGCATTAAAACCGAGCTTTCAAAAAAATCAATATTTTTGCCAAGTATACAATTATGTCTGCATTGCACAGGCTGAAGCACAGTAGATCATGGCGATTTTGCACATCAGCACTTTTTTCAAGAAACCTCTGTTTAAATCTGTCAAGCTGCATTCCTAAAAAGCAGATATAGTGCCGTTTTTAAATAGAAACTATCATCAATTTATTTTATAATCCTGTTTACAGCAATGTAGGGTAGCTTGGGGTTTTATATGGGTGACAGTTGGCATGAGAAGTTATATTCTTGCTTGCTGCACTGTTTACACATAGCTCTTTACACTTTGCATTTTGTTTCCAGTCTTTACTAATAAATCTGCCTGCTGTCTTACAGCCAGGCAACATTTAGCAAATGCAAATATCCTAAATATCAACAAAATTGGAACTTGCTGGGAAAAGAATAAGTGAAATGAGATTTAATTCTTGAACAGCAAGCCTCCAGGAAGCAAACAGTCTAAAAAAAGAAACGCTTAACTTTAGCCAGAGTGGGAAGGAGCTAACATTTTAATCAGGTTTTTATTTTTAGGAGATATTTTATGGTGTGTTATTATAACGTGATAGGGTGTAGTTGTCACCAAGCCAAGAAGGTTCAGATCAATTAAACCATTGTTAAATGTTTTTACACTTTCCCTATCTTTTAAACTTTTTGTCAATGTAATCGCTAGAGTTTCACCATCACTTCCTGTCCTGGTGAGGGGGGGGGGGGGGTCTTTTCAACAAGGACACAGACAGCATTAAAAACCCAACAGAGACTTTATGACTTCCCTGCTCTAGCCAAAATAAAATGAAAAGTTTAGGCTGGAGCCAGTCCAGCCTGTAGTAAAAATCCCAATGTTTCTTCTTGTATAAAACCGTATAAGAAAGCTGATATCATTTTGGCTATTGTTATTGCTTTTATTCACATAATTGATCCCTTGTAATGTACTAACTATGCTGATGGCTGTCCTACTGTCTGACCTTGATTTAGTCATACTTTATGTTAGGATCAATAGCTCATACTGTCACAGTTGATATTGCAAGCTGCTACAGAAAGAGGTAGTTAGGGGCGCTTATCAATGTTTTGCTATGGGACCCCACGATTCATAGTAACACCCCTTGAGGGCTTTAATGTCAGTTATTAAATAAAAAAAAAATAATATATATATATATATATATATATGAAACTAAAAAAGTAAACTTCTAGTAATAGAAGAGCTGTTATACTCAACTCCAGGCAATCAACACACCTAAAGTGTTGAATGCTGGAGGTCTAACAGCAGCCATTGCACAGTAATCGCTCAAAGGTAATAGTGATGGGCCCTTGGGGACGTGAGTCTAACTAATCAGGAATGGGTCAAGGGTGAGAAGTATGGGCCCTTGGGCCCTTGAGAAGATGAATCTAACAGTGGCCACCGTGGAGGTGGGTATAAAAGCTCTTCTGTTGAAGAAATCTTTCAGGGAATTCCTAGAAGACATCTTGCTAACAGATATGCCCATGCGCACAACAGAAGTGCGCACTGGAGTGTGCATGTGTGTGGGAATACGCGCACGCATAAGGCATCTTGGTGCCAGGCAGGCTATTTAAGGAGGACTCTGTCTGTGCTTTAATGCTGTCTGGTCTTCAGCTGTTCCCTGAATCCTGCTTACCTCTGATATGTTCCCTTGGTTTTTGACTCAGCTTCTGATCTTGGATCCTGTTACCTGGCTCCTCCTCCTGACCCGGCTCGTCCCTGACTTGGCTCCGTTCTTGATTCTGTACCTCGCTACCCGCATGTTGATGACCTTGGCTATCCCACAACCATGCTCCTGTATGCTGACTCCAGCTTCCCAGCTCCTCCTGCCCAGCTGTCTGCGATTACGGTCCTGCGACCTGCTGCGAGTTCCTGCTGCAAGCCTGCCAGAAACTCTACCTTGCCAGATATTCCAGTTTTGCAGTACAAGGAGAGTGCCTCTTTAACTTGAGCTGAACTATGATGCGCAGCTGCCCTTTCTGACCTGATGGTTCTTCTGCTTTCTCAAAGTTGCATCTCTGGGTTGGAGATACAAGAGAGGCCGACCTCATCATCTCAGTCTCCCTTCAGGTATGGGACATAAACTGGCATTTTTATTCTTTTAATCTTTAAAGCTACTGAAATAAAGCTCAATTCTATCTAAGATACTATAGTGCCTTTAATTGTGGCCATCATTTATAGCAGGGATCTCCAAACTATGGCCCTCCAGCTGTTGCAGAACTACATGTCCCATGAGACATTGTAAATCTCACAGACATTCACAGACATGACTAAGCATGACGGGAATTGTAGTTCTGGAACAACTGGAGGGCCATAGTTTGGAGATCCCTGATCTATAGCACTCTGCTTGCTCGTAAGACTTGATATGCTTGCTAATTGCTTGCAATCAATATATACCCAAGTTTTTATGCATAGCTATAATATATGATCATGGATATCGAATAATCAATAAATGAAAAAAGCCCAAAAGGAAAATTTGTCAAAGTCTAGTGTGTACCAAGGGCCTCAGTCCAGTTCAAAAGGCTATGATAAACTAAGAAAAAAATCAGCTTTGGCAGCAAGAATCATGGGTAGATATGCAAAAAATTAGTCATGAATGGAGAATCACAAAATGTACTAGAAACAGCCTTATAAGCTCTGATATGGGCAATGATATAATGAGTGTCAAATATTTTTAAAGGGTCACTGATAAGGATGCCTGAAGTTTGACGCAACTGTGTGTTTCTTGAATGTACATAGTAGAGATGATCACGGACATGACCTTCCAATTCATATGCTTCCAATTTGTGAGATAGAGTGTGTTTTTAAAATCCCCTTATCCTAAGTACGTAGCATTTATGCCATTACCTTCATTGTTAGGGCCATTTTAACTATATGAGTCCCAGGTAGGGTTTTAAAAACTTAGCTATAAGTAAAGGGCTGAAATACACAGATCAAGAGCTCAATTGATTGTCTTTGGGGCTTATTATCCTGATAGAAAGCACTCCTAAAGAGCTTTATGTAGGAGAATAAGCCAAATTACTGCCTCATTTTTGATATGAAAAGGATATGCCCTACCCAACATAATTGTCCTTTCCAGTGATTTATATGCTCCAGCTACCCCCCACCCCCCTGTATTAAATGATTACACTTATGGCAATTTATTGCTCTTTACTTGGGATGAGCCGAACACCCCCCAATTCGGTTCACAGCAGAACATGCAAACAGGCATGCAAACAGGCAAAAAATTTGAGCGAACACTGGTAAAGTCTATGGGAAGCGAACGTGAAAAAAAGAAAGTGCTAATTTTAAAGGTTTATATGCAAGTTATTGCCATAAAAAGTGTTTGGGAACCCGGGTCCTGGCCCAGGGGACATGTATCAATGCAAAAAAAAGTTTTAAAAATTACATTTTTTTCGGGAGCAGTGATATTAATAATGCCTAAAGTGAAACAATAAAAGTTAAATATCCCTGCAGGGATCTCCAAACTATGGCCCTCCAGCTGTTGCAGAACTACATGTCCCATGAGACATTGTAAAACTCACAGACATTCACAGACATGACTAAGCATGATGGGAATTGTAGTTCTGGAACAAGTTCTGGATTTTAATAATGCTTAAAGTGAAACAATACAAATTAAATATCCCTATAAATATCGTGCCTGGGGGGGGGGGGGGGGGGGGGGGTCCTTAGTATGCCTGTACAGTAGCACATCTTTCCCATGTTTATAACACTGCCACAGCAAAATGATATTTCTAAAGGAAAAAATGGCATTTAAAACTACTCATGGCTGTAATGTATTGTAGGATCACGGCAATATAGATAAAAATACCAAAAGTACAAAAAAAAAGGTGTGGATGTCTCCCCCAAAATCCATACCAGGTCCTTCAGGTCTGGTATGGATATTAAGGGGAAGCCCACAACAAAATAAAAAAAAATGATGTGGGGGTCATCCAGGCTCCCAGGCACTTTATACTCTGAACAGCAGTATATATACTATAAGGCCTGCCCTATATACTCTGCAGAAAATTGGGCCTTAGCTGTTGGTGGTACCAGAACACTGTAAGCCCTCACAGTTACTCTTGCTGGGTGCAGGAATGGACCCTGCTGTAAAATATTATATCAAGAATTGTAATTACATGCCCCTGTTAAACAGGTGCAGAAAAATTGGGCCTTTGGTTTTTGTGAAGCCAGAACATTGTAAGCCCTCACAGTTACTCTTTTTGGGTGCAGGAACAGGCCCTGCTGTGAAATAAAATATCAACTTTTTTAATTACATGCCCCTGTTAAACAGGGGCAGAAAAATTGGGCCTTTGGTGGTGGAGCCACAACACTGTAACCTCTCGCAAATACTCTTGTTGGGCGCAGGACAGGGCCCTGCTGTAAAATATTAGATCACAAATTGTAATTACATGCCCCTGTTAAACAGGGGCAGAACAATTGGGCCTTTGGTTTTGGTGGTGCCAGAGCACTGTAAGCCCTCACAGTTATTCTTGTTGGGTGCAGGAACGGGCCCTGCTGTGAAATATTATACTAAAAAATTGTAATTACATGCCCCTGTTAAACAGGGGCAGAAAAAATAGGCTTTGAGAGGTAGTAGTGGTGCCACAACACTGTAACACCTCACAGATACTTGTGTTGGGCGCAGGAACAGGCCCCACGGTGAAATATTATATACAAATGTGTAATTACATGTCCCTGTTAAACAGGGGCAGAAAATCTGGGCCTTGGGTGGTGGTGGTACCACAACATTGTAACCCCTCACAGATACTCTTGTTGGGTGCAGGAACAGGCCCTGCTGTGAAATATTATATTAAAAAATTGTAATTACATGCCCCTGTTAAACAGGGGCAGAAAAATTGGGCCTTGGGTGGGGGTGGTGGAGCCACAACACTGTAACCCCTCACAGATACTGTTGTTGGGCACAGGAACGGGCCCTGCTGTGAAATATTAGAAAAAAATGTAATTACATGCCCCTGTTAAACAGGGGCAGAAAAATTGGGCCTTGGGTGGTGGTGCCCTAAACCAAAAATATTGTAGAAACTGTACACACTGTATTAGATACTGTATACACCACCAGAAAAGTAGTAGAAACTGTACACACTGTATTAGATACTGTGTACACCACCTGCACTGTATTAGAAACTGTAAAACAGCTGCACTTTATTTTATACTGTGTGTACACTACCAGAAGTGTAGTAGAAACTGTACACACTGTAGTAGACACTGTGTACACCACCAGAAAAGTAGTATCAACTAGACATGTGCATTTGTTTTCGTCCAAATGCATTTTTGTCCGAACGTGCAGAATCCAAAAACCAAAAGTTTTGACATAAACAAATGCTTTTATTTTCGTTTCGTTTCGTTTTTGTATTATTTTTCATTGCAACAGTTCGATATAAATAGGAGATTCGAAATGCCGCTGACAATAGCGATCTGTGTCCATCTAACCTGTGGTCGAATGTGCCTAACCTTAGCTCTATTAGTTCAAGATTATTCTACATCGAGAGAAAAGATTAGACATAGAGAGAAAAGATTTGACATAGAGAGAAAAGATTCAGGACTTTGCAGCGGAGGTCCGCTGGGCTTTCTGAACGTGTGGACTTGCCCATAATCCGCAGGAGTTTTGGCTAAAGTCCACGGGACTTTTGAAATGAATGGACTTACCTCACACACGGAGGAAAGTCCGTTCATTTAGAACGTGACTCCAGGTAGACGGGACTAGCGAAGGCAGTGAATGCCGCCGCGCTAGCCCGGACACCTGGTATGGATTTAAAGGAGAATCCCTACACCGAAAAAACGGCGTGGGGGTCCCCCCCAGATCCATATCAGACCCTTATCTGAGCATGCAGCCCGGCCGGTCAGGAAAGGGGTAGGGACGAGCGAGCGCCCCTTTCTGAGCCGTACCAGGCCACGTGCCCTCAACATGGGGGGGTGCCCTGGGGAAAGGGGGGGCCCTGCGGCCCCCCCACCCCAAAGCACCTTGTCCCCATGTTGATGAGGACAAGGGCCTCTTCCCGATGTACCCCTACCAATTCACCTAAGGAAAAAAGTGTAAATAAAAAAACGACACCATTTTTTAAAATATTTTATTGCACAGCTCCGGAGGTCTTCTTCCGTCTTGGGGGGTCTTCTCGCCGGACTCCTACACTATCTTCTGCTCTTTTACTAGCTCTTTCACTAGTGACGGAGCCCGGCTTTCTTCTTCGTCGCCCCCGCCGTCTGGGGGTCTTGTTCCGACTTCGGGGGTCTTTGGGGGTCTCTTCTGTTCTTCTTTCTTCTTCCAGCTGTTTTACGAGCGGTGGCCGGTCTGTGTTGCCATCGCTGTCGCTGCCTTCTGCTTCTGCTTCTCCTTCTTCTGCTTCTTGTTCTTCTTTCTTCTTCTGATGTTGACTCGTCGCCGTCTCCTCTTGTAATGGCTCCGACGTGTTGCTCTTCCAGTTATATAGGGACAAGGGGCGGGTCACCTGCTCATGTCAAATGGTGACCCTGCCCCCATATGATGTCACAGTCCCAGCATCCTCCAGGACTGTGACATCATATGGGGGCGGGGTCACCGTGTGACATGAGCAGGTGACCCGCCCCTTGCCCCTATATAACTGGAAGCGCAACACGTCAGAGCAATTACAAGAGAAGACGGTGACAAGTCAACATCGGAAGAAGAAAGAAGAACAAGAAGCAGAAGAAGGAAAATCAGAAGGCGGCGACAGCGATGGCAACACAGACCGGTCCACCGCTCGTAAAAGAGCTGAAAGAAAAAGGCGGAGGCCAGGCAAGAAGAACAGAAGAGACCCCCGAAGTCGGAACAAGACCCCCAGACGGCGACGGCGTTGAAGAAGAAAGCCGGGCTCCTCCGCTAGTGAAAGAGCTAGTAAAAGAGCAGAAGATAGCAGAGGAGTACGGCGAGAAGACCCCCCAAGATGGAAGAAGACCCCCGGAGCCGTGCAATAAAATATTTAAAAAAATTGTGTCGTTTTTTTTATTTACACATTTTTCCTTAGGTGGTGGGGGGCTCCCGGATTCCGATAAGCTCCCTGCCCGCAGACTCCGACAACCAACGGCCAGGGTTGTCGGGAAGAGGCCCATGTCCTCATCAACATGGGAACAAGATGCTTTGGGGTGGGGGGGCGCAGGGCCCCCCTTTCCCCAGGGCACCCCCCATGTTGAGGGCACGCGGCCTTGTACGGCTCAGGAGGGGGGCGCTCGCTCGTCCCCACCCCCTTTCCTGACCAGCCGGGCTGCGTGCTTGGATAAGGGTCTGATATGGATTTGGGGGGGACCCCCACGCCTTTTTCGGCATAGGGATTCCCCTTTAAATCCATACCAGGTGACAGTTCTCCGTGTGTGAGGCAAGTCCGTTCATTTCAAAAGTCCCGCGGACTAGCACACAGATGGCGGGATTGTCCGCCGGACTGCCGAGTCCAGCGGACAATTTTAAGTCTAAACTTAAAACTTAGTCCGCTGGACTTTTGGGAGGAAAAAGTCCGCACACGGTCGGAATGTCCGGCGGACTCTAGTCTGGCGGACAATCCCGCGGGAAAGTCCGCTCGTGTGTACGCGGCCATAGAGAAAAAAGATTTGACATGAAGATTTGATGAAGCAGTCACTGCAAGCAGACATTTATGGTCAAATGCTCTGCCCATAGGCTATAGAAGAATTCTAATGTTGGTTGATTAGTAATAATAATTAATAAATATAACTATTACTAGTGTCATACAACATTAGAATTCTACTATAGAATTCTACCGGAAAAGTACGATTGCGGCATCGTAGAGTTTAGCTGCTCCGTCGAATCTTCTTTGAACATTCAAAAGACACCATAAGCCTTCAATGACAGATTCAACCTTAATTATTTAGAATTTTCAGACGAATGCATTTTTTAACAAAACAAAATAAATAAAAACGAATTTCGTGAGTAACTAAATGTATTTTTTGGACGAAAACGAAATTCCGAAACAAAATATTTCACCTTGCACATGTCTAGTATCAACTGTACACCCTGTATTAGATATTGTGTACACCGCCTGCACTGTATTATAAACTGTACTACGGCTGCACTCTATTGTGTACTGTGTACATCACCAGAAGTGTAGTAGAAACTGTACACACTGTATTAGATACTGTGTACACCATCTACACTGTATTAGAAACTGTACAATGGCTGCGCTGTATTGTATACTGTGTACACCAGCAGAAGTGTAGTTGAAACTGTACACACTGTATTAGATACTGTGTACACCACCAGAAAAGTAGTAGAAACTGTACACACTGTATTAGATACTGTGTACACTGCACTGCCTGCACTGTATTAGAAACTGTATTACAGCTGCACTGTATTGTGTACTGTGTACACCACCAGAAGTGTAGTAGAAACTGTACACACTGTATTATATACTGTGTACACCGCCTGCGCTGTATTTGAAACTATACCATGGCTGCACTGTATTGTGTACTGTATACACCACCAGAAGTGTAGTAGAAACTGTGCACACTGTATAAGATACTGTGTACACCACCAAAAAAGTAGTAGAAACTGTACACACTGTATTAGATACTGTGTACACCGCCTGCACTGTATTAAAAACTGTATTACAGCTGCATTGTATTGTATATTGTGTACACCACCATAAATGTAGTAGAAACTGTACACACCGCCTGAAATGTATTAGAAACAGTACACTGGATGCAGACACATGCAGGCTACACTGGATGCAGAGTATATATATATATATATATATATATATATATTAATATTTATATTAATATTTATATATGTATTATATACTGTGTACACCTCCTGAAGTGTATTAGAAACTGTACACACTGTATTAGACACTGTGTACATTGCCTGCACTGTATTAGAAGCTGTACAATGGCTGAACTGTATTTTATACTGTGTACACCTCCAGAAGTGTAGTAAAAACTGTGCACACTGTATTAGATACTGTGTACACCACTAGAAAAGTAGTAGAAACTGTACACACTGTATTCGATACTGTGTACACCACCTGCACTGTATTAGAAACTGTACAACAGCTGAATTGTATTTTATACTGTATACACTACCAGAAGTGTAATAGAAACGTAGATACTGTATACACCGCCTGCACTGTATTAGAAACTGTACTATGACTGCACTGTATTGTGTACTGTGTACATCACCAGAAGTGTAGTAGAAACTGTACACACTGTATTAGATATTGTGTACACCGTCTGAACTGTATTAGAAACTGTACAATGGCTGCACTGTAGTGTATACTGTACACCACCAGAAGTGTAGTATAAACAGTACACGCTGTATTCAATACTGTGTACATCACCAGAAAAGTAGTATAAACTGTACACACTGTATTAGATACTGTGTACACCACCTGCACTGTATTATAAACTGTACAATGGCTGCACTGTATTGTATAATGTGTACACCACCATAAATGTAGTAGAAACTGTGCGCACTGTATTAGATACTATGTACACTGCCTGCACTGTATTAGAAACTGTACTGCTGCTGCACTGTATTGTGTACTGTCTAAACCACCAGAAGTGTAGTAGAAACTGTACACACTGTATTAGATACTGTGTACACCGCCTGCGCTGTATTTGAAACTATACCACGGTATTATACCGTGTGTTGTTTTGGTGGGTTGGAGGGTTTAATTTGTGTGATTAACTAATTGTTGGGAGCATGTAGCCTGATATGGTTAGAGTTTGCCCCCCTTTCCTGTCCAGCCAGATTTGATATTGATTTTGGGGGAACCCAACATCTCCTCTACATCCATAGCTGGGTTTGTTAAGTTCTCACATTTTGTGGTAGTAGGGATACCAATCTTAAAGAGGGAGTCTGGTGAAAAAAAATATTTTAAAAGTCAGCAGCTACAAATACTGCAGCTTCTGACCTTTAAAATAATGACACTGACCTGTCACAGGGTCCAGCGATGTCGGCACCCGAGGCCGAACCGTCCCTCGGTCCTCGGATGCTGCCGCCGCCATCTTGGGTATGGGAATCTGGAAATTAAGTCTTTCGGCTTCATTTCCCGGTTCCTTATTGTGCATGCGCGAGTCGCGCAATGCAATAGGAATGCTCTGCGCTGTCTCTGGGACCCATGTGTGTCCCAGCAGACAGTGCGGCAGGACAGGAAGAGGCTTATACTCCCGTGGGAGTCTATTCCCAGAAGTGGGTGCAAATACCTGTCTTAGACAGTTATCTGCACCCCCCTCCCCCCTGAAAGGTGCCAAATGTAACACCGGATGGGGGGAGGGTTCCGATGAGTAGAAGTTCCACTTTAGGGTGGAACCCCGCTTTAAACAACTATAATTATTTACAGCCAAACCCTGTGTTGCTGCAAACTTGCTTCCCTAAATGTCTCTTCAATACCTTCTTTGATATGTTTTGCATAAGCCAACCAATAAAAATATTCTGTCATTATGTTTAATGATAGACAGATTGGTGTGTTATTATTATTGTCATCACTTTTGTATCTTAAAACTTCAATAACAAGATAATTAAAAAGGAAAGAAACCCATGCTTAGTATACTAAGTACTAGATGTAGTACCATGTTTTATTTAGCAGACGATGTCAAAGCTGTTGATTTTTCCACTGGTAATTGACCAGCAATGTTTTAATACATTTTAAACCGTAAAAAGGCAAAACTTGTTTTTTCCATTTTAGCTACAATGCAAATTTTTCTACATGTCTGACAATGTTGCTATATGTGAAAAAAAAAAAAAATATATATATATTGCTCAACACTTTCTAATACCTATTTAGGTCTTCTTTTTCTGTTGCCAATATATTGGTGACAAACAAAATCCTCCTAGATTCTGTTCTCTGTTATGTTGTACTTTTGCTATTTACTATTTGATTAATACTATCATTTAGGGAAGTGGGACCAAATGTTATTTCACATTCAGATTACATACAACAAGCTATGAGATTCTTGTTGCCAGATATATGTATTACTATCACATTATTACTTTACTGTGTAGCACATACATCTAACAAAGGATGCCATGACATTAAGGAAAATTACAAGATGTTTACTCTTATTAGATATGTTTTCTTTTACTCCGTATGACATGCTGCTCCCCTGCTTGACCCTCGTATAGCTTCTATTAATGCCTCAGCCCATTCCTCTTAAGCATCTGTATTCCCTAATAATGTCTGATATTCCCTAAGGCTCAATTAAACACTCTCATTATACTTTGAATATACCACTGTGTCCTCTTTCACACTACTACCTTGTCTGATTAATTTGTATAAGGATGTCATTCTGCAAAATTCTACATATTCACTGACTACAGGTAGTAATATAAAACGATATATATATATGTATATATATATATATATATATATATATACACAGTATAATATATATTAGGAATTTAATTTGTGATTCAAGAAACACCACTGGCCTTATTAAATTATTCAATAAATACTCAGTCTTAGGGGGGACCTGTTCAGTATGGATTCTGTGAGATTGTTATAGGTTACTACACCTAAAAGGTTTGTAAAAGCATTTTTTTGGGGAAAAAAAACAAACATGTCATTCTTACCAGCTCTGTGCAATGGTATTGTACAGAGTGACCTGAGCCTCTTCTTCTGGAGTCCCCTGCGGGAGTTCTTGGCTCCTCCTCTTCTGTTGCTTGCTATGGGGGCACACCTGCCGGCTCACTCCTGAGGTGCGCTGTGTACATCTATTGACACAGTATATGAAAGGATTTAATGACTGAAAAGAAACTCTATCAAAACAAGGTAGACTTTGTGGGCACAACATGAGGCAGTAATTTAAAATAAGTGTCTTCTTTTACAAAATAATTAAAATAACATTGAACAGACAAGAACACCCTACTAAACTGACAAGGTCAACAGATACCCAATAGAAGAGACATGGAGATGTGGATCTAAAATTGTGGTATAATAGCTTAATAGCTTCCTCAATACATACTGGGTAGGTGCTGATGAACCTTAAGACAAGGCATAGAGTGACACCACACAAAACAGATTATGAACCAAGATCAATCCTTCCCACCAAATTAGTTGACAAAGCTGTAGAGTGAACCAGATGTTTTGTGAAACTTAGGTTAAGGAGGAAAGAATCTCACCTCCAATATAACCAAAGTCAACTGATGATCCTATTATTAAGGAATACGTTGATTTAAGTTTTGAGTAAAGAATAAAAATGTATATCAATCCTCACAATGTGCATGTCGATATCAAGATACTTGTGTGATCAACCCTGAAGGGGGAGCACAGCTGCTGCTTGAAAATATACACCCAAATAAATGCCCGACCATCCATTTAGTATATATATATATATATATATATTTAATGTATATATATATATATAGAGCCTTGTTTTTATGTCAGACTGTTCCTCATATTAGGGGGCCTTATTTGTAGAGCCACAGCCACGGAATCCCAATTAGGGTATGAGGTGCCTCTCGTGGGAAGGATTGGTGACACGTGGCTCTACAAATAAGCCCCCCCTAATATGAGGAACCTTTTGCTACATAAAAACACGTCTCTCTCTCTCTCTTTATCTATGTATATATATATATATATATATATATATATATATATATAAATATATGTGTGTGTGTGTGTATGTGTATATATATACTAAATTAAATAAATGGTCGCGACTTTATTTGGGTGGATATATTCAAGTAGCAGCTGTACCCCCCCTTCATGGTTGATCACACAAGTATCTTGATATCGACATGCGCATTGTGAAGATTGATATACATTTTTTTTCTTTACTCAACATTCCACACTGGTTGAACCAACTTATTCCTTATTAATAGAATAGTCAGTTGACTTTGGTTATATTGGAGGTGAGATTCTCTCCTCCTTAACCTAAGTGTCACAAAACATCTGTTTCACTCTCCACCTTTGTTAACTGATTTGGTGGGAAGGATTGATCTTGGTCCATAATCTCTTTTGTGTGGTGTCACTCTATACCTTGTCTCAAGGTTCATCAGCACCTACCCAGTATGTATTGAGGAAGCTATTAAAATTGTGAAACGCATTGACACAAAATCATGGAGAAGTCTATGGATCCTGCTCATTGATAATTCTATACAGTTTTTTGTATCCATTACGGATCTTACATACCACAATTTCAGATCCACACTTTCATGTCTTTTCTATTGGGTATCTCTTGACCTTGTCAGTTTAGTAGGGTGTTCTTGTCTGTTCATAGTTATTTTAATTATTTTGTAAAAGAATACACTTATTTTAAATG
This sequence comes from Lithobates sylvaticus, assembly GCA_028564925.1. Taxonomy (NCBI): domain Eukaryota; kingdom Metazoa; phylum Chordata; class Amphibia; order Anura; family Ranidae; genus Lithobates; species Lithobates sylvaticus. The sequence goes on along the minus strand of CM053027.1, from coordinate 454,957,516 downwards.
ACTGACTCATGTTGTGCCCACAAAGTCCACCTTGTTTTGAAAGAGTTTATTTTACCTTTTTCAATACTTTCATATAATTATTGGATGTTGGCATAGTGGGGGGTCTCCCCTTTCTATCTATGGACACAGGATTTCATTAAAAGTTGCATGAGACGACTTCCGGTTCCGGCGCCACATGGGAAGGCTGTGATCAGACACAGCTCCCGCCACCCTGCTCCGAACAACCGATGAAAAACCGGCCCGAGCTCCGGGGAAACCCCCTAAACTATACCGCAACACAGAGGGGACTCATGGACCGCTTTGTGGAGCGATCGTACGCTCGAGCGGTCACAGCGCAAGCACCTCTTGCGGAGGACACAGCTCCAGGCGCAGCCAATATGGCGGCCGCGCCGCTCTCTAATGCGCCCATGCTACCACTGCCCCCGCCGGACATACAGGCGCCTGTGCTCACACAGTCAGCGGGCATTGCACAGGAGGTAGTGGCCCTCCTGGGACCCACACTTGCAGCCACAGTAGATGCAGCTGTGCATAAGGGTCTGGAGCAGCTGCACATTGAGCTCCAAGCACAAGCTCAAAGACTCACACAGGCAGAGGACAGGATCTCATACCTGGAGGATGACACTACTGCACAGTCAGCAACATTAGCACGTCTAACTGATGAAAATAGGGAATTATGGGAGAAAATAGAAAAAAATCAATGTATGGTGTCGCGCTCCTGAACTGATGTCAGTATAAAAATCGCATACAGTTGCTGTAGTGTCAAATCAGCAAACAGGGAGTAATATGCGAATTAAAGTGACTGTGTGCATCGCAGGCTAAACCATCAGTAAGGCAATCAAATAAAATATATACATATATTGCAATATGCTGTCATTAACTGTAAGGCAACAATAAATAAATGCATAAAATGTATACGTATAAATATAGAAAGTGACTAGTGTGCAAAAACCATATTAAAAAACACACTCGAGTGCATACAAAAGTTTCTATGCAAAACACAAAAGTGGATGAGTGAAAGTGACTAAAACAAATAAAACTTCCTAAGGTCGCTGTGAAGCAGTGAAATGGATGATGATAAAAATATTTTATTTTTTAAATAAAGAAGTGATGGGTGGTTCAGGTTTGTGGAAATACCATAAGGTATAAAACCAGAAAAATGCAAGGAGTGGTGGAAACCAATAGGGTATTGGTGGATGTGATAACAGCAATCAAAGTGCTGGAAATAGCGACCAATGTGAACAGTGGTACTAAAAAATATTGGCAAACGGAGGTAATCAGGAAAATTGTAATGTGATGGAGAAGATCACATTATACCCGATGAAGTCACGACACGCGTAGGACACGGACCCCGGAAGTGACGCACTGGTCACGAGCTCGGCGCTCGTTTTGAATGTTTATCGCTGTTTCATTGTTTATTGTGAGTACCCTTTTTAAAAAATAAAGCTGATTCTTTGTTTCACCACCAAATACTACACTATACGGCTCCCTTTTGTCACTCTCTCCCCCTCTATACCTATCATACCTGGGTACACACCGAGCGGAACCTGGTCCTGAGCACCAGTAAGCTACAACCATATAGGCTCCACACACTGCGGATAGGAGAGGAGCACTGTGACAGAGACCCATGAGCAACATCCCCTTGAGAGACCATCGAAGCATCCCCCAAAGAGAATACACCTTCCTGGCATCTACATATATGCTGCTTACCTTGCAGTAACAAGGTAATTAGGAAGGACACCCACGGGTGTCATTAGCACCGAAGACCTCAGCACTATTATCACCCTGGGCAAGCCATCCACCACCTCCCACCCCCACCTAGCACTGGGCACCGTAGTGCAGCCCAGATTGGATCACTTTTGTTATCATCACCTCCACGCTGTCTATAGAATCATATGCTATATGGACTGCTTTGTATTGTCTTGTATATGTTGATCTTCTCCATCACATTACAATTTTCCTGATTACCTCCGTTTGCCAATATTTTTTAGTACCACTGTTCACATTGGTCGCTATTTCCAGCACTTTGATTGCTGTTATCACATCCACCAATACCCTATTGGTTTCCACCACTCCTTGCATTTTTCTGGTTTTATACCTTATGGTATTTCCACAAACCTGAACCACCCATCACTTCTTTATTTAAAAAAAATAAAAAAATAAAATAAAATATTTTTATCATCATCCATTTCACTGCTTCACAGCGACCTTAGGAAGTTTTATTTGTTTTAGTCACTTTCACTCATCCACTTTTGTGTTTTGCATAGAAACTTTTGTATGCACTCGAGTGTGTTTTTAATATGGTTTTTGCACACTAGTCACTTTCTATATTTATACGTATACATTTTATGCATTTATTTATTGTTGCCTTACAGTTGATGACAGCATATTGCAATATATGTATATATTTTATTTGATTGCCTTACTGATGGTTTAGCCTGCGATGCACACAGTCACTTTAATTCGCATATTACTCCCTGTTTGCTGATTTGACACTACAGCAACTGTATGCGATTTTTATACTGACATCAGTTCAGGAGCGCGACACCATACATTGATTTTTTTCCATTTCTCCCAATTGGGTATTGTTTTAACCCTTTCGGTGTTCGCTGCACCTCACACCTTTATTATACCACCATTTTTCCGTTGTAGCTCTCCAAATAAACGCATGATGGTTCTTAGACACCTAAAGCGGCTGCGGGCAGATGTGGCACTACTGCAAGAGACACATTTGTCTGCAGACGATCTGACACGTCTGCGCAAATTATGGGTTGGAGCAGTTTACGGGTCACCTGCAGAGGGACGTAAAGCCGGAGTAGCCATCCTACTGCACAGGAACCTGAATCATGCCATCAAAGACGTAACAATAGACCAGTTTGGACGTCACATAACGATTCATATGACCTTAGCTAGCAAAGACATAGCTATTACTAATATATATGCACCGAACTCGCCAGACTCTAAATTTTTTCGAGAAATGACGGCCTGGCTGGTAGCAGTACCAGAGACTTTACACCTAATTGGGGGAGACTTTAATTCGGTCATGTCCCCCGCGATTGATCGTACGGGTAAAATAACAGGTCGAGAGACCAGCACTGAGAGTTTAAACTTCTCCCCAACTCCCTTAGCGCAGACAATAGATCAGATGCAGCTAATAGATATCTGGTGATTATCGCACCCGACCGATAGGGAATATACCTTCTATCCCCCCCCCCCCATAACTCTTTTTCCCGAATTGACTACTTCTTTGCATCACCAGCACTTTCACAAATGTTACGAGACCCGGAAATTAAGGATGCCAGAATCTCAGACCACAGCCCCATCGCAATACAAATGATAACCGCGCGACCCTCGTTCCCAATACAAATGTGGCGCTTTCCTTCTTACCTAGCCGAAAGCGAAGACTTTCGCCATATGTTGCAAACATCATGGGCGGAATATACTTCCACCAATGCAGCACACCTCTCAGACCCAAATCTCTTCTGGGAGGCTGGAAAAGCCTTCCTACGTGGAAAAATGATTTCATATACTGCTCAATTCAAAAAAAATGCCAAACAACATTACATGCGAGCCAGCGAAACCCTACGCTTAGCACACGAACGGCTAACGCTTACACGTACGCCCAACGATATTGAGACTTGGAAAGCAGCTAAGCGAGAATTCGATCTTTGGGCAGAACAACAGGAGCTGGCCAAAACCTCTTATTCCTCTCTATATTTCCATAAATTTGGTAATAAGGCGGGTAAGCTACTTGCAAAACTTTGCACGGGGACAAAACGACCCACTCACATTCAAGCTCTGAAAAGTAGCACGGGAATATTACACACCACTTCAACAGACATTAGTAAAACCTTAGCAGAGTTTTATACTCATTTATACTCAGCAGACCCTATTGATCAACACACAGCAGACACTCTCTTAGATAAATTGAGCCTACCGAGGCTGCAGGGAGATACTCTAGATGCCCTCAACGAACCTATCACAGTGGAGGATATCCAAGAAACGATCAAATCACTAGCATCTTCTAAAGCCCCGGGTCCAGATGGCTATACGGCCGAATTTTATAAATTAACAAAGGAATTCATTCCAGATACTTTAAAACAGGTCTTTAAGGCCGTCTGGGACGGAGGCCCATACCCACCTACAGGAACTCAAGCATACATTAGACTGATAGCCAAAAAAGATAAGGACCCCAGGGTCGTATCGACCAATCTCATTAATTATGTAGATGTCAAAATCTTATCTAAAATAATCGCGACACGCCTAGCCCATATACTTCCATCCATACTACATCCGGCCCAATCGGGATTTGTAAAGGGATGCTCGGCCACCCTAAATATCCGCAAAGTTCTTACAGCATTGGAATACGCCAAATTGAACCCAGAACAAGATGTTGCGATAATCTCGTTAGATGCCGAAAAGGCTTTCGACAACATCAGTTTGTCTTGGCTATTCCGAGTGATGGAGCGTCTTGAATTCTCGGGTCCAATTATGCGCTTTCTACACCGACTGTATGAATCCCCAACGGCCCGATTAGTCAAACCTGACTTTATCTCAGACACGATCCCCCTGACAAAAGGAACCAGACAAGGGTGCCCCCTTTCCCCCTTATTGTTCAACATTGCAATCGAGCCTTTATCCAGGTTACTCAATTCACCTGACAGAATTAGTGGTATAACAATTGGGGACCAAACACTGCGCTCCGCTCTATTTGCGGACGATATACTACTTTTCTCTACCGAACCCTCAGCAGACTTTGAGAAACTTAGAGACATCTTCCAGACCTTCCGGCTTTGCTCAGGTTTGCGTATTAATTTTGACAAAAGTGAAATACTGTCGCTCTGACCTAAACTGTCTGCTAGATGGCTACACCGGTCCCCTCTACCTATAGCATCGCAACATATTACATATTTGGGCATACGCATTGGTCGAGAACCATATTCGCTATACACACTTAATTTTCCACCGTTGATATCGAAAATTGTGAAGGAGTTGGAAGCTTGGACAGCTCTCCCTCTCTCGCTCTTTGGGAGATGTCATCTTTTTAAAATGGTGTCATTTGCACGTTTACTTTACCCCATGCAAGCAATCCCTCTTTTAATCAAACACTCAGATGTCAAACTAATCCATAAGGCGTTGACCAACTTTTTGTGGTCCCGCAAAAAGCCACGTGTTGCCCTACAAAAACTGTGTCTCCCAAAGACGGAAGGGGGGGCGGGCTTGCCCAATATACGTTTCTATAACTTAGCATGTCTACTTAGACAAGGCTTAGATTGGATATCGGGCAAATCCAGGTACTCTAATAATATACTAGAAGGTGCAGCTACCCTACCTTATACTCTACCAGCTATTCTCCACTCAAACCCAAACAAGCTACCAACACACCTTAAATCGAATATGCTTATAAGGGATACAGTCATAGCCTGGAGAGAGACTCGAAGACTACTGGGGCTGCCCTCCAGTATCTCGTGCCACCTGCCAATCCAAGCTAATCCAATGTTTCCCCCCTCCGTTATGCACAAAGCTTTTGACCAGTGGAAGGCAAGAGGTCTTACTAACATTAAGGAAATCTATCTTAACGGCCCGGGTAAAATGAAACCCTTTCAGACACTATCGAGGGAATTTTCCTTACCAGCAACTCATATTTTCTACTATCACCAACTCCTCAGTTATCTAAAGACCTGCTATGGACCTAGCACAGACCCTTTTCAAAAATCATTTATAGACACGGTACTGAAAAATGAGGACTATTCCATTTCCAGTTTATACACCCATCTTATCTCCCACCAGTCTGCCAAATATCATCTCAAACCATTCCAAAAGTGGTCTGACATATTTGATGACGTAGACCTTCCCGAAAAAATACTGGAAGGATACAAACAAGTTCGCCAGCTTATTGTTTCCGAAACATGGAGAGAAACACAATTTAAGATTGTGCATAGAGCATATTATCCTTTCTGCATTAATAAAACAGATCCTGAGCAGGAGCGCTGCCATTGGTGCTTGACGCAGCGACCCACACTGGTGCATCGTCTATGGGAATGTTCTTCCATTATCTCATACTGGGACTCGATACTAAACTTTATATATGAGATTGTTGAAATACGGATCCCAAGGGATCACCTAATATGCCCGTTTGGACACATACCACCTCTACCCACACCGTTGGATAAGAATACACCACAGATCCCTCACTGGGCACAAATCTGCCTTCTGGTGGCACGTAGGACAATAATGGCACAATGGATCAAGGAAACACCGCCAAATCTACGGGCTGTGAAAAAAGCCCTTGTATCATTCTTCTACCTTGAAAGATTAGACACTATCTCATCAAACTTCCGCTCTACTGCACGATTCTTCAAGAGATGGCGCAGATTCATGGAACGTGTGTTCTCCCAAGAAGAGATACAAAAAAATATGCAACCGCTCCGATACACAGACTGGTACCTTAAGCGAGACCTTACAAACTCTCTGGGTATCCTAAGGCTACCTAATTCACTGGATCCCTAACGGCCCCTCTCGATCAAATTGTGAAAAAGAAACTAGGAGACTCTCTGACATCCATAGCTAGCCCACCCTAGCACAAGTAAAATGTGTCTGGAATTGCTACCCTAGTTAGGCTATTGTATATACTTCCTGACTTGACTCTTCAAACGTTGCTTCCACTCCTAAAGGCACTAATTGTTGTTATACTTGTTGTTTTTCAAAAAAAAAAGTTAAAATTACTTTATACATATATGTGTACTGTTGAAAATCTCAATAAAAATGTTTTCAAAAAAAAAACAGTGCTGCCTATGTAAGCAGAGAGAGAGAGGAGACATTTGCTAAAGATAGGCACATCACTGGATCAAGTCACTATGTATTTAGGGAAGTGAGGGGGTGATACAGTTACTGGGACATTTTTTACCTTAATGCATAGAAAGCATTAAGTTAAAAAAAATGTGGAGCCTTTAGATCCACTTTAAAGTGCTGTGGGGTCCCCAGGACACTTCCAGAAATGTTGATTTGCCTGTGGACTTCATTCTATGATTTCCACTGAATGGAGCAGTGTTTGGTGGTGTGAGCAACAGGAAAGGTGAATACTAATTGTCTTCTTTTACAGCTTTATTGTTTTCTTGAGTACTTTACTGGTATGGTTTATGCACATAAAATGTATGTTTTGTGTCTGGTTTTGGATAACAGGGAAATCAGGTTGTCCCTGTTTACTCTTACTTTCTATCCTGGTGACCATTTTTATTGGGACAGAATGTGAAAGGAAGTCTATAATTTTACATTTGTCAATGGTACAGTAGTAATGGGTCACAGCCTCACTCTCACTGTGTAGGTAAAATATATGCTGTGCAGTCTTTGCTCATTGGCACCTCCCTATAAACCACCATGACAGGGGGTGCAATGTATTTGGACCTACACAGTGAGGGTGGTTGTGTGCACTCTGACAGCTGTTTTTTGGTCTGGTTAAGTTACCATATTATTGATATAATTTGCAATATAAGTTAGAGGTTTGAACAGAACAAAAACCCCCTAAATCCCCTGAGGAAGCCCTTCCCAGGTGAAATATGTTGCGAATGATGCTATGCAATGTCTATGTTTGTTTCTATCAACACTCTATGGACCAAGTTAAGACAACTAAAGATTTGGTGCAATACTATTGTAAATGAGTAGTGTTGATTAAAAAAAAAATACTAAGTATTCAGGGGTTGATGTTCTGTATAGAACTGGTCACAAATGTGTGTTTTGCTTTTAAAGAAAAGGGGTAGGTATGTCCCCTATTTGTTTTAAAAAAATAAATTATATATTTTTAAGTTGGCTGTGATGTTCTTCTGAGAAACCACCAACCTTTAAAGTCCTCCATTTTGAATATCAGAGGCTATGCTAAGATTAAACTGGTTGTAAACCTCAGTCAAGAAATATGAACAAAACACATACTGTATGTCTGTAGTGTCTATCTCTAAAGTGTTGTTTCTCTCTGATGCTTCATTCCTCTGTTATCAGCATGAGTCACTTCTGAGAAGTTTTCCCAACACATGTACATTTGTGGTGGGGAGGGAGCTCAGCACACAGCTTGACTATTCAGAACACAGCTCTATATCCTTCCTTCATTCCTGTGCTGTGTGTGAAGGGGGATGTGTCCCTTTCCTCCAATCATCTCTCACACACTGTAACTGCAGATCTCCGCCCCCTCCTCTGTGATATTTACAGATACCGAATCTCTGTACATTTGAAGGGATATAGAAAAGAGAAGACTGCAGACAAAAAAGTTAAACTTATGTAAGAGGATTTGTCTCATCACTATGTATCATCTGAGGCTATTCACTTCATTGGGTATATAAGAGGGTTTACAACCACTTTATTAAGGTCTGAACGAGCCCTAAATCAGTAAACATATTTATTTTTTAACTATGTTTTTAGTTGTGTTCCACTCTTATGCCACGTACACGAGCGGATTTTCATCTTGGATGGTTTCTCTGACAGAATTCCACTCAAGCTTGGCTTGCATACACACGGTCACACAAAAGTTCGCTGAACTTTCGACCGTCAAGAACGCAGTGACATACAACACTATGATGAGCCGAGAAAATGAAGTTCAATGCTTCCAAGCATGCGTCGAATTGTTTCCGAGCATGCGTAGGCATTTTGCGCATCGGAATTGCTACAGACGATCAGAGTTTCCGATCAGAACTTTTTCCGACCGAAAAATTGAGAACCTGCTCTCAATCTTTTGCTAGCGGAAATTTGGCCAGCAAAAGTCTGATGGAGCATACACACGGTCGCATTTTCCGACCAAAAGCTCTCATCAGTCTTTTGCTGGCCGAATATCCGATCGTGTATATGCAGCATTAGAATATTTAATTTATTTCTAATTTAATCCATCTACCTGTGATTGAGCACACATACACACACCTAAAACTTGTTAATGACAGAAAATGTGATTTTAAAAGACACTGTCATCATGTCGTAACAAGACAATGACACAGTGCCTCCAGAAAGTTAAAAAATGACCTCCGTTTACTTACCTAACTTGTGTTCCCTTGCACATGTTTGCTCATCCACAGCTGATGACACTACCACATACATACTGGGTATGGAGAGGCATGTGACCTCCTCCCCTGTTACTTGCCTAGGTCTATCAACCATTCACTAGGCTTATGCACTGTCACATGACTGAGGACGTTAGGTCTTCCTGGTGCCAGTTTCAGGGCCAGCTGTGACGAAGCAAGGAGCAGCAAGGAAGTTCAAGGAAGTTCAAGTAATATGATTATATGGGGTCCAATTTTTAGAGACACTGTCATTCGCCCTGCACTGGTAAAGTGACAGTGTCTCTTTAGGTCATCAAAAAGACACACAACAAATAACAAACACACTGGGAAGACTGCAACAAATATCAGAGAAAACAACCATTCTTATAGTCACCATCAGATATAGCATCTTATTTACAAACCAGTTCATAGACGTGACAGTCAACATATGCAATTTACTGTTTTCTAATTGTAATTCAGCACTACATACTAATACATTTCATGTATCTATCTGTTGTTAAATTCATAAGAAAAAATGGTGCTTGAGCTGAATTAAAAGTAAAAAACAACTTTGGCTGCAATATTTACCTTCTCTCCATTCTCTCTGTTCTTTGCAATAACCCCTTTTTGCCACAAAATGCCCTCTGTCTTTTGGCTAGAATGACTTCCAGTGAAGACTGAGGACATACTTTGAGTGCAGGGCCTTCATGGACCTTATCTGGCATCATCACAGTGGCCTAAAATCACAGTGTAATGATGTAGAAAGAGCATCTGACATCAGCAATGCCCTCTGTATCACTGATAACTCAACCAATAGAGAAGAGGCAAATAGAAAGAGACATCTGCCACCCTGAAGGCGCCCAGAAAATGTAAGTATGAAACATGTATATGATATTGCAGAGGGATACTCCAAGATGGGAAGGGGTGGACAGACGAGTGTCTGTGTGCTGTGATTCATGCACTTTAGAAAAGATGTACTTGGTTTTACTGGATATGATATTGGGGTGCCACTCAGAATAAATGGCATATACTGCAATGCCCATATACTGTGTGTTTTGCAAATGCTAAGGTGTGGGGCCAAGCTTAAAGGATTTCAAACTCTGCCATAATAAATACATAAATACATCAATTAATAAATAAATAAAATATCACTAAACTGACCCTTAAATTATACCGAACAGTATTGGAAACATATAGTATTTCATAATGCAAAATCTAAAAGCATGATAAATGTAGCATCATTCAGTTCTTTTGTTACTCTATATTCTTTAGGCATACTAATTGCTTTTTCATATGTCTTTCATTATATTGCAATTAGGACTCTTCCATATGGTAGTAAGAAGCGTGTTTGCTATTTTTTTTTTTTTTTTGCATGTTACTTACAAATTCATAAACTCTACTCCTCAGATATTTGTCTTATTTAATTGATCTCTGTAATTCAGCCTGTGTCAGCAAACAGTGAACATTTCCTTATAGTCATAACATTTTCTTGAATATTACGGATTTCTCACACAGTAAATGGCATATATTTGTGTTACGAATAAAAAAAAAAAGAATATATAAAGATTTAAGGGTCAGCATGCTAGTAAATAAATATTTCACCCCAATGTCCTAAGAGTCATAAAAGTCTTAAAGATATAGAGCTAACGGTGGTAAAGGAGGGTGGGGGGGTTGATTAAATACAAAATGTAATAAACTTAGTTACATAGCTACATAGTTAGCAAGGTTGAATAAAGACACCAGTCTATCCAGTTCAACCTGAGTGAGTGTGGGTGCGTGTCTACAATTGTCCCTATCCCTACTAACATCGGTCCCTACCCTCAAAGAGCCCACAACTCACATTTTTTTTTAGGTCCCCAACTCACATTCATATACTAGGGCCAATTTGGACAGAAGCCAATTAACCTACCAGCATGTCTTTGGAGTGTGGGAGGAAACCAGAGTACCTGGAGGAAAACCACGCAGGCACAGGGAGAACATGCAAACTCCAGGAAGGTAGTGTCATGGTTGGGATTTGAACCAGCAACCCTTTTTACTGCTAGGTGAGAGTGCTACCCACTACACCACTGTGCTGTCCAATATATATATATATATATATATATATATATATATAATGCTGCATGTTAATATTTACTGTAAGTGTCAGCTCAGCCTGATCAGTGCCCATCAATGCAGCCTCACCAGAATAAAAATCTTAAAGTAAAAAAAAATGCAGCCTCACCAGTGCCCATCAATGTAGCCTGATCAGTGCCCATCAATGCAGCCTCACCAGTGCCCATCAGCTCAGCCTCATCCGTGCCGATCAGTGCAGCCTGATTAGAACACCAGGGCAGCGGAGACTGATAGCAGCCCCTGTGCTATATCTCTATCCGCCCGTCAGTGTAAGTAAGTTCAAACCAACAAATATGTGAATAAGTAAATGACAATACCCAGCTTAAGTGAATAAGGGGTGCATGTTATATATACCTGGGCCAGTGAAGCCCATAAACCATATATATCCAAACTTGATAAGTAATAACAGTAAAAAGGGTAAGTGACTGAGTGTGCTGGCCGGGTGCAGGAGTGCACTCAGCACACTCGTACCGCTCCGCTGCAGCTGCTCTGCACATAAAAAACACTGGGTAGCGCCGGCCGGTGGCTGTATATAGTGTCTGGCGGCTGGCCACTGTATTAATCCAGCCCTGAGTGCGGCCTTTTTACCCAGCATCAGAGAAGCCTGGGGGGCCATTGCCACCCTGTCCAAGCCTGCCTCTGCTGATCATAACTGTTGGTTTGTTTCTGGACATTTAAGTCACAAGTTAAATTTGCTTCTTAGCTATATACATCACAGTATAATTATTTATTCAACGGTACCATTAATCATGCAAAGGAGGGTGAAGCTCTGCTTTAATGCATTCCTTGCATTAAGGTAAAAATGTTTAGGTATTCGTATGCCCCCTCACATTTACCTGATCCCTCATGCAATCCTCATTTAACCACTTTCAGACCGGACCAATTTGCAGCCAAAGGACCAGGCCCCTTTTTGCGATTCGGCACTGCGTTGCTTTAACTGACAATTGCGCGGTCGTGCGACGTGGCTCCCAAACAAAATTGACGTCCTTTTTTTCCCACAAATAGAGCTTTCTTTTGGTGGTATTTGATCGCCCCTGCGGTTTTTATTTTTTGCGCTATAAACAAAAATAGAGCGACAATTTTGAAAAAAATGCATTATTTTTTACTTTTTGCTATAATAAATATCCCCAAAAAATATATAAAAAAAACATTTTTTTTCCTCAGTTTAGGCCGATACGTATTCTTCTACATATTTTTGGTAAAAAAAATCGCAATAAGCGATTATTGATCGGTTTGCGCAGAAGTTATAGCGTTTACAAGATAGGGGATAGTTTTATAGCATTTTTATTAATATTTTTTTTATTAGTAATGGCGGCGATCTGTGATTTTTTTTGTGACTGCGACATTATGGCGGACACATCGGACATTTTTGACACATTTTTGGGACCATTGTCATTTATACAGCAATCAATGCTATTTAAATGCATTGATTCCTGTATAAATGACAATGGCAATGAAGGGGTTAACCACAAAGGGGCAGTGTAAGGGTTAAGTATGCCTAGGGGTGTGTTTCTTACTGTGGGGGGGCGTGGCTGTCAGCTAGTGAATGCTGATCTCTGCTCCAATCACAGGGAGCAGAGATCGGCGTCACTAGTTGCTAGGCAGAACGGGGAGATGCTGTTTATCTCGGCATCTCCCCGTTCAGCCTTCCCGTGAGACGATCGCGGGGGACCGCGACCGGACTCACGGTGGACCCGACCGGCGCGGGAGCGCGCCGCTCCCGGCGCGCTCCCGATGGCACGGACAGGCATTAAGGAAGGACTTATATATACGCCCTCCTGCCTGTACGTGCCATTCTGCCGACGTATATCGTCGTGCGCCGGTCGTCAAGTGGTTAATCTCCCTGGTCTCATGGGCTTTGCTGAAAAAAGTAGAAGCCATTGGTTCCTGGTGCTCTAAATCAAAGCCAGTGATGAGGGGTGGGGCCGAGCCCTGCTGTCTGTATTTATAGATGCATAAAGCAAAGCTCGGGAGTGGGCCCACATGACTGCACCTATAGGAACCCACCTCCAATGGGGGAAGTCACCAGAGAGGAAGAGCCAGAAGTGCCAGCAGGGGACCTAAAAAGAGGATTGCACTGAGCAGGTAAGTATAAACCTGCTTGCTATTTATTTTTTAAATTTGCATTAACTATCACTTTAAGTAACAAGTAACAAAGCTTAACCACTTGCCGACCACGCTGTAGCTGAATGACAACTACAGCACGGTTGTCCTGTTCTGGGAGGGCATCTATTGATGTCCTCCCAGAGCCGCCCCCCTCCCACACCCGATGCAGCGTGCATTCAGCCCGCTCTGTGATCAGGGTAAAAGGCCAATCACAGGTGCTCTTTACCACATGATCAGCTGTGTTTAATCACAGCTGATCACAATGTAAACACACTTGCCAGTTATCGCCATTCCTTTCCTCGCGTTGACACAGCGTGAGGTGAGGAAAGCTGGTAATCTGCAAGTGTAAAGGGGACGTCTACACTGATAATCAGTGTAATGATCATCAGTATCCTGATTATCAGTGCAGCCCCAACATTGCCCACCAGTGCTGCCAATCAGTGAATCAGTACTGCCAATCAGTGCCACCTATCAGTGCCTCCTCATCAGTGCCGCCTATCAGTGTCCATCAGTGCCGCTAATCAGTGACATCACTGAAAGCTGAAATTTGGCCTGGGCAGGAAGGGAGTGAATCATAGCAATGCAAAGTTTTTGCATGACTGTGCAATATAGAAATTATTTTTTTATAGCAACCAGAGCTAATGTACTACTTACATCAGGACAGCCAACCAGGAGAATGAATCTAAATGCAGCTTTGTTTTTCAGCTCCTATAATATTTGAGCAATCTTGACTCATTTGTTAAAACCATTTTTCTTACAGCAATTATAAATTGAATTAATTGAAATCATGTTTTTGAATATTATTAGTTGCATTAAAATATTTGTACATGTCTCATCATCAAATGTTTAAAATAATTTACTGACAATAGGTTGGCCTTTCTAATCCCTATTAAATGTAAGTGTTGTTTACCTCAGTTGGCTCCCTTTTATCTCTATTATCTCCTTACTCTCTTTTCTAATGGTAATAGAGTCTCATGCCAAGCAACATTTGACTTTGCCAGCAAAGCCTCAAAGTTAATTCAGTGAGTCTGCAGCGTGAGTTTTTCTAACTATGAAACTCACACTTATTTGATTTACAGCTATTCCGAGTGTCAGCTTGCTCATTCACTTCATCATACAAGTCCCAAGTCATAGATAATTTAATTTTCTCAATTCAGCGTTTCCATAGGGATTAAACATGCTTTGGGCAAAACAACAGGGGTTAGAAAAAGGCTCACTTTGTCCTTTTTCTCATAACTCCTGAGAATCTTTTATGCACATTCATAAAATGGTTTAGCTTCTGTAACAAAACAACGTGCAAAGCGTCCTTGATTAATCACAGTCATTAATCCAATAAACATCCTTCCATACATGTTTCATTATAATGGCCTATCCTCCCTGGAACTGGCTTTCATAGCTATGGAGTGCTCCGTTGGAAATGTAATACATTTTCTTAATTCATCGGAATAAAATCAATGCCTGCATGTTTATATAAAACTTCTTCTGAATGTGCTAGAGGTTTAATTTTCTAGCCTTTGCATATAAAATTTCAATTATATTCGTACCTTGGCAAACAGATGTTTATGGATCAAGTCAGCTTTATAGGAGGAATTTACAGGGTTTGTGGATAGGTAGCATGCTTTCTATCACCTGTGTTAAATGCCTTTAGTTACCTTAGGTTTAGCTGTGGACTATGCAGAATGTACTGCAGATTAAAATATTTAGTCACTATAAGTATGCAGTTACAAGCATAGTTTCTCAGAATTTATTGTTAATCTAACAAACAGATTTAGGTTTATATTGCTTGAATTAACAGAAATTTGAGAACTGCAATGGCCAACTTTTTAAAAAAAGGGCCTATCATTTACCTTTACTTCATTATTCGCTACTACTTCTTCACTATCCCAAAATGTAAGCAATTTTGATGCTGCTTTAACACCACGTTTAAAGTAGAACTAAGCACCCAGTTGTTTTAGGTGCTCTTGCGACAATGCCCAAGTAAACATAGCTTATTTGCACAGTATGACAGATTTGCCTATTACGTTGCCCTCCTCCAGTACTGACAGGTCTTCAATCTCTGTGGCAGCTCTACCTGCCACTGCAATCATATTCTGCCACTTCTTCTGACCAGACATCTTCTTTATGAGGCCACTGATGATAGCACACCATGGTTGCTGGAGTTGCATTATTCTGCCACCCAGCTGAACTTTCAACATTGAAAGATGTTGATTGTACATTCCGCTGTGCATGCACCACAGTCTGTGTCATTTTTTTTTTTATTTTGTTTTAATTATTAGGCTTTTTCTTTATGCAAAAGAGACGTACGACTCAATTCACAAGCTTTAAAGGTTAAGTTCACCTTTTCCAGAAAATAGCCTATGCAGTCAATGGGCCGCAGCAGATATTAAAAATGTGGGCAGCTTTGTAAAATGATCATTAATTTTTTTAGTTTACCTGTATGACATTTGTGCCCCATCAGATGCCTGGCTAAAAACTCCTAGTTAGCAATCCCACATCCTGACTTGTTGCTAGGATATGAAAACCATCGGATACCCTCTCCAAGCATTGCAGAACTCAAAATCAGTGGTTTTCATATCCTATAATGAGTCAGAACGTGCAAGGTGATAACTAGGAATTTATTAGTCAGGCTTCTGATGGGACACAGATGGCCTGCAGTTAAAACAATAAAACGAATGATCATTTTACAAAGTGGCACCGATTTTTAATATCTACTGGGGCCACTTGACTGCATAAGCTATTTTACGGAAAGGGGAATTTAGCCATTTCACCAAAGCAAAATCGTTATCTTGACAAATAATTGTTTTTAATTTTTCTAATAGACTTTTTTGTAATTTGACAATGACTGCACTGACAGCTGTAGTGAACTCTAACAATTTAGAAAATGAAAAAAAAATGTGATATAATTGACTGATTTGAAAATGACAATAAATGAGAACCACCCATGATACATGCTGTGTATGACAAATATTGCTTCTAGAAGCAAGAAACTGCTATAAGAAAACTGCTTTACCATTTCTCTAATTATGGTGTTTGTGTGTACACATAAGATTTGAGACATAGCACAGCACCATGCATACAGTTATAATAGCATAGAAAATATAATTTTAATTAGAGAGTATATACGTACAAACAGCATAATTAAAGAGTTAGTCCACTTAAAAGTGATAGCCCCCTAGTCTCCAATTATAACTAAACTGAGTCAGGTTTCTAACATGACTTGGTTACAAAAGAGAGATTTCCTTGCTATAATCTCTGACATTGTTCTTGTCCACCTGGGAGCTTTTGGTGCTCCTGCCCACCATTATGTTCTCCAGCTACTCCAGGATATACATTGGATTGTGAGTCACAGCAAATGTATACAGGAAGAAAGCAGAGATCTATGTATAAAAAAGCTGAGCATCATTGTTCAACCAGAGGATTACTAACAGGATTATCACTGTAATTCTATGGTGCCAGATACCAGCTCTACCAGAGAGAGGGGAAGGTCTGTACTTGTAGAGTAGCAGCCATTTCCCTTGTCTGGAAACATAGCATTTGTGATGGGAATTATCTGACTACCCCTTTCTTTTTCTATTTTAAAACATTTCAGTGTTACATAAGATAAACATACACAGACTCTGAAATGTACTGCTGTGTGCAAAGTTTGCATCAGTATAGATCATAACTATTTATAGCATGTTTCATGCAAATTGAATATTTATATCAGGTATAAATAGAAATAATGGTATATATTGTGAAAAGACTCTAAAAGGTAAAATAAAAGGTAGAACATTTTGACAGATTGAAAGGTGAACTAGTGTGTAAAGAGAGCAAATGCATTTAGCTTATTTCATATATATATAATGCTTCCATAAATAATATAAATGGGAAGTTAGGTCTACTAGACTGCCACAGGCAAGCTGTTTACAATCACAGACAGCTAATAATGGTAATTTCAGTGTTGTGAAAGGGTATCAATTATCTCCTGACTTTGCAGCGCCACAGAGAATATAAAATGTAACAAAGCACCTGGCTATATAGAACCAACCACAACAGTCACTAAGGTATTGATGATGAATACCAACTAGCAGTATGCAGCGGGTTACCGAGAGATTATGAATAACAGATCTCACTTCTTCTAAGCTTGAGGTGCATCTATCACCTGCTAAGAAATGGGACTACTTGAGCAATAGCTGGATTGTTTTTCACATCTATAATTGAAGTTTGTATGTTTTATGCATCTTATGCTTTGAAAGGATCTTGAGGATCTTCTACTTTAGTAGAAAAATAAAAAAAAAGGACTGAAGAACAAAGACTGTTTCTTACATTTCCTAAATGTAATATTACAAAGGCTGTCCTTCAATAAGTGTGTTGCATAGGATATTCCTTTTAGTCAACATGGCTGCTAATACATTAAACAAAGTTAATAGCATTTCTTTATTTTTTTATTTTACCATCAAACATCTAAAATAGAATCTGTGACTGAAGTTGAATGCCTGAATGCCCATAATTCATGGATGTCAATTTTGAAAGGAAATTCCAAGCTTGTATGATACTACCACTTCTTATATTCCTTCCTTTAAAAAATGAGAGTCCTCTCTCCTTATGAACTATGACTCACAACAAAAATGACAGGAGCCACTCATGGCTCCACCAGGTCCTCCTGCATGACAAACTGCCAGGAGTGCTGATAAGAACAGAGCTCATCCTAGATATAGTAGGAAGGAAGTCCTAAAAGTGGCACATCACAGCAAAACCATGTAAGGGGGTGTATGACAGCCCCGGCCAGGGCTTCAACCAGGCCACCCCCCACAATACATTTCACTCTGCCTCTGGAGCTTAATCATCCTCTCTCTTCTTAAGGCCAGCACTAGGTAACCACAGGATGCAAGCGGAAGTAGAGGATGTACTAAAACTGGAGCAGCCAGGATCTGGAGCAGCTCTGCGTAGTAACCAATCAGTTTCTATCTACAACTTGTTCAGTTAAAGTGGTTCTAAAGTCATAAAACCTTTTTACCTTAAGGCATTTCCTGCATTAAGGCAAAAAATTACCCAGTGGCAGTATTGTCTCCCCTTCCCCCAACTCGATCCAGAGATGTGCCCATCTGTAGCGACTCTCTCTCCTCTTCCTGCATTCACAGGACAGAGGCAGCAGCAGGAGCCATTGGCTCTTGCTGCAGTCAATCAAATCCTGTGAGCAAAGAGAGGAAGGCAGGGCTGAGCTACTCTGTATGTTTCTATAGATGCACACAGCCCACAGCTGGGTCGGAAGCAAGTTCACACGTCTGTGGCTGGCTATGGGGCAGACACAGAAGAGAAAGAACAGAGAGCTCAAGCTGGGGACCCCAGAAGAGAAGGTTCAGGACAAAACCATTGCACAGAGCTGGTAAGTATAACATGTTTTTTATTTTCAGTAAAAAAAAAATCTTTTGAACCATTTTAAGCTTTTAAAATGAAAGATAGAAGCTAATTGAATGCCATACACAGTTGCTCCATATTCTTGCTGCTCCAGCCTTCGTAAAATCCCCCTCTGCTTGTTAGTAAATGCCCATTCCTACTAGATGTAAATCAGATAGTCCATGCAGATCTAGGATACAGAAATCTCAGACCTTCCAATGTCAAGCAGAGATGGGAGAACAGCTAAGAAAGAACAATTATTGGCCC
Organism: Lithobates sylvaticus; assembly: GCA_028564925.1. Lineage (NCBI taxonomy): Eukaryota > Metazoa > Chordata > Amphibia > Anura > Ranidae > Lithobates > Lithobates sylvaticus. The sequence goes on along the minus strand of CM053027.1, from coordinate 454,938,641 downwards.
AAGTCAAAACTGCTTCCAAGTGTTGGATAGTAACACTCTGTATTTAGAATAATGGGAAGAGACAGCCTAACTAGGGCTCCTGATGCCATCCCATAACCCCATTGACATTTATTTAGTTAAAATATTGTACATTGATTCATAGACTAATATTCAAAAAAAGCTAGGATGTTTTTGTTTATGTAATTATTAAATAATGAACACACAATATTATGATGGAGGTGCAATCAGCATTTGTTTGTTCTATTAATACCAACTGTCAGTTGCTAATATAAAAGCAAATAACAGATTCAAATATGCGACTCATTAATCGCTGCTTGTCTTACCAAAATGTAAATTATAAAAGAAAAAAGTGTACAAATTGTTTCATTATTATTTTTGTTAAAAAAAAAAAAAAGATCTCACCAGAAAATGCAGGGCCAGTGCCAACTATCATATGTATGCATGTATTCATGTATTTATTTATAGGTAGATAGAGAGGAGGGGGGGTGTTAGATTTTACTAAGAAAAATAAAGTTCTCTGTCTAAACTAACAACTTTCACATCTAACTGCAGTCATCCTTTTCATAAGAGAACATTGATGCACATTTTTTTCTCTATTAGTCTTGGTAACATTGATAAATGGGCAATTGTCTCAAATAAATCTGTCAGAAAGGTTTTTATTACAAAAACTGTAATAGAAAAGAATCTACAGTATGCTTTTAAAAAATATGTCCAAGCTGCGTCTTAGCTATTCCCATATGCTTTTTTAAGGGCAATACAATATCGCCTTAATGTCCTGGAGGCATCAGGTTGTTAGACGGCCAGATCATTTCACTTTTGAGATATTGCACAAGATATACTAACAGCATTTCATTGTGATACCATCAATTTTCAAGTCATGAGGTTGCCATGGGTATTGTTGAAAAAGCATCACATATTCATTTCCTGGCCTGTTCTCTGTCACATATGAAAGACCATAATCTTACTGTCATATGCGAAGGTCAGTTTAGTTTTCTATATGACTTCCTTGGAGTTTTCTTGCTGGTAGCTACTCTTGCTGTTAAAACCTCGTCACTAATCCAAGGCTAACATTATATTCAGGCTGAGCTATTTTTCGAAGGCTTTATTCTTATTGTTAGCTTCCTTATGAGCTTTAAGCACAAAACTGTACTCCCTCTTTCGCCAATATAAAGCATGTAGTCAGTGTGATTCCCAGTCTGTAATTAGCAGCTCTGTTGCTGATTTCAGAGCTAATGCATTTTCTAACCATATAATGGCTGTACTACCGTCAATTCTACCTTTCTGAGACATTGTTCAGAAACAGGATACCTGCATGGCATTTTTGCGTCACTGAATATTATTTCATAGTAGGTTATTATGGAAATAGAATGGAAATGTAGTAGTAAAGGGGGTTAACCAATAATCCCAAATGTATGAACTATATGCATTATGTAAATGTTTAGTCTGTTGTTTGAACCTTGTTTTTGAAGCCCAGTTGTAGCCTAAGCTTTTACAACTTAGGCAAAGCCATGAAGAATAAAAAGTTAACGCTTTTATAGTCTTGCCTATTTTTGTCTATAATAGAACTCCTGTGCTACCAAAACTCCCTTTCCTTGGCAGCCTGTTGAAGTGAGGAGCATTGCACTCTGTGCAAGAACAGTAGTCTAACTCAACCTCTGCATGCTCCCAGTACACAATAGCTAACTATGCAAGGGTTGTGCAAGACCACTGGAGGTAGACCATAGCTCCCACACATAGTGCAACAGTCTTTATTTTCAGCAGAGGAGGGGAGGTGGCAACTGGGGTAGCACAGGAGCACTTTTAAAATATAAATGAAAGCAAAGCTATTAAAAAAAGTTATCTAAATAGATGTTCTGGCATTAACTCAGCTGTAATTCATTAGAGTAACCCTGTTGGTATACTCACATTTTCAGGACACAGTATACCTGTAAAAAAAATGTATTTAAATGTATCACCACAAGATGGTGTTGTGGATACAGATAATTATGAGTGTGCCAACATCCTAAATATATTGTAAAATGTATTCAAAAGAAGGAAACATGGACTTTAGAGGCACATCTGTAGCGTTGAAATACAAAATGAACTTTTATCAATCTTTAAAATTCACATTATTGAGATGACATGTTAAAAACAAGACATGGTGTTTGTTCTAAACGACGCTCACACCACCTAACACAACCAACTATTACCACAGTGGAACAGATCGATCAATAATGATTCAAAATGAGATGATGTCAAATGGAAGGAGCAGCTGGTTGGTGGTAGAGATGTAGTGAAGAAAACTCTACATGTTGTGTGCCCTTAAGCGCTTCTTCAGGAGATTGCAGTTTTATATATACATGAAAACAATAAAACGGAAAATTGTATACTTACCTTTCCGTAATTTTCCTTTCCTGTCGCATCTCCATGGCAGCATATACCTTGGGTTGTGACTCCGCCTCCACAACCTGATAGGACCACGTAACTATAAAATGGTGATACGGCCCCCACCCCGGTATTCTCTGTATATATGAATCACCTTCTAAAAACGGAACAAAAAGGGTGGGCAAAGTATGCTGCCATGGAGATGCGACAGGAAAGGAAAATTACGGAAAGGTAAGTATACAATTTTCCGTTTTCCTGTAGCATCATGGCAGCATATACCTTGGGGAGTAACTCGCAGACAGGGTGGGAATATGCAAGTAAGGATAAGTTTATTGACAAGGAATAGAGGAATTGGCTCGGATAACTGATTTTCCGAAATCTGTAGTTGTTAGGCATGCAGAGTCCACTCTGTAGTGGGAGATGAAAGTATTCCTGGAGGACCAGGTGGCGGCTCTGCAGATGGTTTCCGCCGAGACTCTACAGTAGGCTGCCCACGAGGTCGCCACTGCCCTGGTGGAGTGTGCCCTTAAGCCGTCAGGAATTTGTATTGTGCTGAGTGAGTAGGCCTTCTTGATGGACTTGACTAACCAAGAGGCAATAGTACGGGCCGATGCTGCCTGGGCTTTCCTGAAGCCATGCGGGATAACCAGCAGGTTTTCTGACTTCCTGATGGGTTTGGAAGCGGAAAGGTAGGCCAGGATGTTGCTCTTGACGTCCAGGGGGTGAGGATCGCCCTGGTCTGTGGTAAGGGCTGGTAGGCTAATTCCTTGATTGAAATGGAAGGATGAGGATACCTTGGGAATCAGGCGGTCCGAGGGTCTCAGGACTACCCTGTCCGGGTATATGATCAGGTAGGGATCCTTCGCTAGCAGGGCCTGTATCTCCGAGACCCTTCTTGCTGAGGTTATCGCTATAAGGAAAGTAACCTTTAGTGTGAGGTCCCAAAGGGAGATATTGTCTAGTGGGAAGAATGGTTCCTTGGATAGCGCTTCCAGAACGACCGATAGATCCCAGGTTGGAAATGAAGGCTTCCTGGGTGGTCTTAACTTGAGGCATGCTCTCTGGAACTGGATAATGAGAGGATCCTGTGCCCACCTAACCCCAGTCAGGGCGGATAGTGCTGAGACCTGCACCTTCAGAGTGCTGGAGCCGAGGCCCTTGTCCAGGCCTGATTGCAGGAACTCTAAGACCTGGGATGTCAGTAGGGAGGATGGATCCCAGCCCTCCTGATGGGCGAAAGAAACAAACTTCTCCCACACCCTCTGGTAGGTAGTGTTCGTGGTGGGTTTTCTAGCCTGGAGCAGTGTATTGATTACCCTCTGGGAGCAGCCCTGGTCTAGATACCTAGCCCTCTCAGTTTCCAGGCCATCAGGTGCAGCCTCCCCGGGTTGGGGTGGAGCAGCTGACCCTGGGAGAGCAGATCGGCTGACATCGGGAGGGGGAGAGGGTCTGCCGTGTTCAGCTGCAGGAGGGTGGTGAACCACAGCCTCCTGGGCCAGAATGGAATTACTGCCACTACCAGTGCTGTCGTCCTCTTGAGTTTCAGGAGGAATCTCGCTATCAGAGGAGTTGGGGGGAAAATATAGCCCAGGTGAAACTCCCATGGGTGCTGGAGACAGTCCGTGCCCTCCGCAGCAGGGAAGGGGGTCCTCGACAGAAACCTCCGGCATTTTGTGTTTGCTGGGGTCGCGGCCAGGTCTATGTCGGGGAGACCCCAGGTCTGGACAATGAGGGTGAAAGCTTGAGGGCTCAGGGACCACTCGTTGTTTGAGATGAAGTCCCTGCTCAGAGAGTCTGCCAGTATGTTCTTGGCGCCCGGAATGTAGGCTGCCCTCAGATCCAGAAGGTTTTGTTGTGCCCATTCCATCACAGGGCGCACCTCCTGCAGCATGGAGGAGCTCCTGGTGCCCCCCTGTCTGTTGATATAGGCAACAGCTACCTTGTTGTCCATCTTTAAGAGGACCTGTTTTCCTCTCAAAAGAGGACTGAAAGCTAGAAGGGCCTGGAATGCTGCCCTCATCTCCAACACATTGGAGACAAGGTCCCGTGCTCTGAACGGCCAGCGGCCCTGTACTGCATGCTGAAGGTAGTGAGCCCCCCATCCTTCCAGACTGGCGTCTGATGTAACGACTTCCAGAGGGGGGGAGACAATGTGTCTGTACCTGTTCAGATTGTGGGGACGGGTCCACCACTCTAGAGATCGCTGGACTTCCCGAGTGATATGTATTAACTGGGACATGGATGAGCCGTCCCATTGGAGAAGGAACGAGATCTGGAGGGGTCTCGCATTCCACTGCGCCCACTGGACCATCGGGATGGTAGCTGACAGGGAGCCTAGGAGGCTGAGGCACACTCTGGCTGGTAAGGGAGTTGTTGAGATTGCCTTCCTCACTTTCCTGTCCAGAGGAGGAACCTTCTCTGGGGGTAGCTGTACGGAGTTTTGCCGGGTGTCTAGAAGGGCTCCCAGGAAGACCATCCTCTGGGTGGGCTGAGCGTTGCTCTTCCTCCAGTTGATGAGCCATCCCAGGCCCTGTAGCGTGGAGACTAGGATCTCCCTGTGCTGTATGAGGGACTCCTGACTGTTCGAGAGGAGGAGGATATCGTCCAGATAGTGATGGACCCTTAGACCTCTTTCCCTCAGGGAAGCAATGACCGGGAGAAGGACCTTCGTAAATGTCCTGGGGGCAGTGGAGATTCCGAACGGGAGGCTCCGGAACTGATAATGGTGGTGGTCTATTGAGAACCGGAGGAACTTCTGAAAGGCTACATGGATGGGGATATGCAGGTAGGCATCTTGTAGATCTATGGACAACATCCAGTCCTCCAGGTTTATGGCCTGGAGGATCGATTGTAGGCTTTCCATCTTGAAGGACTCTACCCGGATGGAGTGGTTGAGGATTTTTAGGTCCAGGACGGGGCACAGGTCCCCGGATTTTTTTCTGACCAGGAACAGAGGGGAGTAAAACCCCAGACCTCTTTGTGGTCGGGGCACCTCCACTACAGCTTTTTTCTGGAGCAGTTCCTGGACGTATGTTAACAACAGTGCCCTTCTTTCTCGCGAGGATGGGAGCCTGGTCGGACAGAAATGGTCCCCCGGGGGGCGTCCCCTGAAAGACCACCTGTGCCCGAACCGGACGGTGGCCACCGTCCAGGGGTCCCTGATAGTTTCCGCCCAGAGCAGCCTGAAATTTTGGAGCCTGGCTCCCACTACTGCTGGCTGGGCGGGCGCACCTTTAAAAAGGCTTTTGGTCGGTGGGCACGGAGGTCTTGGATTTCTGGAACCTCGAGAAGGAAGTCTAAGGGTTCTTCCAGTTCCTCCTAAATTCTCTGCCAGGCCTGTAGGCCTTGGCTTCCCTGTACCTGTCGGGGAGATTTCGTCTAGAGGGAGGAGGCCTCTGCTGTTTGGGCCTCCTGTCCGAGGGGATGAGCCCTGATTTCCCGCCAGTCACTTTGGAAATGGCTGAGTCTAGCTTGGCCCCGAAGAGGTTCTCGCCGTCGTAAGGGATACGGCACCAGTTGGACTTGGAAGCCGGGTCAGCCGCCCACGGCTTCAGCCAAAGTGCCCGTCTGGCCATGAGGGAAGGTTAGCATGGCCATGGATGTAGATTTTATCACATCGACAGAGGCCTCTGCCACGAAGTCTCCTGCCAGGCTTAGCTCCTGCAGGGCCTTGACTAATTTATCTTGGTCCGCTCCGTCTGTAATGAGTTTTTCGGCGCTGGCCGACCAGCTGGAGATGGATTTTCCTACGGCCGCGAGGGCCACTGCCGGCCTGCATGCGCCGCCTGCCGCTAGATAGGTTCTCTTCAGATCTGTGTCGATCTTCCTATCTAGGACATCCCTAAAGGTCACGGCGTCCTCAATAGGGAGCGTCACATGCCTGGCCAGACGCATGAGGGATGCGTCCACTACAGGCGGGGTCACCAGAGGTTTCACCTTGGGCTCCTTAAGGGGGTATAACTTGGCAAGCCTGTTGTTGAGGCTTGACTTTCTATCAGGCCTTTGCCATTCCTCCCTAATGAGGTCATCAAGCTCTTCTATGAAGGGGAAGGCCTCCGGGTCCCGTCTGAGGTTGGGGAAGTACTTCTTCCGCTTTTGTTGGATCTCCTGGGGCTCATCCCAATTAATAGCCTCCTTTACGGACCTCACAAAGGGTTCGATAAGGGAAAAGTCGAATCCCGCTGATGCCTCCAATTCTTCCTCGTCTGACTGGGAGTCCTGCTCCCTTGATGTACTCGGGGGGGCAGGAGAGGTGCTTCTTGTGGATGCATCCACGTCTAAAGCGGGCTGTGGGGGTGGGGCCCCTGATGGTTCTCTGAGGTCCTGGTCCCCTCTGGTTGCCTCCTCGAGGCACCTGCGGCAGGCTAATTTGTCCGGGAGGGCGGCGGCCCCGCACACCCAGCAGGTGTTGGGAGCGGGCCTGGAGCAGGTCGCTGAGTGGTGTCTGTGTGCCGGTGATCTTCAGCGGCGTGAGCGACTGCGTCGGGAATAGGATCTGGAGCGACTTCCCCTGCGACTCCTATGACCTGAGCGACGTCTCCTGCTCCGTCCTGAACGGCTCCGTCTGTGGCCTGAGCGACTCCTTCCCCGTGAGGACCCTCTACGTCCGGACTTGGAGGATCTTGAGGACCTGACAGGACTGACCATTTAGGTAGCGTTAGTGCCTCAGCTCTCTTTTTTTTTTACTTACCGATCCCGTCCTCCTCCCTTACCTATTGGTCTGGCGGTGATCTGCTGGGGCAGTGGTCTCCATGAGGGAGGGAGATAGGCAGCCTGTAAGACAGGAGAAGAAGAAGATAGGTAAGGAAAAAAAGAAAGAAGGGGGGGGTGCAAATCCATGGAGGGCACTTAGTGGGGGGTAGGCTGTGGATGATCTGCAGCGGTGAAAAAACGGATTTCCAAGATGCTGCCAGGGCTGTGGAAGAAAAGGGAATTTTTTTCCTTTTTAAATTTGGCGCCGGGCGAGCGTCACGCCCGCGCATGCGCAGTAGTGCCGCACGGCCGCCGGCGCCATTTTGGAAGTTGGCAAGCCCTCAGGCCGCCCGAGCGGACCGTACTGCGCATGCGCCGAAGCGCCAGGACGCTCGGCGCACCAGAGGGGAAGAGGAGCAGAGAGGAGAGGGACTACAGAGCCCAGCGGTAGCACGGTAACGGCGTTTTTCTTACTAACAAAGCAAGGAGGTGGGGGGGAGACCACTGCACAATGGAAAGCCTGTTTAAGGCTTAGGAACATGATTGGAGTGTGTTTGCCCTGACACACAAATGCATAACAGCAAGGTGCTTTAAGCCTGTTTAAGGCTTTACACAGAGGCCAGGAGGATGTTGGTGCTTAAAACCTCTTTAAGGTTCTACACAGGGGCAGTCGACAATGTGCTTTAAACCTATTTAAGGTTTTGTATATAGCAGTCATCGCAGTGCTTTAAACCTATTTAAGGTTCTACACATATGCAGTCATCATAGTGCTTTAAACCTGTTTAAGGTTCTACACAGGCAGTCCGCAGAAAACAATAGTAGAAGAAATAATACGATACCCCTGAGATCACCAGAGTGGGGTTCCTTCCATTTAGCTTCCTTTAGAGGCTGTACCGGCAAGGACTTCCAAACCAGGAGAGGCTAGAACCTGGCTGGGGCGAAGCGGTAAGGGGGTGATGTCCGTGCGTCCCAACAGGTGAGGAAAAATAAGAGAATACCGGGGCGGGGGCCGTATCACTATTTTATAGTTACGTGGTCCTATCAGGTTGTGGAGGCGGAGTCACAACCCAAGGTATATGCTGCCATGATGCGACAGGAAAAATGATTTAAAATACAAAGACAGCCAAATATTGTATCAGAACTGAGAATGTAACAATCATTTAATAATAGTGTAGACAAAAACTAACATGTCAAGGAGTCTGTGTCAATAAACATGAAGTCAGGCTGAGACAGAAGTAGAGTTAAATCACAATTGTTTAATAATAAAAGTAAAAAGATCAAAAATAGTCAAAACATTGCCAAAGTTCTGTAACCGGAATGGATAGTCAGCCAAGCCAGAAGTCAGGGATCAATGTAGTGGAACAGCAACCAGGATCTGGAGCCAGAAGGGATGTCAGCAAAGCAAGTCTTGAACAGGATCACAGGAGATAGTTTCTGTGATGTTAACCAAGGCGAAGGCAGATATCCTCTGGACTGGACGGCTTGATGAGGGCAGAATGGATGAGCAGGATATCATCAACAGCTGAGTAACTGTGGAGAGATAGGAGCTGGCAATTAGCCAACAGCTGAGCGGCCAGCTCAGAAGGAAGGGCTGAGCCCAGCCCTGACAGTGCCCCTTCTAAATGACCCATCCCCCTCGGAGGACCACCAGGCTTGAGGGGAAAGCATCTATGGAAATCACAGAGGAGAACAGGAGCATTTACGTCTGAGGATGAGACCCAAGAGCGTTCCCCCGGACCGTACCCTTTCCAATGCACCAGGCACTGTATGCGCCCACGGAACCTATGGGAGTCAACAATGGACTGTACTTCATAGTCCTCATGGTTCTCAACCTGTACAGGGTGAGGACGTGGCACTGAGGTGGTAAAGCAGTTGCAGACCAAAGGTTTTAATAAGGAGACATGAAATGCATTTTAAATACGCATATTAGAAGGAAGTGTTTAATTAATCACAGTGATTCAGATGTAGGGGTGGCTGTCATATAGAGCCGTCATGTGCAGACACTGTGGGCGGTTCTGCCTGACACTCCTTTTAACACACACGAGCGCTGTGATTGGTTGAGCGTTTTGCCGCTCAACTACTTCCCGTCATTGGTTTATGCCCTCGTGAGGAAGTCGGAAGTGACGAAACTCGGCAGGGACATAAGCCAACAGGAAGTGATGTGTGCGTTCCAAGCTTGCGCTCCACACGCTGAAGGAGGAAGTACTCTGCTGCTGTACACAGCAGAATTCGTCTTACCATACATTCGGCAAAGAGAAAAAAGCTCAGGCACAGTGCATTTTACATTTGCCCTTTTTACTTTGTATTATGGTACGCTTAACTTACTAAGGGGTTTGCTTGTTTTGGGGGAAGAGTTATCAATAAATGTATCTTAAACTGTATCACACTATGTGGCCCAATTATACTTCCCACATGTTCTGACCGATACTAACGATTTGGGAGAGCTGTTATGGTGGATTTGGAGGAGAAGTGGAGAATTTGGTCACTACAGGCTTAATTTGATTGTGTATCTGGTTTGTGTACCCCCATAGGGGAAGAACATCGCACGTGGTGAAGTGTTCTGGTGGATGGCTCAGACAGACTACACAGCAACTATATAGAACTGTTTTTTCCACTTTCATACTATTGAACATTTTATTGATTTATTTATCGGACGTCCATGTCCGGCTGATAGCGCTGCTACAATAATTTAAGAGACTTTTTATGCACTTTTTTTATTGTACTTTTCATTTCATATTAGAAGGAAGGTCTAACGCATAAGCCACTGGGTTAATCCTGCAAAAAATACTGAAAGGCCCAATAAACCGAGGTGCAAACTTCAGTGAACACGAAGTCGGAGGTTGCGAGCTAACAGCCAGACCCTGTCCCCAACCTGGTAGGAAGACGCAGGCAGGCGTTTAAGGTCAGCATGGAGTCTGTACCTATCATTAGCATGTCGCAAAGCCTCCTGGACTGGTGCCCAAGTGGAACGAAGACCACAGAGATGCTCCTCTAACGCAGGAATACTCTGCGGAACAAAGTCAGGCAACATGGATGGTTGGAAACCATAATGCACCATAAACAGGGACAATCGGGAAGCAGAATTCAAGGCACTGTTGTGAGCAAACTCTGCCCTCGGTAATAGGTCTGACCAGTTGTTATGATGGTCAGAAATTTAGCAACGTAGGAATTGCTCCAAGGACTGCTTGGCTTGTTCTGCGGCCCCATTAGACTGTGGGTGATGCACAGAGGAGAAAGCAAGCTGAATTCCCAACTGTGCATAAAAGGCTTGCTAGAACTGAGACACAAACTGACTACCCCTGTCTGAGACAATCACCTTGGGTAGCTCATGTAAGCAAAAGATCTCCCAAGCAAAAATGGAAGCCAGTTCCTTAGAAGTGGGCAACTTCTTAAGTGGAATACAATGACACATCTTTGAGAAACAGTCAACCACCATAATGATAACTGTGTTGCCCATGGAGATGGGTAACTCCACAATTAAATCCATAGACAGGTGGGTCCAGGGCCTCTCTCTATTGGGTATGGATTGTAGGAGGCCCACTGAAAGGTGTCGTGGAGTCTTACTCTGAGCACACATGGAACAGGCAGCTATGAAGGCAGTTTCATCAGTACGTAGACTAGCCACTTCAGCGCCGGACCAATTGGCAGCCAAAGGACCAGGCCCCTTTTTGCGATTCGGCACTGCGTCGCTTTAACTGACAATTGCGCGGTCGTGCGACGTGGCTCCCAAACAAAATTGGCGTCCTTTTTTTCCCACAAATAGAGCTTTCTTTTGGTGGTATTTGATTGCCCCTGCGGTTTTTATTTTTTGCGCTATAAACAAAAATAGAGCGACATTTTTGAAAAAAATGCAATATTTTTTACTTTTTGCTATAATAACTATCCCCAAAAAATATATAAAAAAACATTTTTTTTCCTCATTTTCAGCCGATACGTATTCTTCTACATATTTTTGGTAAAAAAAATCGCAATTAGCGATTATTGATTGGTTTGCGCAAAAGTTATAGCGTTTACAAAATAGGGGATAGTTTTATAGCATTTTTATTAATATTTTTTTTTTACTAGTAATGGCGGCGATCAGCTATTTTTATTGTGACTGCGACATTATGGCGGACACATCGGACATTTTTGACACATTTTTGGGACATTTGTCATTTATACAGAAATCAATGCTATTTAAATAGCACTGATTCCTATGTAAATGACAGTTGCAGTGAAGGGGTTAACCACTAGGGGGCGGGGAGGAGTCAGTGTGACGTGTTGTGTTTATTTTACAGTAGGGGGGCGTGGCTGTACGTCTGATGTCATTGATCGGCGTTCCCGATGACAGGGAACAGCCGATCACTGACAGTCAGTGTAGGAAGCGCGGGAAGAGGTTTGTTTACACAAACCTCTCCCCGTTCTTCAGCTCTGTAACCCGATCGCGGGACAACAGCGGCGATCGGGTCCGCTGGTCCCGCGGCCGGGGTCACGGAGCTCCCGACCGGGTCGCGAGTGCGCCCCACAGGCAGGCACATGCACGATCACGTACAGGTACGTGATTTTGCCTGCCCGTGCCATTTTGCCGACGTATATCGGCGTTAGGCGGTCGGGAAGCGGCTAGGCCACCAGAATTGTTGGGAAATGGCCCAAAAAAGTTGATACTTCCCAGGGTGGCCAGCAGCCTTGGGAAAATGGTAAGTCTGGAGCACGGCACTATGGAGACTCTGGGACAAAGCAGCGGTCACAATGTTTCTCAGGAGGAGCATGGACACGAACAGCAAGAATTTTGTCAACCAAATGAGAAGTGAGACTGCTGTGAACCGCAGCCAGAATGCGATCAGGAGGAATCACAGGAACCGGAACCGACTCCAACTTGGAAATGGAGGAAAATTGTCAGCCCTTACATTCTTAGTACCAGGTAAGAAGGAGGCAATGTAATTAAAATTTGACAAGAAAAGAGCCCATTGCGCCCTCCCTTCTGGGAGAGAGGCGTTTAGCTTCAGACAAGAATGTGAGATTCTTATGGTCAGTAAGAGAACCGGCACAGTGGTACCTTCAAGAAGATGTCTCCATTCTTTCAGGGATAAAATGATCACCAACAGCTCTCTGTCACCAATCTTGTAATTGCACTCTTGGAAAAGTAGCCACAAGGATGCATAGCACTCTCAGAGGTAGGACGTTGAGACAGAAGGGCGCCAACACCAGAAGCATCAACCTCAAGGAAACGTAGGATCAGAATGTGCCAACACAGGAGCAGAAACAAAGGCAGCCTTGAGGCTCTCAAAGGCCTTAATGGACTCCGGAGACCAACTCTGTGGGTTACCCTCCTTTCTGGTCATACCAGTCAGGGGCTTGATCAGAGATTAGAAGTTACGAATAAACTTCCGATAATAGTTGACAAAGCCCAGGAAACGCCACAGAGGACATAAACCCACGGGTCGGGCCACTGTAGAACTGGCAAAAGTTTTTCTGGGTCCTTGGAAAAAAAACAGCAGTGGAAATTACATAGCCCAGGAATTAAACCTGTTCACAATGGAGCTCGCACTTCTCCAATTTACAATAGATATTGTTCTCTCTTAGTTTCTGAAGCACACAACAGACATCTGTGTGGTGGCTCTCCAGGGACTGGGAAAATAAGAGGATATCATTGAGATAAACCACCACACATAACAAATCTTGGAGGACATCGTTAATAAATTCCTGGAAAACTGCCAGGGCGTTACAAAGGCCAAAAGGCACGAGGTACTCATAATGGCCTATTCTGGTATTATACACGTTTTCCACTTGTCGCCTTCCTTAATCCTCATGAGATTGTATGCCCCTCTCAAATCAAGCTTTGTGAAAACCGTTGCTCCCTTGAGGCGGTCAAAAAAATTCGTAATCGACGGAATCAGATTTCTTAATCGTGAAACAATTGAGACCCCTATAGTGAATGCAAGGTCTCAATTTACCACTCTTCTTCTTCACAAAGAAGAAACCAGAACCAGCAGGAGACGAGGATTTGCAGATGAAACCTCAAGAAAGTGCATCTGCAACATACTCCTCCATGGCCTTATCCTCCAAGACCGACACAGAGTAAACCGCAATCATACGGGCAGTGTGGAGGCAAACTACCAGCTTGACCTTTGTCAAAGACATCTGGAAGCATGTCTCACTTCATTGTGGTGACCAGGAGAGAACTTCAGCATGGAGCCAATCAAAAGAGGGGTTGTGCCTCTGTAACCAAGGATAACCAATAACTAGCAGAAACTTAGGTGAGGAAATAACTTGGAATTGGATTATCTCATGGTGAAGAGCCCCTATGGCCATGTACAACGGAACCTTCTCATGAGTCACCCGTAGAGGTCTCCCGTCAAGAGCCTCAATGGCAAGTAGAGTGTCACGCAGCTGCATCAGAATTGAGTGCTTTGATACAAAGGCAGCATCAATGAACATCGAACGATTCGAGTCTGTATCTCGACGGACGACTCAACCCAAGAAAGGGTAACTTCTTTTTATAAAGAAATACATTTGACTTTTTAGAACATTGTATAATAAATTGAGTGTTTTTTTTATCTCTAATTTGTTTGTATTTTTTTCTTGTAAAGTGTGTTGCACCTTTAAAGTCTCATTTTTTGCTCTAGAATTTAGAGCTACCCATAAGGAATGTAATTAATGACAGAGAAGTGAGGATCTGTAGGCACTAATATTTAAGGACGCAACTGTGAAAAAAAAATCTGGAAACGCAGTATTAAGCTTCAGGAATGTACTGTATCAGTCTAGTAGGCATGATTTACCAAATTGTGATGGCTCTTGTGGTGAGATAAAGTTTAGTGAAGTGGTGGTTGCTTGGGACAGATTTATTTAATTGTAACTGAAGCTGAAATGAACCTGCATTCACCCCAAGTATTCAATCAATTGTAAGAGAATTTGAAAAGCAGCTTGTTCATATGCTTAGATGTTTGAAGTAAGCACAAGTTCATCTTAGCTCACTACATAATTTAGTAAATCGGACCCAGTGTGTCATCTTTTGTCTAGATGTCATGAACAACTTTCATCATACCTTAGTGTATTTTAGCCTAGCTTGGTGAAATTCACAAGCTATTTGCAGACAGCTAATAAAAACCTTTAGAGTATGTATTATAGTGCAAGTTTGCAAATTGAGCAATGATTCTTTAAGCAGTCACAGATCATTTCTGACTTGTAATTTGTGTGCACAATAATAAAAGAGCTATTGAGACCTTAATATAGAAAAAAAAATAAAGCAAAGTCTGAAGATTGCAAAAATGTGTGAATTTGTGCTGAAACTATCAACAATAATCATAAAAGTCAGGTCCATAATATATATATATATATATATATATATATATATATATATATATATATATATATATATATTATATATATATATATATATATATATATATTATTTATTTATTTATTTATTACGTAAAACGTACTTTTAATTATGTATTTATTTATTTTTCATTATTTAAAAAAATGCTTTATAATTTCAGTGTTAGCTGGAAAATATGCACACACTGATAGCAGCTGTGTGGGATGAATTAATTCAGAACTCACAAAACGGGCTCATGGTCCGTTGAACCAATACAAAAGATTTCCCCAAGCAAACATGTATACACCAAAGAAATAGAATTAAGGCATCAAACCCACTGTAGCAAACATTAAATGCTAACGTATTATTAATATTGTTTCTCTTGGGGAATTTTTCATTTACATACATTTTTAGTAATGTTTTTATTAAAGGTTTCCTCCACATGGAGAACTACAAATGAAGAATTAACAAAAACCTGTGATCTAATTAAAAATAGAATAATGTTTAGAATTTTAACCAATTAACACATTTAGCTACTTTGCAAGAGTATAACAGCTAATATGCAAACTAACAACTTTCCTCTACTTAATATATCTAATAACTTCACAAATATGTGTCTGTGTCTACTTGCACTCAATAGCATAGGCTGTGTTAGAACAAAGCATCATGGGAGCTTATTTTATTTTGTTTCAGAGTTATTCAGCTATGATGTGTGGAAAAAGACCACAAAAAATTCAAATTTATGTACATGTATTAGGCAGTTAGATGCAAGGGGGTTACTTTACAAAGTCATTTTTTTTAAAATTACTGTTAATTAAAACTCATCAGTCAAGCACATAATCTAAAATAAGTGATGCTGTTCTGTTACTGATGCAGTGCTGCTTCCTCATCCTCAGATATCTTATATAAAATACACCCATTTCCTTATCTCTTATTTTCATTCTTATAGTGAGATAAAAAAGTATTTGATCCCTGCTGATTTTGTATGTTTGCACACTAACAAAGAAGTGATCAGTATATCATTTTAATGGTAGGTTTATTTTAACAGTGAGAGACAGAATAACAACAAAAATATCCAGAAAACCGCATTTGAAAAAAGTTATAAATTGATGACATTGACATGAGTGAAATAAGTATTTGATCCCCTATCAATCAGCAATATTTATGTCTCTCGGGTGTCTTCTATACAGGTAACAAGCTGAGATTAGAAGCACTCTCTTAGGCCTCTTTCACACGGCCGATCCGTTCAGATCCGCCTGTCTGTTTTTCAGGTGGACCTGAATGGATGCTCCATAGAGGTCTATGGAGCGTCGGATGTCAGCGGTGACATGTCCGCTGACATCCGACCCGCTCTGTTCCGAAAAAGTGTGACGGAGGAAAAACCTATTTTTCCATCCGTCATCGGATCGGATCGGGTGACGACGGACTCTACGGTCCGTTGTCACCCGATCTCCCATAGGGGAGAGTGGCGCTCTGACAGGTCCGTCCCTGCACAGTGCAGAGATGGACCTGTCATCTTCCTGCTCAGCGGAGATCGCTCCGGCGATCCCCACTGAGCAAGTGGATATCCACGGGGTGGATCAGCACTGATTCGCCCCCTGTGAAAGAGGCCTTAAAGGTAGTGCTCCTAATATCAGCATGTTACCTGAATAAAGGGCACCTGTCCACAAAAGCAAACAATCAATCAGTTCCAATCTCTCCACCATGACCAAGACCAAAGAGCTGTCCAAGGATGTCAGGGAAAAGATTGTAGACCTACACCAGGCTGGAATGGTCTACAAGACCATCGCCAAGCAGCTTGGTGAGAGGGTGACAACAGTTGGTGTGATTGACAGTCATTTTGTGTTTCGTCCATTTGCAAACAATCTCCCTCGATCTAGGGCTCCATGCAAGGTCTCACCTAGTGGAGTTTCAATGATCATGAGAATGGTGAGGAACTACACAGGAGAATCTTGTCAATGATCTCAAGGCAGCTGGGACCATAATCACCAAGAAAACAATTGGCAACACTATGCCGTGAAGAACTGAAATCCTACAGAACCCACAAGGTCCCCTGCTCAAGAAAGCACATGTACAGGCCCTTTAGATGAGACCAAAATCGATCTCTTAGGCATCAACACAACTTGCCGTGTTTGGAGGAGGAGGAATGCCTATGACCCCAAGAACACCATCTCCACCATCAAACATAGGGTTGGAAACATTATGCTTTGGGTCGGAGCTCAAGTCCTGCGGGAACGCATGGGAACGAAGTAACTGTACTTTTTCCACAACAGGAACTCAGTTCCCGTTAGCAGCCGTGTCCTGCAATACTTTGAAGTATGCAAGCTGTGTGGCAGGTGCTACACCAACAGCTGCCGACACAGCTCGCAATAGTAAGTGCCGCACACCTGACCATTCAGGCATTGCCAGTAGGGGGCCCCATGACAGCTTCCGCTTCGATCTACCTGTCAATCACAGCTAGCTGCTAGCTGCTAAGAGATTGTATTTAGTCAGACCTCTAGTGATGCGCTCCTCCCTGCCGGCCTTCTTGATTTTCTGTCTCCTCATCCTCCCCCCCAGTCACCTGCATACTTGCTCTGTGTGTCCCGCTGAATACCCCCCTCCTCTATGTTCAGTGCCATATGATGAGAGAACCCAGAGGAGGAGCACAACTATTCTGCTCACAGGACATGCAGGGAGAGAGGTGAGCTGAGGGAGGAACATCAGTGTGGGGTGGTTGGATGAAAAATACCACTTTTGAAGCGTTCGTGCATATGAGCGTATCATTTTGCTTTTTCGGTGGGTGAGTGGATCTTGGGTGGGAGTTCCCACACTTTTTTCCCCAGGACTTGACCCCTGCTTTGGGTATGTTTTTTCTGCTAAGGGGATAGGACAACTTCACTGCATCAAAGGGACAATGGACAAGCCATGTACCATCAAATCTTGGGTGAGGGCCTCCTTACCTCAGCCAGGGCATTGAAAATGGGTCGTGGATGGGTATTCCAGCATGATAATGACCCAAAACACATGGCCAAGGCAACAAAGGAGTGGCTTAAGAAGAAGCACATTAAAGTCCTGGAGTGGCCTAGCCAGACTCCAGACCTTAATCCCATAGAAAATACATGGAGGGACCTGAAGGTTCGAGTTATCAAACGTCAGCCTCAAAACCTTAATGACTTGCAGAGAATCTGTAAAGAGGAGTGGGACAAAATCCCTCCTGAGATGTGCACAAACCTGGTGGCCAACTACAAGAAATGTCTGACTTCTGTGATTGCCAACAAGAGTTTTGCCACCAAGTACTTGCAAAGGGGTCAAATAATTATTTCACTAATTAAAATGCAAATACATTTATAACTTTTTTGAAATGCATTTTTCTCGATTTTTCGATTTTTCAGTGTCTCTCACTGTTAAAATAAACCTACCTTTAAATTTATAGACTGATCATTTTTTGTCAGTGGGCAAACGTACAAAATCAGCAGGGGATCAAATACTTTTTTTCTCTCACTGTATGTATATGATTGTAAGCTAGTACAATGAAGTAAGGATACAATTAACTCTGAAATCGGGTCCCCAGTATGGCATGTGGTTTCCCTGCAACTGATCTTTTCCCCATTTCTGACTTACCATGCCTAGTTCTGCACTCTCTGTGTGAGTGTAGCCATCTTGGGCGAGGCAGGATGTTTCTTTCTCATGTCAGAGTCATGAAGGAGCATTGTGAGCTGCATAGCAGTGACATATCCAAATCTACTGAGACCAGCACTTAAAGCCAGTAGTGCCTGCATTTCACACTGCAGATCTATTGCTATAAGGGCTTTTTCAGACGGGCAGATGGGAAACAGTAAACAGAGGCAGCTGAGTTGCAGTTCTACCACCCATAGTTCAATGATAACATTACAGCTTGGCAAGACTGTACACATGCTGTGGTCACAATGCTTTTTTTGCAGCTGTGGCATATTTAACTTGGGCTGCAGAGTTTGAAAGGTGGCACCGCTTGTCAAACTCGCCCATTGAGATAAATGGGGCCACAGTGCAATTACAGCATGATCCAGAAATGCAAAAAAAAAAAAGGAAAAAAGGCAATGGTAGCACCTCCTAAATACTTGTCAGTGACTTCTGAGCAAACCAACAGTGTAAAAAAATCTTAATCTGTGAGCACAGGAGTACCTAGGAACACTAATATACTGTGCACTGCCATTTTTTCCCAAAAAAATCTCACACAAAAGCACATTTTCTTAAAGGTACTGGTTTGGCACACTTAACATTTTGGCTGTTGAAAAGAAAAGTTTTAAAAACAGCCATGAAATCCTGTAGTGTTAGTACACATTTTCCATATGTTTAAGGGGTGTTCATAAATTGTTATGTAAAGCATTTAAAGCACCTTGTAAAACTTTTTTTTTTTTTTTGCATTGAGTGGCAAAAAAAAATGCTCGCCAATGCCTTACGAGTATCTGGAGCATGTTTGTGGCATGCTGCCCTAGAACTGAATTGAAGCATTGGCAAGCTTCAGAAGCTGCCAACCCCAGACAAACATTGCAGGTAAGATAAAAAATGACAAAAGCAAATCAAGGGAACACATTCTGCTTTTTGTACATGTACTGAGACATCCACTTTTACGTTATAGAATAGACATTGGCTATTTAAAGTGCATGGTTAGATGAAAAAAATGTCCCCTTGTAATACCTATCTGGTTCTCAGTGCTACTTTTTGTTACTATGCAACTGTATATGCAACCAAAAACATTTTATCTCTTTGATACACCCTTGTGTTATTTGTAACAATTTAGACATTATCATAGGCGGCAATGTGAAATAAATCAAAACAGAAAATAATAATGTGTTCTTTTTATTAAAATGGTAAAGATTATGCTCTTTACATACAAAAAAAAGAGTAAATTTGTTTTATCCTTGGGAGCATTTAAGGAGAAGCAGCTTCAATAACTACTGATTCATAAAATTGTAGAACCCCTATTGATAGTAAAATCAGGCAGAAGATCATCTTCATTTTATTGAACAAGTTGCCAATCATTAGATTCATAGAAGGAAGCCTGAACTGAATTACGTTATTCAGAGCAGTGGTGGAAAACCTAATCGTATTCACTTGCATCTTTTTCTTGTTTTTCCCCACAAAAGCAGCATTGTTCATGTTGAAGTATTCCCTTTCACTCATTAAGAAAGTCTGCCAAGTTGATGGTGAAAGTCACACTACATTCCCAAGTGAAAATTAGGCCAGAGGTACAGCTATGAAATTTGAATGCACTAGGCATAAAGTTCATCCGACAGGCGGCTTCATGCAAATGAATGTGAGAGAGCAGGACAGTATAATTTTATGGATTGGAGGCAAGCTGCACTGAAAGCTATTTATGTATGTTGTCTAAAGCATGTATGCTATGAAATTACACTTGTTAAATGCATCAAAGATTCTCAGTTCCAGAGAACATAACTTATTCAAGGTGATAATATAAATGTCCACTTTCATAGATGGATGACTACCTCAAAAATAAAACACCTTTCTTAATGGGAACTAATTAAGACTGTAGATTAAAAGGGATTTGGTGGCGTAAAAGTGTCAGGCTGATAGAGAACTTTTTATGGTTTGAAAATGAAGAAACTCTTATAAAGTCATATTTTGAAATCTCTATATTTTTGCTAGTGGTGTGTTTAATATAAGACTGGTGAAACAGAAATTCAAGGACACTGCAGCCATCACAGCCATGAAGGTATATACCAGGTGATCTTTCCAATTGGATAATTGTACATGACCCTGATAATAATGGCATGTCAGTGAGATTAAGAAGTCGAATAAAACTGTTCCCTTCTAAATTCTAGAAAAAAATCAGTGGTGCCTGTAAAAAATGTGGGTCCTTTTATGAGGGCCATTTGGGTTGATTTACTAAAGGAATAGTGCATGTTCACTTTGCAAAGAGATTTTTCACTTTTCTTAGTGAATTGGGTGAAGCTAAATTGACCCAATCATGTGCAAAGAAAAATACTTTTTTTCATTTTGATTGGGTAAATGAAAATCAACTTTTCAAAGTGAACTTGCTCTACTCCTTCAGTAGATTAACTATGTTATCTGCCATTTTGTAGTATGTGACCATTGTTTTGTGCATTGCTGAGTGCAGCTTAAAATGGAACTAAACCTGCCAACTTTATGGTTTCCCAACATAGTTACATTTAAGGCATGCCTTGATTGATAACTGTCACAGTTGCTAGTGTGCTTATGTTAGCTCTTAACTGAACTTTTGAGCGATCAAATGGCTGGTGTCATATATAATCACATGTTCCGCACCATGACAAATGCAGATCCAACAGAGACTATGATGGCAGCTTGCTTGGTAGTAAAAGATAGGAGGGTTTAGTGCCACTTAAAAATAACTACCCTTTATCTCCTGCTACTGGCTTAATCTGAACCTGTGACAAACCATATGTTAGTTGGACGTCTGCTAATGAGTATTACAATTAATGAACGCTTCATTTTGGGACTTTAGTTAAACTACAAGGGTGGTTTCAACTTATGCTAAAATGTCCAAGAAATGCTATTTAACTGTTTTATGTCTTAGTTGAATGTATTCATGTAATTTATTCATTTGAATATTAAATTTTTTGGATTGTACTCACTTATCTGTGCTGGTCTACTCTGCATATGTTCCTTTTTTATTATAGCAGTTATTGTTTTAATTGTTCTCACATGTGTTAATTAAAGCTGTTTAAGGCCTGTGTCAATAGGATTTGGGTTTGTACCTATGGGCATACAGAATTCACTGACAGGAGCACCTGTTCCACAATTGAATGTATTCTGACCTCCATCGAACCTGCTTCAAGCTGTTTATGTATTCCTATTAACTTGTATAGGGAGGGAAGTAGTTCTGACACAAACAAAAGCCACCACAAAAGGCCCTTATCTACATTGCCTTGCAAAAGTATTCACCCCCTTAGCTTTTTACCTATTTTGTTACATTACAGCCTTTAGTTCAATGTTTCTTTTTCATCTGAATTATATGTGATGAATCAGAACATAATAGTTTAAGTTGGTGAAGTAAAATTAGAAAAATATATACATAAACTACTATACTATACTATTTTTCAGAAATAAAAAAATGATAATTAGCATGTGCGTATGTAGTCACCCCCTTTGTTATGAAGCCCATAAAAAGCTCTGGTGCGACCAATTACCTTCAGAAGTCACATAGATAGTGAAAGGATGTCCACCTGTGTGCAATCTAAGTATCACATGATCTGTCATTACATATACACACCTTTTTGAAAGGTCCCAGAGGCTGCAACACCTAAGCAAGAGGCACCACTAACCAAACACTGCCATGAAGACCAAGGGACTCCGCAAACAAGTAAGGAACAATGTTGTTGAGAAGTATAAGTCAGGGTTAGGTTATAAAAAAAAAATCCAAATCGTTGATGATCCCTAGGAGCACCATCAAATCTATCATAACCAAATAGAAAGAACATGGCACAACAGCAAACCTGCCAAGAGACAGCAGCACACCAAAACTCATGGACCAGGCAAGGAGGGAGTATCTGTACATAGGACGACAATAAGCCATACGCTCCATAGAGTTGGGCTTTATGGCAGAGTGGCCAGAAGAAAGCCATTACTTTCAACAAAAAACAAAATGGCATGTTTTGAGTTTGCGAAAAGGCATGTGGGAGACTCCCAAAATGTATGGAGGAAGGTGCTCTGGTCTGATGAGACTAAAATTTAACTTTTTGGCCATCAATGAAAACACTATGTCTGGCGCAAACCCAACACATCACATCACCCAAAGAACACCATAATTTTTTTCAGCAGTCAGGACTGGGGAAATGGTCAGAGTTGAGGGAAAGAAGGATAGTGCTAAATACAGGGATATTCTTGAGCAAAACCTGTACCAACTTGTGTAGGCTAGGACAGAGGTTCACCTTCCAGCAGGATAATGACCCAAAATACACTGCTAAAGCAAAACTTGAGTGGTTTAAGGGGAAACATGTAATTGTGTTGACCTAGTCAAAGCCCAGACCTTAATCCAATAGAAAATCTGTGGTCAGACTTAAAGATTGCTGTTCACAAGCACAAACCCTCCAACTTGAAATAGCTGGAGCAGTTTTGCAAAGAGGAATGGGACAAAAATCCCAGTGGTAAGATGTGGCAAGCTCATAGAGACTTATCCAAAGTGACTTGGAGCTGTGATAGCCACAAAAGGTGGCTCTCCAAAGTATTGGCTTTAGGGGGGTGAATAGGTATGCACATTGACTTTTTCTGTTATTTTGTCCTATTTGTTGTTTGCTTGGAAGTTTTGGAAGCAGAACAAAGTGGGCCATCTTACTGAACCTGTCTACCACAACCCAGATAGTGGAACATCCCTGGGATGGAGGCAAGTCAGTGATAAAGTCCATAGATAAATGGGTCAAGGGACAGGTAGGTATTGGTAGAGGACGTAGGAGACCGGGGGCTTAGAGGTACTGCTTTTGCTTCTGGCACAAACTTCACAGGCCTGGACGAAGGCTAACACATCCTGCCTAATTGATGGTCACCATTGGTTTGCGAAAGAGATAATCTCAAAAGTTTGTCTAAACCCCGGATGCGCTGCATGTTTTGATGCATGTACCTGCTGCAAAACCTGCAAACGAAGAGCCAGGGGCACAAAAAGCATACCAGAGGGAGTGGAGGGAGGGGCTTCAGCCTGTGCAGGTAACAAGGCCTCAGAGATAATGGGTTGTGGAGGAAGCGGGGGAGGAGACTCTGATAAAAAGCTGTGAGACAAAAACTTAATGTTTTTTGGCCCTGGTAAATAAGAAATTGTGAAGTCAAATCTGGAGAAGAACAATGACCACCTGGCTTGACGTGAGTTCAGTCTTTTAGCAGAACGGATGTATTCAAGGTTTTTGTGGTCACTCAGAACTATGAATTGATTATTTTTTTCTATATTGCCAGGATCTGGCAATACATTACAGCCACAAGCAGTTTTAAATGAAATGTTTTCCTTTACAATTGTCATTTTGCTGCTCTCATTCATAAAACTATGTACGGTTGCCGTGTAAGCAGCCTTACATAGTGTGGGGCGTGGACTTAGCCCCTGAGCCATGATTGGCCAAAGGCACCCTGCCTTTGGCCAATCATGGTTCTCACAGCAGAGCACACTGTGATTGGCCAAAGCATGCACGTCAGGTGCATTCTTTGGCCAATCAGCAGACGTTAATGCACTGCGATCTCGCAGTGCATTGACGGTATCACCATTCATTATGGCGTGTACCGTGGGAACTCAAATTTCCAGTGAATGCCCCATAATGTTCGGTATTCAGCGAATGGGTGGACACAAGATGTAAACAAAACTTACGTTCGACTCGAACATTGGGCTCATCCCTACTGATCGCTTATACTAACCAAGGGAGCAGTGTCACCCCCAATCCAATCATCACTTGCTCTTGTTAACAATCATGCTTTTTAAATAAATGTAAAAGGAGCAATAAGATTGCTGCTGTTGCAATTAAAGACTAAACAAGTGTTACCTTAATGATTAGAAAGCTTAAAAAAAAATTCTACTACCTGTCCTAGTCCTCCCCCTTTGTCCCTAAACGCTTACTTGGCTCCTCTCTCTGATCCAATGCTGTTCCAACTGTGGTGCCGCTCCTACACTTCCTGTCAGTCAAACTCCTGTGAGAAGGAAGCAGAGGAGTGGCTCACCAGCACTGTGTGTGTCTATGGATGCACACAGCCTGGCTCGGGAGGGTGCCCACATGCGTGCCCCTTAGAATTCAGCTTGCTGAACGAGCACCCAGAGGAAGGAGGAGTGGACAGTGCCAATGGAGGTCTGAAAAAATGTACCTTTCTGTTCATTACCATCACACAGAGCAGGTAAGTATAACATTTTAAATAAAAAAAATCCTTTGATATCACTTTGATTCTTCATGTAGTTTCCCATGTAGAAATGGCTAAGGTGGGACAACCTCTAATGTAAAGATAAAGATAAGAATGTTCTGTTCAGCGATATATATATATATATATATATATATATATATATATATATATATATATATATATATATATATATATATATATATATATATATATATATAACCTTTTAAACACAATGCTTTCATGATTAAATCAAGGATGTAAAGATGTTAATAAAGGTTTCTAGGTAAGTCTGTGATCACTTAGATTAGATAATGGGACTTTCTGCTGAGAGCATATTACAAGAGAAGAACTCATTAATTATGAATTTCTTAAAGTAAATATAGTGCTCCATTATAATAGTGTTCTCAAACATGTGAACAGATACTTTACTAGACAGCTAATAGCTGTCCTACAACTTAAAGATGCATAACACTTGAAAATGTAGTTCTTGCAGCAATAGCTATACCAGATTGTGTTTTTACAATGCAGTTTAAGTAGAATATGTCTGCATTTGCAAGCAAGCAATAGTTATTATATTGCAGTTCATCTTTCAACAACTGTGTTTCATTCTGTGAATAATGGTTTACAATTACCTCTGACAAAGCATCAAAAACGGCCTAAATCCTGGTTAACGATGGCTTGCTAATAGTCTTGGATGTTAAATACAAATAATTATGTATAAATATAATAATTATGAGGTTTCCATGGTAAAATAAAATTTTACACTGCTTCGTCGCTAATCCTGCCATAGTTTAAGTGGTCTAAAATAGTGTGTAATAGCACAGCATTATTGTTAGTCCACTGAATTCCCCTTTAGATGGTAACCTTGATCAATTCTGAACAACTTGTTGTGCACTTTTAGAAGCACAACACACCCTATAATAATATCTACATTTTAATCTATGTGGCCCAGTCACATTTGAGTGGTGGTGAGCTATTGCTTGTTAAACCATAGAAGTACAGGAGCTTCCTTAGAGCAGAATCGCATGTAGCAGCACCTGAAAAATGCATGTAGCACCCATTTTTCATATGTTTTTGTGCCAAACACCCAGCCATGTCTTCTTTTCGTAACCTGTTTTTCATTAATCTAAATGAATGTGTTTATGACAGAAAATATGAAAGAATTTGTGTATGTGAGAATGCACATGCATAAAATCTTTATAACTGTCTGAAAAAGACGACTCTCAAGTGTAAACAAACACTAAAATGTAAAAAAATAAAAAAGGGAAAAATCAAATAATTTATGTTAAAAAAAACTGTGATTTAGTAAATTGTCTGGTGGTAAGGTAGACATTAATAAAAGATCAAGAATGTTACGATGGATTGCTAGCATGTTTAAAATACATATATTCAGATGCAAGGTTGTCTCCCCCATTGTATGAGTCTACTGCAGCAATGTATGCAATAGTGTCACCTTCAGAATCTAGTGAATACATCTAATCAATGTCAGTACATACACAGAGAATTCGGTAGTAACAGATTGAATTTACTACTGAATCCCAGCACTCACACAGTCCAGTCTTCTGGCTCAACTTTACACATTTCAATAAAATACATTTTCCTTACATATAAATTACTGATTTACATGAGCATAAGAGTGCTAATGCCAGTTGCAGAATTAAATATTTTTATCAGAATGCATAAGCAATATATCTTATAGCTTCTTTTTTATTTTACAACTTTTCTTCCTAGTTTTAGAAAATATTAAACTGAAACCTTCAGATAAAGAAGGGTAAAGCCTCGTACAGATTGGTGGCAGAGGATTGTCTGTTAACAGACTGTTGTCCTAAAATCTTACTTTTAGTACGCTCCTTTTGACAATTGTTGTCCAATTTTCGGCCAACAAATGTTGGATGGTAAGCTAGTAAATTTTTGGCGGACAGCGGTTTGACGTCAGATTTTCGTATGGTCGGTACACAAATCCGTCACACAAAAGTGGAAAGTACAAACACGCATGCTCGGAATCAATGCTCATCAAACACGAAATTAGCAGAAGGGGCCCAAAGGGTGGCGCTCAAGAGCTGAAATTCCTCATAGTACTTCACTACGTTGTGTTTGTGGCATGACAATTGTGTACTTTTAGTATGCGAGACAAGATCCTGGCACACGCCCTTTTGACAAAAATCAGACTCTTGGTTGGCCAACAATCGTACCGTGTGTATGAGGCTTTAGACTCCCTGCTATTTTTGTAAACTCAGTCTATAACACTTTGTTCCCATCAAGCCCTACATATGTTAGATAAAAAAACATTTTATATTGGAGTGCTGCCATTTTTTGGTATAGATTATATAGTAATACTGTTTTTAATTGTTCTATTTTGCTGGGCCCATAGAGGTAGTTGTATGGGATTCTTTTATGACAAATTTTGCTAAGGTTAGATTTCTCATCATTTCCTGTTCTGATGACAGGTGTCTCTGAGATATGAAGCAAATGATAAGTGTAGTATAGGGTGAAGAAGGGTTAAATTGACCCTTAGGCAGATATCTTATGCCATCCTGTCCTTATAATCACAAGAACATAGTGGGGGCAAATCTCCCCGATAGGGTCACAGGCAGCAATAATATGCTTTTGCACCTTCTAACCCTTCTTTGTGGAATCTAAAACAAATAAAAGACTTTTGTCTGGAATATCACTTTAATGGAAGCAATATCCCTGTTCTTTGAGTATACAGAGGAAATATACGTGAGCTGTGAACCACTAACAGCTTCCAGTGAAAAAACTCTAAAAAATACTAACAGAAAAGGATAAAGACACTAAAAAAATCTGTAAACCATAAATTCACCCTAGGTTAACCAATTTAAACATTTATATGGATTTCTGTATATAAAGGCTAAGTGGATTGAAAGTATAGCTGACTTGAGAGGACTTGACATTTTTTTATGTCAAGTGCAAGGGTCGTGCCTAGTAATTTATCTTTTTCACTTCTTCTAGAATGCAACAACATTAGCCCTTTCACTTAATGACACCAGTGTTTCCAATAACTGCTATTAATGGCCGGCTAGTGTCATTACAACAGCTATTACATATTATAAGTGTTTCTTTTTTGATCTGTCACATTTTTACGTGCTGAGTTTACTTTACAAATAGCACCAACTGGAATAATGCATTAGTTGCAGCCTGACACAGTACACTCTCTGGCATGTATGGGAACTAAAAGCACTGGAAAGATGTGCTGCCAATGGCACTGGCCCAGTGCAGCGCTCTCCTAACCAGTGATGTAAGTAACTGAGTTAAAATAAACTGAGTTACCTAACGCAGTTACTTTAGAGGGTAACAAGTAATCTAACTGATTACTTTTCCCCTCATGGTTACTCAGTTCCCATTACTTTGGCTTAGTTACCCCAATTACATCTACCGCCACTAGATGGCAGTAGTGTAATTCCGGTGTCCTGCCGAAAAAGTTCCCCTGCCGGATAAGGACCCACTGTACTGCACAGGCAAAGGGCTTCCGCAGTACGAAGGACTACGGAGCTTCCAAAAATTGCCGAACCTAAACAGCTCTGAGTGAACTCTACACTGCGCAGGTGCAGTTAACATGTAATTGTACGAGGCGATGCCGCACGCTCCTGATGCTTGTGCTACTCCGCAAGGGGCATCTATCGTGTAAGTAATGGGCAGGTCTAGTATTACTGTAACCAAGGGGTGCAATTATTATTATTGTTATATATCGATCTCTGCCCATTAATTTAACATTCACCCTCTTCTGTAGCCATCCGCCCCTTACACGATATAATAAAAATAGACCTGCCCCTTGCTTACACGCTATAACAGATCTGCCCCTTGGTTAGAGTAATAATAGAGCAGCCCCTTGGTTACACAATATATAACAATAATAATAACTGCGGCCCTTAGTTACACGTATAGAATTTAAAAAAAAAGTCAGTTACTTTGCTGCGTAACTAATTACTTTTCCAATGTAGTAACTGAGTCACTAACGCAATTACTTTTTGGGAGTCATTTATAACTTAACTAATTACCTTTTTAAAGTAAGATGACCAGCACTGCTCCTAGCACAATACAAAAGGCTTTGGTAAAAAATCTGGACCAGTTTTAGGAGCTAAGGTGGGCATCATGCATGAGATCATTGTGTACACAGAAAACTGCAAGTTTTAGTCAGCATCTTACCATATTTATTTGAGGTAGGATGTATAAGTTGGTTTCTTAATGGCTAGGATATGGCAAATAAGGAATAAGGTTTACCTGTAATTCTTACCTGTAAGTACAGTAAATATCTCCTACAGTTTAGGAGATATTTAGATGTGAAGCAGCTATTGACCTCACCAGCGCATGTGCAGTGCATACTAGCACATTATGACATCAACCTGTGGGGGGAGCTTTTTTTTTTTTTTAGCAGAGTTTACTACCATTTTAAAGTACCCAAAAGGGGACATAAAGGTTAGTATCAATATGGATATGGAGAACAGAAGCTTAAGCCTTCCAGTATATCTTGAACGCATGCTCGGTATCTCTTGAGAGAAGCCATATTTTTACATTTTTCTTACAAATGTTAGTGCTCTTGGAATAGTATAGGGGCAGTGTCATATCATCACCACAGTGATATTATATCTTGTAAGAGATCACATCACACTACTGCAACTTAGCAGCACATTACCAATTAAAGGCTAAGTCAACCTTTTGAAAAGAAAGAAAATAATAAATGCACCAGTAGCTGCAGCAAAAGAAATGTGCATTTATTTGTTTTTTGCAAATGAGCCTAAAAGCATTGCAACCATGATCAGTGCATCACAGGTACAATGCCAGAATCCTTCTGACTCTTTTTCCAGTTACTTATCTATACTGAGGTACATGTTTTCAGATGTAGATCTGGAGGAAGTGCCATTGGACTACAAGTGCAATGTTCACTAAAAATGGTATTCCATTGAAAACTAAACATCACAGTTCTCTATGAATGAACAACATGGACGTGTGGGCAGACAACATAATCCGATCTGACTTTTTCCATCGGAATATCCGACCGTGTGTATGGGGCATAAGGCTGATGTCATGGCATGGGCATTGCAGCCATTATTGGCAACTTTTTTCCACTTCACTGCAGCTGAATGCTGGGGAGATCACCGGACCTGGCCGGAGTGTCCAGGGAATAGATAAGTATACACATCTTTTATTTACAGGGTAGTTAGTAGAATGAGGGTGGGAGCAGATTTAAGTTTAGATTTGACCAGATTTTATTGATGCTCAGTGAGGATTGGCTACGATAATGAAAACTACTGTGTACTCTGCACTTATCCAGAAGTGAAATTGAACTTTAATTATTACAGTACAAAAGATGTTAGTGTGCTCTTGTCATTCTCTATCTGCATGTGTGATAAATGTGCACAGGAACCTAACCACAGTACAGATGCATTATAGCAACCAGCAGAGCCTTGTCTTTTGCAGAATTTCAACCATTATAACCTACAGGTATGCCTAGATTAGGGCTTACCTGTAGGTGCAAGAAATATCTCCCAAACCTAAAAGGTTTAGGAGATATTTGCTAAAATAGCAGCACATGCGCATGCGCCGTAGACATCGGGCACAGGTGCACCGAGTGTGCCGTTTCTAACGGCGATTATGTCATTAGTATTGGCACCAGCACGCAGGCGCTGTGAGTGACAGAAGCAGCCATACCCGAAAGATACGTCGAGTCAACAAGTCAGCGACGGAGGAGGTGAACGGGTGTCGCTTCGGGGGCTTCAATCTCAGGTAAGTAATTCATAATGAGCTAGTATGCTATGCATACTAGCTCATTATGCCTTTGTCCTGCAGGTTTTTTTTTTTTTTTAAAGAGAGGGTTTACTTCCTCTTTAAATGCATGTTTGGTTACAGATGTGATCTGTGACTTTTTTTTTTCAATACCACTGTTGTCATAATATTTGAGATCCCCCATATCATGTGCCAAATCACTCCATTTATGAAGTTTAATATAGCAAATAAGCAAACAATATCTGTTAACATGTAGATTTGTTAAAAGTAGACACCTGCCTGGCAAATCAATTCATACAAGTGCCCACATGTTGGTTAATCTTCCAAAAGACTTATTAAACACTCAGTTCTTCACAAAAGAGTTGCATTGCTCAGCAGTACTGAGATTATTCACATTCCTTGAGTCTGTTTATGTATTTCAATGTTTAAAAAGTCAGTAAATCCCCCAAACACCCTTTCCTCACAAAATACCTATGAAATCTCTACTTATGATCTTATGAGCCAGCAAAGTGCCACAAGTCTCCTGTGGGATTGGCTAAAGTTCCATCAGCACCTGTGACATGCTGAAATGATGTTGCTATAAAATATAGTTTTATAAGCAAAAATTGACTTTGCAGAAGAAGAAAATTGCTAAAACAGTTTTTGTGTTTCAAGACCCTCTATTCATATGAGTAACTTACTCTTTGAATTCAGGAGATACCACGCTGAGGAACATTAATCTTCTGAAATCAACTGTCACATTCACTTAATCTAGTTTTCATGTATCCTTGCCTGACTTGATAGATTAGCAAAAGTGTGAGCTCAACCTGGCAAAATCAGTCTGCATAACAGCCCTTTTTTCAGCTTTATGCATTTGCCTAGATGTCCCTTGAATATTGACAGCATAGGTCCACAAAACAAGAAGTCCAGATCAACATTTAGTCCAAATTGGAATAATCCTCTGTAGCATTCAAACACTTACAAGCTGCT
Organism: Lithobates sylvaticus; assembly: GCA_028564925.1. NCBI lineage: Eukaryota > Metazoa > Chordata > Amphibia > Anura > Ranidae > Lithobates > Lithobates sylvaticus. The sequence goes on along the minus strand of CM053027.1, from coordinate 454,907,749 downwards.
CTCTGCAAAAGTACTAAAGCTTTAAATAAAATGTGCCAAACCCATTTATTTTCCATTGCTGATTACCTGGCAAGGGCAGCTTGAGTCCTTAATACACTGTGGTCTTTTGTCATATGTGACAGTTTTTCTTTAAATTAAACACGTCATGGCATAAATGCTACCATTTTTGAGTTGTCTACTGAAAAGACTAATGCTTTGGCTGTCACACTGACTCTTTGGCTTTAAAATTTAAATCACTGATAAAATTGAAATAAGGACTTCTAAAAATGTTCCTAGGTATATGCTCAATAGTCTAGAAAGTACAGACAGCCAAGTCACCCCCCTGCACATATCCTTTGATTTTTCAAAGAAGGAACAACAGCAGCTTAAAGTGATTGTAAAGTCTCTTTTTTTTTGTGTTAAAAATAACAAAAATGTTATACTTACCTGCTCTGTGCAGTGGATTTGCACAGAGCAGCCTGTATCCTCCTCTTCTCTGGACCCTCTTTGGTGCTCCTGGCCCCTCCTGTTGAGTGCCCACACAGCAAGCAGCTTACTATGGGGGCACCCGGGCCAAGTCACAGCTCCCTGTGTCCATTCAGACACAGCCCTGCCCCCTTTCTCTTCTCATTGACTGACTGACTTTAATTGAAAGCAGCGGGAGCCAATGGTGCCACACTGCTGTCTCAGCCAATGAGGAGGGGAGTCCCAGGCAGCCGAGACAATCCTACAACATTGCTGGATCTAGATGAGGCTCAGGTAAGTATTAGGGGGGCTGAGGGGGGCTGCTGCACACAGAAGGCTTTTTATCCTAATGCATAGAATGCATTAAGATAAAAAAAAAACTATATTAAAAAAATATTAAAACATTTACCCAGAGTTTTAAAGGCTAACTCCACTTTTAAGATCATGTTACATGTGTTTCCCATATCAAGGGTGTAACATATAACATGATACCAAGTGGTCTCCCCACCCTCAAAATGGCTTGCGTCTGTCTGATTTGAAGTCAGCTGCGTCATTCATTCATAGAGACCTGTGAATGAATGAACTACAAGTTCTGTCTTCCACCACACCAGACAGACTCCATTAACACTTTCTCCAGCTCTTTAACTGAAAGTCCGTACCTTAGTACTGACCTGGAGCTTGAAAAAGAATCCACAGGAGACTGTCATTGCACCTGTGATCTACTGATTGTGGTTGCCAAGCTTTTCATGCTCAATTGCAAAGAAAATTATAAATGCACATTTTTATTTTTATTTGCAAATATATATGCATTTATTTATTTATTTATTTTGCAAAAGGTGGACTTGCTCTTTATGTTATCACCTACAACATTGAATTTTTGGTTACAATCACCTATTATACAGTTCTTACAGGAGATTGAAAAAAAAAATTGCATTGAGACTTACTAAAGCATTCAAAGGAAGTAGATTTTTTGGCTCTAAAATATATTATGAATTTCATCTCTTAAAGTAGTATTCAACAGTTGTTTTCAACTTGATGCATTTGATGAAAACAAGCAGTGAAACATTATCCAGTTAGAGCAGTGCTGCTTGATCAACTGCATGCATGGTTTGACTCTCCCTCCGAGTGCCATTGGGTTTCCTTGGAAAGGGTCCTAGTCATCAACAAAGATCTCCCCTCCCTGCTGCTTTCCTCACAGACAGGCCTTTCTGTGAATATATCTAAGATCCCTGCAATTCAGGTGTCTGTGCAAGCTTTGCATTTTTTCCACCAACGTCATAAGAAACGGACAACAGACCTCTATGTTCCTTCTCCACTATCAGTATTGGAGTACATAACTGTGGGGGCAGTGTAGTGACTGGAGGAGGAGAGAGATCCCTGTTCCTGTTCCTGAACAGCAGAACTCTCTCTCCTCCCCTGTCAGAACGGGGATCTATCTGTTTACATTGACAGATCCCCGTTCTGACTCTCTGTGAAGTGATCGCGGGTGGCTGGCAGACATCGCCACCACCAGCCATGTGCATCCACTCCGGCTTCGAGCGCGCCTCTCACAGCTCTTAAAGTGGCCGGTGTATACCTACAGCGGTTTGTGTAGCCCTGCCAACATGCCACCGTATAACGACAGCGGCTGGTTGGCAACAGGTTAATACTAACATATAATAAGGGTGAGATTTACTAAAACTGGTGCAATCAGAATCTGGTGCAGCTGTGCACTGTAGCCAATCAGCTTCTAACTTCAGCTTTTGACAATAAAACCTGGAAGCTGATTGGTTCTTATGCAGAGCTGCACCAGATTTTGCACCCTTTAGTTTTAGTAAATACCCCCCCCAAGTGTATGGTTGTGTGTGTTTAAATTTGTTTACATACTGTGGACTCAATATATTTTTCTATTTTAATAAAACTGGCATGCCCAGAACACTTTTTTCATAAATATTCCATTCTATGTTGCTATGATCTATTAAAAGTAAACATATTTCTTATCTTCAAGTACGATTTGGCAGTTGAAACATCCACTACAAATCCTCAAATAGCCCAGAAACATGCTTATCAATACTTGACAGGAATGACAGGTAAACCAAAGGGGGAAAAAAATCACTAAGATAGAAAAAGTGTTTGTTTGTGTGTGTATATGTATAATTACGAGACAGACACACGATAGTAGAGACACATGTTCCTTGTTTGCATAATACAATCAGAGAAGCTGTAATGAATTAAGTATTTCCTAACGTACATCCTATGACATAATTGCAAAGACATTGTAATTGTGTTTTTTTATTGTTAAATGGGAACAGATATGAAGTTAAATGTTCAGGCAAATGCACTCATCCAACACAGTTTCCCCCCATCCACCTCTGGAGAATATGTCCTGGCTGATCTCTGCACAACTGTACCGGTTTATGGCACTTGATTACATGGCTGGAAACATACTAGTGTCACTACATGCATTTAAATGAGGTGGCAGGTACTAAAAATGCACAGCCACTGCCACATAAGACATACAGAATAGATATTTACAGAGGAAAGAAATAAAAACCTTTACTCATTGCTGTTGATTACAACTTAAAAAATGCATTTGATGGTTATTACTGTTGTTTCATAGCAAATACAGAGCATTAAAAAAGGGTTATCATGTGTTATGTGTCTTTTTTTATGATGTTATGATTTTCTAAATCTGTATATCCAAATTTTATGCTCTATTCCTAATCTCAGTAATTTCACCATTTGATATCTTTAAAGTGGATGTAAACCCAATGTCATCCTTTCTAAACTACTGCCATAGGGGTTATCTATAAGGCCCCTTTCACACTGGGGCGTTTTTCAGGCGGTACAGCGCTAAAAATAGCGCCTGTTCACCGCCTGAAAAAATCTGGCCCCTTTAACTCCAGTGTGAAAGCCGGCGGGCAAAAAAAGTCCTGCTAGCAGCATCTTTGGAGCGGTATAGGAGCGGTGTGTTCACCGCTCCTATACCGCTCCTTCCCATTGATTTGAATGGGAAACCACGGTAAAACCGCGGCAATACCGCCGCAAAGCTGTGGGGGTCATTAACCCTTTTTCGGCCGCTCGCGCGGGGTAAAACCGCGCGGCCGAATACCGCGGTTAAAACGACGGTAAAGCAGCGCTAAATATAGCGCTGCTTTACCATCACCGCGGCTCCCCGCCCCAGTGTGAAAGGGGCCTAAGGATATACATGCCTCCTGCATGTATCTTTACCTGTCAAATGTCTCCCGTCTCTTTTATGAGACCCGAAAAACTGCAGATTCTGTGGGTGGGTTTGTTGTCTGGAGCTCGGTGGGTGGAGTCGTGATGTCAGTAGACTCCCCCCCCCACACCTCTATATTCCCCTTGTCAATATGCATTTTCTCCTGTGTATTTCTTATACTGAACTTCTGCTATGATCTCTAACATCCAGTGAAAAGACAGGAAAGTAACCACATGACTTCAGCATGCCAAGTCAAGCTGAGGTGTGGAACAGCCAATCCTTGCAGAGCTACTGAAGAAAGGAGTGGGAATTAAAAAATAATGCATGTCTTAGGCTAGTGCACGAGATATGTAAATCACCTGTCAATCACAGCAAGGGGGAAGAACGGACAAAGTTTTCTCAGTTTGTCAGTTTTATTTCACTGAAAAAAGATATGAGGCTTGCTCAGAGCTGGATTAACTCTTTGTTAAAAAACTAAAACACAAATGTATTCTTTAATTTAAAGCTGTGACACTTTCAAATGTTTTCATTGTTTTAACTAGATACAAGTGTAGTTATATTCCCTGGGCTGTTTGTTTGCTTTACCTTGTAATGACAGGCTCACTTGTTGTAGCTGACGTTTGTAGTGTCATGACTGATCAGTCCCCCTATGTCTATGTATTGCTTTAATTAGCTGGTCAGTATGTACTACTAAGGAACAAGAGAACTTCTGGTCCCAGATTGCAGAAGGTCCACTGCATTCCTTGCCACCCGTACTATGTCACATCACAAATGAAGGAGTGCTAATGTAAAAAACATCTTACAGCTGCATGATGAGCTCTAAAAGAAAATGCACCTCAACATACACATAAGCCTAATGGACCCTTAAACACTTTAGTCAAAGTTGAAAATGAAAACCTTAGGACATATATAGGGAGCACTTCTGTCCTGCACCTCTCTTTTTTTTTCATCACATTGGAGGTTTAAACCTTCATTGGAGGTTTAAATGTGATTGATGTGATTTATTAAGCAGAAAGATAGGAATTTAAATGATACAGATTTCAGGAAATATACTAGCAGTGATCGATTGATGTATTGTTTGAATTCTGACAGCATGGGATTACAGAGGATGCAGATCCAAGTAAACCCAGTGAATATGCTGCTTTTTTCTGAATTTTCAATTTTGCATTCAACAGTTGCAGTATTTGTTGGATAACATTAGTAGCCTCCCTTGTTGTCTGGAAGTCAAAACATGAATTCCTCAGATTGGGACTTTAAACCAGGCCATAAACAGTTTTATCATAAAAACATTTCAAAATATATTACACATTGATAATATATTTTGCAACATGAACATTGGATATACGCAACAAACACAAATGTTAAGAGCAGAAATGGAAACCAGCTGCAAGAAAAAGCTTTTTCTTGCAGCTGGTTTCCATTTCTGCTCCCAACATTTGTGTTTGTTGCGTATATCCCCATGTTCATGTTGCTATATATTATCAATGTGTAATACATTTTGAATATTTTTTACCATCAAACTGTTTGTGGCCTGGTTTAAAGTCCCAATCTGAGGAATTCATGTTTTGACTCTATGTATCAAGGATGTGGCCCACAATCAGTTGAAACAATTAGTTGCAGCAGAGGGTCTCTTTAAACTTGTTGTCTGGAACTGCTGCCTTATAATCTAATAACTGCTAATAAGATATATCTATATATAGATCTATATAGATATAGATCTAGATCTATACATTATATATATATATATATATATATATATATATATATATATATATATATATATAGATAGATAGCTATCTATCTATCTATCTATCTATCTATCTAATCTATCTATATGTATCTATATGTATATATATATATATATATATATATAGATAGATATAGATAGATAGATAGATAGATAGATAGATAGATAGATAGATAGATATAGATATATATATATATATATAGATATATATATATATAGATAGATATAGATAGATCTATATATATATATATATATATCACTATTACACATGGCATGCTGAAATACAATTGTTTATTAATATTATTTATAATAATAAGTGCAAAAATGATACAAATCTTAAAAAAATTGTTCACCAACACCGTTTTTTTAATGGCTCCTGCAGACCTAAAAGATGGTAATCTATGATTAGATAAGGTTGTACTCCATTTAGTTTTCTGTGCTGTCCCATCAACAATCCAATACAAAATAGGCATGGCTACTTCTGACTGACAGGGACAATTTGCTTTGCTGCCAATTTCCCCTATTGTGTAGGGACAACAGAGAGAAATACAGACACTGATTTGAACCTTGTATGATTGCATCGTCCATCCTGGCTGTTCACTATTTGAGTGGCTATCTGTTGGCTTTGAAAATCAGTAAAGACCATAGACAGGCTATTTATAGCCAGAAAACATCTAAAACATCATTTTAGCACTGACAATAAGCTCATTAACGGACCCCTTTATTTACATTTCCACAAAATTCCTATTATGCACTTGAAAATGTCCCAAATAACCCCATATTAAGGGACTAGTATCCCCTGAGCATAAAGAGAATATTAAAAGAAAGATAACGTGGACATATTTATATTTCATTTCTCATTTTAAAGACAACTATGAAATCACACGGGTGGTTGATTTATGTTGGCATACTAAAGGGGAAATTTGGCTCAAGGTAGAACACAGGGGAATTTTAGCACAGTGCTCCTTTTCATATCATGAGCACAGTACAAAGCTACAAGTAGTAGGCTTAATTTGCACAACAAAGGCCTCCTGTTTCCAAGTGAATGCAAGATATCAAGAGCTAACACTGACATATCATCTTACAGATTCATTAAATTAATGTAATTACTGCAACTTAGCAGACCACTTGATTTAATGATCTGATCTGAGAGAGGATGCCAGAGGACTGAAACCAAATATATATCACAATAACATGCACAAAATATAGCATGTGTTTAGTGTAAGCCCTCTGGGATTATTACAGTAATAATACATTAGAGTCACATTTGTATATGGTGATTACTGTAGCTGCATTTTTCGCAAATCAGCTTTCACATCCCCATTTGTTGCAAGCTATTAAAAGTCATCCTATCTAGCACTATTTAATCACATGGTAGGAAAAAATGCTGTGTCAGTAATGTTTTCCTAATGTCCTTATTGTGAGATGTGATCAGAATATTAGATTTTGGCACTTCGCTTGCTTCATTAAATAGCTTTTGGATTTGGTAAATATACACTTTTTTTTATGTTATTTTAAAAGCGTTTGCCTTTACTCATAGTTATGCAGCTTTCTGTCACTTTATGACACTTTTCACCCTGAAGAATGCTTTTTTTGACAGCCGAAGCATCACATTCTGTGTGCAACCTCTGCTGACACACCTGTCTTGATCAAACAGGTGTCAGCCAGGGTGTTGTCAAGCCAAGTAAATTGGAGTTGTGTAAGTGTCATGAATCAGCAGAGAGCTAAAATAAGCAACAAAAAAGAGCATCATTTTGAATGTGTTCCAATTTATTTTACTGTAGTTCCATGAAATATTTTTTTTAGCTGATGTAGGGGCTATGGTGTACAAAATAGAAGATATTTAACTTATGGAATTGTTACCTTGAGTGTGCTTGACATGTATATTGATTTGGTGTCACTGCAATTTTTAAGTCAATTATATTTTCTTCTCTATGTTGCATTTTATCTTTTTCTTTTTCCTTTTTTTTTTTTTTTTTTTTTTGAAAGTACCTCTGGACCTAAAATACTAGTACAATAGTGCTAATAGCTATATATAGAATACCAAGCGCCAAATTTATATTATAAGGATGCCAGAAGTCACAGGCGTCATTTGCAGACTGCATTTCATGCTTATATCCTGTATTTGAATTCCCTATTTAAGAATCTCATTTATGTTTTCAAAACAGCCATGCAGATATGGTGATGAAATAGGACAAATGTAATATATTATGTAAAATTTTGAGAAAATTATTCTGTTCCAGATCCTTCCTCTCCATTTGAACTGGAAATGTGTGATTATTTCATACAGTGAAAAGCTATCTAATGTATTATACATATCTTTAGGGCATAGGGGGGCAGATAGGAGTTTATTTGTTAAATATTATGTTATATTGTTTTTATATGTATATATATATATATATATATATATATATATATATATATATATATATATATATATACACAATGCTGTGTTCTGATTTTTATTTTTGCATATTTGTCACACTGCAATTAAGCATTTGCGATAACTGGCAATGAGTCTTTCACATTGCTGTGGTGCAATTTTGGCCCACTCTTCTTTTCAGAATTGTTTTAATTCAGCCACATTGGAGGGTTTTCCAGCATGAATGGTCTGTGTAAGGTCATGGTACAGCATCTCAATTGTATTTAAGTCTGGGCTTTGACTAGGCCTCTCCAAAACCTAAATTTTGCTTTGTTGGGACCATTTGGAGGTGGACTTGCTGTTGTGTTTCGGATCATTCTCCTGCTGCATAACCCAGGTGCACTTGAGCTTGAGTTCACAAACTGATGGCTGGACATTCTCCTTTAGGACTTTCTGGTAGAGCTCAGAATTCATGGTTCCATCAATTATGGTAAGTCGTCCAGGTCCTGAAGCTGCAAAGCAGCCCCAGACCATCACGCTACCACCACCATGTCTGAATGTTGGTATGATGCTCTTGTTATGAAATGCTGTTTTCTTTTTATGTCAGATGTAACGGGACGCACACCTTCCAAAAAGTAAAATTTTTGTCTCATCAGTCCACAGAATATTTGCCTAAAAGTCTTGGGGATAATCAAGATGTTTTTTAATAAATGTGAGATGAGCCTTTGTATTCTTTTTGGTCAGCAGTGGCTTTGGCCTTGGAACTCTCCCATGGATGCCATTTTTGCCCAGTCTCTTTCTTATTGTTGAATCATGAACACTGATCTTACCTGAGCCAAGTGAGGCATGCAGTTCTTTAGATGTAGTTCTGGGTTCTTTTATGACCTCCTGGATGAGTCATCGTCATGCTCTTGGAGTAATTTTTGTAGGCCGTCCACTCCTAAGAAGGTTCACTACTGTTCCAAGTTATCTCCATTTGTGGATAATGACTCTCTCTGTGATTCACTGGAGTTCCAAAGCCTTAGAAATGGCTTTGAAATAGTGTGATCTGTTAGCGTGCTTCACTTTGTCAGACAGCTTCTATTTATGTGATTTCTTGATTCAACAGGCCTGGCAGTAATCAGGCCTCGGTGTGGCAAGTAAAATTTATCTCAGTTTTCCAAAAAATTGTGGTTAATCACAGTTAATTCATGATTCAGCATGGGAGGGGGAATTACTTTTTCACATAGGGCCAGGCAGGTTTGAACAACCTTTTCCCTTAATAAATTAAATAATAATTTAAAAACTGCATCTTGGATTTGCTCGGGTTATCTTTGTGTAATATTAAAATTAGTGGATCTGACAGAGGGTCTGGACAGCAGATAAGATTGAGAATTACTGGTCACTGATATCCTCTATTTATTCTGACCTCTAAGGAGCTCACCTTCGAGCACTTACAGGTTCAGAGCTGTTAAATCATGGCCTGTAGTGTTGGAGTGAGCAACAAATTGGGCTTCTCCTGTTTATGATTTTCGGTATTTTAGTTTTACACTGTTTTGTAAGCATAAGCGATTAGGACAATAGATATACAGTAATTGATATCTCTTTATTCAACACAGTCTTATATATTTTTTTTATATATTTTATTTATTGATATTATATTTTTCTTATATTTTATACTTTATAATAAATTTGGAAATAATGTTGTGTTTTTTTGCATAAAATAGTGATGTGTTTTCACTGAGAAAATCGATTTCATACTAAAATAGTCCTTTTTTTTTTTAAATAAAGTTTTTAGGCTGTTTAGTAAATTTGCAATTCTGTAATGTCTTATATCACTGGAATATGTAAAAAGAGTACCCATATGAAACCTTACTTGGGAGAGGATTGGCTCAAAGCTGTTAACATGTCCATGGCCTTGTTTAGGCTTCTTCAGGCTCTGTATAGAATTATTAAGTGGTCAAGCGCAAAGTTTATCTTAGGAAAGCAAAGTTCAAATTAGGAAAGCTATTTTCAGCTTTCATGCTAACACATGATGCTTGTAGAATAAAATAATCTTTTTTAGGTAAATTGTCAGCATAACATTGGAAAAAGATTGAGTAGAGTTTGTGACAACAAGAGTAAGTATGACAGCATCATTTTCATAGGCACAAAATTACTGAAATACGCAATCCGGCATGAATTTTTGACATGCACATAACATAACACATAGGTGCAAATGCCATCTGGAGCATCCATTGTATTTGCTGAGTTCTGAGGCTTAATGGAAAAGGGATATTTTTTTTTCAAGTTAGGAAGGCTTGATCCAATAGCGCTGTAGCAAACAATGACCTAATATAGTTGGATTATCATTGTGATCTATAGATGCAAAAGGAGGCAGGCTAGAAATTGATAAGTTCTGCCCTGCTGCAAGATGGCCCTGGAGCCCAAAGGAATACCTGATTACATCATATTTCCCATATAAAAACAATGAGGTAGCAAGAAAACTCAAAATCATTTATACAGGAGAATGAAAACACTGGAAGTAGAAAAAGCATCACTACACGTTTAACAGCATGCATTTTAATCTGAAGAATCTGGAAGCAAAGCAATCCCCTCATTGAGGGTGAAGGTAGGATATAAAAGTTTAAAGGAACCCCTTTGTTAGATTAGGTTTAGATTCCAACAAACATATCATCTATATAATCAGTAAAGGCAACAATTAATTTATTGATATGATACAAATTGCAAAAACCTAAAACATTTGTTCATTTGGACTTCATACATCACATACGCCCCATTGTGTACTATTACACAGACACATTTCGCCATGGCAATTGCTTCTTCAGGATGTGGGTTGGAGAGTTGGCTTAAGCATCTTGTCCAATTTTACTAATTTGACAAGAGGCTTAGGCCTACTCTTCAGTGCACATCCTGAAGAAGTGATTGTTATCATGAAACGTGTTGATGTTTCTAAGTGCTGTGTAATAGTACAAAGTCTAAATAAATAAATTTTTAGTGAATTATGATTATTTTTTTTCAATTTGTATCATATTAATAAATTAATTGATGCTTTACTGATTATTTGGATTTTTATGTTTGTTGGAATTTAATGGCTTAATTTAACATCTCATATCCTCTTTTCACTCTCAATGAGGGGATTACTTTGTTGCATATACGTTAATTATATTGAGATGGGCCCCCGTAAGGATTTTTAGCTTTGACACAACATTTTGAATCCATCACATACAACTTCTAGTATTATCTCTTAGGGGTCCTCTGCATCCAAGCAGAGGACTGGCTCCCAGAAGTGTATTCCACTGGCATCAGTGCCTGCTCTGCCTGATATACTAATCAGCTGCCTGTCAGTTGTCTGCAGAGACTCCAGTGCAGCATGGATGAGAGCTACTTATTCTTTGAGAAGCACGTACCGTATGCGTCTGTAATCAAATAAACATCCTGATAAAAAAATTAGTGGTTAAAAAAAAAATAAACATCCTGTACAACTATTCTTCCATTAATGGGGAAGGCAGAGCAGGTGACACCTCCATTGTTGGCAGTGTCTTTGCCCTGCTTCATTGAAACCTTTGCACACTGCTTATGGCAGATGCTTTACCTGCTGGACCTGCTCCAGTGGTTGGCTATCACAGTGTGCAGGTGCTACAGAGCAAGGGGACAGAGCAGGTAAAGCCTGTACTGTCAGTATTCTTTGGTGAGTTCTAAGGGAGAAGGCAGAGAGGGTTGACTGCTGAGCTTCGTAATAGGGTGGGGACAAAATAAAAAAGCATTCCACCCATTTTCCTGGCAAGGACAGTATAGTTCGGGTATCCCTGCATGCACTGAACTTCTAGGTCATGGGTGCTCAATCTGTGTCTCTCCAGCTGTTGCAGAACTAAAGTCCCAATGAGGCATTACAATAAAGCTGGCAGTTACAAGCATGAATCTGAAAGCCAGAGGCATGATGGGACTTGTAGGTCGGCAACAGCTGGATGGCCACAGGTTTCACACCCATGTTCTAGGCAGTAGTGAGATGACCATTCCCCGGCCCTTAGGCATCCTGCTGCGGTGACTGGTTGCAGTAAAATAAAAATGCCTTGTTGGTATCAACTTCCAACCCTGTTTTTAGCCCTAATTCCAAGCATTCACAATACATACAGCAAGAACAGAACCCAGATTAAGATCAATTACATAAGTAGCTATACTGATACACATTGATTTACATGCCTTAAATTTAGCTTTAAAGAATAAATGTTCTTTTTTAATGCAAAATAATGATTTCCAAGGCTCTGCAATAGTAATGTACATATAATATTACACTTCAAAGCCATATCGGCAGAAACATAACTAAATATTGTCCGGCTTGCCCATGGCTGGAATAGTACTTTTTCCTATTGCTGTCCAGCGCATGTGCTAAGCTTGAGATTGGTACCTAATAAAAATAATAATGGGGGTCTGGCGTATGTGTAAAGAGTGATGTGGACTGCTTTTATTCTCCATGGATGGTATTTGATCTTAGCTCAGCATATGCACAAGGCTGTAACAACAAATAGTGTTCAGTAAGCACATCCCTGGCCCTAAGCAGGCAGACAGTACTAAGTGACATTTCTACTGATCTGAGGTGCACTGTAATATGTGCACAGAATAGAACTCTTTCTTTTGGAAAATCAGCTGAATTACTGTGATGGTGTTCAATAGAAACTACATTAGAAATGTTATATGCAAATGGATGACACATCCCACATCCACAAGGTTATAACATTGAATTCAGAGTTCTATGTTTCATTATCAGTTGTCTTTGATGTGAAGGAGTGTATGTGTGAATATGTGCAAGGCCAGGTCATTCTATAGCCATTATTTCATATGACTAAAATGCAACACATACATGTTTATAATGAGGAAAGATTCAAACCTGATTACAGAATTTCCTTTCAAAAACCCTATTAAAATCTTTGCTCAAGGCTTATGACTTCCATCCAAAAATAAAGCAATATAAAAACTATTAATGAATAAAATACCCTCTGCACTATTACCAACAGAAACCAATGTATTTTTAGGTTGCAGACTGCACTGATATGTGTTCCCACACCTACATCAACAATTTATACTCTAATAGTGCCGTACAACCACCTAAAATAAATATAAATCTAAAAAATTTAAAAATATTAAATAATGAATGCCCTGCATGCTAGAAATTATATGTAATATCACTCACATATATAATATAATATAGTTAGATATGTACAGTGGTAAATCTGCTAAAACTTATAATTGACACATACATGTGATTAAACAAAACAATAGGAAAATAGATGAGCTGAATTATATAAAAGTCCAATGTGTTTGTTCAACTGAAGTGCAGGTAGGTAAAAATCCTGTGCTGTGAATCCCACATGCTACACCATCTGTCACTATACACTTTTACCTGGAGATATTGACGTATATAGAAAGAAATGTTTCTCTACACCTTTCCTTTTAAAGGGGTAAAACACTACCTGAACCTCAAGACTTGTCACTGTGCCTTGGTCTCATAAGGTTCCTCAGGCCAACAAGAGCAATCAAAAATAAAACCATTATATATATATATATATATATATATATATATATATATATATATATATATATATATTATGATATAATATTATATAAAAAGCAGGATACATATGGGGTTGATTTACTGAAACTGGAGAGTGCAAAATCTTTGCAGAGAAACCAATCAGCTTCCAGGTTTTTTTTTTTATTGTTAGAAATTCTGTATATAGACCTACAGAACAGACACACGGTGCACAGTCCACATAATGTCGCAGTCACAAAAAAAATCGCTGATCGCCGTTACTAGTAAAAAAAAAATATTAATAAAAATGATATAAAACTCCCCTATTTTGTAAACGCTATAACTTTTGCGCAAACCAATCAATAATCTCTAATTGCGATTTTTTTTTTTACCAAAAATATGTAGAAAAATACGTATCGGCCTAAACTGAGAAAAAAAATGTTTTTTTATATATTTTTTGGGGATATTTCTTATAGCAAAAAGCAAAAAATGTTGCATTTTTTTCAAAATTGTCGCTCTATTTTTGTTTATAGCGCAAAAAATAAAAACTGCAATGGCGATCAAATACCACCAAAAGAAAGCTCTATTTGTGGGAAAAAAAGGACGCCAATTTTGTTTTGGAGCCACGTCGCACGACCGCGCAATTGTCAGTTAAATCGATGCAGTGCCGAATCGCAAAAAGGGGCCTGGTCCTTTGGCTGCCAATTGGTCCGGGGCTGAAGTGGTTATTAAAGTGGTTGTTAAGCCACTGTCATTATATAATCCTGTTTGTTATCTAATGCTATGTGCTGCTGTGTCTGTGTTTAATAAAAAAAATGCTGTGTATACCTGATTTCAGGTGACCAGCCAGGACTCCCATCTCCTGATCTGACAGCTAGAGCAGGAGGGGCCGAAAATCATCAGTCGGGAGGGTAGGAGGAGAGAGGAGAAAGGTCACATGAGTGCCGAGCGGCGCTCTGAAATCAGGTATACACAATTTTTTTTTATAAAACACAGACACAGGAGCACACAGCATTAGGGAACAAACAGGATTATATAAGGTTATGACAGTTATTTCAACAGCAGGAGGGGGTGGGCCATGACAGGCAGGGATGGGAGGGGGAGGAGGACACGGGAGAGAAGAGAGCAGAGCTGCGGATGACAGAGGCACGTAAACTGACCATGGTGTCAGGGCTCAGCAGCCATGATAAACCGTGGTCAGTTTACAGGGGGGAGGGAAGAACCAGGGAGGATCAACCAGGTATTTCAGGTAATACAAGGGGCCAAATTACACATCACAAGCTGTATAACATGCTTTAATGGAACAGGATCAAACGCTTTAAATAGAGACAGGAAACAGGAAACGTTTTATTATACAGAGAAAAGACATACCATAGAGCAACTACAGACTTATAAACACTGCCATCTACTGGTTGAAGAATATATCTGTACTGAATAATGATATTGATCTAGTTGTTGCACAAAATACAAATATACATTGTATTGCAACATTTATTTTCTAGAGTCACATGCTGAGGTGTTTTCCACTTTTAGGCGGTTAATTGCTCTTGTTGGCATGAGGAACCTAATGAGACCAAGGTACAGTGACCAGTCCAGGCGAGAGCATTTGGTGACAGGTGGTGGAGCATGTGGGATTCACAGCACTGGATTTCTACCTACTGGCATTTCTGTTGAACAAACACATTCCGGCACGCAGGTCACTTTTTTTTCAAAAAGTTATTTTGGGTGTATAATTGTTTTAGGTGGTTGAGCAGAAGTATTAGAGTATAAGTTAAAAAAATATGAAAGCTGCCATTACTGGTGCAACAATTTCCTATCATTTTATCAGTTTCCTTACCTAGTTAGATACTAAACTAACAGGTATGTAGGCCAGGAGTTCAGACTTTTTTAGACGTCATGCTTGTTTCAGGTCACTGACTTGGAAGGTAGTGAGGGCCGGTTCACACAATGAATCGCATAGGAGTGCGGGTACACTGCAATTTCAATATAATATGGTAAGAGTAGCGCTGATCCGCACACCAATCTCCAAATCTCGTCAGTGTTAATGTGCAAATGCTCCTAAAAAAAAATATATAGATATATATATATAGACCAATGCATACACAAATCTAATTAACAAACTTTATGCTAAGTATGAATAAAGTGCTAATGCGTCAAATAGTGCAAATCCAACACTTGTGAAACAATATATCACATAAAAATGTCCAAAAAAACTTGAAAATGTAAGCAATATGTAGAAAAGAGAAAAAAAATTGTTAAAAAAAATTATTATTTAACCACTTCCCGCCCGGTCAATAGTAAATTGACGTCCGGGAAGTGGCTTCGTTATCCTGACTGGGCGTCATATGACGTCCTTCAGGATAACAGCCGCCGCGCGCCCGTGGGGGCGCGCATCGCGGCGATCGGTGGGGCGGTGTGTCAGTCTGACACACCGCTACACTGATCTCGGTAAAGAGCCTCCGGCGGAGGCTCTTTACCACGTGATCAGCCGTGTCCAATCACGGCTGATCACGATGTACACAGGAAGAGCCGTTGATCGGCTTTTCCTCACTCGCGTCTGACAGACGCGAGTAGAGGGGAGCCGATCGGCGGCTCTCCTGACAGGGGGGGTCTGCGCTGATAGTTTATCAGCGCAGCCCCCCCTCAGATGCCCACACTAGACCACCAGGGAAGCCCCCAGGACCACCAGGGAAGCCCCCAGCATGTGGATGGCCAGGTACATCCCCCATGGCCATCCACATGTTAAAAAAAAAATCAAAAATATGCCAATCAGTGCCCACAGATGGGCACTGATTGGCACATCATATTTAATAAAAAAAAAAAAGTAAAAAAAAAAGGATTCCCAGCAATGCCACCCATAAGTGTTATCAGTGCCACTCATCAGCGTCCATCAGTGCCACCTATCAGTGCCCATCCGTGCCCACCCATGCCCACCTATCAGTGCCCATCCATGCCACCTATCAGTGCCCATGCATGCCACCTATCAGTGCCCATGCATGCCACCTATCAGTGCCACCTATATGTGTGCATCAGTGCCACCCATAAGTACCCGTCAGTGCCGCCTATGAGTGCCCATCAGTGCCACCTGAGTGCCCATCAGTGCCGCATACCAGTGCCACCTATCAATGCCCATCAGTGCCACCTATCAGTGCCCATCAGTGCCGCCTATCAGTGCCACCTCATCGGTGCCCCCTAATTGGTGCCACCTCATCGGTGCCCATCAGTGCCGCCTTATCAGTGCCCATTAGTGCCGCCTTATCAGTGCCCGTCATTGAAGAAGAAAACGCACTTATTTACAAAAAAAATTAACAGTGACAAAGAAAAACTTGTTTTTTTGCAAAATTTTCAGTCTTTTTTTGTTTGTTGCGCAAAAAATAAAAATCGCAGAGGTGATCAAATACCACCAAAAGAAAGCTCTATTTGTTGGAACAAAATGATAAAAAATTTGTTTGGGTACAGTGTAGCATGACCGCGCAATTGTCATTCAAATTGCGACATCGCTGAAAGCTGAAAATTGGCTTGGGCGGGAAGGTGTCTAAGTGTCTGGTATTGAAGTGGTTAAAACTTGGGATGTGAAGTCCAAACTGCTCTGCATCAAAGTTCCCAAGTGCTCCTTTACCACTCTCATTAAAATTGACTCACCAGATGATATACTGGTAAGATTATAAACCTGCAAACAAGCCAGAATGTCTCCCAACGATCACCAACAGAAACTCCATTTCGTCACAGGTTTTTGGTCAGGCTCCCATCTCAAAGATCACAGTATTCAATGTAGAACACAAAGAGAAGGAAGGAGGCTCGCATAGCGTAACACCGTATCACAGGCTTTATTTAAAAATGTATGTATTGCACTCAAATTTAAAAAGTGCCTACCCAGCACTAGGGAAGAACAAGCTCAGCTTTACTAGCCATTTACCTCTGGACATACCATAGACCGCATGTGTGAACCAGCATATGCAATGTCATCAGAGTCCTCCCCTCGCCCTGCGTACATCGTGTGACATCTTCAAGGAGCAGGATCCTGGTATGTCCTGAGGTGAAGGGCTAGTAAAGCTAAGCGTGTTCTTCCCTAGTGCCGGGTAGACACTTTTTAGTGAGTGCAATACATATATTTTTAAATAAAGCCTGTGATACGGTTTAACGCTATGGGATCCTCCTTCCTTCTCTTTGTTTTCTACATTGAATGCTGTGACCTTTGTGAATGGAGCCTGACCAAGAACCTGTGAGGAAAGGGAGATGCAGTCAGTGATCGTTGGGATAAATTGTGGCTTGGTTGCTGGTTTATAATCTTACCAGTATATCCATCTGGTGAGTCCATTTTAGTGAATGTGGTGAAGGATTCACACAGTGGTTGAGCACTTGGGAAGTTTGATGCAGAGCAGTTTGGACTTCACATCAAAAGTTTTATATTCCACATTTTCACAGCTCTTACTATGAAGAAGCCTTTCAGTATTTGGAGATTAAATATCTTTTCCTCCAGATGTAAAGAGTGCCCCTTGTTCTCTGTGATGACCTTAAAGTCAATAGCTCACCACCAAGTTCACTATATTGACCCCTTATGTATTTATACATGTTGATCATATCCCCCTTAATGTTCTCTTCTCAACAGAGAATACATTCAATTCAGCTAATGGTTCCTCAAAGCTGAGCTCCTCCTTGCCTCTTATCAGTTTGGTTTCTTTTCTCTGCACTTTCTCCAGTTCCCCAATATCCTTTTTTTATGAACTTGTGCAAAAAACTGAACTGCATATTCCAGATGAGGTCCTACTAATGATTTGTACATGGGGCAAAATGCATTTGCAACCTGTGTTTGAGGTGTCATTAAGTTAACATTAACAACCACTGTGGGTTGCAACTGCAGTGGGTTTTGAATGCAGTGTGGAAAACGTGCACAGAACGCAGATTTCCAGGACCGCATTCTGCTGTTAATGGGTCTTAAAACCAGAAGCAGGTAGACAACCCTGAAGCCCACACCTATAAAAAGGATGCAGTGGTTCTATTCTCACAGATCCCCTTTAAGAAAGCCATATATAAGATGATTGTCACCCAATCCAACTGATAACCATTGTATATGGAAAATGTCGTACACATGTGGCTTACCACTGACTTACACTATATTGAATAGGGAAAGAGCTGATCATGTGGGATAGCTTTATATGGCTAATCATTTTTATTTTACTGGTGTGTGGACATGCCAAGATATCTGCTCAGGTTTAAACATACAATCACAATCCGAGGGATTCTATTTAACAGCATGGGTATGTCATGATCTTTCTACAAAATTACAGTCAGAGTCTGTAACCACTGCCAGTAGATTATATAGCTCTAATAAAACAGCAAGCATTACATAGATTAAAAAAAACATAAAGCAGAACCTAGGTCTTGTTCTTCCTAATTCCAAAAACTAGCATCAATGACTGTCTATTGCATAGGAAATGTCATCATGATGAAATGAGGACAACCAGCAAGCTCTTTTTTCTGCCAGAGAAAAGTCAATTAGTCCATCATGTTTGAGGCATTTTAAGTATTTTCACCCTTTTAGAAAAATGTAACCAGTTTCAAGTTTGAGCAGGGATTCAATGGACTTCTTTACCAATCAATTAACAAAGATTAGCAATGTACCTTCACTAGAAGGTAAATGGGAAAATGGTACTGCGCCCAGGCATCCTGAACACTAGGAAAATAGTAACTTAATTTAGTGATTTCCCCTTCAATCATCCAACCAGTGTAGTGCATATATGCCGGTTTTCTTGAAGCACTGCCATGGGTACACCTGATTTAGCCATGGATTTATGTATATGTGCCTGGAGCAGTATATTTTCTTTTTTTTTTGTTAAATAGTTATTAAAAATTTAAACAATAAATGAAGAAAATGTAAGTATTAGGATAATATCAGCCTACTGATCTGTTGAAAAAACACAGTGCATGCTTTTTGGGTGTATCATGTGGACACTTTGGCTTCACATGTACGTGACTTCATATAAAACAATTGCAAAAGCAATAATGATAGGAAGCCATAAACACGGTGAGCCATACTTCTGTTGTCCTATTTTCTCCTAGTGTGTTTGTATATATATATATATATATATATATATATATATATATATATATATATATATGTATATATATATATAATATAAGAAACAGTCACACCTATCTGTAAATTACAAATGGGGACTGCAATGTATGCCCTGTACATCAGTGTACACATTAGCAAATCAGTTAAGAGGTTGTGTTCCGTGGGTGTGTAATGGTCCGCATGCTCATTTAAACCTGCAAGAGAACCATGACATTTATGTTTATAGTGATTTCTCCCTGCTCTTTTACATTCCTTTTATTAAATCAAGCCCATTAATTATACCTCATAAGGCCTGCATCTTATGAGTGTTAAAAAGACTGGACCATAGCAGCTCTACAGATTAGTTGCAAAGCCTTCATTAAAGCTTAACTCAATATGAGAAGGTTAAGGTTCTTCTTTAAGGATTATGCTAAATGTTAAGGTATGGTTTAGGTTTAAGTTGGTTCTCATTATGAGTTAGAGAAAGGTTAAAAGTCAATGACATTCTTGGAACTATTACATTAGACATTTGATTTTAGTAAAGAAAACCACCTTGTGTCAAGAACTTATCAGAGCTGGAAATCAATGCACTACCAATGGTTTCATTAGTAATACTACTGTTAAAGTGGAAGTAAAGTCAAAAATCGAACTTTTACCTACAGGTAAGCCTATAATAAGGCTTACCTGTAGGTAAAAAAAATATCTCCTAAACCTGTACGGTTTAGGAGATATTCCCGTGCAATGCGCCGCTGACTGCAGCGGCGCATGCGCACGGGGGATTCTCGGCTGAAGGGCAGAAGTCTCCCGTGCACATGCGCGTGAGTGACGACATCGCGGCTCCAGCCACTCACAGCGCTGGAGCCGCGATACCCGGAAGACACGCCGAGGCAACATGTCAGCGACCTCGGCGTGGACCAGGTGAGTTACCCACGCATCGTTCTAAGGTAAGTATTTCATAATGAGCTAGTATGCAGTGCATACTAGCTCATTATGCCTTTTCCTTTACAGGTGTTACAAAAAAAAAAAAAAGTTCAGCGGCTTTACTACCGCTTTAAGTTAGGGAATAACATTATGCAATTTTTAAAAAGAGTTATATACTTGATTTAATGGTAAAATGTAATAAGTAGGCTTGTATTTACTGTTAAAGTGTAAGTAAACGTGTATGTATTATTTGTACCTATAGGTAAGCATATAATAAAGCTTACCTAGAGTTACTGTAAAGATCTCCTAAAAATGTACAGTTTAGGAGATATTTACTGTAAATGCAGCCAATTCCATCATCGGTGCATGCGCTATGAAGGAGCTGCCACCTGTGCCATTTCTGTTTTGCAGGTAAGTTTAACAGTTTAGCCATGCAGGGCCCCTTTGTCAAGCACGTGGCGTGCACATGCCTGACAAAGGGGTCCTGTGTGGCTCCGGAACGTTGCACCACTTTGTGATGTGACCATGCAATAAAAAATGATTTTGGATGCTATTTTATCGATCCCTGGTGTGCTGGCAAATATCTGCATTTTGGCTTTTGAACCAGTCTCCAGCTGGCCTTTTCTGCAGCACCCACTTTTTGAAGCTTCATCCAGGAAGATGTGCAATGGGAATATGGAGTATTGTACTGATTATGAGGATACTGATGATCAGTACCCTGGTTATCAGTGCAGGTGTCCCCCTTCACACTAGTCGGTTAGCGGCTCTCTCCTCTCCTCACACTGTAACAGTGCAAGGAAAGGAATGCTGATAACCGGCAAGTGTGTTTTCATTGTGATCAGCTGTGATTGGAGTGACATCAAGACACCGGTCCTTCTAGACCATAGAGTTTAGCTAAGGCCCTTTTTTCTCAGCTAATTTCTGTGGTCAGCCGCCCAAACTGCCAGATCAGTTCCCAGGGCTATGGATCATACAGGTAAGCCCGAGAACGACTGGAAAGTGGCTGGGGGGTAGGGGGAGCGATCCAGCCACTAATCAGCCACTCAGATCACTTTTAGCGGTTAGAGAATCACTGGCTGAAACAATACTGGAGTTATGGCATATTGCTGCATCCATAACCCCGGTATTCAGACCGAGGACATCTTTTTACTATGGCCCAGTTTGGAAGTGGATATATAGGGGTTGATTTACTAAAGGCAAATAGACTGTGCACTTTCTTCAAGTGCAGTTGCTTCAGAGCTTAGTAAATGAGATAAGCCTTTACATTGCAAATAATACCCAATCTTAACCAAAATTTAAAAAGAATGCATTTTTGCTTACACATGACTGGATGATGGAAGTCAGCAGAGCTTCTGTTCATTTAGTAAACTCTGTAGCAACTGCACTTTGCAAAGTGCACATTTTATTTGTCTTTAGTAAATCCACCCCATAGTGTTCAAATCTAGTTTACCACTAATAATGCATTCTGGCAGCACATTACATACAGGGTTAATTATGGTAAACATTAACTTTAAGCCACCCCCAATCATCCAGCAAGGGGTCCAAATGCCCCCTCCCCTGACACTACCACCAGAGCATATGCAGTTGTTAGTTTAATGACAGCTACATTATTCCCTAGATGGCTCCTCACTGCCAAGTCTCGGCTGAGAAATAAATCCTGACATGTATCAGACCTCAGATCCAGCTGCTATCTGAGTACAACAAGCGACAGGCAGCTTATAGGATGGAATCAGCAGCCACCAGAAGATGAACCTTGTGGAACTTATATTGCTGGGGGCTCTACCTACGCGCAAAGGGAGAGGGATGGTGATGTGGAATGGCAAGCCAGATCTTATCCTTCATCTGTGCATTGAGAAAGTGAGTGGGAAAAACAAAATATACTTGGCAATGTAAAATAATGATATTAATCACATATACAATTTTGACAAATTAAATTGGTTCTTGTGTTCCCAGAAAAATATATGCAGCAAAGATTTGAAAGGGCTCATTTCACAATGCATATCAATGACAAACATCATGCATGTTTATGTATTGCAAATATTCATATAAATACAATATAATCCAGACTACCACCTTTCTGTGTGTTGTTGAAGTAGGCCGCCCATTCACTTTAAATAAGCTGAACATGTACCCCATAGTACAAAAGAAATACAAATCCCTACACTGTTTAACCACTTAAGCCCAGACCATTTGGCTGCCCAAAGACCAGAGCACTTTTCGCAATTCGGGCACTGCGTCACTTTAACTGACAATTGCACGGTCGTGCGACGTGGCTCCCAAACAAAATTGATGTCCTTTTTTTCCCCACAAATAGAGCTTTCTTTTGGTGGTATTTAATCACCTCTTCGGTCTTTATTTTTTGCGCTATAAACAAAAAAATTGTGCCAATTTTGAAAAAAACACATTATTTTTAACTTTTTGCTATAATAAATATCCCTCAAAAAAATATATATATAAAAAAACATAATATTTTTTTCCTTTTTAGGCTGATCTGAGCTGATCTGAGCTAAAAAATCGCAATTTTATTCATTGGTTTGTGCAAAAGTTATAGCGTCTACAAAATAGGGGATAGTTTTATGGCATTTTTATTAATATTTTTTTTTTACTAGTAATGGCAGCGATCAGCGATTTTATTGTGACTGCGACATTATGGCGGACACATCCGACATGTTTCACACATTTTTGGGACCATTGTCATTTATACAGCAATCAGTGCTATTTAAATCCACTGATTCTTGTGTAAATGACACTGGCAGTGAAGGAGTTAACCACTAGGGGGCGAAGAGGGGTTAAGTGTGTGTGTGTGTTTTTTTTAACTGTAGGGGGCATGGCTTGGTGTCTGACGTCACTTGGCGTCTGACGTCACTGATCGTCTTTCCCTATGACAGGGAACAGACGATCAGTGACAGGCTCAGTAGGAAGCACGGGGAGAGGTTTGTTTACACAGACCTCTCCTCGTTCTTCAGCTCTGTGACCTGATCGCGGGACACCAGTGGCGATTGGTTCCGCTGGTCCTGTGGCCATGGAGCTCAGGACCGGGTTGCGGTCAGGGGGACCACAGGCGGCGCATGCGTGACCCACGTGCTTGTGCCCAGCTGTGCCATTCTGCCAACGTATATCGGCGTGAGGCGGTCCTTAAGCGGTTAAAAGGCAACATACATGTACATTAATATGCCTGTTCGTGCCCTTCTGTCGAAATATATCAGTGTGAGCCGGTCAGCAAGCGGTTAAAAGTATCATTACCAATAGCATTTGCATCTATGCATTTTAAGCTCACCACACACTATACAATCTGATTATAAAATCTCCTTTCGATTTACCAGCTCCTACTGTATGTAGTGCAAGTGTCTGCCTGATTGCATACAGATTGATTGGATACATTAAGTTTGTCTTCCTATTATATGGGTTTGATAAATCTGTAAATAAATCTAAAATATCTATAGATAAATCAGATTGTATTGTGTGTGTCCATCTTTAATGTGCTATAACACAGGCACACTAAAGCGAGCTGTATATTCATGCATACGTGAAATTTAAATGAACTGAAATGCATTTACAGTGTCACTGTGTGTTGTGGTATAATTGGATACCGCCATTGATGTACCTTGCACAATATATGATGGACATGTCCATGAGAGATTCATGTTTTTGCCATGTGATCATCAATGATTTTATGTCTTTTATTCATGTAATAATAACATTTTAGATTTTTTTATTAAACAAATTTAGTTGATGATGATGCCTTAAAAGCCCCACATACCAAGTGGCCATTTATGTGTATCACATTAGATTGGGGATGTCATCACCTCTCCAGACTCTCATATCATAAAGTGATATGAAAGGCTTTCTTAAAAAAAAAAAAAATACTCACCTGCTCTGTGTAATGGTTTTGCACAGAGCAGCCACAATCCTCCTCTACTCGGGTCCCTCACCGGCTCTCCTGGCCCCTCCCTCCTGCCCCCAGAGCAAGCAGCATTCAATGGGGCCACCCAAGCAGGCTACTTCCCGAACCGCAGCTCTGCCTGTCCATTCCCCGCCCCCATTCTCTCCTCATTGGCTCACTAGCTGTGACAGGAGCAGTCAATGCCCCCCACTGCTGTCTCAGCCATGCAATTTAACAGTTCCAAATCGCATTATGAGTCGCATCACATTGCCACAAATGGAACTGTTCATATCGCTGCGACTCATGTTGCAGCGATTATGAAAAAGGTTCCTGCACTACTTGTTACCAATTTCATTGTGACTTGCATAGACTTCTGTTAAATGAAGTCACAAGCTGCAATGAAATCGGCACTGCAAACTGCACTGATGTGCGGCTTTGAAATTGCGCTGAAGTAGCGCCATTTTAAAGCCTAACTGATGTGAACCATGGCTAAGAACCACTTTAGAGTGGTATTAAACCCAAAGCCAAAATGTTTTATATTGAAGCTTATCAATCATTCGATGTGGTGGTTGCATATACCTGGTGACCTGGCCAGTAACACACCTTCTGTACTAAAGTACCCCCACTATGGACGAAGGAACACCGGGGGCACCTTCGGAGAGCAGCATTGTCAGTTTTTTTGGGGGGGGGGGTTGTTAGATGTACTAGCATATTTAGATACACTAACAAATTTAGGTCAAACTCTTTCAAAGCAGTTACAGTTTTTTTTTTTTCCTTTGGCATAAAGGTTTTACATAAATGAATGAAAGCTGACCATTGTAGGCACCCCTGTCAGAGATAAATGGTTTATCTCATCCCTCTAACGCCTAAATCTGCAGAAGAGATGGTTCTTTTGAAAAACAACATACTTAGCTGCCAAATAACCAGGTGAAAATAAAGCAAAGAAAGCCTAAAAAAGAAAACAAATAGAGAGATCACATCTAATTATTAGCAAGCTGCAATAAAATAAATGTTTGCTTTTGAGTTTAATACTACTTCAACCACTTCAATACCAGGCACTTTCGCCCCTTCCTGCCCAGGACAATTTTGAACTTTCAGCGCTGTCACACTTTGAATGACAATTGTGCGGTCATACAACACCATACCCAAACTAATTTTTTCTTATTTTCTTCCCACAAATAGAGCTTTCTTTTGGTGGTATTTGATCACCTATGCGGTTTTTATTTTTTGATACAACAGACTAAAAAAGACCGACATTTAAAAAAAAAAAATATGTTTTTCTTTGTTTCTGTTATAAAATGTTGTTGGCACTGACGGGCACTGATGAGTCGGCACTGATGGGCACTGATGAGGCGACACCGATGGGCACTGATGAGTTGGCACTGATAAGGTGGGACTGATGGGCACTGATGAGGAGGCACTGAAATGTAGAATTGATGGGTACTGATAGACGGCACTGATATGCAGCACTGATGGGCACCGATAGGTGGCACTGATATGCAGCACTGATGGGCACTACCAGGCAGCACTGATGGGCACTGACAGGCGGCACTGATGGGCACTGACTGGTACTGACAGGTGGCATTGATGGGCACTAATAGATGGCACTGATGGGCAGCACTGATTGGACAGGTACTGGCAGGTATTAATGCTGGGCACTTATTGGCACTGTTATGGACACTGATTGGCACTGTGATGGGCACTGATTGGCACTGTGGTGGGCACTGGCAGGCTTTATTATTGGGGCACTGCTGGGCACTGATTGGCACATCTGATGGGGCTGTGCTGATAATCAATGTTCTAATTATCAGCACAGACCCCCCTCTTGACAGGGAGAGCTGCCGATCGGCTCTCATTGTCAGCGCGAACTGAAGAATGGTTCTCGTGATGATCAGCTGTGATTGGTCACAGCTGATCACGTGGTAAGAAGCCTCTGTCAGAGGCTTCTTATCATGATCGGAGATACGGTGTGTCAGACTCACGATCAGTGTGCGCCTGCATCTTATCCTGCTGGACATCATATGACGCCTAGTCAGGATAACAGAACCCCTTCCCGGCTGTCATTCAGTTATATTCCGGGCAGGAAGTGGTTAAAGAGGAACTGAAGTCTGCTCACATAATTTGTAATAAAAACATCTTTGCCATTCTGAAGCTTCCCTCCAACCACTTTGAATATTATTTTATATATTCTGTGATTCTGTACTTGCCGAATATGCTGCAGAATTCTCCCTCCACTAAGTCTGTCTGCAGCCATTTGAACTTTGGGCAGCTGAAGATGCTGCCTGTTCACTTCCTGGATTTAGGCAGAGGCACACCCCCAGCTCTGAAGCTCTCATTGGCCCTCTAATGACTCATCCCCCTCCCTTCCTGGCAAACTCTCAGGAGAGTGAGAGAGAGAGAGATGTGCATGATGTTATAAGCCTAGGCTTTTTACCAGACAAGAAAAAGAAAGTGGGCTGTATAAGGTATTTACAGGCAGAAAAAAAAATGTTTTACTATCCAAAGTTAAAACAACAAGAGCAGAAGATTTAATAGATGGAAAGATGAAAAAATGACTGAAGTCAGAGTCCAATTTTTTGATTATTATCATTCTATACACCTCCCGTTCATTACTGTCCTTATTCTGTACAATGTGCTGTACATTTCCTGTATCACAATGCCATTATTCTATACATTCTGCTGAACATTCCTTATTTCCTATCACCAATCATTCTGTACATAGACATGGCAACATGAAAGACACAGTGAGGCCTGGAGGTGGGGTGGAGAAACAAAGAAAGGATTTCTGAGAAAGTGCATTTGACCTGAATTTGCGGTAAGATCATATCATTCCGGTGAGGTTTGAACACAGTCACAGGTGTTGGGCACGTTTGTTTGCCGGGAAGCTTCGCTCAGGTTGTGGGAAAACATAAGACATACAGAGGATACACAAAAATGTTCACTTATCATAGAGACTTTATTTTGGATACAATGGGGGAATTTATAAAGGGTGCCATAGACTATCAGTCTTTTAAACCTCAAGATCTCAGCTGGAGAAACAAAATTATTATTTGTGAGATCTGATTCCCCCTCACCCAGAGAAAAAAATATATATATATGTAAGCTCATGTGCCAGCACACCTTTCTTATACATCAGAATAGTTATGACCTAATACAATTCTTACTATAAGGTCATATCACTTTTATAAGAGAAATGGGGTTGATTTACTAAAGGCAAAGGGACTGTGCACTTTGCAAAGTGCATTTGCACTCTGCAAGTGCTGTTGCTCCAAAGCTTAGTAAATTAGCAGAAGCTCCACGGACTTCCATTATCCAAAAATGCATTTTTTTTTTTCCCCTTGCACGTGATTGGCTATTCTTTGCAAAGTGAAGCCTTACCTCATTTATTAACCACTTCAATACCCGCGTATTGTCATATGACGCCCACAAGGTGGATCTACCATCCTGGGTGGGCGTCATATGACGTCCTCGGATTCCCGGCCGCCTGGGGGGCGCGCGCGCGCCGCCGGCGGCGCGCGCCCGTGGCATCGCTTGGGACCCGGTGCGAGTGCCCGGCGGCCGCGATGTCCGCCGGGCACCCGCGATTTCCCGTTAAAACACACAGCTCCACGTCCTGTCAGCGGGGAGGAGACCGATCATGTGATCCCAGTACGGAGGAACACATGATCAGTCTCCTCCCCTTGAGTCCCCTCCCCCTACAGTTAGAATCACTCCTATAGGGACACACATTAACCCCTCCAGCGCCCTCTAGTGTTAACCCCTTCCCTGCCAGTCACATTTACACAGTAATCATTGCAATTTTATAGCAACGATCGCTGTGTAAATGTGAATGGTTCCAAAAATGTGTCAAAAGTGTCCGAAGTGTCCGCCGCAATGTCGCAGTCACGAAAAAAAAATCGCAGATCGCCGCCATTACTAGTAAAAAAAAAAAAAAAAAAATTCAATAAATCTATCCCCTATTTTGTAGACGCTATAACTTTTGCGCAAACCGATCAATATACGCTTATTGCGATTTTTTTTACCAAAAATATGTAGAAGAATACGTATCGGCCTAAACTGAGGAAAAAAATTGTTTTTTTTTTAAAAAATGGGATATTTATTATAGCAAAAAGTAAAAAATATTGTGTTTTTTTTTCAAAATTGTCGCTCTTCTTTTGTTTATAGCGCAAAAAATAAAAACCGCAGGGGCGATCAAATACCACCAAAAGAAAGCTCTATTTGTGGGAAAAAAAGGACGTCAATTTTGTTTGGGTGTAACGTCGCACGACCGCGCAATTGTTAGTTAAAGCGACGCAGTGCCGAATCGCAAAAAGTGCTCTGGTAAGGAAGGGTGTTTAAAAGCCCTGTATTGAAGTGGTTAAGCTCTGAAGCAACCGCACTTGCAGAGTGCAACTGCACATGACTATAAGATTTGCCAACCTTGGTCCGTTAACCATTTTAAATAAAGACACCACACGCGTGACGTGGGTTTAAATGGCCACAGCAGACCTTTTATTAACAAATGAATAAATAACATCAATTAAAACAATTCAACAATCAACAATGCAACCAAGAATGGGTCTTTGGTTGTTCCTAAGGCACACTTTATAACTGTAATAACCCCCAACTGGCTTGAAGACGTTATGACCTCACACCTTCTTATCCTAGCTCCTGGGATAACCACCAATAACCAACCAGGTGGGAGCGCCATACCTTAGATGGGCCCCCAATATTGTAACAATATAGTTACACACTGACCCCCTCCCCCCAAAGACCCTCTGACCCACTAAACTGCTGTGACAATGACCCCCCCTTTTTCTTTTGAAAGTACTTGCCCATAAATCGTAATCCACAATAAAAACTCACAACCCCTAACACCTCAGTAACCTTGGATATAGGAAAAAAAGTTTCCTCTTCACCTAAACTTTCCAGAATGAACACCCAGCATCCCTTGCACGGACCACCCTTCCCGCTCCTCCTTGCCCATCTGACCTTCCACATCCAATAAAGTAAGAACTACGCCCTTTCACCACTAAATGGTCCAGATATAACCTTTCCGGAGCTGTTCCTCACTTCAGTCATGCCGACCCACAATCCATTCTCTCCTCTGGGTTGCACTTTTTCCCTTTAGTAAATCAACCGCACTATCTACTAAGCTGGTTGCGTATGTGGCACATTTATGATGTTAACAGTTCCTTTATATATATATTTTTTTTCTAATGTGACATCTATGTATCTGTAAATTGATATAACATAGTAGAACATAGTGAGGTTATAGTAATTTTAGAGAAGTGTTATTTCGCACAGGATCGTGAATCCTACACAGTCACCTTTCTAAAACAGGATGAATTGACAGACATTCTCAGTTTTGCTTGTGTTCTTAATTTTATATCAAATCATTTGTCAGCTTCGTACAGGACTGTGAAGGGCATTTTATCAGTTTCACAGAAATAGCGTGCACATTTCAGCAACATCCCATATCTCCCTATCAGCTCTGTGTGACAAAGATAAAATCCTTATTTTCAGTTATAACTTAGCTCCATACCTGCCAGAATTCAAAATGACACCTTGATTTTTTTTTTTTTTCGCCCATGAGGATATTGAAGGAATACTTTATTATCTAGCTACTTATTCCAAGTGGTGGTCATGGTACATTGCTTAAAAATGATACATATGAAATAAATTCAATAATATTCTGCTTTACTGTTTATAACAAGAATTTTATCATAGATACACCAACATGTTGTATATTATGACTACTGTAAACCTAGCTTTAGATACAGAGGTCATGTTAATTTCCCTTATGGCCATGTGCTAGGGACTAGAACGTGGTTATGGGAAAAAATACCATTATTGCAGCAATTCGACTGCAAGAGTTGTGAAAGGTGGAACTTTGAAGTAAACTTGTGAGCTCAATTTACCATGAAGGTGGCTCCTATTCTATCCCACTTTATTTTTTAGAATCCCAAAGGACCCCCAAACCTTAATGCTTTATTATGCACATGGCTCTCTGGTCAGTAATTTGTCCATCTCTTCCAGCTACCCCTAAAAAAATGCGGTGGCCAGTTTTACAGGCCAATTGGAAGGTGCCGGGGATGGTAGGAGGTGGGATAGTTATCAATTAGGATGGTTCCTAGTAGGGTTCAGTAAACCCACAGCTTTTCTTTAACCACTTTAGCCCCGGAAGGTTTTTCCCCCTTCCAGACCAGAGCACGTTTTACAATTTGGCACTGCATTGCTTTAAAGCGGAGTTCCACCCTAAAGTGTAACTTCCGCTTATCGAATTCCTCCCCCCCTCCGGTGCCACAATTGGCACCTTTCAGGGGGGAGGGGGGTGCAGATACCTGTATAATACAGGCATCTGCACCCACTTCCGGGATGAGATAGCCGGAGCTGTCCCGCCCATATCCGAAGATGCCCCATTGTGTCTTGGGAAACAGTTCCCAGGACACAACGGGGACCAATAGAGACGTGCAGCGTGACTCGCGCATGTGCAGTAGGGAACCGGGCAGTGAAGCCATTGCGTCTTCACTTCCTGATTCCCTGACAGAGGATGGCAGCGGGGCAGCCGAGAGACGAGTGGTCGCTCGTCACATTCTGACAACACCGCTGGAACCTGGAACAGGTAAGTGTCCATTTATTAAAAGTCAGCAGCTGCAGTATTTGTAGCTGCTGACTTTTAATATTTTTGGTGCGGGTGGAGCTCCTCTTTAACTGGTAATTGCGCAGTCGTGCAATACTGTACCCAAATGAGTAATTTTTTCCAACAAATAGAGCTTTCTTTTGGTGCTATTTGATAACCTCTGCGTTTTTTATTTTTTGTGCTATACAAAGCGACAATTTTGAAAAAAATGTTTTACTCTTTGCTATAATAAATATCCCCAAATTTTTTTTAATAAAACAAATGTCTTCATCAGTTTAGGCCAATATATATTCTTCTACATATTTTTGGTAAAACAAAATGGCAATAAGTGTAAATTGATTGGTTTGCGCAAAAGTTATAGTGTCTACAAACTATTGGAAAGATTTAGGGCATTTTTATGGCATTTTTATTATTATATTTTTTTTACTAGTAATGGTGGTGATCTGTGATTTTTATTGGTATTATGACATTGCGATGGACAGATCAGACACTTTTGACACATTTTTGGGACCATTGACATTTATACAGCGATCAGTACTATAAAAATGCACCGATTATTGTGTAAATGACACTGGCAGGGAAGGGGTCAACACTAGGGGGTGATCAAGGGGTTAAATGTGTGTTCCCTCAGTGTGCTCTAAGTGTATGGGGATAGGACTGAGTAGGAAAGGAGACATTTCGCTGTTCCTACTTACTAGAAACAAACGGCATGTCTCCTCTCCTCTGGCAGAACAGGGATTTGTTTGTTTACACACACAAATCCCTGTGCTGGTGCTCGTGCACGTGATCGTGCATGGCGGGCGGCGATCGCGACTGCCGGCTATGCGCATCGGGTCCCCCACCATGCGTCGATCACAACCATCCACCTTCTTATCCACACGCCTCTGTGTGTCTTTTATGTGAGTAACACCATCGTGATCCACCACCTTCTGTCATGCACGGTCACCTCAACATATGACCCATAAACTACAGGTCAAATGCGCTTTTGTTATAACCAAGATCCAGGTCCCTCAGCATTCCTCGGGTCAAGGATATAAGCCCCCTTAAATGATCTCTTGTCTCAGTATACTCTCATAAAACAAGGGACAAAGGGACTTCCCATAGTTTAAAAATGTTTTAATAAATGAAAAGGCATCAAGGAATAACACTCAAATTTCAACAGTAAAATATAAAACCATAGGACTCAATCAGGTGTACCAAAGTGTACCAAGATGGTGTCCGCAGTGCACCCAAAAATGACATCACAACGCTTCTGTCCTAAATGTCTATATCTTCAAACTGCAGACCCAATATACTAGTCATGGCTTTGCATCACCTTGTCTAAATACAGCTTTCTCAAGATTTCAGTTCTTGAGAATAGACATGTGCATGACGAAAACAATTGGTTTTGTTTTGTTTTGATTTGTTAATCTAGTTATTTTGTTTAGTTAAATTTGGTTGATTCGTTCAATTAATTTTTGGAATTTGTTTTCAGAATTTGTATTCGGAATTTGTATTCAGAATTTTCAAATTTTCTTTGAATTTACCGATTTTTTCGATTCAAAACTATCAAATCGATACATTTTCGAATCGGTCGAAACAAAAATGTTATATTGTTTTCAATTCAAAGGCAGCAAAGTGAACAAATAAAAAAAAAATCTTCATCAAATGATTGCAATGACTCTTTAAATTACCTTTGGCTTAACAAAAACAGCATTATTTCTAAATGGTACTCTAATAACACACAAAGTCTTTGATTTCAGCAATATGTGTAGCGAGAATTCGACTTTAGGTTCAATGTGAAATTTGATTCCAATTTCAGTCCGAATTTCCGAAATTTATTTACGTTATTCAGAGCATTGGGTAAAATGTGTTTATATTGTAATTCGGGTATTCGGATATATACAAATCTCCGAACAACGAAAAATTAGTCTGAATATTAAATCGGAATGAAACAAACCGCACATGTCTACTTGAGAACAGTGTATCATTCCAATTTTATATGGGGCACGTACAAATGTTAGGATCACTCAGGATAACCTGTACAGGGTGGGCCCTATGACCCAGGTCTTGATAAAGTGCTTTATAGACCCGTGGCTGGGTGTTTATTAGGATAACATTTTATTTTATTTATTACCATATGGCTTCCATAGTGGTAGTGATCACAGGTAAAAAAAAAAACTTTGGGTAGGTATAAAATCACAAGTCAATGTAGATGTATAATATTTAAAGACACACATAAAATGTATTTTTTAATTAAAGTTGTGAGTACCTGATTGTGACTTGATAGCATCCTCTACTTATCAGTTATTCCACAGTGCATATGCGTTAACCAAGGAATATTCTCACAGAAGTTAAAGTGGATGTAAACCCTCACATATACACATTAAAATTAACAGCTTTAGATGATACACAGAGATGAAACAAATCCTCCTACATAGGTCTAACGTGTTTATCTGCAGCCCTCTCTTCCCTACACCCCTTCAAAAGGGCAGAATCATGTTAAAGTCTTTCTCATCTGTTAGGAGTACAGAGGAGGGGTGGAGTGGCTGCAGTTACACTGCGTGAGAGTTGATTGAAGGAAAGGAACACCCCCTTCACACAGTAGAAGCTACATGCTGTGCTTCCTATTCAACACAAATTTTATCTCATGCTGATAACAGAGATACCAGAAAAAAACGACATTTAGAGCTTTGGAGAGAGACAAGTAAACACTACAGATATACAGTATGTGCTCTGCTCAGATTTCATGACTGAGGTTTACAACCACTTTAAGATAAGAGTGGACCAAAGGATGACTCAACACTATGCTGATGATGTCTGATGAGACCATCTAAATCTCAGAACAGAATGTTAGCTTGGAGTACAGATTTAAAGAAGAATTCCAGACATGGGATATTTTTACAGTTACATTGGTCCAGCTTTCATTCCCCTAGCAGCTGGAAATCACTGCTGCAGACACAGCAACTCCAGTGATCTCCAATAGCTGCTGGGTCCTGTATTGAGTGACCAGCTTGGTGCATTGTGAACTCATGAGGACAATCGCTCTGCACATTGAGTGAATGCGTTGCATTTTCTCAGTGACTGCAAAGTATTCTCTGATTGAACGAGGTGAAGAGGCAGGATAGTGATGTCACTCTCTTCACCTTGTTCAATCAAAGAACTCTTTACATTCATTTTTAAAGCGGTAGTAAACCCGCTGAAACATTTTTTATTTTTCATACACCTGTAAGGGAAAAGGCATAATGAGCTAGTATGCACCGCATACTAGTTCATTATGAAATACTTACCTTAGAACGAGGCGTCGGTAACTCACCTGGTCCACGCCGAGGTCGCTGACATATTGCCGGGTATCGCGACTCCAGCGCTGTGAGTGGCTGGAGCCGCGATGTCGTCACTGCGCACGGGAGACTTCTTCCCGGCAGGGTTCGGATTCTGCCAGCCTTTCAGCCGAGAATCCCCCCTTGCGCATGCGCCGCTGCAGTCAGCGGCGCATTGCACGGGGAATATCTCCTAAACCGTACAGGTTTAGGAGATTATTTTTTTACCTACAGGTAAGCCTCATTATAGGCTTACCTGTAGGTAAAAGTAAATAATTTGACTTTACAACCGCTTTAAAAAGCAAAGCATTCTCTGAATGGCACCCCTGCCAAGCAGCCAACCTCTTATGTTTGCAATGCAACAGGCCAGTCGCTCAGCACAGGACACAGATGCAATTCAAGATTACCAAAGTAACAGCGTGTACTACAGTGATTTCCACTGTTTGAAGATATAAACATTAAGGACAGAAGTGATTTCCAGTTTCCAGGAGCATTAACCAGGTATTATATATACATAGTTATGTTGAAGCAATAAAACTATGTAGAAATACAGTATTCCTGGAATTCCTCATTAAATTCAGCCTCTAATTCCAGATAGGTCTCATTTTGTTTCCCATACCTATGAAATCTCTTCTCCTAAAATGAAATGTGTGGACAAAATCTAAAACAACATATATCTAAAACATATTTCCAATGCATGCACATTTTCCATGTTATTTTTACTTAAAAGTTCTGTAAATACAAAATATACTTGAGGATCCTGCCAGAAATGCAAGCCAAACATACTTTAGTGGACTAACAACATGAACACTGTAGCACTGATGTAAAGGGAGAGGGGTAAAAAGAGGAGGCAGTTGCAATGGGGCGCAATCAAGTGCTAAGAATATAAAAAAGGAGCAACAGTAGCAATGTTATCATCCCACTACAAGAAGATACTGTAAGACTTTATTCCTTTTCTGGCAGAATCATCAGGTGTTTTTCATCATTAACAGCATAGCTTTTTTCAGCGGGAATGTGGGGGAACACAGTTCTGGCACCTCTAGTGCTGGGGCATGCTGAAGGGTCTATTGATGCTGGCTCCTGTGGGATCTATTGTCGCTGGTGGGGTTGTACTTTTGTGTGGGGGTCTATTGTTGATAGCTAGATCTATTGTTGCTGGTGGGGGGTCTTATGTTGCTGGGGGGTCAATTGTTACTGGGATGGATCTGCTATTGAGGGACAGGTCTATTGTTGTTGGCTGTTGGAGGATCTATTGATCCTGGCTGCTGGGAAATCTGTTGTTGCTGCTGCGAGTCTATTGTTGCTGGGGTGTTATTTTTTTCCAGAGGTCCATTGTTGCTGGGTGGAGTCTATTTTTGTGTGCGGGATCAATTGCTGCTGGAGGGGGGTCTATTGCTGCTGGAGTGCTCACTGTTTTAATGTCTTTCTTGTTATCAACACATTCCATACAAATCACTTAGTAGCACAAGATGATATTTGGTTCTGTATTCTCTAAAAAGGGGGCAGTTCTGGGAGGTGGATAGGGGGTAGAACCAAGGGATGGTGCTCAGAGGTAGGTAGGGGGCAGAGACAAGGGGTGACTCAGAAGGATGGGGAGTTCCTGCACCAGAAAAAAAAAGCCCTGATTAAGAGTGAATTTAAAAAATATAAATAACATGGAGAAAGGTGCATGTATTTGAGAACTGTGTCAAATGTGTTAACTTTTTTTTTGTTTTTATATATATTTTTATTTTTTAACATTTTTTTTTAAACATGTTTACATTTACACATAAACTTTAACAACTGGCACAACCCCATTTGTATGCCACCACCGTAACGATATTTGGTTGTGCTTTGATGTCACTTCCAATAATGTTCCTAGATGCTAAATTACAATTAAACCTATTAAATGTCATTATCCTTTAAATTAATATTCTATTGCTGTCTTGTTAGAAAACAAACATTGTGGAAGCGCACATGGCTACGGTAGCCTCATAGATAATACATACTAAGTACACTGAAAATTCTAAGAAATCATAAGAAAAAAATAAACAGTATCTAACCCCCATTTCACAGCAATATACTTACTTCAATATTACAGTTGGGCATTGTGTAGGGAAATATCAGGAAGTCAGTGGTTCTGTAGGGAATATCATAGTTAATGTTAAGAAATCCCTGGAAGACTGGTTGGCTCACAGGGCTGCACCAGTTACGTAGACATGAGTAGATAGACCTATTATATATTCCCCTGTGGTCAAAAACAGTCTGGCATTATTGCCTTATTATTAGTGACAAGACTGAACAAATCAAACCTCAGGATGAACTATCACTATTACTTCTAATAACTGTAATTTTAAATCTACATCCTTCGTATGACAGCAGTAACTCAAGCAACTTTCACAAAAATCCGTAGATGGAATTCAGCATGAGGATTAAGCACCACTCTCTAAAATATTGAAACTCTGTCTCAATTGAAATGTGCTAAGCCTCAATGGCCACAAGTTCATAATATATCACATTTTAGTATTCTGAAGCTATTGTTGCTATTATTGTCAGCAGTTCCTTTCCAACCTTTCTCAAACCGTCCTCTTCCTTCCTGATCACAGTATAAAATCGTTATGAAAACTCATAATACATTACCTGTCAATCATTCAGAAATCAAATACTTAAAGGAAGAAGTAGAACACAGTTTCCTTACAAGTGTCTTCATTCATGGCTAAGTATTGATCCAATGTAGTGTTCAACCTGAAATAACGTTCTTTTTTTCTTTAACAATATTCAATTTAGGTAAGCTGCATATTGTATATGTATATGAAGAAGCCTGAAAAATGTACTCTTCTATTAATAATTTAAGCAAAATTGCATGTGATCTCAGATCCAGAGTGTGCATAATAGAATGTACTTTTCTACACTGTTAGAATATCTGATAGCTAGATTTAAATATGTAAGTACAGCTGAGGCCCCAAGGAAAATTCATATTTCCTGATACAACAACTTAAAGATTGTTAAAGTAATACATTTGTAATAGGCAATATGAGCTTGAGAGAAGTATGCATTAAATCATTTTTTAGTATGAAGACAAATAGCATTATTTAACTCTTGACTTGCTATACAATGTATTCAAATAAAGACACATCCTTCCAGATATTAGACAAAAGTCAGAAAATACAATTGATTGGTTGTATAGTATGTATGTATTACATGCCATGGATTGTAACATGGTTCAAAGTGGGTGTACAAGCAACCACCCTGCACACCACACTCCTGACCAAATACTTCAATACAGTGGCGACTGGTGCTCAATATTTTTGGGGGGGGGCAGCAAACAAACCTGCCCCCTCACTCGCACATACCGCCACCACCCCCTCTGGTGCACAGGCCGGCCTCGGTACACACACTGCTCCCCGCTCTCCACACGAGCTCCCGCTCATCCTCTCATCTGCAATCAGTGCAATCTATGCATCCGTCTGCTCCATCTCTTCCCTCCCGGGCAGCTCTCGTTGGACTTGGAGGACCTGCTCGTTGGAGCTATGGGCTCTGCTAGGAGGACGGTGCCCAGTGCGAGATCTATGGAGCCGGGAAGGCAGCAATCAGTCTTAAGAGGCCAATGTTGCTCCTCGCTCCAGCATGCCAAGGAAATGGTTAAAGAGACCTGAATGGCTGGGAGTCCCAAGACTCCCTGGCTAATTGGGTCTCAGGACCTGATTACTGATTGGCCGAGAGGAGAAGCAGGAAGACATTAGCAAATATTAATTTGCTAATGTCACACAACTGGGTGGGCACAGGGCCCAGTGCTCTGTGCTCCAAGCCCACCCTTTTTTGAAGCCAATCAGAGCCTCGGGCTCTAATCATGTGCTTAAAAAAAAACCCATTGAAATCCATGCGTCTAGCGCCTTGCATGTAGATTAGGGGCTGGGCGCATGGATTAGGGGCGGTGCCCCTGTGCCCCATAAGGACTGTCGACACTGCTTCAGTAATAAAAAGATAACTTCATTTTTTCTCTTATCGTACTTTTTAGCATTATTATTACTACACTACACAACACAGAGGTCAACATCACTGGAACATGGGGTCGATTTACTAAAGGCAAATAGAATGTTCACTTTGCAAGGGAAGTTGCACGTTTCACGGGAATGTTACCTTAGTGATTGTGATCAAATTCTGCTGATTTCCATTATCCAATTATGTACATGCAAAAAGGATATTCTTTATTTTCCTTAGCTCAATTGGCTATTCTTTGCAATGTGAAATTTCTCCCTTTTCACTAAGATCTGGGGAGAATTCCCTTATAAAGTAAGCAGCCTTTTTGTCTTTTGTAAACCAACCCCGTGATAATAATGCCACTCTGAAACGTAAATAGACTGCAACCACTACATTTTTGTCAATAAACAAAACAGTGTGCATGCCCTAACTGACAACCACCCACGTTTCTGTTATTAGCAGCTAATATAGGATGCAGTGATAACATCAACACCAGGGATTAAGCTAATGTTTTATCCTGGTGCCATCCTGTTGGTCGCTGTTACCTTTGATAATAAATAGTGCCACAAAAAGGATGGTACAGAGAAAGTAATGTTTGGGACATGACGTGTAGCATTAGTCTCCATTTACTAAACTATTACAGTTCCTATCTGCTAGTTTGTAATGGCAAGGATTATTTTAGCAATGACAGCCAATAAGAACAGAAAATAACAATTTAATGATTTAAACATAGATTGTTATGGAAATAAAACTTGTGCTAGAATTACAGTCAATGCTTTATCTGGATTTACCTGGATTTAAAGAGAATATGTGCAAAACGAGTATGCCAAAAATTCTAACACCCTGAGTGTCACATAGATTCAAATCGTCAAACACATGTAAAACCGCCTGCGCTTGAGTGTGGACCCCAGAGGTGGCAGCTGTCTAGATTACCATCTTGGTTTTAAGGGACATGCTGTGCCTTGCTGCCCTCTTATGACTGGGGAAGTGAGGATACACTGAAACCATAAAACAAAACAGAGGGAGCACCAGCCTAGTGCATTGTCCTCAAAACATGTATTTTAATATAAAAAAATCGTAAGTATAATTCTCACGAACCAAAAGGTGTAAAAAAGCTTGTCATGCTACAACAACAGCATTGAGTCCACGTTACATCATAAATCATAACACGTTTCAAGGGGCTTCCCTCTTCTTCAGAGCCCTTCCTCAGATCTCTGAGGAAGAGGGAAGCCCCTTGAAACATGTTAGCCCGTTGGACACATGATATCCTGTTATGATTTAAAATGTAACATGGACTCAATGCTGTTGTTGTAGCATGGCAAGTTTTTATACACCTGTTGGTTTGTGAGTATTATAATTACAATTTTTAATAATAAAATACATGTTTTGAGGATAATGCACTAGGCTGGTGTGCCCTCTGTTTTGTTTTATGGTTTCTACATAGATTCAAATACCTGACTACTATCTTAGTTACTGAACCAAAACAAGTAAGCACATTGGGCAGTTTGACTTTGTTCTGACTTTTCTGATGTATGTCCTTGTTCCAGGGAAGTAACTGAACTTATTGATGCAAGGGCTGACAGACCACTAACACTTTCAGATAGAGTTCCAAAATTACAGTCTACATATTTTTCTAATTTTAATGAGCCCTGAAAAAAACACAGTAATTCAAGAGTGTCAGTTATTAAAAGATATGTAGGATGTCTAGATCACCCTACAGTTTATCTCCTACAACTGGACTTTTGGAGCCATTTTTTTAACCTAATATGCAGATAATTTAATTTTCATGGTCAAAATGAATGCAAACTAGCACAGAATTTATATTTGAAGCCTGTGGTAGAAATAGAGTAACTAATTGAGTGTAGAGCCAGCTACATCAGAAGCAGCTAATTTTAACCTGACCGCCTTTTAATGAACACCATTTAGGAAATGTTTGTGGTTTATAAAATAGATCAGTTGTTGCTGACCATAATGTCCCTATAAACTGATGAGTTACAGTATGCATATTAGAACACATGAGTCAAGTGCATGTTCTCTCTGTTTAAGTGATATACCAAATAAAGGGAGGAATGAAAATACTGCAGTAAAAGTACTTTCTGTCTGTGGACATCATATTCAAAAAGCATCACAAACAGGCAGATATCAGTTCTATTGCTTGAGATATGGTGTTGTCTGCACAAAATGCAAGACATTGACAGATCTGAGACAATTCTGTTCTTATCTGTCTTAAGTAATGATGGGGCAGCAAACATGCTAGCTAGTATATTGCAGTATCTACATGGAACGGCCTTGTAAATGATGAAGCTTAGGACTCAAGACATCAAGGTTCTTTATAAACAAACACTTGATCAACTACGCAATTTGGAGACATATGCAAAATCTTCTACATGTATTATTAAATGACCCTAATACATTTTACATTTTTTAGCTTGCATATTGTATATAACATATATATATATAAATATAGATCTATATATAGATCTATATATATATATATATATATATATATATATATATATATATATATATATATATATATATATATATATATATATATATATATATATATATATACATATGTAAAATATTTATTCAAGGAACATTAATATAAGCAACCCTCAGAACCTACTCAGAATTCATTTTTCTGAAGCCAATACAGTAGAGGATGGGTTTTGAATTGTTACTGGTACTCAATTTTTCACTTTGCATCGTGAAGTGTTTAGTTGAATATGCAGATAAATCCAGCTGCTGTGAACAACACATTCACCTTCCTTTTCTTATTTTTAGTACTCTGAAAATGCTTTACAATATCACATTTGGTGTTGATTTACTAAAATTCCCCAGAGGCTGTACATCAAGCAAAGGCCATAGGTACACCATATTCACGAATGATAACTATGCCAACCAAACATACATTTTGCAAAGATAATATTCCCTTTGCTAAGTAAAAAGCCTCTGCTTATTTAGTAAGTTAATCCTATTATATGAAGTATGTCCCAAAAGTATTACTTTGCTGGACCCCTGAAATCCTGGAATACTGTCATGGACCTAATTATTTAGAGTTCACTGTAATTATTTTACACATTATTGAAAAAATAGTATTGTTTCAAGCATATATAAACCCTTACAATGAACTTCTCTTATTTGTTCTGTTCAATAAGTGCACAATAGTCCATGGTCCTGTCAGAAATCATATTCATGAACTACAGAACAGCTTACCCTATGTTATGGAGACAAGGAGAAGGCAAGGTATTCTGTAGTCGTTACACACCTTTTGCCCTAGGATGACAAAGCTGGGTCCATCAAAGATAATGTTAAATTAGTAAGTGTTGTCACAGGACCACCAGATGAAAATATAGAAAAAAAAGTCTGCAAAATAATGAAGACACCATATCTAAAGACTTTTAAGCTGCAATATATTATATTTTAGTTCTAAGCATTAGATACCCAGTGGCTAGCAGTGGTTAGCACTTCCGCCTAGCAGCACTAGGATGGTCGATTCAACTTCCATCCATGACACTACTTGCCTGGAGTATACATGTTCTCCCTGTGCCTGCATGGGTTTCCTCCAGGTACTCTTCCCACACACCAAAGACATTCTGGTAGGAAAATCGGCTCCTGACTAAATTGGCCCTATTATGTGTATGTATGCATATGAGTTAGTGACCTTAGATGGTAAGCTCCTTGAGGGCAGGGACCAATGTGAATGTAATATATATATATATATATATATATATATATATATATAT
Source organism: Lithobates sylvaticus (assembly GCA_028564925.1). NCBI lineage: Eukaryota > Metazoa > Chordata > Amphibia > Anura > Ranidae > Lithobates > Lithobates sylvaticus. Next base: position 454,865,996 of record CM053027.1, on the reverse strand, counting down.
ATATATATATATATATATATATATATGTGTAAAAGCCCTGCATAAATTGACAGCGCTATATAAGTACCTGTAATAAATAATATATAATTAAAATTATTGTATCTGGCTTTTGATATGAATAAGACTAAAGCGACTATATGGAGAGCTGAGTAATTAAACTTGTGTTGAAGAATGTATACAGAAATGTTCTAAAGCCATCTTTGTGCCTGCGTTCTATACAGTTAATAGCATAAACTCTTCAACAGGCCTTGCTTTCTCCATGAATAATATGTTCCCTTTGGTTGTGTATATGCTGTAAATTGAATTATTGATATATCTTACTCCATTCATTACATACATCAGCGCATATTTTATTCTGGAGCCGTTTTTACGAATGTGCAAATATTGTCTCAATGCCTAACAGAAATTGCAAGAGGCAATTTTCAGCATGTTGACTTATTGCATGAGGAATGCTTAGCACTGTCTAGTTTTTCACTGAAAATAAAATCTTTTGTCTTGTTGGCATCACAGGGTTTTCCTGGGCAACCAAGCTTACAGGAATAATTTTCATTAAGGAAGGAGGATACAACAAAATGCTATTCTGTTCTGTTTAGCCCAATACATAATCATAGTTAATCAAATGCATTCTGAGCAGGTAATAAGAGAGTACAACAGAAATTGCAATGCAAAAAATTCATCTTGTTTAGCTTATGAATTAATTTGTTTCAAGATAAGAGATGTAAAATGTTATGTTCTCAGGGAATTTTAACTATAATTTTCTACATTTTAAAGTGGAAGTAAACGTCCATCTCTTCCTTTTACCTATTGGTAAGTCTATAATAAGGCTTCCCTATAGGTAGTGTAAATATGTCCTAAACGTGCACGGTTTAGGAGATATTTACTGTACAGGCAGCCAGTGACCTCACTGGTGTCTACCCTCTGATGGCCACCCATGCTGTTTCTTCAGAGCCCTGTGCCATGAACGGCGGCTCCGATGTGCTTGTGCAGGAGTGACATCATTGCGGCTCCGGTCAGTCACAGAGCCGGAGTCTATGAACCCGGAAGCAAGCCAGGTGAAGATGAAATCTCAGCGCTGGAAGAGCTTTATTTCAAGGTATGTTTAAATTAATGTGCTAGTATGCTATGCATACTAGCACATTATGACATTACCTTGCATGTACAAAAAAAAAAAAAAATGTCCAGCCGTTTACAACCGTTTTAATGTCCATGGTGCTACCTTATGGGGAAGATTTACTAAAACTGGAGCACTCTGAATATGGGACAGCTATGCATAGTAGTCAATCAGCTACTAAATTAAGCTTGTTCAATTAACCTTTTACAATAAAACCTGGAAGCTGATTGGTTTCTATTCAGAGCTGCACCACATTTTGAATGCTCCAGTTTATTTAAAACAGTCAGTTGCCGAGCTTTAGTTTTTTTTCTTAAGGTTACTTACTAAACACACAAAACCAAAAAACCTCTAAGTGAGACTTTGAGGGGCATCAACAACTTCAGCGTTATATAAAATGTATATCATTTATTGAAACAAGTTAAAAAAGTATTCAATAGACAAAATAGATGCAGTTCACATGAAAGTTGACAGATAACAATTCTGATCAGTCAGCACATTGGTTTGTGGAGACAGAAAATACCCAACATGTTTCAAAATGTAACAGTTTGTCCATCAGAATGAGGGGGATTGAACATGAAACCGCAACATCAGTTAAAAGGGGTAAACAGAAATTCTTTTGCTGCTGCTTGACCTGACTTAACCAACATGAAGAAGGCACCAAAGCACCTACTCTCCTAGCCACTGAGGGCTAGAGGGTCCCCATCACAAAAATGCCCACTGTCCATGCACAGTCAGCCCGATTTGGGTTTTATGAAGGTGCGAGTTGAAATCAATAATCTCTTGTCAGAAGACACAAGAGTCCTGTAGAGAGCCATGCTTACTGGAGTAGGAATATAGCATTTGGAAAAAGCTTACACTTCAAGCATATCTTCCAGAGAAGGTAAAATACAAAAGAAGGTATGATTTAATATTCCCAAAATGCAGAGGGGGTCTAATGTCTCTGAAATCCCCAAATGCAGTGTCTGTAGATCAGAGTCATGCCTGACATCTGTGGAGCAGCAGACACTACATTTGGGGATTTCTGAGACATTAGTTCCCTCTGCATTTTGGGAATATTAAATTATACTTTCTTTTGTATTTTAATTTCTCTGGAAGATATGCTTGAGGTGTAAGCTTTATTACTACCCCAGTAAGCATGGCTCTCTACATATAAGGGCTCTGTGTCTGACAAGAGATTATTGAGTTCATTTACACCTTCATAAAACCCAAATCGGGCTGACTGTGCATGGACAATGGGCATTTAATTTTTGTTGTGGGGACCCTCTATCCCTCAGTGGCTAGGACAGTGGGTGCTTTGGTGCATCCTTCCTTTTGGTTTATTTGTGTCACACAGTAGCAAAATAATTTCTGTTTTCCATTTTTAACTGATGTCATGGTTTCATGTTCAATCCCCCTCATTCTGACAGAACTATTTGGGTTATTACTTGCCCCAGAAGGTAAAAAGCTATAAACTATTTCGAAACACGTTTGGAGTTTTCTGTCTCCACGAACCAATGTGCTGACTGATTAGAATTGTTATCTGTCAACTTTCATGTAAACTGCATCTAAATTTAAAATTTTGTCTATTGAATACTGTTTACCTTGTTTTAAATAAAATATATACTTTTTATATAACACTGAAGTTGTTGATGCCCCTCAAAGTCCCACTTAGAGGTTCTTTGATTTTACGTGTTATGTAATAGGGATGTGAGCTGCTTCTCCCCTTACAACAAATCACTTCAATAAGGTTAAGAATTGAGTAGGTGCGGTATATTAAACTACCAAAATGCTAATGATTTACACAATAGGGTTAATTTACTAAAGGCATATAGGTTGTTCACTTTTGCAAGGAAAGTTGCATTTTGCAAGGAAGTTTTCTCCAGAGCTCCGATTGGCTCTGTGCCTTTTGCCTGTGAGCTATGTGGTCTGATGATAGCAAGCTCATAGCTATTGTACTGCCAGTCATAGGGGTTAATTTACTAAAACTTTGGTGCAGCTGTGCATGGTAGCCAATCAGTTTCTAACTTCAGCTTGTTCAATTATGTTTTGACAAATAAACCTGGAAGCTTATTGGTTTCTATGCAGAGCTCTTCCAGATGTTGTGCTTGCCAGTTTTAGTAAGTCAACCCCATAGTGTCTGATACTGAGGTAACCAGCAGGAGATGAAACACATGAGGCCAGGATGTTAGGGGCCAGATATGCTCCTACCTTGCGGGTGAGGTTCCACTAATAAAACAAGAAACAATTAAAATGAATACTTTGGGGTTGATGATTGCACACCGAAGCAAAGAAAACAAGATCAAAGTGAAGCTTTTGTCCACAAGCGCAGCAGGTTCCATCTTTTTGAAATCAGAAATGATTTGCTGACATACACAACTACTTCATCTTTTCTGCAGGTTTCATAAATTAGCTCTGTTTTATTACTACTAAAAAGGATTAAATAAATCTATAAAAACAGCCAATATAAATATAAATCTGAGGAAAAGAGTTGTATTTCAAAGCAAGCAATCAGATTCTATCCACGAAAGATGGTTAGAAAATGAACCTGACAACTGATTGATTGCTGTGGGAAAGAGTTCTAGTATTCCTTTACAATTCCTGTCTAAATAAATAAACATAATAAAATGAGTAGTGCAGGCCAAAAAACTTGGTTAAAATATTATGGAGTTTCTAGTATTGTAAAAGTTTATTACGTAATCTGCTCTTGTAATATCAGTGGATAATGTAACATTATAGCAAGGTAAAATAAAAGTATGGCAAATTCAAAACTTTTCTTTGGCACTGATTGGAAGAAAGCATGCATTTCTTCAGCTGAACAAACACATTTCACAGCTTCCCCTGGCAATGTTATATTTATGCTATCATTTTACAAATTCATTAACAATATTACAGAGCCACATAAATGTGCCAAACAAAAGCTTTTCACATATAATGTGCAGGATCTGCACAATTATTTCCAATATCTCAAATAACTGCCCTTTGTTTGTTTCTCCTGAACCACTCTTTTATTTCTTTATTTCAAAATGGTATGAACATTGCCCTTTATTGGTTACAGCTTTGTTATAACAATTGCCAAAAAAATATATATTTCACACATCTGCAGTTGAATGTACAGAGAGAGAAAATAAAAAAGCATTTTTGGGAAGAAAAAAAATCTATTTTGCTGTTGCTTTGTCGATGAAACACAAAGCCATGGTGGTGGACAAAATTGTAAAAAAACACTTTTGACAAAGGATTGTTTTTTGTTAGCTCTTCTTCTGATGTTTTTCTTTAACCTTGTACTACTAATGCTGTTGACTTTTTAAAGGAAAATACAAGTGAATGCTGAGAATGAGTTTATTTATGAACCACTATCAATTTTCCTCATTGGAATGCTTATAGAGTATTTAATATTGTTTTAATACAAATATATTTAATCATGTTTTACAATGTATCATTCATATCAGTCCCTATTCCAGTAGAGCTAACAATATAACAATAGCATGTTGTTTATAGAAACTAAACAGGCCAACCAACAAACTAACCCATCCCTCTCCCTGCTTATATCTTGTGCATGAGGGACATTTATATGATTAGGAAATTTGAAACAAGTGCAGGATTCTCAAAAAATAAACATTCATGCTCACCTATGTATATCCGGCATCAATCTGATGCTGCATCTTTCCCCTGTTTTTTTCTTACACTAAGAGCTGAGCAATCAAAGACTGCTGTCAGTCACTGGCTCTCTGCTTTGCCCCTCCAGTGCTCACTGGAAAGCTGGGCTGGGAAGGGGGTGGGAGTGTCTGACTCAGGCTCTCAGCCACGTGCTGGGTGGCTTAACCAGCTTATGGTATGCACATCCAAAAAAAAATCAAATTCATCAATATATATTGATCTTACAATATGTGCACAACCATCCATACCCATACCTTTTGATAACATTTTAAAAATGGAAATCATTCGGCACTGTCATGTGTTCACCTCCACCTTTATTCCAGCATGTAATCTAGCACACTCCCACATTAATTAAAAGAGGCCAAAACTGGCTTTTTCATTCATTAACAGTAATCTTGGGAGATTATCCTTCTTGAGATTCCCCATTTCACCTCCTGGCCATCTTTTGGTTGAAAATCTCCATAGAGTCATTCCTGAATGGGCTCAATAGTACCAGGACTAAAGAGAAAACAAAACACTTCCAATCATGCAGATGAATAAAGGTAACAACAACTCTTCAAAAAGTTCCTAAACTTCTGCTCTAAAGAGGGGAATGCTGTCTATGTTTAACTGTTCCCTAAAATAATTTAAGCTCCCCAGTAAGTTCCTAAACCTAGGGGTAAACGGGACAAACTATTCAATCTTACTTGTACTATTTTAAATTAGAGACATTGCGAATGCATATAACTATTCTATGCACTTTTTATATGATCCAGCAAGTTTTTTTTCCTCAATAATGTCCCCTTGTACTTGCATTTATTGGAAAGAAAAAGTCACACAAGGACTAATATTGATTAAAAAGACAGAAACTCCCTAGGCAGTATAATAAAAGTCAAAATTTATTACTTATCTAATAAAAAACATTAAACGAAAGGACTTGAGAGATCACAATACGCCTGATGCAACTCTCAAGGATAGCCAGGCCTTCACAAGAATCGTATAATTAGGAAGCACAGAATAATGATTTACTTAACTGGTACTTAAACATACAGACGTGTCTAATTTGAAAACCTATAAATGATAAGTAATTGAAAAAGCAAATCCTAATAGCTCATGTACATACATTGCTTAATCTGTAGCAGGGCCTCTTTTGTACTGCTGAGGTATTAAAAGTGTTTTTTGTCAAATATTGGCTGAAGCAGGGACTTTGGACAAATAACTGTTGTTATATGTTAGCAGCTTAAAAGAGAAGTATGGGATTTGCTTTTTTTTGTAAATCATACTTACCTAGCTAGTTGACGCATCAGTCTGATGCTGCATCTGTCCCACCATTGGTTCTACCACTGAGAACCGAGCGACTAAACACAGCCGATCACTTGGTTCTCACAGCTCCATGAGCAGAGAGCTTATGACTGTCAGTCACTGGCTCTCTGCTCTTCCACCCACGCTCACTGGAGCGCTGGGCTGTGGAGGGGGTGGGAGTGATCAGCTCAGCCTCTCAGCAGCTTGCTGAGAGGATGAGACGGGTGGCAGTCCAGGCATGTAGGCGGATCCCGACCAAATGGTCGCAATCCTTCCTGATCCTGGAACAAGCTCTGTGATGTCTGCCGCCAACTGGCTTCAGCCCGCTTTCTACTGAAAATGGTTCACAGTAGTGCAGAATGAACTTCACTCCTGTGATCCACCAGAGAAGTACAGCCAAATGAGCATTAGCTGTACTTCTCATTTAGGCTACAAGTAAAAATAATGATAAAGATTAGTTAAATATTGTCCAAGTGGTTAAATGCAGGACAACAGCCTAGCCTGCCCTACACACACCTAGAGCAAGTGTGGTTTTATTATCCATCACAGTACCAGAATCTGAGAGGAGATTTATAAGCAGCACTCATATTGCACTGGTGTGCATTGACATAAGTGTACAGTATGTCTATTTTTTTGCCTACTTCGCAAAAGCTGACCAGCTGTCCTAGTTGTGTCCCTTGTGTTAAAAAATCTCTAAAACAGCTATATCCCAATGGCTATTTATAATTGGCATTAATATTTATAATATCCATTAATATTTATATGTGTGATATGTATCAGCAGTTCTTTTTCTCCTTTGTTAATTATGCTTCATACCTTTAGACCTTGATAAATGCGGGCTATGCCCATCAAAAACATTAACCTGGCATAGAGATTTACTAAAACAGTTGTTCATGGCAGCCAATCGGCTTCTAACTTTAGCTTGTTCAATTAAGCTTTGACGATAAAACCTGGAAGCTGATTGGTTTCTATTTAGAGCTGCACCAGATTTTGCAAGTTTCACTTTCAGTAAACCCTCCACTGTGTAACTCTTCTCTGAATGAGCACAAATAAAATAAATATTAGAAAAACAAATGGAAATGTCAATTGCTTCTTTGTTACATGTTATATGGAATACACAGTTCAGTTTAATGTATACAAGGTGACTGGAAATGCAGACCATATTTTAGCATGTTTACTTCATCTGTAAAGTTAATACAAGGGTTTAACGTAGCAATACACTTAAAGTGACGCTACACAAAATCAGAATAAAACCTCAATGTTTAATAATTAACACAGTATCAATTATCACTTTTCTATATGCTTGCTTTTTCCACAACCACTGTGTTTATTGACATTTTTATTGCATTGATCCTGACATACTCGTATGGCTGGTTATGGCTGTTGCAGTTGGTCACCCACATTCTTGATCTTTAGTTCCCTGTAGAATGCACTTACCTTGTGGCTTGATGTATAATGTAAATAAAGTAAATCTACCCTGATGATTACTTAGTTGCATTAGAGCTGTCAGCAGAAAATGCAAAAGTGGATTACAAGTAATAGTAGTGAATCCATGTCTATCCATTAAGCAGGAATTGGCAGGCTTGTAAAGTAAACGATTGCTGCATGATATAATTGGATCATTAGACCAGTGTTGCTAAGAGAATTACGTTTTTCTTATTCATCTATTCATGTGTGGGTGCTAATATGGTATGACCTGCAAACTACTTGGGGTTCTGAATGTTACTAATGCTTCTAGTCCCAATTCCATATGTTATGTTGGTAAGGATTATAAAATCTGGGTAGTGAAGAGTTATGAACCTTACGCAGACAACTAAATGAATGTAATGTTGTACGTTTGTGTAAGAGCTTTATCATTTAGCAGAAGCAACTCAATTCTCATATGGGTGACTAACTTCAGTGAAATATGTAATCTCTACCTACTTAGCAGTTCTTACTTTCCATTTCATGGACCATCAGACACCTGTTAGTTTTGGTCTCTGTATTTAATTGCTGGGGATCTCCTTCTCCTAGACTTTCCAGAACCAATAAATTTGCAAAAGCCAGACTTTAAAGGGGAGCTCCAGCCCCCCCCCCCCAAAAAAATAAAAAAAAAATAAGAAAAGTCAGCAGTTACAAATACTGTAGCTCCTGACTTACCTGCCCAGGCATCCAGCGGTGTCCTCACCCGAGTCGGGTGTTCAATCAGCTATTGGGTGCTGGCACCACCATCCTGGCTAAGGTAAACCAGCAGTGAAGCCTTGCAGCTTCACAGCCAGTCTCCTACTGCACATGCGCAAAGCACGCTGCATTTTTTGAATGGAGGGGGGCTGCGTTGAACTGACCTGGAAGTGGGAGAGAGTACCTGTCAAATCCAGGTAACCACCCCCCCAAAAAAGTGCCAAATGTGGCAGTGGAGGGGGGGGGGGCAGACATGCAGAGCTTCCTCTTTTGGGTGGAGCTCTGCTTTAACTATTGAAGGACTGTAAAGATACAGTGGCATAAAGAACCCTATACTTCTCTCACCAACTGATAGACCTGAACTGAAAAAAAATGTTTAAATCAAATATCTACTGCAGTGTTTCTCAACTCCGGTCCTCAAGGTGCCACAGCAGGTCATGCTTTTGAAACAGCTTTGGTAATTACTAAGGCATTGAAACCGATCAAATCACCTGTGCAAAATAATGGAAGGCCTGAAAACATGACCGTTGGGGCACCTTGAGGACTGCAGTTGAGAAACACTTATCTACTGTATATTCAATACAGAACGGGCTGTAAATTAACAGAAAAACTGATGCTCTCAAGTGGCATTATTAATACAGCCTGTCTTGCTTATACGAGTTCCTCTATAAGTACCCTTTAACATGATTTTTGTGGAGCAATAAGAAGTGTATTCAATATTACAACCTGATATGTATGAGATGTTTTATTATTTTGTTTCCATTTGCTATGGGACATTTTAATAATATAACAAATTGCGGAGTTTAAAGAATGGAGATAAGCCAGATTGTTAATTACACACTGACCCTGTAGCCATCATGAATGTTTTTATCAGATACTTTCAACATTTGTGCTTACAGAATGCAGCATCAACTAATAATAATTATAATAGAGTCTATGAACCCTGGTTTACATTTTTTTAATTATAAATTAAATGTATATAGGAAATACATCGAAGCAGTGAACTTATAGGCTAACCTTGACCACTTTGCTCATTAGAAAAATATTATATACAAGTAATCATCACTTGAGTGGTTGTGTTATATTGTGCAAAGTGACTATGATCTTTGGCTTTATTTCTAACCTTTTAGAATTTGTTATACAGTATTAAAGCAAACATTGACACATTTATAATAAATTGGCCCCATAGCTCTTCTACTTTTACTCATACAGTATATCTTAAAAATAATTATTATTATAATCATATATTTGGTTATACAACATATTTCATGAAGGAAAATATTTCTATGTAGATGTGATAAGAATGACTGAACAATGTAGAGCCCTGGTCCCCAAAAAATGACTTGTGAGTCTGCCTATGGTTTGCCAGCACTCAACAAGCAGCCTGCTGTGCTTCAGACCTCTAATCACAGCTTGGCTGCAAGCTGAATGACAAAGGCTCTGGAAGGCCTAATGTCGCGTACACACGATTGGAAATTCGGGCAGCAAAAAAATGATGAGAGCTTTTGGTTTGGAAAATGCAACCGTGTATATGCTCCATCGGACTTTTGCTGGTCGAATTTCCGCCAGCAAAAGATTGAGCGCATGTTCTCAATTTTTCGGTCGGAAAAAGGTCCGATCGGAAATTCCAATTGTCTGTGCGCATGCTTGGAAGCATTGTACTTAATTTTCTCGGCTCGTCATAGTGTTGAACGTCACCACGTTCTTGGCGGTCAAAAGTTCAGCAAACTTTTGTGTGACCGTGTGTATGCAAGCCAAGCTTGAGCAGAATTAAACTTTCATGCAAACCAATCAATGTACACTTATTGTTATTTTTCTTTTTTTTACCAAAGACATGTATCAGAATACATTTTGACAAATATGTATGAAGATTTTTTTTTATTGGATATGTTTTATAGCATAAAGTAAAAAAACATTTTTTTTTTTTTACTATTCTGTATTTTTTTTATTTATACAGTAAACAATGAAAAACCCAGTGGTGATCAAAAGCTCTATTTGTGTGAAGAAAATTATATACATTTTGTTTGGGTACAGCGTTGCATGGCCGTGCAATTACCAGTTGAAATAGAGCAGTGCCAAATAGCAAAAAATGGCCTGGTCATAGGGGGTAAAATCTTCTGGAGCTCAGGTAGATATATTTTTTAGGGGATTTGAGGATCTAGTTATACATGTGCTGTCAGACAGTGTGTGGCTGCTGACATAAACTCTTCTATCTCAGCTACTGCAAAATACCTATTGCTCTATTGTGCGCAGGGATGAGCCAGATGTTCGAGTTGCATGGGGGTCCCCCCAAAATCCATACAAGGCCCTTTATGTCTGGTATGGCTATTAAGGGGAACCCTGCACCAGAATAAAAAAAATGGCGTAGGGGTCCCCCCAAAATCCATACCAGACCCTTATCTAAGCATGCAACCTGGCAGGCCACAGGAAAAGGGGGGATGAGAGGGCGCCGCCCCTCCTGAACTGTACCAGGCCACATGCCCTCAACATGGGTAGGATGCTTTGGGGTCCCATGTTGAAGGGGACAAGGGCCTCATCCCCACAACCCTTGCCCAGTGGTTGTGGGGGTCTGTGGGTGGGGGCTTATCGGAATATGGAAGCCCCCTTTAACAAGGGGACCCCTAAACCCTGCCCTCCCCATGTGAATGGGTAGGGGTACATTGTTCCCCTACCCATTCACCAAAAAAAGTGTCAAAATGTTAAAAACGACAGTAGACAATTTGGGACAAGTCCTTTATTTAAAAAAAAAAAAAACTGTCCCGTGATGTCCATTTATCTTCGATCACAGCGTCTGACGACCCGATAAAAAAAAAAACTGAAAAAACTCTGCCTCCATGGGAGGCTCCCGTTGACTGAAGCCTCTTTGTTATGACAGCTGTTATATAGCTGAGGGCGGGGCTATCTGGTGATGTAAACGGATGACCCCGCCCCCTTCTGACATTACATGACCTTGCGGGACAGTTTTTTTATTTTAAATAAAGGACTTGTCCCAAATTGTCTACTGTAATTTTTAACACTTTGACACTTTTTTTGGTGAATGTGAAGAGGTACAATGTACCCGATACCCATTCGCATGGGGGGGGGCATGATCTGGGGGTCCCCTTGTTAAAGGGGGCTTCCAGGTTCCAATAAGCCCCCCACCCGCAGACCCCCACAACCACCGAGCAAGGGTTGTGGGGATGAGGCCCTTGTCCCCATAAACATGTGGGCAAGGTGTTTTGGGGGCCCCAAAGCATCCTCCCCATGTTGCGGGCATGTGGCCTGGTATGGTTTCATGCAGCCTGATAGGTTGCATGCTTGGATAAGGGTCTGCTATGGATTTTGGGGGGACCCCTACGTACATTGTACCCCTACCCATTCACCAAAAAAAGTGTCAAAATGTTAAAAACGACAGTAGACAATTTGGGACAAGTCCTTTATTTAAAAAAAAAAAAACTGTCCCGTGATGTCCATTTATCTTCGATCACAGCGTCTGACGACCCGATAAAAAAAAAAACTGAAAAAACTCTGCCTCCATGGGAGGCTCCTGTTGACTGAAGCCTCTTTGTTATGACAGCTGTTATATAGCTGAGGGCGGGGCTATCTGGTGATGTAAACGGATGACCCCGCCCCCTTCTGACATTACATGACCTTGTGGGACAGTTTTTTTATTTTAAATAAAGGACTTGTCCCAAATTGTCTACTGTAATTTTTAACACTTTGACACTTTTTTTGGTGAATGTGAAGAGGTACAATGTACCCGATACCCATTCGCATGGGGGGGGCATGATCTGGGGGTCCCCTTGTTAAAGGGGGCTTCCAGGTTCCAATAAACCCCCCACCCGCAGACCCCCACAACCACCGGGCAAGGGTTGTGGGGATGAGGCCCTTGTCCCCATAAACATGTGGGCAAGGTGTTTTGGGGGCCCCAAAGCATCCTCCCTATGTTGAGGGCATGTGGCCTGGTATGGTTTCATGCAGCCTGATAGGTTGCATGCTTGGATAAAGGTCTGCTATGGATTTTGGGGGGACCCCTACGTCAATTTTTTAAAATAGTGGGGTGCTGGGTTCCCCTTAATATCCATACCAGACCCAAAGGGCCTGGTAATGGACTGGGGGGGACCCATGCCATTTTTTCAATGATTTTTATCTATATAGCTGGGACCCGACAATACATTACAGCCATGAGTAGTTTTAAATGACATTTTTTGCTTTAGAAATGTAATTTTTGCTGTGTACTGTTCTAAATACGGGAAAAATTTGCTAGTTTACAGGCATACTAAGGACACCCCCCAGGCACGATATTTAAAGGAATATTTCATTTTTATTATTTCACTTTAAGCATTATTAAAATCACTGCTCCTGAAAAATTGGCCGTTTTTAAAACTTTTTTTGCATTGATACATGTCCCCTGGGCAGGACCCAGGTCCCCAAACACTTTTTATGACAATAACTTGCATATAAGCCTTTAAAATTATCACTTTTGATTATTCATGTTTGTGTCCCATAGACTATAACGCTGTTCGTAAAAATTCTTTGCCTATTTGCAAGTTCTGGTGTGAACCGAACCGGGGGGTTGTTCAACTCATCCCTAATTGTGGGATGTTTGCTGCAATGACTCTTAATTGGACAGTGCTATTATTAATCATATACCATGAGCATGTAGAGTAAATAAAGAGGTATTGTTAAAAAGTGATGCTCTAATGCAAGTGTATTGATGCAATTGCGACAATACACTGCAAAGGGGTAAACTGGCCTTAAAACTCAGACATTCATTTTTTTAATGCAGCACACTTGAATGCAATGTATGCCATGCTTATTGTGGTGCTCTGTAATGCAGATGCATTGACAGCTACTGTAACAGTACATTGGGGTGCCATTCATAATTAATAATATAGAATTTGCACACATGGTGCACGAGTTAGAATGCATTTTGCTATGTGCTAATGGAACACATAAATGTAAATAGGCTACGAACATTACATTATCATTTAGCACAAACTCATTTTTTTTCTTGGGCACAAAATTTGTGAAAATGAAACTATTGTGCAGCCCTCTGAACATATTGGGGGCACTATATTTACTGATTTTTTTTTCGCTTTCACTCCCAGTGACAATGGTAACAGAGGGAACATATAGAGGGGGGGGGGACTCTCTAAAGGAGGGTACAGTAGAATCACTCGTTACTTTATTCAAAAGTAAAAACAATTACTTTTTGCATTAAGTTATATTTTAAGGGTAACCAGCAAATTCACATGAACCCAAATTAACCCAGGTTACAGAGGATACACAGTAAATACTAAAATAATTAAATCACTAGAAAAAGATATTCCACTGGCTTTATATTTGTGACCTCATCTCGTAAAAAAAAAAAAAAACATAGTAGGAGAGGTTGAAAAAAGTCCATCAAGTCTAACCTATGTGTCTGATTATATGTCAGTATTACATTGTATATCCCTGTATGTTGCGGCCGTTCAAGTGCTTATCGAATAGTTTCTTGAAAGTATCAACGCCCCCCGCTTAGGCCACCGCCTGTGGAAGGGAATTCCACATCCTTGCCGCTCTTACAGTAAAGAACCCTCTACGTAGTTTAAGGTTAAACCTCTTTTCTTCTAATTTTAATGAGTGGCCACGAGTCTTGTTAAACTCCCTTTTGCGAAAAAGTTTTATCCCTATTGTGGGGTCACCAGTATGGTATTTGAAGATTGAAATCATATCCCCTCTCAATCGTCTCTTCTCCAGAGAGAATACGTTCAGTGCTCGCAACCTTTCCTCATAACTAATATCCTCCAGACCCTTTATTAGCTATGTTGCCCTTCTTTGTACTCGTTCTATTTCCAGTACATCCTTCCTGAGGACTGATGCCCAGTACTGGACAGCATACTCTAGATGCGGCCAGACCAGACTCTTGTAGAACGGGAGAATTATTGTTTTATCTCTGGAGTTGATCCCCTTATTAATGCATGCCAATATTCTGTTTGCTTTGTTAGCAGCAGCTTGGCATTGCATGACATTGCTGAGCCTGTCATCTACTAGGACCCCCAGGTCCTTTTCTATCCTAGATTCCCCCAGAGGTTCTCCCCCCAGTGTATAGATTGCATTCATATTTTTGCCACCCAAATGCATTATTTTAAATTTTTCTACATTGAACCTCATTTGCCAAGTAGTTGCCCACCCCAATAATTTGTTCAGATCTTTTTGCAAGGTTTCCACATCCTGCGGATAAGTTATTGCCCTGCTTAGCTTAGTATCATCCACAAATACAGAGATAGAGCTGTTTATCCCATCCTCTGGGTCGTTTATGAACAAATGAAATAGGATTGGTCCCAGCACAGAACCCTGGGGAACCCCACTACCCACCCCTGACCATTCCGAGTACTCCCCATTTATCCCCACCCTCTGAACTCGCCCTTGTAGCCAGTTTTCAATCCATGTACTCACCCTATGGTCCATGCCAATGGACCTTTTTTTGTACAGTAAGAAAAAGAAAAGAAAAAAAATATATATCCTTTGATTGCTCACTGTCAATTGATGAAGACAAAAAATATTTTCCAGCACATTTTCACTTTATGGTTATTCCAATTTATTTTAGTTGTTAGTGCTACTTCATTATGTATACACAAAAAATATGCATTGCTGTTTATTTTATAAGTGAAAAGAAAGATTTGTGTTCGTGAGCATATAATGAAAGAACGTTGCTCTTTGCATTAAGAAATGCGGACAGGACAGGGTTAAAGCTACAAATCCCTTTTATTTTATATTGTATTTTTTTGTGCTTGTGCGACTTTAGTGCTTAAAATGGAGAATAGACGGTTAAGGCTATTACTGAAATAGATTTGACAATGTATTGTTATAGGCACTTATTTTACTGTGTGCTGCATTCAAGGTTGCTTCTTTATCAGCTTAGAAAAGCTGCATGATTGAGACTGGCTTTGCTATTGCTGAATTACGCTGCACTGTTCACTGCTTTTATTATCTCAAAAATTGACCACTGCAGTTTAGTATTGGCCTGCTTTTTTGCCTCACTACCAAAGATGTTATTACTGCAAAATACTGTTGCCCAAGGACTCATATTAAATCAAACCATCCCATTACTCCTGTGCTTTAGTCTGTTCATTGGCTTCCTCTTAAGTCTCCTATTGATTTTAATTTTTTTCTTTTGACCTGTGAAGCTTAACATGGCCCTTGTCCATCTTAAATTACTCTCCTGGAGTCCCTGGTCACTCTTTAATATCCGTAGGAGGTAGTTTATGCCTCATTATCTATTTTTGAATGCATGTTTTCATCCTGATTAAATAATCCACTCTAACAGTATGAAGTCTTCATATTATTAATTGAAGAATATAAAATGAGAACAGTGCCTAACACATCTGCTCAGTAGTCTCTCTTTTAAAACCCCATGCTCTCTGAAACGAGGGAAATATTTCTGTATTGATATACCTCTATGGACCTTACATTGGCGGACATTAAACTAAAGTGGCTATTTCTTAATGAAGATGACCAAGAAAGAGAAACAGGAACATTTATTTCTACTGGCTGAGACACAAGAGTATTATATTCCTTTTGTATTTTCCGGTGTCTTTGGATAAAAACAGTAATATTATTGTAAATATATTTTGCAGAAGATCAAGCTCCTCTGAACACTATACACTGGTGGGATGAATCTATACAACTCTCTGAGGCTCATCATAGTCAGACTTTAACATTAGTTATATATATGTATCCCTTCCCACTGGGCCAACAAAAATTGTATCACTTGCTTGCAGCAGGTCTATTTATGCTACATTAAATAAAATCTTCTGGGGAATAACACCATCTTTTGGTCAGTTGGGTAGAACTAAGAATCATGCAGAGGATATCTCACCAGGGAAACCTCTGAGAGATATAATTAAGCCAGCATATTATACAACATGATGGAAACCACACTGAGCTACATGTGTTTCAGGTAGAGTTGGACATATATGCGATTGGTTTAAACCTATGGTTGTCATAACGAGGAAAACATTTAAGCCTCGTACACACTACTATTTTTTTTTTCGTTCAACTCAGTGGGCTGAACGAAAAAATAAAAAAAACCTGACAGCCTCTGTAATAACTATGTAATGTTATTACAGTGATCTCCCAGCTGTTCTATTGTTTTCTGCCCCCCCCCCCCCGCAAGAACACTCCGGCCCTTGGCTAACAGCGTTGCTCAGGAGCCGATCTGATCTTTTTTGGTCATGCCCCTTCTACAAAAGCCGGACCAGCCACAGTACAAAAGCCGGACCAGCCACAGTACACACAGGCCGAATGTCGGCTGGTTTCCTATTGAACCAGCCAATGCCACCCAAGATTTGGTCTCTGTGTACTAGGCTTTAGTATACACCCATAGTTAGAGGCAACAAAACAAGAGGAAACAAATATTATCTTATCATCATTGTTCTCTGGTTACTTAACATACAAAGGAGCGTGCGGTCTGAAACAACTACAGGCAGTCCCAGAGTTACATACATACAACTTATACCTACAAATGGGAGACAACAGAAACTGGGATGAAATCTACTCCCAGGAAGGGAAATTCATTCTTGTAAGAGTTACAATAGAAAAAAGGTGTCTCCACTGAAGCTTTATCACCAATCCTTGTTTCCACAACAACCCAAATTTTTCAAAATCCAATTGTCACAGGGACAGAAAGTGAGGTAAAATCTTCTGAACATGAGCAAAGACAGCAAAACAAATGTTGCAGGGGTGTTAACCATTCCCAATGCTATCCAAAAAACGTAAAAACAATGTTTGTATTGGAGTTACGCTTAACCCCTTGCCGACCAGCTGCCGTCATTATACTGCAGCGGGTCGGCTCCTTCCCGCAAATCACCATAGGTGTATGTCAGCACCTTTAAGGGTGATAGCAAGTGCGCGTGCGCGCGCTGAATGGCACAGACATGATGCTCGTGGCCGGCGGTCGCGGTGTCTGCCAGCCACCCACGATCACGGGCACGAGAGCCAGAACAAGGATCCGTGTATGTAAACACAAAAAATCCCCATTCTGATAGGAGAGGAGAGACAAATCTGCAGTTCCTACTAATCAGCAACAGAAATCTGTCTGATCCTCTAGTAAGTCCCATCTCCCCACAGTTAGAAACACCTCCCAGGGAACACATTTAATCCCTTGTTCGCCCCCTAGTGTTGACCCCTTCCCTACCAGTGACATTTACACAGCATTCAGTGTGCTTTTATATCATTGATCGCTGTATAAATGTGAATTGTTCCAAAAAAGTGTCAAAAGTGTCTGATCTGTCCACCTCAATGTAGCAGTCACGCTAAAAATCGCAGATCGCTGCCATTACTAGTAAAAATAATAATAATAATAAAAATGCCATAAAAATGCCATAAATCTATTCCCTATTTTGTAGACGCTATAATTTTTGCACAAACCAATCAATATACTCTCATTGCTTTTTTTGTTTACCAAAAATATGTAGAAGAATACATATCAGCCTAAACTGATGAAGACATTTATTTGTTTACATTTTTTGGGGGGGATATATTTATTATAGCAAAAAGTATAAAATATTGTTATTTTTTTTCAAAATTGTTGCTCTTTTTTGTTTATAGCACAACAAAAATTAAAACCCGCAGAGGTGATCAATTGCCACAAAAAGAAAGCTCTATTTGTGGGACAAAAGGCCATTCATTTTGTTTGGGTACAGCGTCACACAACCGCATAATTGTCAGTTAAAGCTACGTACTGCCGTATCGCAAAAAATGGCCTGGTCATTAAGGGGGAAAATCTTGAGGCTGAAGTGGTTAAAAAATGTACCTGTTCCAACTTACATACAAATTCAACTTAAGAACAAACCTACAGAAACTATCTTGTTTGCATCCCAGGGGCTGCCTGTACATAGGTTCACCAGAGGCCACATGCTCATGTCAGCTTGTGACAGGTACCTATACTATAAGTTCATCCTATAAGATTTAGACCCCTTTACACTGCTTTAAGCACAGCTTTACCACGCCTGAAAACTGCCTCAGTATGAAAGAGGTCTAACACTAGACCATTTGCAATAAAAGGTCACTCCTAGTACTATAACACTGAAACACATGTGGATTTACTCAATAAAGCAGTATAAAGAGCAGCGATCATTGTTGAAACTATTACAATCCACTGAAACTATATGAAAGTCATATCAGTGAACAATTGATTCTGTTTGGTTCTATTGTGTTAAAGTACTGTGAATATTATTTTTTGCCATGAAAATAGTCAACAAACTGTTACATTATTTTTTCCTGGCTGCAAGTGCTCTTTAGTAATAAATGTAGCTGTGCACTTATTTGTTTAACCACTTCAGCCCTGGAATGTTTTGCCCCCTTAATGACCAGGCAATTTTTTGCGCTATAAACAAAAAAAAAACTGACAATTTTGAAAAAAAAGATGTTTTCTTAATTTTTTGCTATAATACATATCCCCCAAAAAAATACCAAAAAAATATATTCATCAGTTTAGGCCGATCAATATTCTTCTACATATTTTTGGTAAAAAAAATTGCAATAGGCGTATATTGATTGGTTTGCACTAAAGTTATCGTGTCTAACAAACTATGGGATAGATTTAGGGACTTTTATTTTTCATTTTTGTTTTTACTGATAATGGCAGCGATCTGCGATTTTTAGTCGGACTGCCAAACTGTGGTGGACAAATCTGACCCCAAATGACACTTTTTGGCGACCAGTGACATTATTACATTGATCAGTGCTATAAAAATGCACTGATCAATGTAAAAATGACACTGGCAGGGAAGAGGTAAGGGGTTAAGTGTGTTCCCTAGGTGTTTTATAACTGTAGGGGGGTGGGCTTACTGGAATATGACACAGATCACTGTTCTCGATCACCGGGAACAGTAGATCTCTGTCATGTCACTAGATAGAACAAGGAATCACCGTGTTCTGCCTCTCCTCACCGCAATCGCGGGCCACTAGTGGACATTGAATCCGTGGGACCTGCGGGCACACTCCTGCGACACGCATCCGCTATCCTCCTTGCACAGACTGACGTACAGGTATGTCAGTTTGTGCAGGAGAGCCGACCCGCCGCAGTATATCTGAGTGAGCAGGTCATCAAGTGGTTAATACAACACTGTGTATAAATATGTGGTTTTCAGAAGCATTTTAAACTTGTATAAAGCCTGAAAAAAATATCTAAGGCATCCTGAAAGCTTGCATCTTTAAAAATTTAAGTTAACCAGTAAAGAGTATACACTAAATTCCAGTTCAATTTTCTTTTAGAGGATGGCTACATTAATTTACCATGGCACTCTGTATGTAGGAACCACCCTCTCATGCTCACCCCTGCAATGGTTTAGGAGTTATCATTAGTTATGACTGCTCCAAGTGGTGAAACCCTGCAGCTGGGGCTTCACCTATTAGCAGGGCTATCCAGGGAATATTCTTTATTTCAGACATAACCAAGCCCAGGCAGACTCACTTTTCTGCCACCGTATGCACAATGTCTAAAATAGCCTCACTCCAATTTGTGACCAAAGTTCACAACAGTCCCATATACCAGTCACGCAGGGCTCTGTAATTTATGGTGGCCCAGATTAGGGCTCTGGGAGTCCAGTCAAACACCTGAGGCCCATGTCATATTGGACCCTGGGTCACCTGGCACTTGTTCCATGAGGTGGCTCGCTCTCACTGCCAGGAGGGTAACTAATTTCCCCTATTTACCACCTGATCCTGATAAGATCAGGTTTTCAAAAATATTCACATTTTACTCTTTTCCCTAGGCAGTGGCCGTGCACACATGCACACTGAATAACACTTCTAATCTCTTTCAGCACACCACACAGAGACAGTTTCTTTTGCATTTTAATCCTCTTTGCTTGAAATAAATGTAAACATTCCTCATAAGTGGGCATAATACAGTTTGAGATAACAGGTATGCATTTCTAACAGCCCATGTTAATAAAGGCATTTTACAGAATATTGTTTACTATGTCCAGCAAAGTGGGGGGAGGTAGTATTGAGTTACCCATGGTTAAATACACAACTTCACTTGTCCTGATGTCCCAATTGAGGGTCAAAGCCTTCCATTCCTAGACTGCCTTTCCCCAAAGGGGAGTAAGCACACACGGCTCTGCTAAAACAGCTTCCTGTGGGCCTCTTCACTAAGTCCCTTCTATCCCTTAAAATGTATTTCTACTTTTTCAGCCAAATTAGGATAACACCAACATTATTTGTTACATGTCCTTATTCACATCGCATTACATACAATAAAAAAAATGAAGCTTACCTTGTTACATGCTTTATTCCAGACCCTCTATTAAGAAAAAGTCCTAGGTTGTTCTCCTTGTTTATGGGGGGCTGGGCAACTGCAGTTGCCATATTTCACCCCATCTGTACTGTGCAGGCAGATTTACATTGTCAGTTGTACCTAGATTTGAACACGTCCTGTCCTAACAAAGGATTAAAGTGGTTGTAAATCCTTATGCCGCGTACACACGACCGGACTTTCCAGCAGACTAGGTACGACGGTCTTCCAGGTGGACTTTTGTCAGAAGTCCGACGGACTTTACAAACGAACCGTTCGTTTTGAACGTGATGACGTAAACGTGACTAAACAAGGAAGTTCAATAGCCAGTAGCCAATAGCTGCCCTTGCGTCGTATTTGGTCCGTCGAGATAGATTTGAAACATGTTATATTTCTAGGTCTGCCAGACTTTTTTTCCCCAAAAACGAACAGACTAGCCCACACACGATCGGATTGTCTGACGGACTAATCCCATCGGACCTAGTCTGCCGGAAAGTCAGGTCGTGTGTACGCGGCATAACAGACCACTTTTCACTACAGGTAAGCCTATAATAAGGCTTACCTGTAGCTACCATGGATATCTCCTATACCTGCAGGGTTTAGGAGATATATCCTGTCATCGGCACATGCGCACTGAAGCAATGGCTCGTTTGTGTCGCTGCTTCAGCCGATGTGCCGTTACCGGCAGGAGTGACGTAAATTGTGGCTCTGGCCAATCACAGCGTTAGAGCCCCCCAATACCCGGAAATAATTCCGTGGGACATATCGCAGGGCAGAGCAGTGTGCCAGGACTGCTGTGGGCTTCAATCTAAGGTGAGTATTTCATAATGAGCTAATATGCTATGCATGCTATACATTGTTAAACAAAAACATGCAGTCAGCTATGACTCTTCCTGATAAACATCTAAAAGGTAAGATTTTTTTTTTTTTTCTTTAGGTATTCTGTGTGAATGAGAATAGCCTACAGCAGTGGTTCTCAACCTCGGTCCTCATTACTCCCAAACAGGCCATGTTTTGGTAATTTCTCTTAGATAAAATAGCTGTCCAAATTACCAAGCCATTGACACTGATTTAGAGCACCCGTGCAAGATCAAGAAAAAACTGAAAACATGGCCTGTTGGGGGTAATGAGGACCAAGGTTAAGAACCACTGGCCTACAGGGTGCGTTTTACAGTTAAAATGGAAGTAACCCATGTCTACAAGCTCATAAAGGGTGTTATAGGGACGCAGATAAACACATTAAGAAACAATTTCATGAAAATAGATTACAGGGTCATTAATTGGTGCATGTGAATGTATTATTTTTTGGAGAAAAAGGATATCATTTAGCGTCACTTTAATATTCGAACCTTCAGCATTATTAATCAAGGTCTAACATAGTACAATAGTTTACTACTGTCATACAGTTTCCCTTTTGTGCTAGGACCACTGTATTTTTGCAATTTGATTTGCACTATGCTGTCGATTGTATTGAAGATCTACATGAAGTTTAAATGTAAAATAGGAGCTGCCGCAATCTTTGCTGGGAAATTGTTCACATTCATTTAAAAACAATAGAACTAGTTCTAAAACTGAGAAAATGACTTACAACATATTGAAAGAAACAGGCCTTGTGTCCATTGTACACAAATTAATGCTTTTTTAAAGCAGCTTCCATAGACTATGATTCATTAAAACCATTCACTCACATGCATTGTGTAGTGTTTCTACATTGTGCTACATAATACCAAAAAGAGATGTAATTAATCTTTCTATGACTAAAGACAATGCATATCATAATTAAAAATAAAATAGCCACTGAATCTTTTTATCCAATCAAGTTGTTTAAGCTATCTCTAAGCACCAATTCATTTTTTTGCTATAAGCTTTGACACTACATCTGCATACAGTGTAATTAAGTCAATTGCAGAAATCCTATTATGGTGATGTGGAGTTGTTTTCCATCTCTACATTAGTTTAAAGCAGAATATTTCCTTAACCTTTCACAGCTGTAACAACAATTCACTGCACACTGCCTCCACTAATTGCAAAATAATTCTATTTTTTTTCTTGACATTATATACCTTGACGTTAGATTACTAATAAAAGAAAACCTATATTAAATTTATGTTTATGTGTTTTTTTTTGTTAATGCTCATATTAACATAGAAATTAACCATTTTGCCTGCAAAAGTGTTTGGCCAGTATTACCACCGCTGAACGCAAACCTATTCAACTGAATAGGGCTGTGCAGCAACCTCCCTGCCACCTTTTGCAATGCATGCAGTTGTGGTGCATGTTTTTAGTGGCTAAAGCAGGTAGTCCGAAGGCTACATAACACCCCCTCACTGTCTGATACAAGCCCTTTGAAGAACGATCCACAGTGGATCGCTCTTCAAAGGGGGATGCCAGTGTAAATAAGCCCTTAAAGTGGCTGTAAAGGCAGAAGGCAAAACTTCTGTGTGTAGCAGCCCCTCTCATACTTACCTGAGCCCCATCTTGATCCAGCGATGTTGCGCGGGAGACCCGGCTGTCTGGGACTCTCTCTCCTGGCTGAGACACACAGCAGGGGCCATTGGCAATCAAAGTCAGTGAGCCAATGAGGAGAGAGAGGGTTCACTGGACACACAGAGCAGTATCTGGGTTTGGGTGCCCCCCATAGCAGGCTACTTGCTGTGGGGGGTACTTGGCAAGAGGAAGGGGCCAGTAGCGCTGGCGAGGGACCTGGAAAGAGGAGGATCGGCACTGCTCTGTGCAAAATCACTGCACAGAGCAGGTAAGCAAGCAGATAAACAAGGCTTTAGTATCACTTTAACGTTAAACACTGTAGAAGGGATACAGCAATGTCCACTCAGCTTACTGACAGTAAAGGAGCAGCAGCAAACTGTTAAGACCATCTCTCTGTTCCCTCTCTCCTCCTTCAGTCAGCTTGTTCCTTATCAGCCACTGGCATGCATCAGACCTGATTGGCTCCCATTGCTATCACTCACTAGCCCACTCTAAATGCTGTTGTATAGGGGGATCACAAGAGGTTGATAGCAAGTTAAATTTAGGTACTCACACTGGTTATTTTATAAAAAGATAAATGTAATGACCTAATGCTGAAGCTTATTTTTTATTTTTTGCTATGCTGTATAAGAGAAATAATCTTTAATTAAGTACCGTATATACTTGAGTATAAGCCGAGTTTTTCAGAACATTTTTTTGTGCTGAAAATGCCCCCCTTGGCTTGTACTCGAGTCAAGCACTTTTCTGCAGCAGAGAATGACATTTTCCGACCCGACTTTGGGGCCCCTGTATCTCTGGGCCACTTGGTGCTAGGAACATATTTGGTGCGCAAACCCAGTGGAACTAGCACTACAACATATCCAAGCCCCAAGTAGCCCTGAGATACGGGGCCCCAAAGTTGGTTTAGAAAATGTCATTTTCTGCTGCAGAAAAGTATGGATATGTTGTAGTGCTAGTTCCACTGGGTTTTCACACCAAATTTGGGGTTCCTACACCAAGTGGCCCCGAGATATGGGGCCCCAAAGTCGGTCAACTGTGTCCATCTGCAGCAATGTCGTTTCGGGACCTTTTGGGTCCAGAGACCCCAAATTTTGGCTGCAGCTAGGGGACATCTAGGAACCCTTAACTACCAAAGTTTGGGGGACCTATGGCTACAAATGGGCACAGTGAGGCATGCAAATGGGCACAGTGAGCTGCAAATGGGCATTGTTGACCCTCTTTTCCACTTACAGTAGCTGCGTATTTCTCACCCTAGGCTTATACTCGGGTCAATACGTTTTCCCATTTTTTTGTGGTAAAATTAGGTGCCTCGGCTTATAATCGGGCCGGTTTATACTCGAGTATATATGGTATGTCCAATTTCTGTCTGACTGCTAGATAGTGGAGAAAGCTGCTCTTCACTGTTGCTGGGTCATCCCCACAGCACTGATATTCCACTGCTGCAGGTGTCAACATCAGCTTCTGTGCGTTCAATAAGTATTTGTTTTCATCAAACAGATTTGTAAAACACTCTTAACCACTTTCAGACCGGACCAATTTGCAGCCAAAGGACCAGGCCCCTTTTTGCGATTCGGCACTGCGTCGCTTTAACTGACAATTGCGCAGTCGTGCCACGTGGCTCCCAAACAAAATTGACGTCCTTTTTTTCCCACAAATAGAGCTTTCTTTTGGTGGTATTTGATCGCCCCTGCGGTTTTTATTTTTTGCGCTATAAACAAAAATAGAGCGACAATTTTGAAAAAAATGTATTATTTTTTACTTTTTGCTATAATAAATATCCCCAAAAAATATATAAAAAAAACTTTTTTTTTCCTCAGTTTAGGCCGATACGTATTCTTCTACATATTTTTGGTAAAAAAAATCGAAAAAAAATAAAAATAAATAAGCGATTATTGATCGGTTTGCGCAGAAGTTATAGCGTTTTCAAGATAGGGGATAGTTTTATAGCATTTTTATTAATAATTTTTTTTTTTATTAGTAATGGCGGAGATCTGCGATTTTTTTTGTGACTGCGACATTATGGCGGACACATCGGACATTTTTGACACATTTTTGGGACCATTGTCATTTTTACAGCAATTAATGCTATTTAAATGCATTAATTCCTGTATAAATGGCACTGGCAGTGAAGGGGTTAACCACAAGGGGGTGGTGTAAGGGTTAAGTATGCCTAGGGGTGTGTTTCTTACTGTGGGGGGGCGTGGCTGTCAGATAGTGAATGCTGATCTCTGCTCCAATCACAGGGAGCAGAAATTGGCGTCACTAGTTGCTAGGCAGAACGGGGAGATGCTGTTTATCTCGGCATCTCCCCGTTCAGCCTTCCCGTGAGACGATCGCGGGGGGTCCCCGCGGCGATCGAGTCCATGGGGACCACGATCGGACTCACGGGGATCCCGACCGGCGTGGGAGGGCGCCGCTCCCGGCGCGCTCCCGATGGCATGGACAGGCTAAAGGAGGGACTTATATATACGCCCTCCTGCCTGTACGTGCCATTCTGTCGACGTATATCGTCGTGCGCCGGTCGGCAAGTGGTTAAAGTGTTTGTAAAGGCAAAAGGTTTTTTATCTGGATGCATTCTATGTATTCAGATGAAAAACCTTATGTGTGTAGCAGCCCCCCTTAGCCCCCCTAATACTTACCTAAACCCCATATCTATCCAGCGATGTGCATGAGTGCCTCGGCCATCTGGGACTCTCCCTCCTGATTGGCTGAAACACAGCAGCAGCGTCATTGGCTCATTTAAAGTCAGCTAGCCAATCAGGTTAGAGAGAGGGAAGGGCCAAACCGTGGCTCCATGTCTGAATGGATACAGGGAGCTGCGGCACGGATTGGGTGGCCCCATAGCAAGCTGCTTGCTGTGGGGGGACTCAACAGGAGGGAGCGGCCAGGAGAGCAGAAGAGGGACCAGAGAAGAGGAGGATCTGGGCTGCTCTGTGCAAAACCATTTCACAGAGCAGGTAAGTATGACTTGCTATTATTTTTAAAGAAAATAAGTGAGACTCTAGTTCACTTTAAGGGTATATTTAATTGATCAAAAAGGAGCAAATAAAAGAAGTCCATTGTTAGGGTTTACTTACACTTTAACGTGTGTCTTTTCTACTTGCCTGGAGTTGAGCTTCAAGTATGGCTAAAGGGCCATTTTACGTTACATGGAAAAACATTATAGTACATATAGTTGCAAATCATGGCCTCTCAAGGAGAACAGTGGGTTTTCTGTAAGACCCATAAGAAGTTATCTCGCTGACCTCTCTACACACCCTATTTGGTTACAGTAAAGATAAGTTGGACTATAGATTGTGTTTAGCATTAGTGGTGTAAACAATTACAATAAAATACTGATATTGTCAGACTTCAGTTAGAGGAAAGGGAAGGGTTGCTGCTGCTTAGATCCCCTGTGTAGTATACCAATTGAATGAAAAACGTGACACAACAGAGATTTGTAACACCCAATCACAACTCCTCCTTGCCAGCGAAGGTATTTAATGAGTTCAGAGCTAGTAATATTAGCTGATTACATTAAGTAGCATGTGCAGTCTGTTGAAGTCATCATACAGGAAGTGCAGTTTATGATAATGGGTAAAGAACACAAATAGATGACTGCCTGGCCTATTTTACATTTTCATGTAAATTTCATTACTTTAACCAGAGACGATTTAGAAGCAATTGAATTCATTTTATTCAAATATAGCAATAAGAAAATGATAGTTTATGCACACGTGTGTGCGTCCGTGTGTGTGAAGCAGGTGGTTGTAACCCAAATTATACCATAATTTATTGTTAAAAACAAAGTCACTGATTTGTTCGTATATATATATATATATATATATATATATATATATATATATATATATATATATATATATATATATATATATATATATATATATATATATATATATATATATATATATATATAAATATATATATAAATATATATATACATACGAAGCTGTAGAATGGCCCAGAGCCTGGACTTGAGTCCAGGCGACTACTGTTATGCCCCGTACACACGGTCGGAAAATCCGACCACAAAATCCATCGGATTTTTTCCGACGGATTTAGTCCGACACTGGTGTTGCATACACACGGTCGGACAAAGTTGTCGTAAAATCCGATCATTCTGAACGTGGTGACGTTTGTTGCCTACGACGGGACTACGTAGAGGCTAGTAGCCAATAACTTTGGTCTTGTAATGTGATCTGAGCATGCGTGCCACTTTGTCCGTCGGAATTCGCTACACACGATCGGAATTGGTGTGATCGGACTTTATTGTCGGAAAATTTTTAGAGTAGGAGATAAAACTTTGTCCGTCGGACAATCCAATGGAAAATGTCCGATGGTGCCTACACACGGTCGGAATTTCTGACAACATTGTCCAATAGGACAGAATCCATCGGAAAATCCGACCGTGTGTATGGGGGCTTAACAGAGATAGAGAGTAGTAAGAAATTAAAATTTTTGATTTAAATGCCTATCCCACTGGGAATCTTCCCAAAAACTCCTATACAATTGGTACCTCACTAGCCGCCATATACGCTGATTACTCTCCACAATGTGAAAGTGTGGACATACTGGCTCTCCTCCACATATATGGTGGTTTTGCCCAAAACTCACAGCATTCTGGACTTCTATCTTCAAAACGCCCAATTACACCGGACCCGAAACTAGCCTTGTTTAAAATTGGCCTAGATTCCTGGCCCCCTAAGTTTTGAACACTCTTAACACATATGTTTATAGCAGCCAGACTTACATTAACCAGGAAATGGAAACAAATGACACCCCCTGATGTTCTTATCACTATTCAAATTCTAAACTAACACACGCTACTCTAATTTATGTTCACCAAAGCAAACTTTCTTCTGGACAAATGTAACTCTCAATGGTCTCCATAAACCTCTCACCCTACTTGCAACCTACCTCAACTCCAACACCCTGTAAAAAAGGAAAAAGAAACTGCGCTACGGTGGAAGCACACCAAGTGTGCATAAGGATTTGTTGTGGACCTAAAAAGGCCTAACTGGAAGCTGCAACTCTACTGTATAACATACCTACAGTGAAACAGAAATAAAAAATAAAAAGAGCAGCGCTTAACCAAAGACATACAGTGAGATTAATTCACAGTGCTTAATTATCACCCTAATAATTCAAATGTATGTGCAACACCTGTGAAAAAAACGGAGGTATAACACTCCTCAAATTAAGAAATTGCTTGTATGAATAGCATGAGTGATATGGCATACTATATTCTCCCCATTCATTAGTGAAAACTCATATATAATATATGCACTTAATATACATAAAAAAATGTATATAAAAATAAAATCCAATGAAAATAAAGTCCAAGTGAGGTGAGTGTGAAAACTGATGATTACACTGTGCAGCATAACAAAAAATGTATATAGTATATATATCAGGAGAGTGCCAGTCCATCCAGAGAGGTCTTCAGATGTCAAAATGGTCCACCACCAAAGGAAAGGAAAAGGGGATAAGATTCACTTCTTACCAAAACTCCATGACACCCCACTACAGAGTGTCACGGTAAGCCTGAACAGAACATAGATCTCTCTTCGCCTCCCAGATGATGTGACCAACTCCCTCAGCCTGGATACGCCACTCCACTCTCCTTAATGATGCTCTCAGTAAAGGGTCAGCGATGTATATCAATACCCATAGAAAAGAGAAGGGCTCCAATAGTGTAAAATCCAAGGTTTTATTAGCATAAAAAACATAAATGCACTTACATCTCAGATAACGAATTCAAGCCTTAAGTGTATTGCGCCGGCCGGCCGGACGCAAATAACACAGACCCGTCCTTCCTGGAATCCCAATACAGCTCAGAGGTGACGTCAGATGCGCTGACGTCACCTCTGAGCTGTATTGGGATTCCAGGAAGGACGGGTCTGTGTTATTTGCGTCCGGCCGGCCGGCGCAATACACTTAAGGCTTGAATTCGTTATCTGAGATGTAAGTGCATTTATGTTTTTTATGCTAATAACACCTTGGATTTTACACTATTGGAGCCCTTCTCTTTTCTATGGGTATTGATATACATCGCTGACCCTTTACTGAGAGCATCATTAAGGAGAGTGGAGTGGCGTATCCAGGCTGAGGGAGTTGGTAACATCATCTGGGAGGCGAAGAGAGATCTATGTTCTGTTCAGGCTTACCGTGACACTCTGTAGTGGGGTGTCATGGAGTTTTGGTAAGAAGTGAATCTTATCCCCTTTTCCTTTCCTTTGGTGGTGGACCATTTTGACATCTGAAGACCTCTCTGGATGGACTGGCACTCTCCTGATATATATACTATATACATTTTTTGTTATGCTGCACGGGTGTAATCATCAGTTTTCACACTCACCTCACTTGGACTTTATTTTCATTGGATTTTATTTTTATATACATTTTTTTATGTATATTAAGTGCATATATTATATATGAGTTTTCACTAATGAATGGGGAGAATATAGTATGCCATATCACTCATGCTATTCATACAAGCAATTTCTTAATTTGAGGAGTGTTATACCTCCGTTTTTTTCACAGGTG
The DNA here is from genome assembly GCA_028564925.1 of Lithobates sylvaticus. NCBI lineage: Eukaryota > Metazoa > Chordata > Amphibia > Anura > Ranidae > Lithobates > Lithobates sylvaticus. Next base: position 454,836,513 of record CM053027.1, on the reverse strand, counting down.
TTGCACATACATTTGAATTATTAGGGTGATAATCCAACACCCTGTAACCTGATATAATTAATCTGGTTTCTAAACTGCTCAATATATCTTACTAAAGTGTAATACATGTTAATGTGACCTCCTCATCTATCTACTTAACTACTTATCTAACTTAGGGCGTCACCCCCCCGCCCCATTCCTCCCCCTCTATCATACTCCTAGTCCGTTCCCTCCTCCCTAGCCTCCATCCCCCCTCCTCCCTTCTTTTGCCTCCCACTCTCTAACCCCTCACAATTTTGTAAATATTTTATTATATCTTTTCATGTGACAACACTGAAGAAATGACACTTTGCTACCATGTAAAATAGTGAGTGTACAGCTTGTATAACAGTGTAAATTTGCTGTCCCCTCAAAATAACTCAACACACAGACATTAATGTCTAAACCGCTGGCCACAAAAGTGAGTACACCCTAAGTAAAAATTTCCAAATTGGGCCCAATTAGCCATTTCCCCTCCTCGGTGTCACATGACTCGTTAATGTCACAAGGTCTCAGGTGTGAATGGGAAGCAGGTGTGTTAAATTTGGTGTTATCGCTCTCACTCTCTCATACTGGTCACTGGAAGTTCAACATGGCACCTCATGGAAAAGAGCTCTCTGAGGATCTGAAAAAAAGAATTGTTGCTCTACATAAAGATGGCCTATACTATAAGAAGTTTGCCAAGACCCTGAAACTGAGCTTCAGGACAGTGGCCAAAACCATACAGCGGTTTAACAGGACAGGTTCCACTCAGAAAGGGCCTCACCATGGTCGAACCAAAGAAGTTGAGTGCACATGCTCAACGTCATATCCAGAGGTTGTCTTTGGGAAATAGATGTATGAGTGCTGCCAGCATTGCTGCAGAGGTTGAAGGGGTGGGGGGTCAGCCTGTCAGTGCTCAGACCATATGCTGCACACTGCATCAAATTGGTCTGCATGGCTGTCATCCCAGAATGAAGCCTCTTCTAAAGATGATGCACAAGAAAGCCTGCAAACAGTTTGCTGAAGACAAGCAGACTAAGGACATGGATTACTGGAACCATGTCCTGTGGTCTGATGAGACCAAGATAAACTTATTTTGTTCAGTGTGTGTGGCAGCAACCAGGTGAGGAGTACTAAGACAAGTATGTCTTGCCTACAGTTAAGCATGGTGTTGGGAGTGTCATAGTCTGGAGCTGCTGTTTATTGAGGGAACCATGAATGCCAACATGTACTGTGACATATAGAAGCAGAGCATGATCCCCTCACTTTGGAGACTGGGCCGCAGGGCAATATTCCAACATGACGACGACCCCAAACACACCTCCAAGGCGACCACTGCCTTGCTAAAGATGCTGAGGGTAAAGGTGATGGACTGGCCAAGCATGTCTCCAGACCTAAACCCTTTTAAGCATCTGTGGGGTATCCTCAAATGGAAGGTGGAGGAGCGCAAGGTCTCTAACATCCACCAGCTCCGTGATGTTGTCATGGAGGAGTGGAACAGGACTCCAGTGGCAACCTGTGAAGGTCTGGTGAACTTCATGCCTAAGAGGGTTAAGGCAGTGCTGGAAAACAATGGTGGCCACACAATATATTGACACTTTGGGCCCAATTTGCACATTTCCATTTAGGGGTGTACTCACTTTTGTTGCCAGCGGTTTAGACATTAACGTCTGTGTGTTGAGTTATTTTGAGGGGGCAGCAAATTTACAATGTTAAACAAGCTGTCCACTCACTACTTTACATTGTAGCAAAGTGTAATTTCTTCAGTGTTGCAATATGAAAAGATATAATAAAATATTTACAAAAATGTGAGGGGTGTACTCACTTTTGTGAGATACTGTATATATACTGTATTTATATGCAACTCTATATTCTACATACTGACATATTTAAACCTGTTCATTCATTCTTGTTGAACCAATAAAATACATATTGAAACTAAAAATGTTAGAGTTGTCACCAGAACAGGAAATGGTGGGAAATCTTCCAATGAGGACAATTGATGCTAGGACAGCTCTCTAAGATGGGCATTCCATTCACTCTGCGGAGATTGGGGAGATGTCCTCTTATTTCCTGTTGTACCTTCACAACAGTAAGTAAAGAGAAATACAAACACAAATAGAAGATAAATATTAACCCCTCCTTCCTCTATCTAAAACTAAAAAATGTTTTGGTTTTACATAATGCATAATGCAGTGAGAGCTGCACAGTAATCTGATATTATGTTAGATTTGCAAACAATGTACAGAAGCCATATTACAACTAAAACAGCAGGGATGACAGCATCATTGCTATAAAAAACTGGTAACTTATTATAAACTTATAAAGATACATTTAATAGATTACATTGTTTGCTGATTCTAGAATACATTTGGGACTATAAAACTTGCTTTATGAGTCTTTCTGTTTTATTTCTTTGAGGCCGTGACTTTGAATATATTGATTTGAGAACTGGAAAAGGTTATTGCCTGAAGAAACTAGCCATGTGTTAAAAGGAAAACAAAATCCTATAACTGAGAGTTATTAGAAAAAGCGTTGTGGATATATGCATGCTATAAACTGTTACAATCCCTCTGCACATCACATTATTTATGAAATTATATAACTAATCAAAACTATTTTTATTTCTTCTAAACTTAATTGCTAAAAGAGGTTATCGGCTTTACTTTTTTCAGTCCCTTTTGAAACTTTTGATATTATTTGTAGTAAATGGTATGAACATTACATCAAACTTGCTCCTATTCACAGAAAAGCAACAGGCTTGTTTTAATATCCCCTTTAACACTGAACTGTGCTGGGAGCCAGAGGAAATTCCTGTTACTTCCTGGTATGGATGAACATGAGACTCAATCCATGTGAAAGAGCGAAGCCAATTAATGCAGTCACATGGGGCGTAAAACCACTTCAAAGTAACTTGCAGAGGTAGAGGTGAGAAGGGAAAGCAATTACAGATTAAAGTGAACCTGTTGCTCTGCCGAACATGGGCAAAGTACAGTTTAATTTTATGTCTGTACGACAATTCTCCATAGCTGAGAGACTTGCTACCTTCTGCTTCCAGAGTACTTGATCTCTTGCTTGGTTGGATCAGGGTTTTCTTAAAAAAATAGGAATAAAATAGGAAAAACGTCAGATGGTGCTAATAGTAACCAATATAATTTTAACTTTCATAAAACAAAAAGTCTGATTGGTCACTATGGTCAATGTTTTATAAAAAACAAAGCCTCTATACTGCAGCTGTTATATGGCATCTTTACAGGAGAAGATTCCTATTTTGGACAGGAGTAACATTTAAGACACTGGAATATTGAAAGCTGGTCATACATATCACAATTGCTGTACAATTCATTTAGCCAGCGTAGATCATTGCTGTGAATTAAACTATCATGCAAACATGGTAAATGGCAGGGTCTCATCAAGCTCAAAAAAAAGAATCACAGGGTGGGGGGGCATGGCATGGTAATGGCCGAGTGAAGATGCTCACTGCTAAAGCTCCCAACTCCCGACCCACCAAAAACGGCTGAAATTACTTCTTTCGCACTGCCATGACATACCGAAAGCATAGGAGGACCAGGGGGACACCGAGAGCTATCTCGATAGCCCCGAACAGTCGGTTCTTCCAGGATAGAGCCCATTCTCCTGTCTCCCCGTAGGGGACATGTGGCAGACAGGAGCCAGCAGACTCATCTTCCCCATCCATGGTGGCCTCGCAGTGCCCCGTGCCTAGCTCACTGGAGGGGCTACCATTGCTCCTGAACCCATCGCCCACAGCTCCGAGCACATGGGGTACCCCCACACAGTTGCCCCAAATCGATGCCGACATAAGGGCCCTGCTTCGTGCACTTCCCACAAAAGCAGACATGGAGGCTCTGGTCATGAGGGTGGAGGAACAGCATCTTTGCAATTTCCAAGATCTCCAACTGAGCAGAGAGGAATTGGAGGTGAGCACCCTGGAGCTCTGTGCTGCTCACCTGGAGAGGGAACACACAGCATTTCAGGACCATCTGGTGGGAGTTCAGCTCCATGCAGAGGATTTAGAGTACCGGAGCTGCCGCAACAATTTGCGTATCCGGGGGCTACCTGAGGCGACTGGCCCTGAAAACCTTCAAGCCACTGTCCAGGTTATTCTGCTTAGAGTATTGGACGTCGACCCCCCGCCAGCCTGGAGTTCGATCAGGTGCACCGGGCGCTGGGACCTAAGGCACCGGAGCATGACCAACCCCGAGGCGTGATCTGCCATCTCCATCGGCACACTCAGAAAGACCAAATCATCTGTGCTGCATGGTCTAAGGGCCAGTCCAATTTGATGGCGCTCAAATCTCCATCTACCCGCATGTTTCTAGCGCCACCCTGCAAAGGCGAATAATTTTAAAACTACTGCTGGAACCGATACGCCGTGCAGCCCTGTCATACTACTGGGGATTCCCGCTGCATCTGATCGTCCGCAGAGACAGTTCATCCTTCACCTTAAGACGCCACTCGTATCTCCCGGACCTGTTCACCTTCCTGGACATGGAGCCTATAACTCTTCCAGACTGACTGAGCCCACTACCTACCAGGGAATCCCGCTTTACACCTCTGGCACCCAGACCGGGCTTACCCTGCCACTCCACCAGATGCAGGAGAGGAGACCAGACGCCGTTGAGTCCAGGGCCATGTTCAGCAGTGTGCATTGCTTCACGTTTGTCTTCATTTGCTCTTTTTAGTTTCAATTTTTTGTATTCTGTTCCTTGCGTGTTTTTTACTGTTCATTATCTGTTGCACTGATGGTTATATGTGAAAACAAAAGGTAAACCCAGTTTCCGTTGCGGGACAAGCCAGGCCGACTGCTTAGCCATCCAATTGTAGGATACTGGTATTGGCATCCCTTGGCATTTCAGCTACTCAAAGATTTTGTTTTATGTTATTGCAAACAGTGCAGGTGAGGATAGGGAGTTTCTGTCCCCTGCTGTGCACAACCGCTTATACCCCCCTAATTCAAACCAGATCAATTTCCTGGACCCAATCTTGACCAAACTTGGGGAGTTTGCTGAAGGGGCAGTGATCCTGGGAGGTGACATAAATTTTGTCATGGACCCGGCCCTGGACTCTTCCAGGAAGGCCTCCCAGCTCTCTTATGTGGTGTTGAAATGCCTAAAGAGAAGCTTCTATGCTTTCCAGCTAGTGGATGTGTGGCGGATTCTACACCCGAACCATAGAGACTACACGTTCTCCTCGCATGCCCATGACTCCTACACCCGAATTGATCTTTTTATGATGCCTCAATACCTTTTGTCCAGGGTTACTTCAGCCTTGATTGGCTCCATAATTTTCTCAGACCACATGCCGGTTCTTGTAGACATTGACCTCCTACAACCCGCTCCCAAACAGTGGATGTGGAAGATTAACGATTCCCTGATCCAATTGCCTGAGGTCGCCGAGGAGGTATCTAGGGAACTGAGGCAGTTTTTTCTACTAATGTAAACCCAGAGGTCGCCCCAACAATGGTCTGAGAGGCGCACATGGGATACATCAGGGGTCTCTTGATAAAGGTAGGATCCCGACTCAAGAAAGCCAGAGAGCAACAGATTGTCAGTCTTTTGGACAAAATCTGGTCCCTAGAGGCCGTCCATAAAAAATCACTAGCTGCAGGGCTCTTGCAGATCTAACAGCCTTGCAGAACCAACTGCGCACCCTGGCTCTGTACAGGGCGAAAGCGGTGATTGCTAAGAGCAGAAAAATCATTCTACGAGCACAGCAACAAATGTGGGAAACTGCTGGTGCAGGCTCTAAGAGCCCAGCAAGCTTGAACGTTTATCCCTGAACTTCTCACCGATACCTATAATAAGGTTCATACTACAGAGGACACAGCAGACCAGTTTCAAAGGTATTATACCTCTCTATATAACCTTTCATACCCAGCATCCGAAAGGAAGATACCGACCGAACAGAGGAACATACAGGACTACCTTCAAAAATCATGACTCTCCCATCTCTCAGATGAGGAACTAACCGAACTAGAGAAACCCATCTCTGCAGACGAGGTGGCTCTGGCGATGGCATGCATGCAACTAGGAAAAACCCCGGGTCCAGATGGATACTCCCTTCTATACTACAGGACCTTCGGGGAGCTCCTGACCCCACATTTTCTCTCTGCATGTAATGTTGTGGGGAAGGGACGGCCCTCCCAGGAGACGCACACATTGCGGCGATCCCGAAGGAGGGTAAAGACCCTCTACTTTGCCAAAACTACTGGACGATTTCCCAATTAAATGTGGATCTTAAAATATTCACCAAAATTCACTCTATACGGCTGATGGATTTGATTCCACAATTAATCCACTCCAACCAAGTGTGATTTGTCCCCATAAGGGAGACTCGCGACAATACAACCAAGGCAATCAATCTCATTCATACAGCGTGGACACGAAAGGTGCTCCTGTCGACTGACGCTGAAAAAGCATTCGACAGGGTGGGCTGGTCCTTTCTGTTCGAGACCCTTCGATGCATAGGTCTGAGGGAACAAATGATGAACTGGGTCCAAGCTATCTATTCTTGCCCATTGGCATGGGTTAAAATCAATAACCACCTCTCATCATCATTTCAGATAACGAATGGGACAAGACAGGGGTGTCCCCTATCGCCCCTGATATTTTTCTGACCCATGAACCCTTTCTGAGACTATTCAGGGAAAACATGAACGTATTTGGCCTATGATTGGATGCCACCCTTTCCCCAAAAATATCGGCATTTGCAGACGACCCAATATTCTTCTTGACCAACCCCCTGGGCTCTATCCAGAATCTACTCATTGAACTGAAGATGTATGAAGAGTTGTCACTTTTCCGCATTAACTGTCAGAAGTCTGAGGCGCTGGAGGTCACCCTGCCGCCCTCAGCTGCACTGATCAGGATGCTAATATCTATCATATGGCATGCCACTTAACTCAAATTCTGGACTGGTGTCGACATGGCAATCTGAAGCAATGGGTACAAATAGAGCACACTCTAACAGGGATTCGGTTGGAGTCACTGCCCTAGGGCCAGAAGCCCCTGCCAAACCGGCTATTGAACCATCCCATGGTGGAGGAAACATGGCAGATAACCCGTAAGGCCTTCCGCGACTTCTCAGTCGCACCGCTTCCTTCTCCGCTCACTCACATTGTTGGCAACCCGGCCTTCAATTCGGGGGAGGCAAGGACTCTAGATTTCTTGAGTTGGTAGAGGTCAAAAGGTCACAAGTACAACACTTTCTTGTAATGGCCAGTGGAAGAATAGGCAACAAATTATAGATGATCCTGCCTTGACTGGGCTCTCTTTCTGGAAAAAATACAGCTAACTCATTTTATTGGCTCCCTGCCCTCATAGGTGGCTTTTAGGAGGCAACTTACCTCCTTTGGAAAGTCTGGAGCAATCTCCACTGAGACACACTATCTCCATGACTTATCAACTACTGATAGCTCAATCTCCGGAATTTAGACCTCCCTATATTACCAAATGGGAACGGACGGGCCCGGGAGTGAAATTTACAGAGAAACAAATCGATTGGCTCCTCCTTTTTTCCTTAAAAATTTCTATCTGCACCAGACACCAGGAAGCGGGGTTTAAAATACTGTCTGGGTGGTACTACACTCCGTAGAAAATCCACAAGATGTTCCCTCAGAGTACGGACCTTTCTTGGAGATGTGGGGAGGCGACCGGATCGCTCCTTCACATCTTCTGGTCCTGTCGCATCCTTCAGCCCTTTTGGACAGAAGTGCATTGCATAGTGAAAAAAATCACCAACCGGGAGGTGCCAACAACCCCTGAGTTCTTCCTCCTACATCACCATGGGATTCCTAGTAAGGTTTATCCATTCTGCCTCTCCTGCTCACATCGGAGAAAAGCAGCATCCCCCTGCTCCGGAAGCAGACCAGCCCCCGTCGGTGGCCATCTGGTTAAAAAAGTTAATGGAGATCAAAGCAATGGAGGACTTGGTGGCCACGGAGAAAGGCCTCAGCGAGCAATTCTCCAAAAAATGGTTTTATTGGCACAAATTTGTCTACTCTGAGGAATATAGGGAGCTGATGGCTTCGCTCCCCCATTGTGTATGCCGAATCTGTAAGCTTCCCGGATGGGGATGGTATGCCTGGTTTGAGGTATATATCTTCTCAATCCCCCCAAGGAGGGAGGGGACACCCCCTTTTTTTTCCCTCTCTCTCCTCTCTCTCCTCTCTCTCTCTCTCTCCCCTCTCTCCCTCTCTCCCTTCTTCCTTCCCCTCGCTACTTTTTTCCTCTCTTCTTCAGCTGCTACTTTCTTATTACATCTCCATGGTCGTCACGACCTTGGGGTCAATGCAGTTTTTGTTCTCTTTTCTTTCCTTTTTTTTTATATAAAACTGTGTTTGCCGTGGAAAATTGGCCATGCAGGATGCAGAACCTCCCTAATCCTCTGTGGATAGGTGCTGCTCCCACAGATAGAAGACTTTTATTATAATACTGCAATGGCTGTATCATTGATTATATTTGGGTGGAGCTCACTGATACCTTTATACATACCACTGGGGTTGTCTCTGTATTTCCGCATGTTCGTCCTTCTTAAATAAAGAATTTATAAAAAAAGAAAGAAACACAATTTTTATTCTCACCTTTCTTTTTCAAGAAGAAAATAAAAATGGAATCCACAGTGGCCAATGATGGGATGTGGTTAATGAACCCATTTCATGACAATTTACTCCACAGGCAGGACCACTAGCAATGAGAATCTCTGAAAGGAACAACAATGTAGCTATGGGCTTGCTATGGCTGTCATACAAAGCACTGCAATGGAGGGCAAGAGAGGTATTTTTCCCCAAAGCCAGGCCTAATATGGTTTTGACTGGTGGCCTGAGTGGAGCTTATTCATCATTCAGACATCAATCACACCTGCACTTTGTGACACATTCAATAATTTTATATATACATTATCCCTGTTCACACCATCAATCACAGCATCTGGCAGAGGAACGTCTTCAAGCATCAACTTCCTTTTCGGTTCTGAGATGTCGTGTAACAAAATGACAAAGGAAGCTAATGTTTAAAGACATATAAGACAATAAATATTGTCCTTTAGGAACACCTACCTTTCACCATACATCAGAAACAATGCTGCACAATGACTCAGTTTGTATGGGACACTTTGTTTGCTCACAAATATCTGCCCCTACAATAAAAGGGCTAATTGGTTGTGTTTGACCCCTAGGTCTCTGCTGTCACATTTGGATATGCCTACATCTGGTCTCTGTAATATACTCAAAGTATGGTCAACTATGGAAGGATGGGGTTGGGGAGGTAGGTGATATAATAAAGTCACTACTAAAGTACTCATATTTTTTAAAATGGCACCGTAAGTTTAGACAATATACATTTAGGAATTGCACTTTGCCTTCTATACTTTATAACGCTTTTCTTCTGTAAATTGTTACCTGCTTTTTTTATATATAAAAAAAAATAAAATAATAAAAATCTTCTGTTTGCTATGGGCAACACAAATACTTTTCATTTTTTTACATAAGGGCCAAGTGCCCTCTCTTTTTAATTCTCTACAGTATGTTTAAAATGTAGGATTGCACACATGAGAATTAATTTGCAGTATGTAGGCAGGAAGTGCACTAGGAAATTATAATTTCATGAAGAAATATTTCATATGTATAACTAGATGTAAAAACTATTAGCTGTTAGAGCAAGACTTTTATGTTTCATAAAATCGGTGAAATTATTTAACTATATTCTCTTTTTTTCTTGCAGTACTTGCTGTTTGAAGGCTTTTTTTATATACAGCACAGAAACCTGTTATGAGCATGTGTTTAGAGAAGGAAATTATTGTCTAATGTTTATGTTGTAACTGGGTCAACAAGAAAGGAAAAAAGTAATTTCATAGAGACTTAAAAGCACTGATGGGAGAATCAGCTAGGAGGTGATGCTAATAAATGGGGAAGTGTTTATACTCAGTGGTGATGAGCTGTTACTTTCCATAGAATGCTAAATCATTATCAGCCACTGATTGATTGGGCCACAGACCTGCTCCCTTTTCACTTGTTGATCAGACTGCACAGGAGCTGTATTACATTCATTATGGTACTTTATTGGTATAAGTATTACCACTATATTTGTATTCACAAGTGCGGAGCTAGGAAAAAAATCAAATAAACTAGAAAATCAGCAGATTAAATTTTTCCATAAAAAAAAAAAAATAATAATAAAAATGCTATAAATCTATCACCTATTTTGTAGACGCTATAACTTTTGCGCAAACCAATCTATATATGCTTATTGCAATTTTTTTTTACCAAAAATATGTAGAAGAATACATATCGACCTAAACTGAGGAAAAAAATTGTTTTTTTTATATATTTCTGGGGGAATATTTATTATAGCAAAAAGTTAAAAATAATGTGTTTTTTTCAAAATTGTCGCTCTTGTTTTGTTTATAGCGCAACAAATAAAAACCGCAGAGGCGATCAAATGGTCACTTCAAGCTTTTGAGAACAAATCTCCCATTACTTGATCATTTTGGTAAATTCAGCCTTGAGTATGTTTACAATCTAATAGTTGAATTATTAAAAAAAAAATAAAAAATTACAAGAGAAAGATGTAAACTACAGCTGTTTTTGGAGGAAACTTGTACATAGAGAAATAAGTAAGCTGCCATTTCTGACCTCTTTCTCCTTATATAACAGTCTCAATGGCTCATTTATCACAGTGATTGAAGTTCTGTCTATAACTTTCCACTAAAATGTTTCATCCATCGTTGGCTTGAACATAAAAATAGGGGTTGTTTGTTTTTTATTAAAACATAGTTTTGATAAATGGTGCTAATGGTCAACTGTGGTAAAAGCCATTTGTTTCCAAATACCTATTGCTATATATTTGAAATCACATAAAGGCTACTGATAACTTCTGATAGGACAACTAGTGGCAACAATCCCACCAGCTCTACTAATAAATAGTAATGGTACCGGTGGTACAAAGCCAACCTATTTGTATAAGCACACACAGAGTACATTTAAAGTGTATGTCTACCCAAAATGTTTTTCTTAGCTTTGGTAAATAAGGAAGTAGGGAGTAAGGCAGTATTAGAACCCTGACCAGTTTGTATTGCTATCAGGGGCTAGGTGAGAGAGATTTAATCTCTTAAACTTCTTACCCTGCCAACAGTGTTTTACCATTCAAGAAGTGAAGGGAACTCTTCAAAAACAGAGATATACATAATATTTTTTTTAGTAGAATAGAGGAAGTCTTGAGATAGCAGTAAATATCTAATAGTTATAGAGAGTTATAGAGCAGTGTTTCTCATCTCCAGTCCTCAAGGCACCCCAACAGGTTATGTTTTCAGGATTTCCCTCAGATGAAACAGCTGTGGTAAAAGGCAGTGAAGCTGATCAAATCACCTGTGCAAAATAATGAACAGCCTGAAAACATGACCTGTTGGGGCGCATTGAGGACTGGAGTTGAGAAACACTGTTATAGAGAAACCATTTTTGGAGGCTATCATGGACTTTAATGGTACTGTATAAGAACTTGAACACATGGGTAGATATATAAAAAGTAATATTTAGTACAACATTTTTTTTTTTAAACAAACACATAAAATACAAATTGTGCCACAAAAGGGCATCCAATTGCTCTCTATAGACTAGATAATAATATAGTGATGGCAAAAAAGGCTGATAATTTAAAACCTATCACATAACATATATTCAGGTTCTTTTCGACATGTTTCGTGGAGAAGGTTCCACTTCTTCAGGAGTTTTTAGAGAGCGATTACAAAAATGTATTTCTACAGAAAAGAAAAATAATAATTATAACAACAGCATGACAAGGGAAGACAATGTGTACTTGATTACAATGGCTGTGCAAAACCTTACCCACGATGTGGCTATATGTGTGGCGCTACAATATACGTCTATCCTGGTGAATATGGGAGCGCTACAACAAGCGGCATATATTCTCAGTCTGGTGATACCAAAATATGTCATCATGTAGGGAGCTGGGACAGATGGTCTAAGACGGGTGTAAATATCTATATAAACAAAAAGTGCAGCGCTGGATAGTGGAAAACTGTAAATTACCAGTTAATTAAAATGACCCAAATTAATTAGTGAGAATAATGATAATTCAAACAAAATGCATAACCAGTTAATACAAATAACCCAAAATAATTGGTGAAAAAAAGTATTCAAAGTTCATGCTCAATCAATAAAAAGACCCCCAAAGGGGAGAGTGAATAAATGAATACTCAAACTAAATTCATATGTGAATTCAAAAATTCATAAAGTCCAAAGTGATCGAAAAAAATGAACAAATGAATTCATAAAAGTTTCTGTGAAATCAATCCAAAGTATAAATGTTGATAGTAGTGCAGCCCGTCACCACAGAGATAAAACAGAAGGGGGGGAGGCTTACCAGAAAGCCAGTGACCGCCCTTATTCAGGGGGGTCAAACTGAGCTTTAGAAGAACAGCCTTGGTGCTGTTGGGGATATCCACCGTCCCAATAGATGTCCGACAGCAACGGATCTCCTCCTGTTTAGTGGCTGCTCCCCGGAACTCCTCGTGTATCACTTCTTGGTGCAGAGCAACAAATGCGTAACGTATGCACCTTCGGACAAAAGTCTGCCAAAAGTAGGGTTGCCACCTCATCCCTTTAAACCAGAACACATATGAAATGTGTAAGGTGTAAATATCTGTATATAATCACACACCATATCAATAGATCCTGGCTGGAAATGGTGATATTCCTGTGGCTATATACGTTTCTTGATGGATATCACAAAAACATGGGGTAAGCGTGGGGCTCAGTACAGCCCTATCTAGGTATCTATAGAGATAGTTAAGGTATATATCTATTCACCTTTAGCCTACAGAGTTGTGTCACGGAGCGGCAGAACAGGGAGATGCCTATGTCAACAAGGCATTTCCCTGTTCTGCCTAGTGACATGACAGGGAGCTACTGCTCCCTGTCATTGGGAGCAGTGATTGCTGTCATGTCAGTGGTAGCCCATCATTCCCACAGTTACAATCACTCCCTAGGACACACTTCACCCCTTGATCGCCCCCAAGTGTTTAACCCCTTCCCTGTCAGTGTCATTTACACAGTAATCAGTGTCTTTTTATAGCACTGATCGCTGTATAAATGACAATGGTCCCAAAATAGTGTCAAAATGTCCGATGTGCCATCCATAATGTTGCAGTCCCGATAAAAATCGCAGATTGAGGCCATTACTAATAAAAAAAAAAATAATAAAAATGCCATAAATCTATCCCTATTTTGTAGACGCTATAACTTTTGCGCAAACCAATCATTATATGCTTATTGACCTGAAGGGTCTGGTATGGATATTTGAGGGGAACCCCACGTCATTTTTTTTTATTTGAACCGGTGTTCCCCTTAATATCCATACCAAACCTAAAGAGCCTTGTAATTGAATTTGGGGGGAATCCATGCATATTTTTTTTTATCAATGTCTTTCAATGACTGTTCTCTGTATTACGGGAGCCGTCAATTCATTATAGCCACGAGTGCTTTTAAGTGACTTTTTTTCTTTCGGAAATTACACTTTGTGTAGGGACAGTTCTAAGCACGGGAAACATGCGCCCCTTTACAGGCATATTATACACACCCCCCAGGTACGAAATTTAAAGGAATATTACACTTTTATTGTTTCACTTTAAGCATTATTAAAATCACTGCTCCCAAAAAAACTTCAGTTTTTAAAACTTTTTTTTGCATTGATACATGTCCCCTGGGGTAGGACCCAGGTCCCCAAACACTTTTTATGACAATAACTTTTTAAAAAGCGCCGAACACCGAACTCTAACCAAAACATACAGTAAATTTTTCGGGTTCGGGTCTGGGACCCAAAAACCCAAAAGTCTGGTACGAACCCAAACTTTACAGTTCGGGTTCGCTCAACCCTAGTCATTAGTCTTAGGACTAAAATAGCATTTTAGTTTTAATCCCATTTTAGTCTTCTGCTTTTGTTTTAGTTTTAGTCATATTTAGTCGACTAAATCTCCAGTACATTTTAGTTGACTAAAACTAATTTTTGTTGTCTAAAATCGAATGGGAGTAATTAAATTGGGATGCATTAGTTAAACATTTCTCTACAATTTCCAAACTCATTATATACTGCTGCTTTGAAGAATATGTTATTATTTATGGTATTGAGGTATGAACATGCACTACAGACCAGTGTTAATTTTGTAAAATTAAGTAAATTAGTAAATTAGTAAAATTTCTATTTAGTTTTAGGCTTAGTCTTTTGACTAAAATGGCATTTTAGTTTTAGTCCCATTTTAGTCTTTTGACTAAAATGCAATTTTAGTTTTAGTCATATTTTAGTCATCTCAATTGTTTTAGTTTTAGTCATATTTTAGTAGACTAAAATAGTATTCATTTAGTCGACTAAAATGTTTTAGTCATTTTAGTAGACGAAATTAACACTGCAGTTAAGGTACCATGAGGCTGTGAACCATAAACAATGGCATCTTCCTGAAGCGCATACAAAAACCACAGGGGGCAAATATGCAGATGTAAAAGAAATCAGGACACACAGCTCAATATCTTCTGGTAACTCCCTGATGGCAAGTCCTGAGACAAAAAGAGTATGGAAGGCAAACCTGTGAGTACAAACAGTAGTTTCTGTGTTAAAGAGGTTCAGTGTGTGTGAATCAATGTTTCCAAATTACAGGTACACATTGATGCACTGAATTGCATACAGAGGACATAGCTTACACACTAAACTATCCCAGGCAAAACTATCCCAGGCAAAACTATCCCAGGCAAAACTATCCCGTGCAAAATATCAGAGTTTCCTAGATATGAAATGCAGTCCAGTGCTTTATTGTATGTATTATTTAATGATACTCTTAAAAGCTAAAAGTATTTGAAGCTAATTTTGGCCAAAGGACAAAAAGATAATTTGGTAGTCCTTAGAGGTCTACATAGCGCACAGCAACTGTAGTATACATGCGTGTTGTACTAGCCCAGTAACACACTATGTTGGTTAGTAGTATACTACTATGAGAATGTTTGTATTATAGGTACTGTAAAAAGTTTGTTTAAATATGCCATTATTACACCAGCTACATAAGAGCTTCGTCTGTCCCAAGTGTATGTCACACACAATCGGTTCTGACTTTGGCAATAACTTGCCGGTACAAGAATAGGACTATGGTATTGTTCCTTCATTGTCCGAAGCAACAAAACGTCACTCCACTGCTTTCTTACTAACAAGTGTTTCAGTCAGCCAAGGAGGGGCTTCCATTACAGAAAGTAGCAACTCATTTTTTGTTATTGTGACTTTAACCAACAGTATGGGTATCTGTGAAAAGTTATGACCATGGCATACCCAAATACTATACATACTTTATACTTTTTGTTACAGCTTGTCGTGTTCAAAAAACATCACATGCACTATTGTAGTTTTGTTATATTGTAGAAATACATTACTTCTTTGTTTTTAATTAAGTATATGCATTTTATTTTAATTCTTAAATTTCCTCAGTATTTATACCAGTTAATTAAGTGCAAGAGTTAATTGCCAAAGACGGTGATTGCATTATAATTAAGCAAACACTGCATTTTATGACAGTCTGTAGATTTTGATGTCCCTTTATATCACACTATAATGCTGATCTACTTAGTGATATTATCAACGTGCCAAAATCTCTTCTTTTTTTTTTTTTTTTTTCGTTTGAGAAACTGAAAGTTGCAAGTATGACAATCACCCATTTAATCATGTTTGCTGCATGCATTGACCTACTTTACAGTGTAGCGCTTGTTCTCTCTTAGTAATACTCTAAAAGATTTGAGAGGAAGGAAAAAACATTGTTACCAATCATCAGGAGAATAATAACAATAATAAGGGAAATAATGAGCACAGTATAATATATAACTTCAAGAATAAATGCTCTGTAAACCCTTAGAAAATGAGAGGGTTATTATGGAAGAAAGGCACAGTGGTTAGGGCTCTTCAAAAGGTTTTGTGGTGTTATGCGTTCTTTTGTGGATGTTGCATGTGGTTTTACACCATTGTGCATGTGTCTTTTAGATGATCACTTTTGTTAACTAACCAACTAGTAGTAGTATTCCATAATGTACACCTGCAGCTTAACTATGGACCACACATTGAAAATTTTCCCTGTAACTTCCGAAAAAAAAAATCTCAGTATGATGTGTTACCTTTCAAGAAGAAAAGTTCTGTGTCCAGCTAGGATCTAAAAATGGTCAGAACTATGAGTGATGGGGCCCCATAGCAAAACTATTATAAGGATTTCTGTCTATCTAATCTACATCTCAAAGACAATCTGACTAATTATACAGATACTGTATATCAATTACATAGAGGCTATTAAACGTGATAAACATAAATTTCATCCAAATGTTGACAAATAATATTGCTACTTCAAGAAAATCATGGTATAGTCATATAGCTCCGGCCTGCCTGTGCTTCATATCAATTGCATGGTTTGGTAGGCCTTCACATTGTATCCTTTAGCTATGGCTGGAGAAAAGTCTATTCACAGCAAAGCCAGTACAAGTACATATGTATAATTGATGGTGACAGTACATTTATATCATGGCTCTGGGTCATTTTTTTCTTAATGGATTTAAAAAACAAAAATCTATTTTTAAATTGATTTTTTTAACTAGCTTTTTATTACATGCATGTAATTTCTGCTTTATAAATAAATATTTAATATGTCACAAAGGATTCACAGACCTTTTGGGTAAGCTGAAAAAAAAAGGACACCAGTAATACTCTGCTTTCAGGGAGGATGAATCTCACTAAAGACACTTAAAGGGTTCTCCATGGGTGTCCGGACACATTTTCACTAAATATTGCATGCAATCCTGAAACTGTCAATTCACTATGCCGTTTTGCGGTGTTTACCACAAAACACTGAAAGCGCTTGGAGAATAAAACATGAAAAGGCGTTAAACTCAATTCACAGAAGAAAATAAATAATTAAATGCGTGTGGTAATTAAGTAATGATCCAGGCATGCAATATTTAAAGAATGTAAAAATATAATAGCCATTTTTGAGTAGTCTGCCTTTGGATCAGTTCTCTCAACAGTAATGCATAGAAACCTAAAAATGGAAATATGGAAATCATTGTCGTTGATTTACTTAACCACCTCAACACAGGGCACTTACGCCCCCATCCTGCCCAGGCCATTTTTCAGCTTTCAGCGCTGTCACACTTTGAATGACAATTGCGCAGTCATGCTACACTGTAACCATGTAAAATTGTTATCATTTTCTTCATACAAATAGATCTTTCATTTTGGGGTATTTAATCACTCCTGGGTTTTTTATTTTTTCCAAAAAAAATAAAAAAAAAGTCCAAAAAGTTTGAAAAAAAATTTTTTTTTAGTTTATGTCAGTAAATTTTGTAAATAAGTAATTTTTCTCCTTCATTGATGGGCGCTGATGAGGTGCCAATGATGGGCACTGATAGGCTGCACTGATGGGCATTGATGAGGTGGCACTTATGGGCACTGATGAGGCGGCACTTATAGGCACTGATTAGGTGGCACTGATGGGTGGCACTGGTGGGCACTCGGCACAGATAGAGAGGACTGGGGGGCACAGATAGGAAGCACTGGTGGGCACAGATAGGCAGCACAGATAGGTGGAATTGATGGGTGGCACAGATGGGCATTGATGTGTGACGTTGATGGGCAGCAGTGATGAGTATTGATGGGCATCGGTGATGGACATTGATGGGCAGCACTGATAGCCAGCACTGACTGGCATCACTAATGGCCACTGATTGCTGGCACTTGTAGGCACTGATTGCTGGCACTTGTGGGCACAGATTGGTGGCAATTGTGGGCACTGGTTGGCACTGTTTGCTGGCAGTGGTGGGCAATCATTGCTGACACTGGTGGGCATTTAATTGTAATCACATCTCTGTGTTTACCTGTGACCGGCTGCGATTGGACACAGCCGATCACATGGTTAAAGAGCTGTCATATTGCGTCCACCCAGAACGAGAGCCACACCGCTGAGCGGTCATTTGATGGTGGGCGGGCGGCAAGTGGTTAAAGTATAACTAAACATTTTTTGAGTGGAGGTGGATTGGAACACCTGTCAGGTTTTTATTTTTGTCTTTGTCCGCATTAGGGACATTCATCCTCTCTATTTGTTCAGTTTACCATTATCATTGAAAGTAAAAGACAATCCCACATTTTGGGTTGTCCCAGAAAAATAGTAGAGGGGAAAACTTGCTCTGGTGACCTAGGGGACCCCAAAGGTTTCCCTTAATTTTCAGGGATTTCTTCTCACTACCTGTTTTGGCTAAGGGGCAGGAAGTGAAGCTAAATCACCCCAAAAAGACACAGATGGAAAAAAAAATGACAAGGGTTCTAACCCTCTATTACTCTATCTATTTTCTTTTAATTTCACTTACAATGATAATGGTAAACAGGACAAACAGAGAGTGTGAATCTTCCCAATGGGGACAGACAACAGTGTAACCTAATAGGCGTTCTAATACCTCTGCACCCTATCCAAAAACACACACATACAAATGCAAAAAAAAAAAAAATATTGGTGGAAGAAGGGTATTTATATATGTTTGTGATTTTTTTTTTATACTATTTTCATTCAATATGTGACATGTATAAAGATATTTTGAATTTACTAAATTTAAAGTGGATGTAAACACTCACATATACCCAGTGAAGTGACCAGGCTCAGATGATATACAGAGATGAAACAAATCCTCATACATAAGTTTTACATGTATAGCTACTGTCTTCAGCTTTATATACTGTTTAGAAAGTGCACATCGTGTTAGGAGATTTTCTCTTCCTGGTTAGCACTGCAGTGAAGCCTGGGCATACAGCCAAGACAGCTGATTGGAGGAAAGGCACACACCCCCTCTCCTCATAGGTAGAGACTTTCCACTCTGTTTGTTGAATAGTTCAGGTCTCTGCTAATCTATTTATAGCATCTTCCCCAACACAAAACTTAGGCTGCTTTTATCATATGTGACAGAGAACTTGTCAGGCTGATAACAGAAGAACGGGGCAGGAGAAAGCTACTGGACATAGTGCTTTGAAGAGAGATAACAAAACACTGCAGATATATGTGCCCAGCTCAAATTTCATGAATCGGGTTTAAATCCACTTTAACTCAATTGTTTTTGATATACCACATGTGTCCTGTGCAAGCAGTTGCCCTTTGACTGATATTCCAATCACCTTTTTTCTTTTGTATTAATACATATGCTGCAGGGACCGCACTAACTTAGTGAGTTGGCATATTTCTATGGTTTAAACCATTTTACCTCTTTATTAACAATAAAAACAACAGGGGTTGTAATTTTTCTCCACTGTATACATCCCACTGGATATCGCATGAGATAAAATACCATATGGTTTCATGAGATAAATATTACATATTTCAGAAAAATACTGCATGTACTGTTTTCAAAGTGTTTTTCAGTGAATGCCCTAAAAATATTTGAAAAACACTATGCAGCATTTTCTGCCATTTCTTAAAGCCATAGATACCACTTTGTGAATGGAGCCCAGTATTTCATATATACTTACACATATATTTTTCATGTTTAAAGAATGATCCCAGGTATAGATATTTTATACATAGATACATTGTTCCAGCTGGGAAGAATGTAAAAATGTAACTATGTATATACTATACATCTGGAAGCTGGAAATCACTGTAGTAGACACTTCTACTCCAGTGATCTCCACTTGCTTCCAGGTCCCATACTGAGCAGCTGGTCTGCTGCATTGTGAAGGAGTTGGCCGCTCAGCCAAAATTAAATTAAACATTCACTTTTGAAAAATTCTGTTTTCAATTTTCATTGTGGGTGTTAGTAAATTAAAGTAAAACTGTGTTCACTTTGAACCATTAGTCATGTTCAACTTGGCCATATTTGATTAATGACACCACTGTGTATACCCCACCTGGGGTACAGATGGGTCATGGACTTGAAGATGGAATTCGTAATGAGTGTACTGATGGGATTGATTGTGTCCATTGGTCATCAGGATTTATACCTTTTAACAAACATTTATCAAACATTGTTCGTTGACAAGGATCTGCATTGCTGGACAAAGTGAATTATGATGGATTTACATTTTAGGGGGGGTTATTTATCAATAAAGGGATTGCCAAAAAAGTGCCTATGTCTATTTACATTTACATTTTTTGTGAATGTGTACCTCCTTACATGGGGGGAGAGATGTATTTTGGGAGAAAATGTTCAGAGTAAAAATACATTTCAGAGTGCATAAAAGTAGTAAGCAAGTAAACAGTATATAAATGTGTCTAGGGATCTATCCAACCTAAACCTTATCAGATAAATTGGTAGGGTACACATAAGGAAAAGTGATAAAAAGAGAATAAACGGCTCACACCAAGGTTTTTAATCAAGTTCAATTAAAATGCCATAGTACAATGTTATTGAGAATTGTCGGGTGGGGGTGGAAGGCCATACTGGGATTTGTCCCATAAAGCCCAAGTTGTATTAAATAGCTCTAATGTATCTACTAAGTAGTTGAGTCAGGAAATGTTTTTTTAAGAGAGCCAATGTAGTGGGATAACTCGCCTGGCAACCTTTGGCAAATGAGTGGCCAGCTTTTTAGAGTGTTTACAGATGCCAAGAAAGACTAAACCTAAGAGGTAATGAATAGGGTCTAAAGGAAAAGAGGTATCAAGGACCTGTTCTAAGATCGACATCCCCTGGGACTAAAAAGACTGAATATGAAAACATTGCCAAACTATATGATATAATGAGCCCCTTCCTAAACCACATCTCCAACATGCTTATGATACCATCAAGTTAGAAGCATGCAACCATTTCAGTCTTTGCAGATGACACCAAGCTATGCAGTGGAATAGCATCCTTACAGGATGTTTCCAACTTACAAACTGATCATCATACATACTGGGGGGGGTACAACTGAAGGGAATCGATAATGGAGAAGGAACTGGGTGTTCTGATAGATCATAAACTTAATAACATCAGGCAATGCCAAGCTGCGGTTTCCAAAGCGAGAATCCTTTCTTGTATTAAGAAGTATGGACTGCAGAGAGAGAGATATAATTTTGCCACTTTACAAATCAATAGTAAGACCTCATCTGAAATAAGCAGTTTAGTTTTGAGCACCAGTTCTCAAAAAGGATCTTGAAGAACTGGAGAAAGTGCAGAGAAGGGCAACCAAACTGATAAGAGGCATGGAAGAGCTCAGCTATGAAAAACAATTAGCTGAACTGAATTTATTCTCTCTTGAGAAGAGGAGATTAAGGGGGATATGCTCAATATGTATAAATACATAAGTGGTCCCCATTAATTTTAAGGTCATCACAGACGACAAGCGGGCATTCTGTACTTCTAGCAGAAAAGAGATATAACCTTCAAATACAGAAAGGTTTCTTCACAGTAAGAGCTATGAAAATGTGGAATAGACTGATTCTGGCCAGCTCAGTAAATTGCTTAAAACAATGCCTGGATTATTTCCTAAATGTACATAATATAACTGGATACTAACATTTATAGATAAAGTTGATTCAGTGAATATCTGATTGCCTCTCAGGGATCAGGAAAGAATGTTTTTTTTTCCCCTGCTGGAGCAAATTGGTTCATGCTTTTCAGTTTTTTTGCCTTCCTCTGGATCAACTGTGGATATAGGATTGTGTAGATAGGATTGTATGACTTTTTTCCCTTTTATTGGTTAAACTAAATGGACTTGTTTCTTTTTTTCAACCAGGTTAACTATGTAACAACTCAGGTGATTTGTACCAAAACATCAAGATTTTATAAATATTCTCTTTATACACCACAGAAAGGGATGATTTGGAAGTCAATTCCCATATTTGTTTTCCAGATTTTTTAGAGACTAGGATGTTGAAGGGACTCTTCACATTTTAACATGTATGAATGATTTGCTATCCAGTGACTGGCTCTCATGGAAGATTTTATATAAGGAGAAATTTAGATGGAGCTAAAACAGACCCTGAACACAAATAGGTTAAAATTGTGTGGGTCTCTTTAAGGTTAAGGAGGGTTGCATAGAAATAATGAAGAAATGCCTAAATTGCAAATACACACGGAAGTGGTGTTTAATTACATGTTTATTAACCTGCAACTCTTTAAAAGTGTGAAATGTATGGGATGCTGTGATAATAGGGTGTGGGAGTTGAAAAATAGCTGCCCCTGCCCATGGTAGCAATCGCCAGTAAGACAGACTATCAGGATCACTGGTTTATATAAAACATTAGTCAAAATGGAGCATGGTGGAGAAAGAGATTACTTTACATTTACATTGCATTTTCTCCAAATCAACAGTGTGATCAACATAGGAGCAAGATATAAATGTTTCAACATTCTATGAATCCTTCTTCAATGGATCAATGAGCAAAGATGTACAGGGAATATTTTCTGTCCAGCGAATGGGTACAGATTGAGTAGACCAAAAGGTAATATAACTCAGACGTGTACCATAATAGTATTTAATTAGGTCAGGTGCCCTTAGGCAGCCATGAGACTGCAGAGAGAGAGAAGGACAGAGCATACAATACAATGGGTCTTGTTATGCCAAATTAAATTAGTGAATGACCTTTGCATGTTATGTAGCTGAGCCATAGGGATTGGAATTTGAAGTGTTTTTAAAAGGTACAGTAATCTTAGCAAGACTCCCAACTTAAGAACATTTATTCTTCCCAGTAGAGAGATACTGTAAGAATCCCATTGTTTTAATGATTGAAGAATCAATCAAAACAAAGGGGGATAATTAGCACTATAAAGGGCGGAGTAATCAGTCATTATCTAAGCACCTATTTAAGGGAATGTTGGCACCATCGGCTAGTTGGGATGTGAGCAATGCAGGAGATATGTGGACGGGTAATGCTTCAGCCTTGGTAGAGTGCAGGTGCTGTCATTTACTGGCATTTGTTTCTTTGCATATGTCAGTTTTACTGTTGTAGGTTGAATACATTATATAGATAAGCCACTTCACAGACAAATTAAGGCAATCGCCAGGAATGTTATTTAAAGGGATTTCACATTTTGTCAATGTTCACTAGGCATTATTAAAATTGCTCCTCCCTGACAAATAAAATTAGTTTCCCCTTTATCTTCTCCAGCCAACCCAAAATGTCATTTGTTTGACAATCCCTCACATATTAGCCTAAAAATGTCCATTACTGTTTTTTTTTTATCATTTATCTACCCATAGGGATTAGTTTGGCACCTGAACTTCAAGATCAGTAGCAAATACTGTCACTCCAAAACATTTACTTGTTCTCCACCCTTCGGTGCATCAAGTGCTGACCCAGGAGCACTTGGACAACCATGTGTCAAAAAGAGAAGAAAATGCACACAATCTATGCTCTCTCATCCCCTTTGCCATACCACCCTGCATGAGATCAGCATGAGATCTAGGCGACTTTCATTTGTAAAGGAGGTCAAGAATGACAGCACAGTTATCTCGCTCATGACTCACAACAGGTTTCTTTGAGATTATTGAGTTTAGTGACCTCACTCTTCTAGAGAATGGCCATAGTTTTCCAGCATGCAATAAGACAACCTACATGTAGGTATATAATACTAGAGTTCCCTTTATAGTCCACCAAAACGTATATATTATAGGAAAAAGATGGAAAAACTGACAGATGTATACACATTTCAATATGTATTGTACAACAACCGTTTTTTATTTTTTAAAAGCATTTTTGAAAAAGTATACCAGATGTGTGCTGCATTCTGAAGCCAAAAAAAGAATACAATAGATTCTATAATAATTTCAAATACACATGCCTCTCTTCTAATATTGTAAAATAGATGTATATCCCCTGCTGTGATGTTTCCTCCAGTGTCCTGTGGTGACAAAAAGTGTCTGCAATAAATACAGTTTAAGTTTTTGAAGTGTGATTTTCCTTTAAGACTGGAAGTCATTTCTCAAAGAAATGAATCCTTTTGTGCTGGCTGAATCGAATCCATTCGACATAGCGTACTAACAAATCAATCTACAGAGAGTTCATTAATTGAAGAAACTATTGTTTTGTTAAAATACTTGTGATCAGCATATCTGTTGTTCAGTCAATAGTCATGTGCTATATGTACTCTGGGCAGAGTGTTAATGCAGAGAAGAAACAATGACAAACCAGTAGAATACATTTATCAAGAGTTTAACAAGCTACTGGGTTTGCAGTCTTTGAAGGCGGAATATATCTATCATGTTAATTGACTTGTACTTTTCAAACATATAATACATAAAGCTAAAGTATATCAAGCAGCACAATGTCAAATGCAAATAAAAAAGGAGCAGAATAAAATGGTAAGAGACCCATGCAGGGAGCAATATATTTTCATGTTTGTAGATGTCCATAAAAGTTTTTTTCTAAAAGCCATATGACCCACATATAATGGGGGAATCATATATGATAAAATTGTATGGTGTGACATTCAACCTGCATTCTGATTTGGTTTTATGTAAGAAAAAATGCATATGATCCAATATGGTTTCAGACATGTGAAATGTTGACTTGATCTTATTATCTTGTAATCACTTTTTAGATCCACCTTCTTATGGCATTATTCAGATGTACTGCACAATCTGCTCAGTTATACAACACTAAATCTGGACAGCCATAGTGGGTCTCATGAACTAGAGCCCATCGAAGAAAACATACCTGTGACATCTGTAGAAAACTGTCATCTTCTTCTATTTTCATTTTAAACATAGGCCACGGAATTAAATGGGTTAGCTGAGGGCTAGCCATGGATAACACACATACACTATATTGGCAAAAGTATTGTGACAAGCACATGAACTTTAATTGCATCCTAGTCTTAGTCCGTAGGGTTCAATATTGAGTTGGTCCACCCTTTGCAGCTATAACAGCTTCAACTCTTCTGAGAAGGCTGTCAACAAGGTTTAGGAGTATGGTTATGGGAATGTTTGACCAATGTTCCAGAAGCGCATTTGTGAGGTCAGGCATTGATGTTGGATAAGAAGGCCTGGCTCGCAGTTTCCTCTCTAATTCATCCCAAAGGTGTTCTATCGGGTTGAGGTCAGGACTGTGCAGGCAGTCAAGTTCCTCCACCCCAAACTCACTCATCCATTTCTTTACGGACCTTGCTTTGTACACAAAGTCAACCTGCTTGATGCTAGTAAATCTGCCTGATGCTAGTAAAACCACACGGAAGTCATGGTGATGTTAAGGTATGAATTTTTTCAGTCGGTAGAAGGCCTCCAGTGCAAGTTCCCAATAATGGTTAAATTAACTTCCAGCTCTAAGTAACATAGACAGACTGCTTACATATTAGTAATACCAAATTATTAGTTCTTACTCGTCATGCTGCCACCACACATTATCTCGCTCCAGAGCTACATATTCTGGCTTAAACTAGATAAGAAAAAGCAAAATCTTGCGCACAGTGATAGGAACAAATTGGAGCTGCTGCACCCAAATACACCAAATGCACCTGAATACCAGGTATTCAGTGATTACAAATAAACCAAATAAAAATTGTGCTGCCTCCCTGCAAAATATTAAAAAACATGTGATTTACTTGCACACTCATCAAATAAAAAATGAATAATAAATAATATCATAAATCATATAAATGCCACAAGTCATGTGGTACACCACTGATAACCTCAAGTGCACAATCTTAAATAAACAAAATATCAAACATATAAAAATCAAAAATTTGAAAATCAATCATATTGCAAATCAATAATCTATACAAATAAATCTATAAAAAAGTTAATCAATAAATCATACAAATAAATATACTGTATATAGAGAGCACAGAGCACTTTTATACACATGTATTTGGACTTTATTTTTCATGAACTTTTTTTATATATTTATTTGTATGAATTATTCATTTGCACTATTCTATATGATTGATTTTCATTTGTTTGATTTTTATATGTTTGATATATTTTTTATTTAAGATTGTGCACTTGGATTTATCAGCGGTGTACCACATGACTTGTGGCATTTATTTGATTCATTTTTTATTTGATGAGTGTGCATTTTTGATTTTTTGTGGTACGCTTTGATAGAAGTTAGGGGGTTTGTAAATATGCTTTATCACATAGGAATATTTTTTTTAATATTTTGCAAGGAGGGAGCGCACTTTTTCTTTGGTTTATTTAAAATATTCTGGTTTGCCCAAGGTTTGAAGAGGTTGACACTCCTGTTTCACAATATACAATCTTTTTTTAATCTATTTAGCCAATAGACCATTAAGGCGTGACAAAAGGCAGCATGGCCCTTTACCGAGTGCTGCCACTAGTTTTGGTAGCTTTAGCAAAACATGCAATAGATTCAGGTAGTTCTTTTTACAAAGTGGTGCTACGGCTGCACCACATAAACAAAAAAAAAAAAACTATTGTATCTCCAGTACATAGGTAAAGAAACTGGATGCAATTAAGACTGGATGCAAGTTGGCATACAGAGACCAGCAGAATGTTTGGCTATGTACTCTGTGTAGGAGGGCAGAATGTTTGCTGCCCCCTCCCCACCAGTAACTGGTTGCCAAGGATTCTGTTTTCACAGATGACAGGTTCCAAGCAGCAAGTGATACTGACTGCGGGTGGATCCTGATGAGGTAGCTGAGGGAGTGGTTCCCCATCAGGTCTGTTCTCTCCTTGTAATTGACAGTAGGAAGTGAGTGAATCCCATAGCCATTAACAGGATATCTTTTGGCAACAGAATCTTCCCTTTGCCACTGTTAATACCATGGGGAGCATATGTGATGTCTCCAAATCCCCATCGGGATCTGCCTACTGAGCTACAAAACTCCTTTGCTGCTGCTCTGTCTGAGTGACAGCTGCAGTGACAGGGAGGAAGCTCAGGGAACTCCAACTTCTGTGCACCTCCACACAACAAATAGAGGAGCTTGCCCCAAATTTATGTACATGTTTCCAACAGCTACATGAATTTTGGGTAAGCACTGACATTCATTGTGTGGAGGCATAATGACATTGTAAAGAGTGTGGTGACATTTTTATAAATTCCACAGCATGTGTTTTTTAAAGAGACAAAGCAGCAGTAGTTATTTCCTTTCTGAAACAGCTGCTACTCTGTAAGTCTTCTAATAAGAGATGGGTCACCTCTTTGAGGTTGCAAGTGTAAAATCCAGCTTGAGTTGCTGATATATGTAAAGAAGAAGCTTCTTTTTTCCGTGAAGCAGAAAAGAAGGAAGAGGCAAAAAGCAATGCGTCAAATGCAGCATATATTTTTTACTTTTTGCTATAAAAAATATCCAAAAAAAAAAGTAAAAAAAAGAATTTCTTCATCAGTTTAGGCCAATATGTATTCTTCTACATATTTTTGGTAAAAAAAAATCGCAATAAATGTATATTAATTGGTTTGCACAAATGCATCTACAAAATAGGGGATAGATTTATGGCATTTTTATTAATACTTTTTTTAATTTTACTAGTAATGGCGTTGATCAGTGATTTTTTGTGGGACTGCAACATTGCATCAGACAGATCGGAAACTTTTTACACTTTTTATGGGACCAGTGTAATTTATATAGCAATCGGTGCTATAGAAATGCATTGATTACTGTATAAATGACACTGGCTGGGAAGGGGTAAACACTAGGGGGCGATTAAGAGGTTAAATGTGTTCCCTGGGAGGTTTTTCTAAATGTGCAGGGAAGTGGACTGACAGGGAGTACAGAGAGATCGCTGTTCCTAATCACTAGGAACAGAGGATCACTCTATACTCCCCTGACAGAACAGAGATCTGTTTGTTTACATTGACAGATCCCCGTTCTGGCTCCCTGTGAAGCGATCGTGGGTGGCTGGCGGACATCATGGCCGCGGGCGCACATGAGCCCCCACTGCATCTATTGCATGAAGTGACATACACCTACAGGGATTTGCGCAATAGAGCCGACCTGCCGCTGTATAACTACATTGGCTGGTCGGCAAGTGGTTAAACTGCTTTTAGTTGCTTTTGGATTGATGTTGACACAAGCACGTTTATATGAGCCCTAATTATGTTTAGCACGTCCACGCTATCATGATTACCATTTGTCTTGCACAACAAGTAAGCCTACAGAAATATAAAAAAAAAATTTACATTTTATTTTGGCATTCCAAACTCAAATCCAGTGAACACTCCAAGGCTGGGTTTACATATATGCAAATTGGATGTGTTTTTAACCGCATCCAATTTGCATAACACATGTATGTGACCGGCTCTCAATGGAGCTGGTTCACACATGTCCGGGACGGCTGTGGTGCAGTTTTGAAAAGGGTCCTGTGTGTTTTTGGGTCTGGTTCAAGTGTGATTTCAGGCAAAAATTTGCACCTGAATCACACCTGAACCTTTGAACAGAAACGCACCGGACTCCGGACTGCAAACCGCACCAGACATGTGTGAACCTAGCCTTAGAATAAGTTCCATGTGGCTATTTTAATCCTATTTCCTCTCCATCCAGCTGTTTGTAACTTAGTCTGTTAGCACTCTACCTATTGCAACCAATCTGAATCCCTAGGTAATTTTTAGTTATGCTGGTTAAGGTTTTTTTTTTTTATTCTGCGTTTTTGTTTTTTATGAATAGACATCAATAAGATTATGCCAACCTTGTAGAAATTAAAATTATTAGACCAGGTATAGGCAACCTAAGGCATGCATGCCATGGTGGAAATGCAATGTAATTTTCAGTGGCACCTAGAAGAGCATCACGTGGAATGATTGGCATGGATTGGCCTAACATTGCCATAAGCAGTAACTGACAGTTTAGTAAGCTATCAGCTTGCCTTCTCCATCTGTTCCTTCAGCCCCCCCATTTATTTGCCTTTTGAAAGGGGCCTGCCAAATGTCATTGACTAGAAGGCCCCCTTCTCATTTCCTTCATAGGTTTGCCTGTGAAGAAGCCCACCCACTTTCTCTCTTCCTACTCCTAGTTTAACTGCCTGCTACAGCTGGTATACATGCAAAATATCTGCCCTTTTGATGATGCAGGAATTGGGGCTGATCTGAAGTCTAAATTTTGCAAGAATTGGAGTTGAAAAGAGGTCTTAAGGCCAGATGCTTTTCTGTATCTTTACAGAGTTGGTAAGTTAGAGGGACTGTCGCTCTGAGGGCTAAGGAACCTTGGATAAAGTACAAGCTATATTTATACATAATAGTGCACATCTAAACAACATACAGTACAATACAAGTCATGGTACTTCTTGAATATGTACATGGAAAAACACATAGACTACATTTCAGCTTTGATAAGCCACATAGTATTAGAAAAATGCCATTTAAAAATGTCAGCAATGTTAAAAACCTGTCATTGAACTGACGATGAAGAACAAGTACACTGTGTGATGACCTGGCCTAATACGCAGAAGCGCAGAAATATAATTATTTTGCTGCAGTAATATTACATTCACTGTGAATGTATTAACTGCTTTAACACATTATTCTGGTGTGCCTGCAAATACTTCCTCATGATTAAACTCGTCATCAACCTTTCTGGTCAACTTGCTGGTAGTATGCAGATGAATAAGCTTCATACATACAAACTGATGCTTTGATCTAGGCAATTAAACTAATCCCTATACCTAAATTAAATTGTAAATGGTACAGCCAACAGTCTTTCTACAAAGAAGTATAAACGGGGATTTGAAGCAAAATGCAAAAACATTTTTATATAAAAGTATGCCATGAAATAGGTGTTTCAAAAACGTATTAAATAAAATTAATTTCCTGCAAGCAAAACAGGATTAATGAAACATGATTTGAATAAATTATTGCCTTTTCTTTTTATAATCCTTTCCATACTTGTCACTTTACCTGGTTAATGTATATGTGCAACACAATTAAAAAAATATTAGCTTTGAATGTAAAAAAATATATAATCTAAACAACCCCTGGATTTTTGTCAGGTAAACTTAGTTCACTTATGTATACATACGTTACATTAAAGGCAATGGGTAAATATGTGATATTCTAAGATAATAACGAATAAAGATAAAGATAAAGTAAAGTATATATCGAAAAAATTAACAAAATTTATTGAAGTATTATTAAAAACTGGTAGGTGCACACATCACCACATAGAACATAAAATTGAAAATAAGAACAATACAGTTGATGTAGTTCAGAATTGTTGGCCTCCTTTGTGTTTCCACTGACGCGTTTCAGGATTTCAATATTAATCCTTTCATCAGGGTCATTTCTTTTAGGAGAAGTCAATACAAATGACAATCTATGATACAACACAATACAGGTTTGAACATATCTATCTATCTATCTATCTATCTATCTATCTATCTATCTATCTATCTATCTATCTATCTATCTATCTATCTATCTTCCAAAGACACCAAACCCACAGACCCCTGACAGACTGATGAAGCACTGGATGATTTACTTAGCTTGCTAGAGGAGTCTGATTCCACCGATCTGATTGATACGGTGGACATTGAGACTATTGTGCAACAACATATTGACACTAAAACAGAACCACAAACTTCAAGAACAAATCTGACAAATTTTCACCCTTGTCCGACAATCCTAATTTGGCTGCATTTGTGAACTTTGTAGCCGCCGATATAAAAAAAATACACAAACATAAGCATACAAAGAATTTAGCAAAGGAAGAAATGGCTGCTTTGCAGTCTCTTGGTGCTCAACATTCTCTTACCATTAAACCTGGGGACAAGGGGGGAAACATAGTCATTATAACAAATACAAAATATAAATCAATGTGTAGAAAAATCCTCCAAAATGAATCATGATACAAACACTGTAGAAAAATTCTATGACAAATTCTATTCACTTATTGATGACGCTTTACTCAATGGCGCTATCAATAAAGACATATCAGAATTTATTTGTACCAAACACCCCAAAATTCCCACCCTATATTGTTTGCCAAAAAATCATACCTGGGAGACCCATTATTTCGGGTAGAGGCAGTATTACAGAAAATCTGTAGATATATACATGGCTTTCTAAAACCTCATGTGACTAATCTCCCGTCATACATAAAGGATACAATATACTTATTACAAAATCTTGAAGATGTTTTTCTAAACCCTGGCAGCCTTTTGGTGGCAATTAATGTGGAAGCACTTTATAGTTCCATTCCTCACCATCTAGGCATTGCCGCAATTAAACATATCCTTTCTCAATCACACAGGGAATATAAGAAGATCCATCAATTCATTACGACGGCACTGGAATTTATACTGTCACACAATGCGTTCACTTTTGATGGATCCCACTACCTCAAGGTACAGGGGGTGACAATGGGGACCTGTTGTGCCCCCTCCTATGCCAACCTGCACCTGGGGGAGGGAGCAGGCCCTATTGGACAAAGAAGAATTGTCGTCACTAATGAGTCACATTAACACATGGTACCACTACATTGGTGAAATTTTTATCATCTGGGATGGTTCTGTGGATAGTTTTGAATTCATCCATTAACAAAAATACTTTTAATTTACAGTTTACCATGTCATTCAGTGATACTGTAATTACTTTTTTGGATGTCAAAATTCAAAAAATGCAGATGGTGGTCTCTCCAGTAGGCTTTATCATAAGCCCATTGTGGGGAACACCATCTTGCACACATCCAGTGCTCACCCTGAACCACTAGTGCAATCCATCCCATACAGCCAGTACCTGAGACTGAGAAGGAACTGCTCGACAGATGAATGCTTCCACCTTGAGGCTAATCTCATTAGATAGAGACTACTAAATTGGGGATATTCCCACTCTTGTCCAAAAAAGGTCTTTTAGGAGAGCCCGTAATAAGTCGAGATATGAACTGCTTTTCCCGAATGACACTGACACACTTGTCAAACAACAACACATTAGATTAATTACAAAGTTTAACAATCAACATACAAATATTCATACGATTTTAGAAAAACATTGGAGGATTTTGGAAATTGATCCAATACTACATTCCCATATACCAGTACATCCTGCTATTACTTTTCGGAAGGCTACATCTATAAAAGATAAATTAGTCCAAAGTGAATTTGTAGGACTTTATAGAAAAGATCCCTGTAAATGCTTAGATGTTCACATGCGGTGGTTGTACCATCTGCCAATACATGAACACTAAATTAAATATTATATTGCCAAATGGAAAATTATTTAAGCCTCAACACTTTGCGAATTGTAAGACTACAGGTGTGGTATACATGTTAATATGTCAATGTCAGAGTTTTTATGTTGGAAAAACAAAGTTAGAATCCGTAAAAGAGCAGGAAGACATATTACAAGTATGCTAACGGGCAATCCGGTGCTCCCTCTTGGGAGACACGTTAGGAACTATCATAAAGGAAAAAAATCATAGAATTTCCTTTTTAATTCTGGATCAGATTCATCCGAACACAAGAGGTGGAGACTGGAACAAACTCCTTCCCCAGTGAGAAACTCGCTGGATTATGAATCTTGGGGCCCCCAATACACCAGGTTTAAATAGCCAACTCAGTTACAGACCTTTTTTGGATGGTTTTGCTTCAGGGGTTTGTGAAAAAGATATATGAACAAATATGTTTCATAATAGATGATTCTTTTTTCAATTTAAAATTCCTTTTGCATCTTCGTGTCTTTGTTATACCCTGTTCTGCTTATGGTACATATGACATCCATACCATGTCCCCCTTTTTTATCCCCCCTCTACCCCCTTTTTTTTTCATCTTATGTGAACATTAGTATATTATTGTGATTTTTGAATAATATATATCTCAATCATAGACATTGGGGGGTTATTTACGAAAGGCAAATCCACTTTGCACTGAAAGTGCACTTGGAAGGGGTAGATCTGAAATGAGTGGAAGCTCTGCTGATTTTATCATCCAATCATGTGCAAGCTAAAATGCTGTTTTTTATTTTCCTTGTATGTACCCCTCGGATCTACAGTGACTTTACTTCCAAGTGCACTTTCAGTGCACTTTCAAGTGCACTTGTAGTGCAAAGTGAATTTTCCTTTAGTAAATAACCCCCATTGTCTCCATGTCATTCATAGATGGTCTATTACCCTTATCTACTGTATTTGGTGTCTATTGTGGTCACTGTATAATCCCTTAGAGATGGCATTGGGAATCACTTGGGGATCTGTAAGACTGCACAAAAATCAACAATTTATCTTCTTCACACCCTGCCATGTTAATTTATTACACCGATATGTGATATACACCGGACATGCCTGACACACACTCTTTTACTTTGCTGGTGCATTGTTTGGGTGTCTTTTCTGTGATCCTATTAATAATAAAGTGTCATATATATATATATATATATATATATATATATATATATATATATATATATATATATATATATATATATATATATATGCAGAGATATGCATTTCTGTTCCACTTAGAGACCAATTTTTTTTATATATGGCACATATTCTTTATACTGACTTTTCTTAAAATTAGCCACGATCTAGACACCTTTTGGGTTATTGTATTAGCATGTTCTCCACGTTCCGCTGGGCGGGATGTTTTTTTTTCTCCCTTCAACCAATGAACATGCTCTGTGTGATGATGATGACGTCGTACAGCCACACCTTCGGTCGTCCTATGTGGACGAATTTGTGGTTGTCTTCTTTACAATGTCCTGGCCCTGTTCTATGCTTTACCTACATACTTTGATATCCGACATCAGCGCTGCCTCTATTGCACGGGCCTGCTGCCCCACAACAACACTGGATCTATTATGTTCAGATTCCATCTCTAATGCGCAGGCACTGCTGCCTTATCACAAACAGACTCTATTGCCTCTGAAGTCTTACGGCAGGCGCCGTTCTCAATGCGCAGGCACCGGCTTCTCATGATATAAAAACGAGTCATCTGTACGATCTCACTGTTACTGCCAGCAAGAATCTCTTGATGTGAGCCATATCTCAACTACAGGTAGATACAAACCTAACACGTATAATGGAAATGGATGATTGATATGCTAACAACTTTGGGACATTGTGTAGTGGCATCTAGCTGCCTATTGATGCACAAACAAGCACCGTTAACTCTTCTTGTTGTCAGTTATATTAATTGAACTTGTATCATAATGCTCTGCTTGATTTTTACCTTGTCCCCTTTTGTTATCATGTGAATCAACCAGTCATTATATTTAACTATAATATACACTCAACAATCTAACTGATGTCCTGAGATAGCTTGGGAGGGTCATACTTAAGCATCACTTTTGAAAACACCTTTTTGATATAACAACAGGAGAACTTAGTATATAGTGCATGCAAAAGACTTCTCTCTCCTTGGAGATGCATATGTATGTGGCCAGCCTGCACAAATGTTTAGACCTGACATGGAGGTACTCTTTGTAGGTGTATGTATGTATATATATAGTCTTCCATGCTTTCATATAGCCAATAATATAAATAAATTGGGTTTGCCCTTAATCATAGCTACGTATTCAAACATTTGTCTTTAACATAATTTGTGTTCTAGATTGAATTAATGGGTTAGACATGCATTCATATATTTTTCATTATTTTAGAACTTTTGGGTTCTCTTACATACCGTTCGGTCCTTATTCGAGTGACACTGGGCCACTATCAGCTGATCGTTCATTTTGACTCATTCAAGCTCTGATACACTTTCCCAGGATTTCCACACACAAAAACATCACACCAATAAAGTTCTTTGATCTGGCTGCTTGAGGTATCCAAGTGGGTTCTGCTACCACTGACTCACATTTTGTTAATTTTTTCGATATATATTTTGATTTTTTCATTAAGTTGCCTCAAAAGTCCCATGTTTTTGGGGGTTACTTTGTCTTTGTATAATCTACTTTTTGGGATTTCGGAAACAACCAGGTGTTTTTAGGTGAAACCCCTTTATGCAGCACCACAAATACTTCATGATTAATTACAGAATTATCTACAGTTCTGCAGTTGATTGCCAATTATATGACAACACAAGTGTTTTAAAACATACTTGATATAAGCTTATACAAACAGGGAACATTTTGAGGATGGGCTCTATTATGAAGATTGCTTGACATAATTTATGCCAAATAAGGGCGCACCAGGTTTTTGGCATGGCAAATTTTAAACTGGAACTGATTACCGTTACATTCAGTGCCAGTGAGGTAAGTACTAGATTTAAGGTCCGGGGTTGGGTAAGGTCAACATTAGGATTTTAGGAGGTAAGTGTTAGGGTAAATTTAGAGATTAATAGTAAGTTTTAACTCTTTCATGACCAGGCCATTAAAGACTAGATACCCAGGCAACATTTAGCGATGACTGCATGTGTTTTTTATACAAGCAATACCTTTATAATTAATTTACATACCTAATAATTGTATATGTATTTTTAATATATAACATTTTAATACATTTTCATATTTTTTTTTTAAAAAAATGCTTTTTTGGTATACTGTTTTTAATTTAAAAAAATATTTCAGCTTTTTTTTTAGGCTGAAAAAAAAGATGTATTATAATTTTGTTAGTGCAACTGATTCTGACAGTTACACTATCAAATAAATGGCATCACTGATGAATACTGCCACCTGAAGGTAGCAGTGTTCATCTACAGGTTGAAGGCATAAACTTTCCCATGATCAGTTATGCCCCGTACACACGGTCAGAAAATCCGACCACAAAATCCATCGGATTTTTTCCGACGGATTTTGTCCGACACTGGTGTTGCATACACACGGTCGGACAAAGTTGTCGGAAAATCCGATCATTCTGAATGTGGTGACGTTTGTTGCCTACAACGGGACTACGTAGAGGCTAGTAGCCAATAGCTTTGGTCTTGTAATGTGATCTGAGCATGCGTGGCACTTTGTCCGTCGGAATTCGCTACACACGATCGGAAAAAGTCCGATAGGACTTTGTTGACGGAAAATTTGAGAGCAGGAGATAAAACTTTGAAAAAAAAAAGTCCGATGGAGCCTACACACGGTCGGAATTTCCGACAACATTGTCCGATAGGACATTTTCCGTCGGAAAATCCGACCGTGTGTACGGGGCATTAGAGGAAGCTGCAATTGAGAGCGAACAACTGGACAAATTGTGGGCTATTTGATCTCAAAGGGGAGCATGGAAGTCATTCTGGGGAGTGCTAAAAACAGATAGTCCGTGGAAAAGGGTTAAAGGTTATTTTTAACATTGGATAACGTGTTAAAATGTGGTTATGTGTTGATGTCAGTTAGGTGTTAAGAGTTACATTTTGGGTTTGGATATTTAACCATTTTACTAAAGCCCATGCAAAATGTAATAACCAAAAGATCCTTACATGTTTTTATATGTGAGACATACATTATAATCATGGAACATAGATACCAGGCCATTTACTGACAGACTGAACAACTATCTAATTTCTATATAAGCACCCATCAGCCAGACAGGTTTGATTTCTGATCATTATTGTTCCTCTTGAGATAAACCAAGCCTAGCTCTCTAGTTAAGAGATGTGCTTGAAGACAGTTGTATAATGTTTACATGTTTGACATGCCTCTTATAGATAACAAAATATATGCATTTTGGCTTGCAAAGCAAGGCAAATACTGTTTTTTTTTTATGAGCAATCATTTTTTCAGGAACAAAAATTAATACATATCAACTGTGAATCTGAAATGATGTGCTGCATTCTGTACTAAATACAATACATCAGCCATAAGAGGGCAGGCTTAATGTGACTGGGGCTTTGGCAAATCAATTAAATGTCAGGTGGCATTTCATTTGTGCCTGACCCCACTGACTATCAATACCAAGCTGTTGAGTGATGCTCACGTGAATGATGCACTGTAAGAAAATGTTTCAGTGTGTGCAGTAGTGATGTTGAATCTTCACAGGTTTAATTTGCTAAAGGTACAGGTTCGGTAATCTTCTTCAAAGTTTGGTGAACCCATGCTTCGAGGCAGATTCCACTGAAGTCTATAAAGGAAAGATTCTTGATGTTAAAGTTTGGGGGGAGGAGTGACATGCTGACGTCACCGGGTTTGCGCAGGTCCCAGAGTGATGGGCTGCAATTTTGAGCCGGCCGGCATGTTTTCTATGCTCTATTTTATCTACATAATTGTAAGTGCATTACAGCTTTTTTATTATTATAACACTCTAAGATTTTACACTATGGAAGCTTTTTATTCCTTCATGGGGATCCTGTGTCATTGCACTCTATATAAGTGATGGAAGCTTATGAAGACGCTGTGGCTGTGACTGTTGCTGCGTCCATTAAAGGCCCTGGCTGGGTATTGAGCCGAAAGCGCTTGTGATCTGCCATAATATGCGATCATAGGGAGTTGGTATGTAAATCTAGTGGTGGAAGTCTTCTCTTTTTTTCACATCACGTTTTCTTGGGTGTAATATTCCTTATTGCCACGCTGATGTCACTACATTGGAAGGCCTTTATTTGTTGTCATTTCTTACTGATTTCATTCATACTTTTAGATGATTAGCACAACTTATTATTTGGAAAGGTTGTGACCATGTCACAAGTAGATTGCAACCCAACCATGCCCGCTGTCAGCATCTAACCCCTCTCACCACTTTAAAGGGTTCGGGTCAAAGTCATCAAACACAATCATGAGGAGACCTAGCAGGACTTCAATGGGGAGACCTTACTCCGTAGGGTGCTATTGCATCTGGTGAGTTAATTTTACTCAGGGTGGGGGGAATTTGTGCTGTTGGTGATTTTAGATTTAGCGTAAATGTTTGTACTGTAAGGTAAGTATTTTGCTTGTGTGAGGAAGATGTGTTTTAGTAACTTTTGACCTCGGCCTTGTGTGTTATGTACTTATGACCTCTAAACCATGCATTCGATTTTACTGACCTCTGCACTGTGAGTTACATACTCCTACATATACAACACATACATGAGCCCTGTACCATTCATTACATATTACTTATCTCTGCATTACTTATTTTGGATCCCTGAACTATTTACTACATACAACTGACTCCTGTGTTGCTTAATGCTGACCCATGCACTCCACTTTACTTGCTCCTGACCTCTGCACTGTAAGTTATATGTTACTAACCTCCAAACTCTGCATTGCTTACCTCTAACCTCACACTCTGCATTACATACTACTAACATCTGAACTCTACTTTAATTAATCTTGATCCCTGCACTCTGTGTTAATTACTACTGACCCCGAACTCTCTTTTACTTACTACTAACTCCTGAACTCTTCAAGTCTTCCTCACGTTTTATGTAACCATGCTTTTTGTCTCCTAAAAAAGTGTGCTGCGTCATGATGATCTTTGATTTCCTGAATGTTGTTACTTACCCCTGCTTTAAATAATTAGCTTGGTGCATGCCTTAAAGATCTATGTGATGTTATGGAACTGTAAATTATTCAAAGAAAGCTTCAGCAAAGGCATACACTGGCAGTGTGTATGTGTCTTTTGAATTTCATTTTTTTTTTTACAGTTAGCTTAGTTTACCTACATCAGCATCCCAATCTGATTCATTTCAAACTGAAGTAAGCTTTAGCAGCAACACGTTATTTCATTAAGAGATAATAGACCTGCTTTGATCAGCAGATAGAAATTGCCCAGTGGTTCACTGTGGCTGTTCCTATTCCCACTGATGCAAAACTATGATGCTGCTGTTAAATTTCTGTTACACTCTCATTAAGAATTAAGACACTGCAGCTGATACAGCTGTTCTATCCTGCCCAGCAGAAGGATATTTTTGGTGTTGGCCAAAAGGTTTTAAAGAAAAAGAGTACATGTAGGTGTATTAATACATACATGAAAAGACTCCAGATGACACTGCAGTGTAAAATTGACCAGCAGCAGGACCATTTTAAAGGATGAGTTCACCCTTGTTACATGTTACACCCTAACATGCTACACTTATTTACAGGGTGTAACATGTCACGTGTTCCTATGCACACACCTTCTGCTGTCAGTGCTCTCTCTGTGACAGCAGGTGGGGATCTTCCACTATCCCGGCTGTAAATTTTTTCACAGATTTACAAATTTCTGTTAATGAAAAACACACGATGGCTGATGTACTAGTAGTTTAAATGGGCGGTGAGTGCACTGCTCAGCATGCTCAACGTTCATTTAGTCTTTCTTTATATTTGTAACTGAAAGCCCATATGGGGATATAGGCACAAAGCTGAAAAGTGACCGCTGACCTCAAATCAACCTTAAACTTTTGCGCCCACGCTATAGCCGAAAGAGGGCTACAGCGTGGTTCGCTCTGTCATCAGCGAGTCAATGAGACATGGCTGATCATAGATCAGAGTAAGGGGCCGATTCCCGTGATCAGCTCTCAGCCAATGACAACTGACCACATGATGTAAACAAAGCCATTATTAGTTTAATACTGTTACCGGTGTAAGTAAATGGGACACCGGTCCCACACACTCCAGACCCACTGCTGCTAAGCAGTGCCCACCAGTGCTGCCTACCAGTGCCCACCAATGCCACCTTCCAGTGCATATCAGCACTGCTGAGCAGTGCCAACCAGTGCCCACCAGTGCCACATCATCAGTGCCACCTATCAGTGATGCTTATCAATGTCACCTACCAGTGCCTATCAGTGCACATCAGTGCCACCTATCAGTGCAGCCTCATAAGTGCCTACCAGTGTTGCCTCATCAGTGCCCATCAGTGCCACCTTATCAGTGTCCATCGGTGTAGCCTCATCAGCACACATCAATGAAGGAGGAAAATTACCTGTTTGCTAAATTTTATAACAAACTATGAAAAATTTGTTTGTTTTTTTCAAAATGTTCGGTCTTTTTTGTTTGTTTAGCAAAAAAAAAAAAAAAAATGTCATATGGGTACAATGTAGCATGTCCGT
Source organism: Lithobates sylvaticus (assembly GCA_028564925.1). Lineage (NCBI taxonomy): Eukaryota > Metazoa > Chordata > Amphibia > Anura > Ranidae > Lithobates > Lithobates sylvaticus. Next base: position 454,796,755 of record CM053027.1, on the reverse strand, counting down.
GAAATTGTCCTTCAATGAGTGACAGCGCTAAAAGCTGAAAATTGACCCAGCAAGCAAGTGGCTACAATGAAATAAAAGACAAGAACACCCCCAATAATAAGAATTAAAAAAAGGAAAATAATTGATTGCCTAGAGAGCTAGCAGCCTATATTAAAGTACAGTTTTCTATCTGACTCTAAGTCATAGCTCTCAGTGCCCCCCTTTTACAATAAGAGGGCTGGCTTAACCAAAACCCCACTTATTGGTCCTTCTCAGCCTAATGGCCATAGCTCAAAGGCAATGCAGTGAAATATGGTTTTACACTTTCTGGAGAATCTTCACATAATTTAACTGGACTGCAAATCTTGAACCTGGGGGATTTGTCTTAAATCTATGGTAGCGTTGAGAACTAACCTCATCTATAGTGTGCAGGAGCCAGTAAAATGAGGCAGATAACTATTAGTGACTATAGAGTAATGTGCTACTTTGTGCAATTTTTATGTTTTCAATAGGATTTTCCAGTTCTAAAGCTTGTTTTTCAGACTTTTAAAAAATAAATATGCTGTTAAGCTTTTTTTATTTAAATGATGAGTGTGCTTACATGGCTTTGTATATGGTGCCCTCTGCTGCTTGTGGACAGCAAGTAGTATATACTTGTGATAGACTCACCCAGACAGAGGCTTTTGGAGGGGACTGAATGTTAGCCTCATGCTTACTGATTATGTTCCCTGGATTTTAAGGGAACAATACTCTTTGTGAGGTATATGCCTGGGGACCCTTGAAGTAATGTTACTTTGGATTCAAGTCCATGTCCCCCCAAGACACACAGACTCTGGAAACCCTGTATATGCCATATTAGAAATAGTGACTGCTTCATACTGTTCAGACTCATAGCAGATGCTGATGTCATCAACTCCAGCCACCTGTCTGCCTGCTGTCTGCTATAATGCGTTTATTGTAAATAAGTCTAGAATGGGCTCTAAGGGTGTTTCACCCATTGTTATTTGTGCTAATTAACTCTGCTATTGTGTGAATGAGTTCTGTGTTGATGTTTATGATAATCAGTGGGCTAGGAGAAGACAATGCTGCCCTGAAAGGTCATATCTCTGAGTCACCTAGTCTGGTTAAATGATTAGTTAATTAGCTCATGTTAATTAGGTTTCTGGATACAGATTGTATTGTTATCCTGGTGTATATATTTGTGTGGGATCCCAAATAAACCAGTTCAACCAAAATGAGTACTGTCTAGTTATTGGTTATCAGCGGTTTGGAATATCTGATATCTATATTCAGACTGGGAGGAAGCGGTATATGATGAAAGCACTCAAGCGGAGTGTGGGACATTTCGTTATAATACTTACCTGTGTCACATATCTACAGAGAACTTTGCTCTATGGTTTACCTGGAAATGCACACCCTTTCTTCAAAAATCTTCTCTGTTAACCAGAGAGCCCTCAATGCATTTATGACCTTGTCATTCATTTGAGATGAATAGAGTGTGGGCCACTTTTGCATAGGAGACAACATGGGCCAACTGGAAAGATTTTGGAAAAAAAATACTCTTCAATTCAGGTCACTCAGCAAACAATTTTAAAGAGAATCAATACTAAAAATTATATCATTTTTATTCTCTGCAGGATAGGAAAAGACCACTAAGGATAAATAGTCTATATTTATTCTTTAAAACTACCAAGTACAGCAAATTATTTTCCTATTTGAAATAGTAAAAAGTGAATTTCTTTATCACTTCTTATTGATAGATTACACAAGGTGTCTTCAGATGCTAAAACTTGTTTTTATTACACAGTTAACTAAACTATAGCACAAGAAAATTCAATATAAAGGCAAATCAGCCTAGCTGCAAGTAGTTCCCAGAAAATATTTTTTTAATCGTATTTAGATACCAACAAACAATAAGTCAGTATGTTCTTTCCAGTTCTTGCACTGTCTTAGATGCCATTAAAAAATATGACATTTCTATTACTGTTATAATGGCCATTAAGTGATGGGAAATGTTATTCCAGTAATTCATATTTACTTTAGATACTAATTTCTGATTTATTATTAGATTACTGTTACAAGTTTCTTAAGGATTTTCAGAAAAACACCAATTATAATCCTGCAGTTGTACCATATTTTCTGCATCCAATTCATATAAGCCTCGGAAAGCTTTCTGTTAAGATCCTTAATATGAATAGATTCAGTCCAGTGAATAAGCAATCATGTTAGAAGAACTCTAAAAGAGATAAATTAAATTATTTTTGATATGACTCCATATCTGGTTATTAGAGGTCATTTCTATTTTAAATTTTAACTGTCATATTTTGCAGCAAATTATCTCCTAAACAGTCCAGATGCTGGATACTGCAAATAGCAGTATGAGAAGAAGCAGACTAGAAAATATTTCATAGGCAGGAGTTTTCCTGCCAAAACACCTTCTGACATTCACACATTAAAATCAATTATTTACATCCAATGGCCATTATTATTGATTTTGCCCAGCTTTTATCTTCTGTTGATTTTTAGTTTACGATAGCAACTGAAGATGACCATTATTAAAGGATAAGGGTTAACATGGAGCTTTGTTAATTCAGCTTTTTTAAACTATTTTTGAGTAAGATTCTTTTGACTTTCACCCTAAACTATTGATTTTTCTTTTAGACAATAGGCCAGTGTGTGAAAATGTACAATCGCTGCCCAGAAACGTCCATGCTTTTGCTGCTGTTGTCATAACTGTCTACAATTTCTCATAGAGGTTGTCTAAACTGAATCCTAATTATGACAGATAAACAAACAACTTTATAATCTATACTGCACTTCATCAAAGCTGTTCATACATGGAGCTCAGAATGTCAGAATACAGTCAAACGGGAAAAATACACCATTAAAATACATATAGGGGGCTGTTGCGCCTGCAAAAAGATTTCTATTTCTGTCCACCCAGTCAGGATATGTACACAGCCTTTTCCCGTCAGCACAACCAGCTTGGTGACCTGGATTTTCTCTATCGCAGTTGAGCAGCACAGATGTAATTGGACAGTGAAGGAGCAGCAACAGGAGTCATCTCTTTGCTCTCTCCTCAGCAAAAAAATAAATAAAACTTGGGTATTTGTACGAGTTACTTTTAAAAATATATTTCAAAATTCTATGAAAAATATATAACAGTATTTATGCATTCACTTATTTTTTTGATCTGCCTGGGGTTCAGATTGAATGATTAGTCTTCCCAGCAATCCTTCATGTATTCTCATTCTTTTTGGTGGTACGATGCAGCACTTGATCATCTCAATTCATTTGCACTTTAGTAAGATCTAAAAAAAATTCCAAATGCTCTGCAGCTTGTCAATCAGGAGCCTAGCTCTCAATCTGATTGCCTATATGCGTTACACGAAGAGATGTTTGACTTCTTTGACTCTTGTAGTAATGACATGAGGTCTGTTTGCCCATAAAGAAAATTTAGATGACATCAGGAAAAATACCTTGAGTTAAAAAACTGTTTTGTGTTGTGATGCAAGTATTAAGGCAAATACGGTACATATCAATACTAATACACCAATGACTATAATACAGCCCTTCCTTGCATTATGAAACATATATCTCTCTAGAGGGTACTTATGTATTTTTTTTTTTTTTTTTACAAATAAGTGCAAACTGAAAAGTTTTGGTAATTGTTCTGCCTTTTTGATAAACTCTATTACAAAACACCATTTAATTTCTGTGCCTCTGGATACAATCTCAAGATAATAGTTTCTTGATGCATTTATGTTTTTAATCTTTTTTCCCCCATTTTTTTTTCTTTTTTCTTTTTAAAGTAATGATCTGAATCTGGAATGAGAAGAAATGTTAATTTGTAACTGGATATTATGGAACATTCTCTGTATTTTTTTGTATAATGATACAAATATGCATAGCGCTGACATAAACAATATCAAATATGGTGGGTGTTATAACCAGCTAGTCTAAAAAGGTGTTACATTGAGAATTCTTTCTAACAGTGCACGTTTTAATAATTCATGATTATTATCAAACGTAGAAAACTGTTTTCTTACGTTGTTCTCAATCTGAATTTATCAGAAGCCAGTTTGTATAAAATGACAGTTTTGTTGTTGGTTATATCTATTAGATTGTAAGCTCTTCTGAGCAGGGCCCTCTTAATCCTCTTGTATTTTATTGTATTATAACTGTATTGTCTCTTTTTTATATTGTTAAGCTCTGCGTAAACTGTTGGCGCTATATAAATTCTGTATAATAAGAAGAAGAAGAAGAAGAAGAAGAAAACAGTACACATGCTACCTTTTGTTGGCATTTGGACCACAACTAATTTACATGGATTTCAAAAACTGGCATTTGATGCACATTACTGCATCTCTTTAAATTTAAAGCAGTATTAAACCCCAAACCAAGCATTTATCCAATCATTAAATGTGGTTGCTGCATTTGTTTTATTTTTTAGGATTTATTTTCTTTATTTTCACCTGGTGATCCTGTCTGTAAGTCTGTTATTTTTTCACCAAAACAGGCTGTCCTTAAAATGTAGCAGTTATAATGTTGAGACAAACCATGTATCATTGAAAGGGGTGATTATAATGTTTAGCTTTTATTTATTTCCGTACAACCTTTATCCCAAAGGGAAAACAAACTGTTGCTGTAACTGCTTGTGTAACTGCAGTGTGAGTTGGAGTTTTGCTTCAATCTATTTAGTGTATTTAAATCTGCTAGTACATCTAACACTCCCCTCCCCCCAGAATGATAATGCTGCCATCCAAATGTGCTCCTTCATCCAGGGTGTGTTAGGGGCCAGATCACTAGGTGAAAACAGAGGGAAAAGGGCTAAGAAAATACAGCTTATGCAGCCACCACAACTAAGGATTGGTGAGCTGCAACATATTATATTTTTAGTTTTGGGTTTAACCACCTGCCGACCAGCCACCGTCATTATAGGGCGGCAGGTCAGCTCTTTTGCGCAAATCGCCATAGGTGTACGTCACTTCGTGCAATAGATACAGTGGGTGTGCGTGCACCCACGGCGCTTGGCCGGAGCTGATGCGCGTGGCTGATGACTGCGATGTCCGCCGGCCACCCACGATCACTCCACAGAGAGCCAGAATGGGGATCTGTCAATGTAAACAAACAGATCCCCGTTGTGTCAGGGCAGTACAGAATGATCGTCTGTTCCTAGTGATTAGGATATTCCAGTCAGTCCCATCCCCCCCCAGTTAGAAACACCTCCCAGGAAACACATTGAACCCTTGATTACCCCCTAGTGTTAACCCTTCCCTGACAGTATCATTTATACAGTAATCAGTAAACAGCACTGATCACTGTAAAAAATGCCCCTGGTCCCAAAAAAGTGTCAAAGGTGTCTGATATGACCACCGCAATGTCACGGCCCCATTAAAAATCACTGATCACCGTCATTTCTAATAAAAAAAAATAATAATAAAAATGTCATAAATCTATTCCCTATTTTGTAGACACTATAACTTTTGCGCAAACCAATCAATATAAGCTTATTGAGATTTCTTTAAGAAAAATATGTAGTACAATACATATTGGCCTAAACTGATGAAGAAATTTTTATTTTTAATTTTTTGGGGTGGAGGGATATTTATTATAGCAAAAAGCAAATACCACCAAAAGAAAGCTCTATTTGTGGGAAAAAAGGACATCCATTTTATTTGGTACAGCATTGCACGACCACACAATTGCCAGTTAAAGCGACGCAGTGCCGTTACGCAAAAAATGGCCTGGTCATTATGGGGGGAAATCCTTTCCAGCCCTTAAGTGGTTAACACCGCTTTACAGTGAAACTTTTCCCTCCTATTGGACCTTAATTGTGACACTTGTTATCTGGGAGCTTGAAAGTTTGGTTGAGTTTTGATATAAGTACACTTACACAGTGGCGGCAATAGGGGGCGCATGGGCACCACCCCCCCCCCCCCCCAAAGCAGTCATGAAGGAAAAAAAAGTGGTCCTTTAAGGCCCCTTTAACATGGGACAGATCTGTGATGATCCGCCCCGTGAACATCCACTTGCTCAGTGGGGATTGCTCCGTTGATCCCCGCTGAGCCGGCGGATGACAGGGTGGTCCCTGCACACCGCCCTGTCAGATCTTCGCTCTCCTCTGTGGGGGATCGGATGATGATGGACCGTAGAGTCCATCCTCACCCAATCCGATCCGCAGATGGATGGAAAAGTAGTTTTTTTCCTTCGTCGCTGACATCCGACGCTCATAGAGGTCCATGAAGTGTCCGTTCAGGTCCGCCTAAAAAACTGACAGGTAGACCTGAACGGATCGTCTGTGTGAAAGAGGCCTAAGTGGGTACGGATGCCGGACCCACAGCTGTCAATGGGAAGCTCGACGTGGTTGCAATCAGGTGAATGCAGCTGAGAAGCTCCATTCGGCTGTGTATAGAGTGTCCTCAGGGTGCAAGCCATGCGCTCGGAACCACTGCATAACTTCAGGTTTCCCACCACTCTCTCACTGTCTGTGTGGATATGATGGGAAGAAGCAGCGCAGCAGAGCAGGGCCTGAGCGACGCCTTATCCAATACTTGACCGGACCGGTGCACGCACTTTTGTGCTTCTCTCTCTACTTCAGTCCACCACCCGAGACAGACTCAGTGGCAGTATGGCAGACCATGCAGACTGGGCCCGGGGGGATGACTGATCACACTGCTGGAGTGAGCAGAGTACACAGATACAGACAGAGATCAGCTTGGAGGAGAGACCTTCCTCATCACTAAAGTATGCCATCATCTGTCTGTCCTGTTCTGTTACTGTAGTGTATACAGCTATATACACCCACCTTCTTCCTTCCTGTATACAACATCTGTACTGTTACTGTATATGGGTGTATATATAGCTGTATTGATTTGCAGCACAACACTACCAGTTATGAAGAGAAGCTGCAAGTGGGATTTACCAAAAATCACTTCACATTACAAATGGGAAAATCAAAGTTGAAGGGAAATTGGTACGAATAAATTATTGTAAGTAGGAAGCTTATTAACATATGGACATGGAAAAGAAACACACACAAAATCTAGCACTATATACACCTGATAAATGGCTATTTACAGTTCTGCATTACAAACAGTTGAATTTTTCAGTTTGTTTGAGTCCCCGCAAAAATTTTGAGCACCAGCCGCTACTGCAATTACAGCTGTGACATTTATCACCAAAGGCATGCCTTGAAAGTACCTGTTATTTGTTCTGTCTTTAAAAAAAGGCCCATTATCCAGCATGATTAATGCAAATTAAAGCTGTGTTACACCCAAAAGTGGAACTTCCGCTCTTTGTACTTCTTCCCCCCACATTTGGCACCTTTCGGGGGAGGGAGGACAGGATTCCTATCTTTCCCAGGTATCCTGTCCCCACTTCTGGGAGCCTCAGCCAGTGGTCCACCAGTCAATGGACCAGTAGGAGAGAGGAGCGGAGTGGAGCGCATGCGCAGAAGGGTTCCCGGCGTGAAGCCGCAAGGCTACACTGCTGGGTTCCCTTACTCGCAATGGAGGCGGTGCTGACATCTCTGGACTCCAGGACAGTTAAGTGTCTGATTATTAAAAGTCGTCAGCTGCAGAGCGGATTGCACAGGGGTCCTGTGCGTCTTTGGCTCTGTTTCAGGTCTGAATTCTGGCAAAAATGTGTGCCCAATTCGAAACAGAGAACAGGGATGCACCAGACACTGCTGTGAGCTTCATCTGATCTAAGTGTGAACCCAGCCTAAAGGTTTGAACTAAAGTACAGTAAGCATATGCTGATCTTTCATTGTGCTGCAGTTACAACAAATAGGCCCACTAGTTAAATAGGCACACTAGTTAATATATGATAATCGTTTAACAAAAGTGCCTGTTCCATGCGCTACTATGTGCACTGATTCTGCTGAAAATGAATATATGAATAGTGTTAAAGGTTGATAATATAACATGATTAAAGGGGTTGTAAACCTTCGTGTTTTTTCACCTTAATGCTTCCTATGCAATAAGGGGAAAAAAAAAAACAGCCCCCCCCCCCCCCCCCATTTTACTTACCTGAGCCCTGGAACTTGACCCGGCCGGGATGTGCTGTCTCTCTGCCCCGGGTTCTCGGATCTTGATTGGATAGATTGATAGCACAGTCATTGACTCCCGCTGCTGTCAATCAAATCCAATGACATGGGCGCCAGGGGCGGGGCCGATTCATACATTCGGCGGCTATGGACGCCAAATGCTGGACTCGGGAGCGCACCTGCAAGGTAACCCCCTCGGCATATCGTTTCTCCTAGGGGGTTATCTGATGTCGGTAGGAGCCGCAAGAGCTGCCGGGGGACCTCAGAAGACGAGGTTCGGGGCCACTCTGTGCAAAATGAGCTGCACAGTGAAGGTAAGTATGATATGTTTGTTATTTAAAAAAAAAAATATGTATGTGTATATCCTCTATGATGAAAATCAACACAATATGAAAAGAAAAATTAGTACAATGAAATCATTCGACGGTGTCACTTTAACCACTTCAGGCCCGAAAGAATTTACCCCCTTCCTGAGCAGAGCACTTTTTGCGATTTAGCACTGCGTCGCTTTAACTGACAATTGCACCCAAACAAAATTGATGTCTTATTTTTACACAAATAGAGCTTTATTTTGGTGGTATTTGATCGCCTCTGCTGTTTTAATTTTTTGTGCTATAAACAAAAAAAAGAGCGTCAATTTGGAAAAAAACACAATATTTTGTACTTTTGCTATAATAAATATCCCCATTTCTTTAAAAAAAAAAAAGCAATTTTTTTCTCAGTTTAGGCCGATATGTATACTTCTACATATTTTTGGTTAAAAAAATCGCAATAAGCGTATATTGATTAGTTTGCCAAAAGTTATAGTGTCTACAAAATAGGGGATAGATTTATAGCATTTTTATTATTATTATTTTTTTACTAGTAATGGCGGCGATCTGCGATTTTTATCACGACTGCGACATTATGGCGGACACATCGGACAATTTTGACACATTTTTGGGACCATTGGCATTAATAAAGCGATCAGTGCTAAAAAAAATGCATTGATTACTGTAAAAATGTCACTGACAGTGAAGGGGTTAACACTAGGGGGTGATCAAGGGGTTAACTGTGTTCCCTGGGAGGTGATTCTAACTGAAGGATGAGGGGACTGATTAGAGGAAGTGATGAACTGTGGTTCCTAGCTAATAGGAACACACAATCTCTCACTCCTCTCAGAACAGAACAGGGAAGTGTGTGTTTACTCACACTCGTCCCTGTTCTGTGTCTTCTGCTTACGATCGCAATGTGAAGCCCACAAGCATCCTGTTCCGAGATACGGTGCCCGTTCTCTCCCCGATCTCGCACATGCGCATTGAGTCAATTCCAATGTCGAATAATGCCCGCCCTGTACTGCACATGTGCAGCGCTTGCATAGTATGGAGCCGCTGAAAGCTGCCGAACAGTGGAATCCAATGTTGGGCGGCTTTTGGTGGCTCCGTACTGTATGCTTAGTACCGGGCAGGCATTATTCGACAGGGGGCAGGACCCTGCCAACTAATCAGGTTCCCATCACAATGGGCGTCGTCGTCGGAAGTGCACATCCCGTTGTGATGGCAACGAAGCCCTCGGCGCTGCCCACTGACTCCTGGGAAATGCTGACACACATCTCCCAGGAGCAGTAGCGAGCAGGGGCAGAGGGAAGTGATGTAAGGAGGAAGATTTCAAGGGACCACATAGCAACAGGCATTAGGAGGTGAGTAAAAAATAAAAAAAAAAATTCAAATGTTTTTTTTTTTATATTATTTCATGCACAGTAATGCCTTTTTTTTGGGTGGAACTCCACTTTAAGGATTGCTTGGCTGTTAGTAGCAACAAATACACAGGATAAACTTCCTCGATGTGCGCACTGACGTCACTAGGCCTACCCCTAGCGCATGTCACGTTGCGCACATCACACGTCACGTAACTTCTTTAAAGGGACTTTATTTTTAAACTATTTAAATCTACCTAATAACTGGTTTATATGTATAATATTCTCTATTTCACGGATGCTAATAACACAGTGGTGGCTTATTGCATTAGAATTTACTTGACTATTTTTGTTTAAAGTGACACTGTCGGAGTGATTTCACTGTTCTTATTTTTCTGTGCATATTGTGTTAATGATCCCCATAAAGGAGATACACAAAGTGTTTATATATTATATTAATCACGTTATATGCTCAATAGGGAAGCACTGTACCACCTTTAACACTAATATATATTAATCTTTGCAGATCATGCTGGGATTCCATCACTGCTGCCAGGAGTTCAAATGACAACAGGGCTGAGGAGAGGGCGCAAAGGCATGGGATGGAATCAAGAGTATCTAAAAAGTTGATAGAAGAGAGGAGGAATGTTGGCACTGTCTTCAGCAAAAAAAAAAAAAAACACAAATTTTGAAAATATAGGTAATTACTCATCTTTATGAAGGGGTGACAAGGTCTCTTTAAGCAGAAACAGTTAAATACAGCAGTTAATTTACATTACCTTATCTGCCTTTAGAGCATAAAAAGCATTATTTTGATGTTTAATGCACACTGCAAGCAGGGACCACGGTGTGTGCATTGAACATGAGTGTATGTTTTAGCAAATTAATGCTAATTAATGCATTAATTAATAATTAGCTAAACCCTAGGCAAGTAAGTACAGATTCAAAATACATAATTGGGAACTGTGCCAAAATATTTATTTAGTTTGTAATCCAGCCACCCCTACCAGAGATCACAGCCAGACCCAATGCCTGCAATGCAACTGTAAACCATCTTGGTGATGAACATTGGTCAGAACATACCCCAGCTTAGTGACAGGTTAATCATCTGCTCACTCAACCTTCACTTCCAATTAGCATATTTATTATAAGCACTTACAGTATGCACTGCTGCAGAGCCTGATAGATTTGTAAAGCTTCCTTCCTGCTCCCAACCTGGGTGTTGATGGATTGCAGAAAGCTTATAGCAAGGCAAATTCAGGTACTTTAATTAGTTGCATTTAGAAACACATCTAATTATTTTAATTAGCACAAGAATTTTTAATGAATACATAACTTTTTTATCATATATGCTTGGGGATCAGCTTTGATAGGACTGATAGGACACAAAGTAAACACAGTAAAATCATAGAAAATATAGTTAATAGCATTTTTTTTTCTTTTTAAATAATTTTTAATGAATACATAACTTTTTTTATCATATATGCTTGGAGATCAGCTTTGATAGGACTGATAGGACACAAAGTACACACAGTAAAATCATAGAAAATATAGTTAATAGCGTTTTTTTTTTTTTCTTTTTAAAGAATTTTTAATGAATACATAACTTTTTTTTTTTTTTTATCATATATGCTTGGGGATCGGCTTTGATAGGACTGGTAGGACACAAAGTACACACAGTAAAATCATAGAAAATATAATTAATATTGTTTTGTTTTTGTTTTTTTTAAATATGTTTTTCTTTAAAAAAAGCTAGTGCTTTTAGTATATTCTCGTTTCACTCTCTCTAGCATTATATTTATGTGTGATCATTACATAGCTAACTTCCATCAATATCAAGCTTTCTCTTTATCCGTTCAGTTTTTATTCTTTGCAGATTGAGCTCCTTGGTCTAGTTCTCTATGTTTTGCCTTAAACTGTGTCAAGACACTAGCAGCAGGATTCACATACCACCTGGCAGTGAACAAAAATGATGTATTAAAATATAGCAGTAAGATTAATTTTCTTCTTTTCACTATGCACAAAGTTAGGAAACATTGTTAAAGCAAAGCTGTGTAGAGAGAACCACTGGGGTTAAGACTGTTGACTTTTTTCTGAAGGTTTTGGTGCTGGCTTTTAAATCTACAGTCCTGACCTGGAACAAACATGGGATGGGAGTTTAGACCTTTAAGGCTGCAAAGCATTGTATTCTACTTTTTGCTGTTAATTTTGCACATGCTTAGCTTACGTTGAAAAGTAAATGATTTGTACAACAGAGCCACATTTATGCACAATTTTACATCAGCTTGTTCCAGAAACAAAATTTTGCAACATGACCCAACTGATTTTCTCTTAAGAGGATACACAATGTATGCAACAGAAATGTTTTAACATTGATCTGCAGCTCCCTAATTTAACTCACTGGTAGAAAGCCAAGTAAAAATGTAACAAGGCCTCCTAACCTTCAGGGATATGTTTTAACTCATGGTTAGGCATATAGTAAAGAGGAAAGAATAAAGGAATTGGGGTTGTAAGTGGGGCAGCTTCTCCTGGCACAGTGTTTTCATTTGGGGAGAGGGGGACTACATGGAATGTAGCACCCTCCTCACCCACACCAACACTGACAAATGACTGAGTTGCAGCATAAAGTATTGCTTTGCTAGCTAGTGTTCTAGTACACCCCATTGATTTTCTTTGCCCACAGCTAGCATGGCACCTTATTGCATGGCATGCCCTCTATGCTGCAATAGGGACAGTAAGCTGTTGTCGCTTAGCTCCAGGTCCCATCCACCCTGGTGGCAGAGCTGCTGTGTACCTGGATTTTCCTTCATCCTCTTCATCAGCATTGTAAGAAAGAGAGAGCAGAGTAGCTGGCTGAATAAAAAGTCAACTTTGTTATTGTTGTCTCTGTTCCACTTCTCCATCCCCGAGAAGCAGAAAAACATCTGCATGGTAAATGCAGTGCTCACAAAGGCATTTAAAGCAGCCAAAAAGTTGGTTAGGCATCTTAACTCTTGGCACTGATTGTCATACTATAGTACAAAATAGTACCTATCCTCTCTTAATTAAAAAATGAGGATGTACTATGTCTAAAACAAACCTCTACTGCAGGCAAATATAATAAGATAATACTAGTGTTAAAGATTTGAACCAAAACTTTGTATTTCTTTGGGCTCCCTTGGGGCTCTGTTAAACCAGCCATGTTATCCCAGCCAATAACTTTGCTAGTTACCCTGCCCAAAAAAAAAAAAAAATTGGCTGTGACACTCAATTTAAGTAGCAATATACAGTGGTGTGAAAAAGTGTTTGCCCCCTTCCTCATTTCCTGTTCCTTTGCATGTTTGTCACACTTAAGTGTTTCGGAACATCAAACCAATTTAAACAATAGTCAAGGACAACACAAGTAAACACAAAATGCAATTTGTAAATGAAGGTGTTTATTATTAAAGGTGAAAAAAAATCCAAACCATCATGGCCCTGTGTGAAAAAGTGATTGCCCCCTAAACCTAATAACTGGTTGGGCCACCCTTAGCAGCAACAACTGCAACCAAGCGTTTGCGATAACGTGCAATGAGGCTTTTACAGCGTCCTGGAGGAATTTTGGCCCACTCATCTTTGCAGAATTGTCCTAATTCAGTTACATTAGAGGGTTTTCGAGCATGAATGGCCTTTTTAAGGTCATACCACAACATCTCAATAGGATTCAGGTCAGGACTTTGGCTAGGCCACTCCAAAGTCTTCATTTTGTTTTTCTTCAGCCATTCGGTGGTGGACTTGCTGGTGTGTTTAGGATCATTGTCCTGCTGCAGAACCCAAGTTCGTTTCAGCTTGAGTACACGAACAGATGGTCGGACATTCTCCTTCAGGATCTCTTGGTAGACAGCAGAATTCATAGTTCCTTTATCACGGCAAGTCTTCCAGGTCCTGAAGCAGCAAAACAGCCCCAGACCATCACACTACCACCACCATATTTTACTGTTGGTATAATGTTCTTTTTCTGAAATGCAGTGTTCCTTCTACGCCAGATATACTTGGACACACACCTTCCAAAGAGTTCTACTTTTGTCTCATCGGTCCACAGAATGTTGTCCCAAAAGTCTTGGGGATCATCAAGATGTGTTGTGGAGAAATTGAGACGAGCTTTGATGTTCTTTTTGCTCAGCAGTGGTTTTCTCCTTGGAACTCTGCCATGCAGGCCATTTTTGCCCAGTCTTTTCCTGATGGTGGAGGCATGAACGCTGACCTTAACTGAGGCAAGTGAGGCCTGCAGTTCCTTGGACGTTGTTGTGGGGTCTTTTGTGACCTCTTGGATGAGTCGTCGCTGCGCTCTTGGGGTAATTTTGGGCGGCCGGCCACTCCTGGGAAGGTTCACCACTGTTCCATGTCTTCGCCATTTGTGGATAATGGCTCTCACTGTGGTTCGCTGGATTCCCAAAGCTTTGGAAATGGCTTTATAACCCTTTCCAGACTGATAGATCTCAATTACTTTCTTTCTCAATTGTTCCTGAATTTCTTTGGGTCTCGGCATGATGTGTAGCTTTTAAGGATCTTCTGGTGGACCTTACTGTGTCAAGCAGCTCCTATTTAAGTGATGCCTTGATTGTGAACAGGTGTGGCAATAATCAGGCCTGGGTGTGGCTAGAGAAATTGAACTCAGGTGTGGACAACCACAGTTATAGTATGTTTTAACAAGGGGGCAATCACTTTTCACACAGGGCCATGATGGTTTGGATTTTTTTTCACCTTTAATAATACACACCTTCATTTACAAATTGCATTTTGTGTTTACTTGTGTTGTCCTTGACTATTGTTTAAATTGGTTTGATGTTCCGAACACTTAAGTGTGACAAACATGCAAAGGAACAGGAAATGAGGAAGGGGGCAAACACTTTTTCACACACTGTATATATATATATATATATATATATACAGTATATATATATATATATGGACGGAAAATATAGTAATTAGGCTTATGTTACCTTCAGCTTCTGTCCCCAAAATATAGGTGAGGGTGTCACCATCATCCTTTTGGAAAGATCCCAGAAAATTCTGAGTATCCCAAATGTTGTGAGAACACTATCCTGCATTGTGCTCATGCATAATCTTGTGGGGTCTGGGGTACTCAGCATTCCCCGAGATCTTTTCAGCAGAATGTTAAATGGTTGTAAACTCTGTTTTTTCACCTTAAGGCATCCTATGCTTTAAGGTGAAAAAACTTTTGACAGTGACAGGCCCCCCAGCCCCCTGTTTTACTCCCCCGACCCCGTTTGTTCCCTTGGCGGAGACACACTCAACTTCCCTACCTGGGGTTTTTGGCTCTTGATTGCATAGATTGATAGCAGCACAGACATTGGCTTCCGCTGCTGTCAATCAAATCCAATGACGCAGGTGCCGAGGGGCGGGGCCGAGTCCTGAATCCTGCATCTATGGAAGCAAATGCTGGACCCAGGAATGGGCCTGCAAGGTAACTCCCGGGAGAGTGCTTCTCCTAAGGGGTTATACGATGTGGGGAGGAGCTGATAGTGCCACCGGGGGACCCCAGAAGAGGATGATCAGGGCCACTCTGTACAAAACGAACTGCACAGTGGAGGTAAGTATAACATGTTTGTTATTAAAGGAAAAAAAAAAAACAAGAGTTTACAAGTACTTTAACATCAACAAGCCAGTGCAAAGTAAGTATAGAAACCCGTTTTCTTACATTTTTTTTTTTACTGTCATGCTGCTATTTATTATGGGGTAGAGGTCCATATATAATAAGTGTACCTTGTTTTTTTACTGTAATACATTAATAGGCTCAAGTCCCACAGCTAACACACCAGCATAAGGAAACTTACTCTTTTTTAAGAAAAAGTGCTTTTTTTCCAGGTAAGTCTATTGAGATTTGGAAGTTACAATCACATGGCTAAAATAAAGATCCTTTTTCTTGTGTTTAAGCTTTGTGAACTGAGCCTATTTCATGATTCACTACAGAATGGCACATTAGCTTATGCACAAGAATTTAATTTATGTTTACTGTAAGCAAGTTTTTTGTAAAAACTAAAACATTGTGATAGAGCAGTGTTATCACACAGTTTTATCTTAAAGATTAACTCCAGTGATGAAAAACCTTTACCCACTGCAAGGGTTATCTACAAATTTTACCTAGTGAATGATTAACAAGGTGATATACCTACTTTTTACTTTGCAAAACTCACAGGCTTCCTCCTCCTCATGGGAAGTCCCTCGAAGCCTATTCTTTTTGTTGCCCTGCCCTGCTAGTTACAATTCTCTGATTTCATCCTGTACAAAGCAGGACCGGTAGTCCTGCATTGCATGAGAGCACACCCAGGACCCTCTCACAACCAGGACATCAGACATCCCCTAGGTCAGAGGTCATCTAGGGTCCACGGCCACATCTGGTCTACAAGATTATGCCTGGACTGCATCTAGGATCAGTGCTGTACCCTCAGACTGTGAGGAATCAGATCAGTCGGTCTCCACACCTGATAAGGACTCTAAAGTAAAGCGGAGACTCTGATGTATGCAAACTTAAATATATAAGGTGGGGCTCTGAATTGATGGGGAGCTGTTGGTGTGAAAGAAGGACTATGATGTGATAAGGAGGCTTTTGAGTGGAGGGGGGACTTCTGATGCGATTGAGGGCTTCTGATATGAAGTTCCTGGAGCACGTTTATTAATTTATTTAAATTTTATTATTTCATTTGTAAACCTTTTTATTTTTTTGTGGCTTGAGAATATTTGTGAACCATACGATGTGACCCCTATACTTAAAGCTTTGAAGACCCCTGTGCAAAGCTGGTTGGGTGGTCTACTATAAGGTTACATTTTCTTTCATCCTCAGAGTTCAGCTTTAAAAATTGATAATTTTGTGTAGTGTTACAACCAAAGTTACTTAAGTGTATAATTTCTCCACGAAACAGTTTGCATTGAAATTGCAAGTGTTTGCCGAAGGGTACTGCATTTCTACAGAAATAAATGCCATTTACATATTTAAGCAAGTTCATTTGTGCAAAACTTTTTATTGGAATTTAAACCTCTGAGATGTAAATACAAAGGCATGACTACATTCACGGAAGTCAATGTCTTGCTAACTTTCCTCATATGAAGACAGTACTTGTTACTATGACAACTGCTTCTGGTAAACATGTTTAACATTACGTGCAAAATGCAAGAAACATGTTACAATCTCTGTAATAATAGCAGATCTGTTAATGCAGCTGATTACTCTCAATGGTGGCTGCATCGTCGTCATTTTCTGTTATAATAAATGTAAATATTGAAATTTATTCTAATGGAATAATCTCACAGATGTTTCTACTCTGTGGCTCAGTGATTAGGCTAGGTTATGGCTCTAGTTATTTTAATAAAAACTGTGACTGACACCTCCGTTGATTCTTGTCTTGTGTGTCCCAAAGTGTTATCCATCACAGATGTAGCTGACAAGAATAAATACATGTTGCCGTTGAAAGGCTATTCTGTCCTTGGAAATGCATTGAATGATGGAATGATCAAGAATTAGACATGCATTTTTATCTTACACTTAACGAAAACAAATGTAAATAACATTTTCTTAACATCTTTTGACCAGTATTGACCTTGTACATCACTGCTAACTACATATTGACGTATACGTTTAAAAGACTTAGGGCTTATTATAATGGTGGTCATATATGTTTATGTCATTATTTGTCACTTTGTAACAGTTTTTGCACAGTTATTGGGTTTTATCACAGTTATCATCTCAATAATGGCACCAGCAAGTATACAATAAATATTGCTCATAGGTAAAGAAAAGAAAGTTTTTAGGAGAAAGCAAGTACCAAAAAGTCACACACAGGGCAGCAGCTGAATATGACAAATCTATGCAAATCTTTCTGCTAAACCAGTAAAGGGTAAGTTCACCTTTACTAAAAAAAACTGCCCACGCAGATAAGGGGCCTCTGCAGATAAAAAACAAACTGTGCAACTCTGACTAATGTTAAATACTGTCCTTGCTATAGGTGTAGGCCATTTACTTCCCTTATGAAGCCTGACTGAAATACTCCCAAGATGTTGCTAAGCGAGGCCTAGTCATTACTGCTTACCTCCACTATCACAGGAGTGAACTACTGCATCAGGGGTGAGAAAGAGCATGTGAGTTTGAATAAGAGAAAAAGCTTACTCCTGTGATGATAGAGGTGAGCAGTAACAAGTAGGTCTCACTTAGCAACATCCTAGCAACATCCTGGGAGTCTATCAATCAGGCTTCATGATGTATGTAAATGGCCTACACCTGTAGCAAGAACATTATTCATCTTTTTTTTTTTTTTTAAATTATAATCTTTATTTATTTTTCCAACAATAATCAACATTTACAATCCATTTAATACTCAGGATAAAAGTGTCTTATTTACGTACATGTTATTATTACAGGGCTTTGTGTATACTAGCACTTACACCTTAATAGAGCGCTATTTATACACCCTGTATTAAAAAGGAGAGAGCCGGTCACTAAAGCAGCACTTCTTAAAAAAAAATCCTGAATCAGCGCCCCCCCTATCTCCTCTATATTACGCTACCTTCCCCCCCCCCCCCACCCCCCACTCCATTCTCCTCTTACTTTATCTCTATCAAGCGTATTCCATCTAACCAGGGGCTCCACATCCTATCAAATTCTCTAACATTATGTCTCCTTATGTAAGCGGCTCTCTCCTTCAATAGGGTTTCATTTACTGTATCTATCCAATTCTTCACCGTGGGTGGAACCTTTGATTGCCATCTCAACATTATCATTTTCCTGGCTTGGTATATACCTCTTAATATTGCCACCGTTGTGCTCTTCATTTCTCCCGGCTTCTGCCTATATCCCAGAATACAGAATTTAACTTCAATTTCCAGTTCCTTTTTAAATATTCCCTTCAATACTTCTAACACCCCTTCCCAGAACATTATTCATCTTTAGTCAGAGCTGTATGGTTTGTTTTTATCTACAAACACTCCTTACCTGCATAGGCAGGTTGTTTTGTAAAAGTGAACTAACCCTTTAAAGTGGAACTAAACCCTCCTATCCTTTACTTCCATCTTAGCCTCTGCTTGATCTGCAGTTGCCATGGTGCTGTCCATGTGAACAGTTATGACTCCAGGCCAGTTGATGACTTAAGAGTTCTGTTTAGAGTACAAGCAACTGTGATAGTCATCATTCACAGTATGATTTGACTGTACCTGTTTCAGGAAGCAGTTAATTGGATGGGTTTAGTTCTCTTTAAAGAGCACCAGTCAGTGATTTTCTTCACCAGCTTCTAGGATACAAGCTTTCATCCCACCTCCACCACCAACAGATAGAGAGGAGGAGTTGCTTTCCTTCCAAGTTTAGGTGTGCTAAACATAGAAGTTCTTTAACCAAAATAAAATAAGCATCAGTGTTTTCTGTTTTTATTAGTGCTCCTGGGTACTCCCTCTTGATATTTTTCATTATACTGGAACTGATCAGATAAAAATATAGGCTATAGCATTACAATCAAAATGTCAAAGACCACACGTCTAGCAAAAGCAGAAATGTTATGTACAGTTACTTTCATAAATGCTTTTTATAAGAAATTCCACATATAATATAACCTCCTCCTTAATCGACTATAGTATGAACTGTAATAATGAACTAGATTTGATTGGAGTTAATCAATTCTTTGAGATTTTATTGGTCAAATTTTGCTCACGAAATGCATACCTTGATCAAGACTATGTGCATACAAATTCACTCTCAGTGTGTTCTGCTGTTCAAGGGATTATAGAAAGCTGTGATCAGGTTAATGTACCGGTAATCATTTTTGTAGCTTGTCTACAAGTCTATATACACTACATCTATATATCCAAATTTTACAGTACTTTTAGATAATATAAGGCTGCAAAAAATCCCTAAAATGACACGTTAGACCTCTATACAGTATATGCTGCCTATGTTTGTAATTACCTGAACTAGGTATGGAAGCATGTAAAGTCACCCATGTCCCAAACCCAATCTCAACCATTTCACTTTCTGGAAATTAATTGCCTTGTAAATGTGTGACATATTCCTGCTATTGAAAGCTAGGAGTTCCTCGTGGATGATCATGGAAGGGCAAAAGTCTGTGCATAACAGGCTGGTCTACAACAGAATGTAGGCAAACACATGCACATTGGCTGTGATAAAAGACTGGGAAAAATTTCAGTATAACCAACTGTGAGCATGTTCTTACGCACATGAGTGCACAGACAGTATGTTGTCATGAATATTAACGAGTACTCAATGTAATTTCTTATATACCCTTTGGATGATTAGAATAAGAAATCAAATCTAATAGATTTTGCATGGGATGTGTAGATCCCTTATTCCCATCAGTTCATTTATAAATGCTATAACTGAGTTGCAAACATTTTGAGAGAAAAAAAAAAATATTGCTTGTGGTTCACAAAGTATGAAACAAATGTGTAATACAATATCTAAAAAAAAAAAAATTTTAAGAAACGTTCTGTGGGTCAACAGCATTTCTTTCTTTTTTCTACTATATTCACAAAAGGAAATAAAAAAAAAATCTTTTGTTGAAGGTGATGTAATTAAGGCTCAGAATTTAGATTATGTGTCCTTTGTTGATGCCCATTAGTTGGTAGAGTTGGGTGAACTGTTTGGGCCGAGCAAAAGTTTGGCCTGTACATCGTCCGTTCAGGTGTTTTCTGTTAATCCTGTGGGATGTTCGTCCACTAAGTGCACAGTCAAAATGTTTTTAAGGGGCGGGGCCAGGAAGCCAGCCGCCATGTCCCTCAACAATGAATGAGTCATCTGCTGTCAGCTGGCTTCCCCGCTGACAGCTGACGTCAGTGGACTTTCCCGCTGAAATCTGAAAGAAAAAAAATGCTGGCAATACAAAATAAAAAAATAAAAAACAACGTGGGGTCCCCCCAAAATCCATGCCAGACCCATATCTGATCACGCAGCCTGGCAGGCCTATGACAATGTCTTTATTTAAAAAATGAAAAATTTCCCCCCGTAGATCCGCAGCCCGCCGCCAATGTCGGACCCCAAAAAAGAAAAGAAAATACTTTGCCGTTAGTGAAGGCCGACTGCCTACTGCAGGCCCTGTTGTTTGACAGGAGCCACCTGGCAATGTTCCCTGGACTGCCCCTTTGTTACGTCACCGACCCAGCATGCACCAGTCAGTGATATCACGAGGAGGCGGGCCGGGTGACATCACCAGGTGGCCATGCCCCTTACATATTTAAAGCTTAGTTCCAGTCATTTCTGTGTTTATTAAAAGTCAGCCGCTGTAGCGGCTGACTTATAATAAATACATACTCACCTGTCCCACGGTCCAGTGATGTTACCGCTTGAAGCCTCTCTTCTCTGCTGCTTGCGCTAGTTGCACTGCGCTTCCTGAATGATCGGGCAATCTTCTGGGACCTGTGATCTGTCCCAGAAGATTTCAGGGAGAGAGGGGAGAAGAGAACTTCTTCTTGTGGCGCTGCAGCACTACAAGCAGAGGTGGGAGCTGGGTACATGTCAAAACTAGGTTCCCACCCCCCCCCCCAAAAAAATGACATGCCAAATGTGGCATGTCAGGGGGTCAGGAGTCCTTAACCACTTCCCACCTGGTCAATAGCAGATTGAGATCCGGGAAGTGGTCCTGTTATCCTGACTGGGCGTCATATGACGTCCTTCAGGATAACATGCCGCTGCGTGCCCATGGGGGCGCGCATCGCGGCGATCGGTGGAGCGATGTGTCAGTCTGACACACCGCTTCACCGATCTCGGTAAAGAGTCTCCGGCGGAGGCTCTTTACCACCTGATCAGCCGCGTCCAATCACGGCTGATCACGATGTAAACAGGAAAAGCCAGTGAACGGCTTTTCCTCACTCGCGTCTGACAGATGCGAGTAGAGGAGAGATGATCGGCGGCTCTCCTGACAGGGGGATCTGCACTGATTGTTTATCAGGGCAGACCCCCCTCGGCTGCCGCACTAGACCACCAGGGAAGCCCCCAGGACCACCAGGGAAGTGGGAAACATGTGGATGGCCAGGTATGTACCCCATGGCCATCCACATGTTCAAATGATGCCCAATCTGTGCCAGTCAGTGCCCACAAATGGGCTTTGACTGGCACCATCATGTAACAATATAAAATCAGTGATGCCCAGCAATGCCCCCATCAGTGTCATCAGTGCCACCCATCAGTGTCCAGCAGTGCCAACTATCAGTGCCCATCCGTGCCCACCTATCAGTGCCCACCTATCAGTGCCTAACCGTGCCACCTATCAGTTCCACCCATAAGTATCCATCAGTGTCGCATAGGAGTGCCGCCTATCAGTGCCCATCCATGCCCGTCAGTGCCCATCAGTACCACCTCATTGGTGCCACCTCATCGGTGCCCTTCAATGCCGCCTTATCAGTGCCCGTCAGTGGAGCCATATCAGTGCCCGTCATTGAAGAAGAAAACCTACTTATTTACAAACATTTTTAACAGAAACAAAGAAAAACTTTTTTATTTATTGCGCAAAAAAAAAAATCGCAGAGGTGATCAAATACCACCAAAAGAAAGCTCTATTTGTTTGAGTACAGTGTTATATGACCGCACAATTGTCATTCAAAGTGCGACAGCGCTGAAAGCTGAAAATTGTCCTGGGCAGGAAGGTGTCTAAGTACCTGATATTGAAGTGATTAAAGTGGAAGTTCCACTTTTGGGTGGAACTCCGCTTTAACAACGATTTAATAAAAGCCTTGTAAAAAAACCCTTCTAGTATTTTTTATGTATTTTGGACAGTTTTTTGGGTGCATGAGTATGGGGTACAATGTACCTCATACTCTTCACATGGGGGGGGGGGGCAGATCTGGGGGCCCCCTTGTTAAAGTGGGCTTCCAGATTCCGGTAAGCCCCCTACCAGCAGACCCCCACAACCACCACTCAGGGTTGTCGGGAAGAGGCCCATGTCCCAATCACAGAGTAGAGAATGTTCAATTTGCACTTTAAAAATTCTCTAATACTGTAGTAAATAAACCCTAGTGCTTACTGGGTCTGCACAAAGACTGCAGACTACAATCAGCAGTTGCTACAGTGTTACAGTGTTAATAGAATCTTTGCTGAGTAGAGGAAAAGGGTTTTTTGACCGATTATAAAATAAATATATTTTTTGGTTTATTCCATTTTATGATTTTAAGTTATTTTTAATCAATTTGTACTGTATTTTATAGGAATATGATTATCTGTATGTATTCATTAAAGTCTTTAACCGCTTCAGCACCGGGCCATTTTACACCCTTCCTTACCAGAGCACTTTTTGCGATTCGGCACTGCGTCGCTTTAACTGACAATTGCGCGGTCGTGCGACGTTACACCCAAACAAAATTGACTTCCTTTTTTTCCCACAAATAGAACTTTCTTTTGGTGGTATTTGATCGCCCCTGCGGTTTTTATTTTTTGCGCTATAAACAAAAGAAGAGCGACAATTTTGAAAAAAAACACAATATTTTTTACTTTTTGCTATAATAAATATCCCATTTTTTTTAAAAAAAACTATTTTTTTACTCAGTTTAGGTCGATACGTATTCTTCTACATATTTTTGGTAAAAAAAATCGCAATAAGCGTATATTGATCGGTTTGCGCAAAAGTTATAGCGTCTACAAAATAGGGGATAGATTTATTGCATTTTTTTTTTTTTTATTTTTTTTTCATAGTAATGGCGGCGATCTGCGATTTTTTTTTCATGACTGCGACATTGCGGCGGACACTTCGGACACTTTTGACACATTCTTGGGAGGACGTCATATGACGCCCACCCAGGATTGGAGATCCACCTTGTGGGCGTCATATGACAGTGGGCGGTAGGGAAGTGGTTAATCATGGTTAAATATGAATTAGTAAAATATCCTTTTTGGATTTGTGACTCCTCAAATGCTCTGGATGAAACTGACATATTAATTATAGCTTTATTTTTTGCAACCTTGTTATGATAGATCAGTTTATGTTTCAGCTGTAGATATTATATTTGTTCTAGAGATGGTGCAATTGACATGGTCTAGTTGTTTCTTCATTACTTTTAGGCATTTGAAGAGTATATATTCAGTGGTGTAGTGGGTAGCACTCTCACCTATCAGTAAAAAGGGCCGCTGGTTCAAATCCCAACCACGACACTACCTGCCTGGAGATTTCATTTTCTCCCTGTGCCTGCGCAGGTTTCCTCCCACACTCCAAAGACATGCTGGTAGGTTAATTGGCTTCTGTCCAAAATTGGCCTTAGTATATGAATGTGAGTTGGGGACCTTGGATTGTGGGCTCCTTGATGGTATGGACCGATGTGAGTGTGTGATGTATGTGTGGAGCGCTGTGTAAATTGACGGCGCTATATGGGTACCTTAAATAGATAATAATACAATAGATGAACATCTTAATGAGACACAATGTACAGGGATAGGGACAATTTTAGACACTCACTCAGGTTGGACTGGTGTCTTTATTCAACCTTACTAACTATGTCATTATGTAACATTACCATGCACTGCAAGTGTCCCCTAGTGGTGGAATTTGGCTAATTAGTGACTTGTTTATACAGTGCTGATATATCCTATATTTATGTACAGTAAGTGTAATATGTTTATTTAACGAAAGTTTCCTTTACTGGCTTACACTATGTGGAGCATTGGTTTCCTTTTTTCTCTTTCTGAGTATATTACTTTGAGAAGTTGGAGCAAGGTCTAAATAACCAGTGGTGTCCTGTTCGGTGGTGTTTTGAGAGTATCCTGGTTCTTATGCATATGCAAGTGTAATCTTCAAAGTGATCTTGTTTATTACCAACTAGCAATCTGTCAGAGAATACCTATCAGATGTTTGACTTGCCGAAATGCGTATGCATGTGGCATTCTTAGCATGATAGTGACCAGGCAGATGCATGTGCGCAAGTTGGTACCAGATGGGCTATTTAAGGATGTTTCTGCTCATGTTTAAGTGCTGACTGGTCTTTCAGCTATTCCCTGCATCCTACTACTACTCTGCTTGTTCCCTTGTTGCTGACCCAGCTTGCCTCTGACCTGAACTTGAGTCCTGCTTCTGCCTTGTCACCAGTTGCTGACCCTGGCTCTGTTCCTGACCATGTCTCTGCCTTATGATTCTGTACCTCGCTGCCCACCTGTTGCTGACCTCATCTATTCCAGTGACCATGCTTCTGTTCCTGGCTTGGTTTCCACATCCTGTTTGATTGCCTACTTGGCTCTCATCTGTACCAGCTCTGCTCATGACAGTGAGTTCCTCTCTCAAGTCTGCTGGGATCTCTGACAAGCCTCGCATCCGGACCCTGCCATCCAGGTGGAGTGCCCCTTCAACTTTAGCTAGATCTCAGTGCACAGTTCCTGTTCCTGACCTGATGTTCTGCCAGTCTGCCTGAGAACGCATCACCTGCTGCAAGCACTCCCATCAACACCTGCCGGTACTCATGTTCCTCCTGTGCCTGGGTACCCTCTGTTCCATCCTCAGTGGGACCTGGGCTGGAGATACAAGAGAAGCCAACCTCGTCATTTCATGTCTCCGATCAGGTACGTGACACATTCCTTGATAAGCACCAATGGGGGTGGATCTACATAAAAACACTCTCTATAATCTGAGGGAAATGGGGTTACAGTAAGCCTTGTATGAATTATTCATGATGGAGGCTTACTCACTGGAGTGGAATGCATGTTATTTCTTTTGTGTGATGAACTTTATAAGAAGCTTTGTGGACTTTTTCACATACTGTCTATTTATGTTATTATGCACAGTGGTGTGTTTTTTTTTTTTTTGTATTTATTGAGCACAGCACATTTTCCTAGATAAACCAGACCCTAATCTGATCATGCAGCCTGGCTGGCCATTAAAGGGAGGGGCACTGGTTGTGACTCCCCTATCCTGAACCATACCAGACCAGGCCATTTAGCTGCCAGATGTGGTGAGAGTTCATCAGCAGTAGGTCATCTCAACAGGTCAGTGTGTTTTGTTTTGGTAAGTAAGTCAGTGTCATTCATCATTGTTGCCACAGTTCACTAGTAAGATACCCTCCCCATTCTGAAGGCATGTGGCCTGGTGTGGTTCAGGATTGTTCCATAAGACTTCCATGAGGTTTGCTGCTACATTTAGGCTTAGCATTTTTATTTAATTGTTCAGCTAACATCAAGCGATCCAAATTTTGCTTAGTTTACTCAGCACTAATTATCAAGTATCATTCCAGACTTACATATTTTCCATTATTAACTACTTGGAAATCTGAATTGCCCTATTTTAGGAAAATCACATTATCTTTTCACACCAATATGTAATAACTTGTCAGGTTAGGTAGGGACAGGAAAGTCTCTAATATCACTCTAAACATAGCATGTTGATACAATATATACAAACTAGGACAATGCTACAGTTATTTAATAAGAAAGTGCAGCCTTTATCACTTTTCACAGATTTTATTTATGAAAATCTTGAGTATTTATTTAACTTGTGCACATTAAATACTTAACTGAAGTAAATAAGGGATTCTATTAATAAAAAAGATGAATTTAAGAAATGTATGTCAGTCCTTTGCTTTCAGTGCAGGGTTGCTTTTGTCTGTTTACTATTTATTTACTATTACTATTTACTATTTATTTATTTATTTACTATTTAACATTTGTGTTACCCTATGCCTGACACAGTACTGTATTTTTTATACATTCTAAACTTTCAGCAGTAAAACTATTGTAAATGTTACAATAATGGTATTAAAAGGAATTCTGTCAGTTAATACACTCTTGTGGAACTTGTCAAATCCATGACTATACTATAATATCCAAGAGCTTGATAAGCAGTATTAACTTTTCTGCATATGTGTGTGCATGTGTCAATAGCTAATATGATGTTAAATACATTAGCTATAGATTATGGAAGATGCTTCTCTAAGTAAATTAAATGAACCAGCTTTATCTTCTCAAGTACTTTCTGCAGGTCATTACTTGCTAGTCAAAAAGAGAAAAGTTCAGAATATGAAATAAAATCAATGAGGTTGACTGAAAGCCAAGGAATAATAGAATATAATTAAAAACTGGTTATTTCAAGATCTACCCTGCACAATTCACATTAGAATAACATACAAAGCCTGTACCATGTTATTTGGCAAAGCAGCAGTCTGTGCAGCAGTGCATATTTTAAAAAAACTAAGGATTTTTTAAAAGATACAGTAGATGAACCATTTTAACAGCTAGTAATTATTTTTATGAGTGAGATGTCTCTGTAGCCAAGGACATCTGAGCACTGCTTTATTTAGTGCTTCAAATTGATTTCAAGTGAGAAAGTTTTCAACATAGCGGTTTAAAAAATACTTTATTTTTATCTTATGCTAATTTCAGGGAACGTAGAGGGTGACACTGAGCACGAATATTGCAGCAAGAGCTGCTTTATTATTTGTATGTGGCTGGGGGACAAAGTTTTAAAAATGACCAGAAAAGTTGACTTATGCCACGTACACACGGTCGGACTTTCCGGCAGAATCTTTTCATCGGATATTACGATCGTGTGTGGGCCTCATCGGACTTTCTTTTTTTGAAAATTCTGATGGACCAGAAATAGAACATGTTTTAAATATTTCCGAAGGAACCAATTCCTATCGGGAAGCTCGTCTGTATGCTGTTCCGACGGACCAAAAACGACGCATTCTCTGAAGCAAGTACGAGACGGCAGCTATTGGCTACTGGCTATTGAACTTCCTTTTTCTAGTCCCGTCGTATGTGTTGTACGTTATTGCGTTCTAGATGGTCGGAATTTGGTGTGATCATGTGTAGGCAAGACAGTTTCAGTGGAACGTCGTCACAACTCCGTTGGAAAAACCTTCGGAGTTTATTCCGAGGGGAAAACCGGTCGTGTGTACGCGGCATTAGGCCTAATTTTCAATATTAACTAAGCCTTTCCTTTGTAAAATAAAAGGTTTGGGGTTGTAAACTGTTACTTACTGTATACCCAATGAAGTGACTGACCTAAAGTGATACACAGAGTTGAAACAAATCCTCCTACATGATTTGTAGCCCTTATCTGCAGTCTTCTCTTCTCTACAACCATTCAAAGTGCAGAATTTGTACAGCTTGTCTGAGCTTCGTGGAAGAAACAGACCTGAGACTGTCAACCACAGGCTGAATGCTGGAGCTCCCTCCCCATCACCTTTTTATCTCTTGGTGTCAGAAAAAACCAAAGTGACTCATGCTGGCAGCAGAGGAACAAGGCAGCAGAGAGAAATGACACTTAGTGCTCTGGATTGAGACATGCACACACTATAAAAGTATATAATTTGCTCATATTTTGTGTCTGAGGTTTTCAACTCCCCAGCAACATATGCAATTTTTTCTTTACTTAGTGAACCAGTGAAATTAAATACCTGGTACTTCCAGGTATATGTGTGTGACTCACTTCACCTCTCCCATGTGATAGTGCTAGGTGTCTCCTGGTTAGCACAGCAGTGTCATAGAGTCTGGGAAACAAGTTGGTTTGGAGCTTTCACAGATATTTCTTTCACTAGCCCCAGTGATTGCACAGAGCATTAACAAAGTAAGGAAAAGTACTCCGGTGGGGAAGCAGGGAGCTAGAAAAGTGAGTATTGTACATTGCAAAATATTGTCTAAGACCTAACACTTATTAACTTTGATTCAAACTTTAATCCTAACCTAACTCTTATCCAAATCCCAAACACCAAGGCACCCATAAAAGTGCAGGCTTATCATACTTTTAGAGCTATCATGTCAAAGCCTAATAGTTCTGCACCTATATCCTACAGACTCAAGATCTCCTCACCAAAAGACTTAAATCCTATGAAGTTATGGTAGCTAATAGTAATCTTTTTTTTTTTTGTATTTTGTGAAAAGATCAGTTGAGATGCTTTCTCACAATTTGTTATAGGTTACTGCAAATCACCATCGATCTTTCCTTTGTCTTACCATAGACCAAAATTATTTTACTTACTAAGTAAAATTATTTTACTTACTAAAGTAGAAACTGTACATTTCAAATAAAATGCAAAATAAAGTTCTCCAAACTTAGTGAATAAGGTTAAGGTGTGTTCATATCAATCATTCAATCAGGTGCTAGCAAAAATCTTCTTTTTTTTACATATCCCTCACACCTACAGTAATTCAGTAAGGTATCTGATCCTTTAGTAAATCAATACCAATGTGTCCTGTAGCATTACAGGCAAGACAGCCCATCTGCATTCAGATGCAATGTTAAAGTGTTAAAGAGAACCTCTCATTGTCTAAACAAGAGAGTTGATACTCCTCTCGGCCCACAAATCAACTAATTTATGTATATGTATGTGTATACTGCTAGTCAGACAAATAGAAAAGGCATTTCAAAATGTTATATGGACTGACCCCCAGGTACCCTATATTAAAATTAGTCAGTTTCATAGAATCTTAGCAAAATCCATTGGATATCAAATGGTCTAAAACAGTCTGTATCTAACATTTAACTGCTTCCCGACCGATGCACGATGATATACATCGACAGAGTGGCACGGACAGGCATAAGGGCATATATATACGTCCCCTTTAAGATGCCGCCGTGCCATTGGGCGCGCGCCGCGAGTGCGCTCGTGGCGGTCGGGACCCCCGTGAGGCCGGTTGCGGGTTCCGCGGACTTGATCGCCGCGGGGACACCTGCGATCGTCTCACGGAAGGCTGAACGGGGAGATGCGGAAATAAACAGTATCTCCCCGTTCTGCCTAGCAACTAGTGATGCTGATCTCTGCTCCCTGTGATTGGAGCAGAGATCAGCATTCACTAGCTGACAGCCACGCCCCACCTACACTGCCACCTAGTGGTTAACCCCTTCACTGCCAGTGTCATTTATACAGGAATCAATGCATTTAAATAGCATTGATTGCTGTATAAATGACAATGGTCCCAAAAAGGTGTCAAAAATGTCTGATGTGTCCGCCATAATGTCGCAGTCACAATAAAAATCGCTGATTGCCGCCATTACTAATAAAAAAAAATTATTAATAAAAATTGCTATAAAACTATCCCCTATCTTGTAAACGCTATAACTTCTGCGCAAACCAATCAATAATCGCTTATTGCAATTTTTTTTTACCAAAAATATGTAGAAAAATACTTATCGGCCTAAATTGAGGAAAAAAATAATTTATATATTTTTGGGGGATATTTATTATAGTAAAAAATAAAAAAGAATGCGTTTTTTTTCAAAATTGTCGTTTATATTATTGTTTATAGCGCAAAAAATAAAAACCGCAGGGGCAATCAAATACCACAAAAAGAAAGCTCTATTTGTGGGAGAAAAAGGACGTCAATTTTGTTTGGGAGCCACGTCGCACGACCGCGCAATTGTCAGTTAAAGCGACGCAGTGCCGAATCGCAAAAAGGGGCCTGGTCCTTTGGCTGCAAATTGGTCGGTCTGAAAGTGGTTAAGACATAATGGGGAGATTTACTAAAACTAGTGGAGTCAGAATCTGGTGCAGCTGTGCGTTGTAACCAATCAGCTTCTAACTTCAGCTTGTTCAACGAAGCTTTGGCAATACAATCTGGAAGCTGATTGGATGCTATGCAGAGCTGCACCAGATTTTGCACTCTGCAGCTTTAGTAAATAACCCCCAATGTGAATATACAAATAGATAGTAAAAGATATGACAAGTAAGAACAAAATTGTCAGGGAATGTCTGCATCCAATGTTCAAGTTATAATGTAATTACGGTATGTAGACAGATAGCAAAAGATGTGGCAAATTGTAACAAGCTAAAACATTCCTATGACTGACCAATGCAGTCCTGTTTTTGAAGAAAATTGAGGTCTACATCTACAACAAACATTGTCATTACGGTAAACTACCCATACAATAAAGACTATGAGGAAAAGGATCAAACATGCATTGAAAACTATTATCTTAAGGTCCATGCTACAGACTATGAAAGATTTGCTGTACACTGCATCTAATTATATACTTATGATCATGATGATTAAATCTAAAACAATGCAATCCCTGCAAAGACATATTCTAGGAAATATTAGCACAATAATATGATGACTCTATGTATTATGGTGTATGTAAAGAACCCACCCACACCTCTGCTCAATTGACTGAGATTAACTAATCATCATTCTCATGGCAACTTTCGTTCTTTCTTGTTAGATGTTCTTGCTTTATATAACATGTAAGTATAAAATGTGTAGTACATATGTAAGTCAAATACGTCAAGCGAAGAAAAGCTAAATGACACCATTTGACTTTGGCTAGTAAGTAAGCACCAAATATTTCTGTAATATTTTATGAAATAATAGGGCCTTTTCTTTTCACCACACTTAATAAACAAGATTATTCACATATTCTTGTCCATTTTGTGCCCAATACATTAAACTTCATAAAATGTGTTACTTAGAAATGCAATTTATTACAAAGGACATGGTTTAGTTTAGTCTATGGATCTTGTGCATTTTTAGAGCACACATGGATTAAAATGTGCTTAAAATACACACTGTAGCATAGGTAAAAGCTTACTCAGTAATGATCAATACATTTTCATTAACCACTTGCCGACCGCTGCACAAACATATATGTCGGCAGAATGGCACAGGCAGGCAAATGGGCGTACCTGTACGTCCCTTTGAATTTGCCACCTATCGGGCGTGCATGCCCGCTGTGTGCTGCGGGATCATGCCTGTGGGTCCCGCAAATTAGATGTTCGCCACCAGCCCATCATTGCAGCGAGGAGAAGTAAACAAGGCATTTCCCTGTTCTGCCTAGCAACATGACAGGGATCTACTGCTCCCTGTCATCAGGAGCAGTGATCTCTGTCATGCTGTAGTGAGCCCACCCCCCTCCACAGTTTGAATCACTCCCTAGGACACACTTAACCCCTTGATCGCCCCCTAGTGTTTAAACCCTTCCCTGCCAGTGTCATTTATACAGTAATCAGTGGCTATTTGTAGCTCTGATTGCTGTATAAATGACAATGGTCCCAAAATAGTGTCAAAAGTGTCCGATGTGTCCGTCATAATGTCGCAGCCCAATAAAAATCGCAGATCGCCGCCATTACTAGTAAATACAAAATTATTATAAAAAAAATTCCATAAATCTATCCCCTATTTTGTAGATGCTATAACATTTGCACAAACCAATCAATATACACTTATTTCGATTTGTTTTACATATTGGCCTAAACTGTGGAAGAAATTCTTTGTTTATATATTTTTTGGGGATATTTATCATAGCGTAAAAAATATTGCTTTTTTTTTAAATTGTCGCTCTTTTTTGTTTATAGCGCAAAAAAAAAAACCGCAGAGGTGACCAAATACCACCAAAATAAAGCTCTATTTTTGGGTAAAAAATGGACATCAATTTTGTTTGGGTACAACGTTGCACGTTGCTTTCATGAGGCATCAACACTTGTTAGACGACTCCACTGATTTCAATGGTAACGCCCTGTAACTGTACCATAACAACATCTACAGCATTTATGCCGTGTTACTAAAGCAGGTATAAAGTGTTAATTGGGTATTGCGGGATAGACAGTGGAGGTTCCTGTATTCCATGTCCCAAATAATAGAGAACTAGGACAGAACAGCACTAGACACCTCTTTCTACAGAGCAGCTATGTGGTAACATGCATTTGCTTTTATGTGCAAGTAAAAGCATCAAGCCAGCCACCAATACTGACAGTGCCAGGCAGGACCAGAGGAACTGAGCATTATTGTCAGAGAAAAACTTTTTGTGTTAACAAAGTTGAGCTGGACCAAGCCAAGTGTCAAAGGGGTCAAAGTATACAAATCCATCTTGCAGAGAATTCACAAAAATGTCTGCTATCACACCACAACCTAACCACACCTCAAAGCAGATAATTTCCTTCCCATCACTTCCCCTTTACACAATTCCCACTAGAAAAGCAGCTCTTTCATGGACATTTTTTCAAGCATTCATGAAGCATTTTCAACGCTTCATAAACTCAAGGAAAACATCTCATAAACACATCATAACTGCCATAGGAGCTTTAAGTTAACATTGCTTCATAAGGAAATGGTTCCGGATGGCTGCACTTCCAAAAAATCCTTTTATTGAAGCTTCATGAGACAAGTGGTTGACAGATGGAGTAGGGGACAAAGAGGTAGACGAGTTTCAGGCAAATGTTAGCGCTTAGTCATTAACTAGCTAATATTTGTGCAAAACGCATCTAACTCTTTGTCCCCTGCTCCATCTGTCAACCACTTGTCATATGAAGCTTCAATAAAAGGATTTCTTGGAAGTGCAGCCGTCCGAAACCATTTCCTTATGATACACAGCATGTGAGCTGGGCTAGCACCTGACTAGCGTGTGTGTGCGCGGATTAACTAGAGACTCACTCACCTGGAGCAGCTTTTTTTTTGTTAACATTGCTTTGTTCTTCATAATCAACACATGTGTAAATGAGCCCTAAAACATGTGAGCTGGATTCTGCTTTCATTTAATAGTCAAATTCATCTAAATCTGCTAGTCTAACACTACCCTTTTCCCAGATTGACAACCTCAGTGTTTCCTCCATTGAAGTGGAGACATCTAAGACAAAAAGTATGTTACTGGCCAGATCATCAGGTGAAAAAAAAAAAAGCTTAAAAAAAAAACAAATACAGTTAAAATAGTACTAGAGACTAGTGTCATGTTAAATGCCCTAGTACTTGTGCTACCTCTCCCTGTTCTCAAACATTTACCTACTGTCCTTGTTTCCGCAGTTGTATTCCGCACAATCCATACTGTCCCTTCAAACTTCCAGGTTGTAGAGGAGAGGTGAGGGCAGGGGAGCAATTGGCACCTACATGGGTCTACCAGGAACTAGAAGAAGAAGCATAGCTTGCTGGCACTGTGTGTTTCAGTGAATGCACATACCCCCAGTCAGAAGACACACACGCACGGGTGTCTCCTTTGCTGCCATATAGGCAAAAGAGACACCCGTAAACAGGGAGAAGGAGGGAATGGCTAGGGGACCACCTGGGGCAGCCAAGAAGGATGAGTTTTTTTCAAAGAAGAAGACTATACATTTTATGTAAATGGTAATGGATAGTGATTTTGCGCTAAAGTGCACCAGAATAATAGTGATGTGAGAAATGTAAGCGTGTATCATAAATTGGTGGTCACTGTCCCGTGACTTATATAGAAATCAACCTACACTGAGCGTGGTCAAATAAATCAATCACATAAATAAATCAATCACATAAATAAATTATGGCATGTGGGTGACTAACAAATGCAACTAGTGCTAAAAAAGAAGAAGGAGGAGGGACGCTCTAAAATCACAACAATAAATAAAACTAATACAATCGAAAAAATGCATAAATATATAAAAATATAAAAGTGCAGAATGTGAACCACAGATAGGTATAAATAAATAGATATGAATCCACAGGTAAAGTTCATGAAAAGATATGTGATAATAGTGGTGACACCCAATGGAATAAGGCTCTAGTAGTCTCTTAAATTGTAACAAGCGGTGGTTTTTCTCTCTCCAAAAGTGGGGGGTGTTGGGTGGTGAGGACCTGCTCCTAGATGGTGCTCCCTAGCCTCTCACCTCTAAAACGGTAAATATGGGCATCAAAACCGGCACATGCAGTCAGCTCCAATTCAGCATTCCCACTTGGATGGCTCCCAACCAGACCTGCTTCTGTTAGATTGGCTCTTTAAATGGTGTCTTCCCTCCCTGTTAGCCTTGGACCCAGGGATATCCCTCCAATTGCTTGTATGCGATAATAACTGCGATCCCGCAGTGGTGGCTCGCTCACGGTTAAAGTGGGGATAAAGGCAAAGACAAAAGGGGGGACCCAATCGTGAAGTATGTCTCAATAAAAAACTTTTTAATGGTAAATAAATGCTTACATAAAAACGCTGTACAAACAGCCAGAGAGATGATGGTATAGTCTCCGTTCTACAGCACTTCCGGTATCCTATGTCCGGCCAATCCCTACGCGTTGCGTCACATGACCTCGTGACTTCATCAGGGGATTCCCTGCAGTTATTATCGCATACAAGCAATTGGAGGGATATCCCTGGGTCCAAGGCTAACAGGGAGGGAAGACACCGTTTAAAGAGCCAATCTAACAGAAGCAGGTCTGGTTGGGAGCCCTACAAGTGGGAATGCTGAATTGGAGCTGACTGCATGTGCCGGTTTTGATGCCCATATTTACCGTTTTAGAGGTGAGAGGCTAGGGAGCACCATCTAGGAGCAGGTCCTCACCACCCAACACCCCCCACTTTTGGAGAGAGAAAAACCACCGCTTGTTACAATTTAAGAGACTACTAGAGCCTTATTCCATTGGGTGTCACCACTATTATCACATATCTTTTCATGAACTTTACCTCAAACTTTATTCATATCTATTTATTTATACCTATCTGTGGTTCACATTCTGCACTTTTATATTTTTATATATTTATGCATTTTTTCGATTGTATTAGTTTTATTTATTGTTGTGATTTTAGAGCGTCCCTCCTCCTTCTTCTTTTTTAGCACTAGTTGCATTTTCAGTCACCCACATGCCATAATTTATTTATGTGATTGATTTATTTATGTGATTTATTTATTTGACCACGCTCAGTGTAGGTTGATTTCTATATGAGTCACGGGACAGTGACCACCAATTTATGATACACGCTTACATTTCTCACATCACTATTATTCTGGTGCACTTTAGCGCAAAATCACTATCCATTACCATTTGTTCTCACGGGTTTATGTTCACCCTTAGATTTTGCTGCTTGTTTTAGGAATTTTTCCACATACAGCACTAGTGCTGGCACCATTTGAGATTTTTTGATTTTCTGTTCACTTATTGATCTATTCACTTCAACATAGTTTCTAGTTCGTAAATAGCGTGAAGGACACCCACACTACAATACATTTTATGTAAGTGTGGCGTTCTTGGACTAAAATTAAAAAAAATAATCTAATTAGTATCATTTAGCCCTTTAAGGACAGTTATGCTGCAATATATTACATTTGTGGTTTTGGGTTTGATACTGCTTTAAGCTACTCTATTCCTTTGGTAAATTAACACCATGTTTTTTATCTGTAATTTTCTATAAGATATGCTTTGCTGAAGTGTGTATCCAATTACTTATTGTAACCTAAATACATAATGTATCTTATGTAAATAAAAGCAGAGGATTACATTGTGTATTTAGTATTAATGTTCACTGCAGGGATAAATATAATTGTACCTAACCTTTAAAACCTGTTGATTATAAAATATAGATAAGATGCTAAAATTGTACAGTTAAGTACAGTTTACTTTAAGCAGCTATGACATTAATAATATGAAAAAAATAATAGAGGCAACTTTAAATGCTAACTCCATTTCCGTAAAAAAAATAGCAAATTAAAAAAACATATATACAGGTATATAGCATATACATTTGCTACACAAGTCATATTGTAATTGAATATTGTTAAAAATGACCTTCCCTTTTCAATCTGCAGTGCTGTCATTTTATGTAAAATGCAATACAATATGGCAACCTGGAGGTGTTCTGTGCACAGATGGTGTACAGTACGCTCCACAGAAATGCCCTTTCCTTCTTGTGTGATTGTCTTACTGATTTTCCCAGAAATCTGCATTAAGTCAGATTTTGGGCATCCTCTGCAACAAAAATGTCACTTTTGGTAAGATACTTAGGGAAAATCATATCTAAAGGGATGCAGACCTTGTCCCTTTCCTCATTAGAGCCCTGCAGATGCAACAGCTGATTGATAATGATAAAATCACTCCCATACAGATTCACTCGGCACATGAACACAAACAAACAGCTATTTCTTCAGAATCAAAAAAGGTAAGAATCTGCAAACAAGTTTGTTAAAATCCCTGCAATGTACATAGATCAACCCAAGGGGAATGTTAACCACTTGCCGACCGGGCCATAGCCGAGAGACGGCTACAGCGCGGTTGGCTTATTCTGGGAGGGCGTCCATGGACATCCTTCCAGATTCTTGCACTCGCGTGCCCCCTGGGGAAGACCCGGCGCATCACAGATCACGGTAAATGGCCACTGGTAGCGGTCATTTTCCACATGATCGACTCCGTTAAATGACGGAGCGATCACTTGTAAACAAACCGGCGTCATGTCATGACACCGGTTCCTCCCTCCCATCTCTGTACCGATCTGTATAGTGCGAGGGGGGAGGGGGAGAGATCATTTGCAGCATCGCTGTGGTGTGGATCTGTAGTGCCCACAGCGCTGCTCAGTGCCAATACTCTGCAGTACTCTGCCCATACTCTGCAATAATCTGCAATACTCTGCAATACTCTGTAATACTCTGCCATACTCTGCAATACTCTGCAATACTCTGCCAATACTCGCCAATACTCGCCAATAATCTGCCAATACTCGCCAATACTCTGCCAATACTCGCCAATACTCTGACAATACTCTGCAATAAATTTTAACAGAAACAAATATTTTTTTTTACCAAATTTTCAGTGTTTTTTGATTTATAGCGCAAAAAATAAAAAACCCTGCAGTGATTTAATACCACCAAAAGAAAGCTCTATTTGTGTGAAAAAAGGACAACAATTTCATATGGGTACAGTGTTGCATGACTGAGTAATTGTCATTAAAAATGTGAGAGCACCGAAAGCTAGTGCAGGTTGATATTTTTATCAAGTATATTTTAGTTATTTTGTTAAAAAAGCAAAAAAAACTACAAAACACTTTCAACTTTGTTCTTCATCAAATGTTTTTTTACTTAGTATTCTTTTATTACCACCACCACACATAATGAGAGTTAGCAGTCATCAAAAAATAAGCTATGGTCATTTTGCAGAGCAAAGCATGTTGGGATTTCGCCTTCTCTATATTCCCCCCAACTGTTTTGAAATATGAGTCTTCTGAGCACATTGCACAGTAACATCAAATTAAAATTTGTTGTTGCAATATATTCATAGATATTATGTGTGCACGCAAATAAACAGTGTGACATTTATGGATACAAAACCTACTTTCTAATGGAAACCCCAGCTAATTGTAATGTTCTGAGCTGCAATTGTTCTTACAAGATGCTGTGATTGTAGCACTTCACACTGAGGGAATGCTTGCAATACATCATGTAATATGCTCTACGAAGTACACAGCTGAAATGCCATAGTAGTGTTGTATAGAGTACATATTTGTACCATATATATATATATATATATATATATATATATATATATATATATATATATATATATATATATATATATATATATATATATAAAAACAATGCACCACATATTATAAATGAGAAAATGCAATATATCTGATGTAAATTGTAAGGATATTATGATACACCAATGACCGTATCAGTGTACAAGACCATGTGCAAAAATCACTATGACTCCAAATTATACCTTAACATTCTAACATCTATATATTGATATAGTTACTGATAAAAGAAAACTGTGACATGCAGAAGCAGAAATAGAACCTCAGTGTATATTCACAAGCAGCACTTGGAGTAAAACTGAAGGTAAGTACTATCTTTACTGAAAGTGCTTGGGGAAGGAGGAAGCAGATATGACTATTGGAGCTGAAGTACATTTATCATTTAACCTAGCTTATACTAGTCAAAAGAGGGAATACAGAGGGATTACAGATATTATTCTGTATAAATCATATCCTTGTGTGGTTTCACACAAGTAAGATCACAGAGACTTGGTAAAAAAAGCATGGGCAAAATAAAGTTTAAATCAATAGCATAAAACTGAAGCAGTGATTCTTACCATTATGTACCCAAAAAACAATTTTACTCTTGATGTTTAAGTATTTATTTCCTTATACATATGTTTCCTCATATTTTACTTAGGAAGTAGGAAATCAATAGGAGTAACAGTGGCAACTAGAGCCTACTTGAAACATGGTACTGAACAATGAAGATTTTTTTTTTCTTTTACAGGAACTATTCAATATTTTGTATATACAAAAATTCTGAATAAGCAGCAGTCACTTTGCATAAGGGGAAATCAAACCGTGGTCCTGATTGGACTGGAGCCTGAAAGGTAGCGCTCAACTAAATAAAATCTATCCTAAACTAATCATCAAATAATAAAGTATACAATAAAATACAGCTGAATAGTCCCACGTGATGAGTGAATAAATCAAAGTGATCCTAGTAGAGAAAATATTTTACAATAATAATTTCAAATAGTGATTTCAGAAAAATTATGTAAAAAAATGTGCCACAGTGTTCATTAGTGTTCATAAAAAATGAAAAAAGAAAAATAAAGTTTAAAGAACGGTGCTCCTTTAACAAAGCAATGTGTCTTCTCAAAATAATTTTCAATCACTCTTCCACCACACCGTTGTGCTCAAATGTGTCCACTCCCATAGGAAACTCACTCACCGGAAACTGTTGCCCACACTTTCGTGTAAGGCGAACAAGCGTATAGGATCTCAAACAATCGATCGGTGATTCTCCAGTATTTTCCACTCAGTGCAATCAAAATACTCCACATGTAAGTAAAAAAGTGCTCCAATAGTGTAATTCAACAAATTTATTAAAAAGCACACTTTCCAAGCTTCAATCAGTACACTCACATTTTAAAACGATAAAACCAGCAGAAATGAATCTCAGTATATCACAGCAGGTTCCACTCCAATACTTCAATCAAGCACTGCAATACCACTTCAGAACATACAATTGGCGATTGGTCACGGCGGACCTGAGGTGTCTGCAATACCACAGTCTTGTTCTCACCCTTTCCGTCCACCGATATTATATTAGCCTCTATATTCCACTGTATCTCTGTTTGGAAGAGATGTAATCACTGCAGGTGAATGCCGCTTAGCCACGCCCCGACATGTTTCGTCACTTCCGGACTTATTCATGGGGTTGGCTGAGCGGTCAGTCATTCGTAAATATGTACCCTCCCCTCCCTTCCCATTGGTGGGATGTGTTGTCCTATCCAATGCAGAGACTTAGCGTCCAGTGTGGTGTAGAGTTGTTCCCTCCCACTTATCAGTGCGCCCAATCAGGGTGCCAGGGCCGTCCCCTACAATGGCTGTCACTTTGCAGCCCCGTTTTCTTTCATTTTCTTTCACAGAATTTGAATAGGCACACAGAAAGCTGAAAACAGTATATACACCCCACAATCTGGAATGACACTAAGAACTACAGAAAACAAAAAACCTTATCACCATATTTCCTTATGCACATCCCTCCTCCAACACTTAGGTTATGGAGTCACCATCTTTTCCTACAACCTAGTCATGGTGGTAAGCGATAAAAAGATATAACTGGGTCACAGGACTATAGTGCAGGAGAACTATGTTAGAAAGTACATTCCAGAGGACTTTTGCCTTAATGATCATTGTGTAGCAACCAATGAGGCAGATGCCAAGGGACAAGTGTGTCTTGCCTACAGTCAAGCTTGGTGGAGGGAATGTCATGGTCTGGGGCTGCATGAGTACTGCCGCCACTGGGGAGCTACAGTTCATTGAGGGAACCATGAATGCCAACATGTACTGTGACATACTGAAACAGAGCACGACCACTGCCATGCTAAAGAAGCTGAGGGTAAAGGTGATGGACTGGCCAAGCATGTCTTCAGACCTAAACATCTCTGGGGCATCCTCAAACGGAAGGTGGAGGAGCACAAGGTCTCTAACATCCACCAGCTGCGTGATACCATCATGGAGGAGTGGAAGAGGACTCCAGTGGCAACCTGTGAAGCTCTGGTGAACTCCATGCCAAAGAGGGTAAGGCAGTGCTGGAAAAAAGTGGTGGCCACACAAAATATTGACACTTTGGGCCCAATTTGGACATTTTCACTAAGGGGTGTACTCACTTTTGTTGCCAGCGGTTTAGACATTAATAAATTAGTGTGTTGAGTTATTTTGAAGGGACGGCAAATTTACACTGTTATACAAGCTTTACACTCACTCCTTTACATTGTAGCAAAGTGTCATTTCTTCAGTAGTGTCACATGAAAAGATATAACAAAATATTTACAAAAATGTGATGGGTGTACTCACTTTTGTGAGATACTGTATATATGTGCTACTGGCTACCAAGATCAGATTTATAATTGTTTTCTCCTCTAGACCAGCTACCATGACCACCCTTACCCTGTTTCCCTGAAAATAAGACCTAGCGTGATAGTCGGTGATGGCTGCAATATAAGCCCTACCCCCCAAATAAGCCCTAGTTAAAGTCCTTGTAGGTCTTATTTTCAGGGTAGGGCTTATTTTCAGGGAAAGGGGGTAGGGCTTATTTGGGGGGTAGGGCTTATATTGCAGCCATCACCGACAATCACGCTAGGTCTTATTTTCGGGGAAACAGGGTAGCAACACACACACAGCTTGACAAACAAAATCCAATGCAATATTATAACCAAACTAACACAATCACAGAAACATGTCCACAGAAACAACAAAAAAAACATACTAACACAGCCACAAATATGTCAACAGAAACACAATTAGTATCCTATTGAGACATCCATAAACATCAACAGAAGCCTAATCAGTAACCTACTAACAAAAGCAGGAAACACAACCAGAAAATATAACAATCTGCCAAAACAATCAGTAAAATACTTGCATAACTAGAAATATATAGGACACAGTCACCAACATTAGTAACATTAGTAATGTACTGACACAACCATAAAGCTGATAGTGTTTCAGTAAAAAAGCATATAGTATGAATATAGTAGGCAGATGCATGTGGCACCTATGTTGC
Organism: Lithobates sylvaticus; assembly: GCA_028564925.1. Classification (NCBI taxonomy): domain Eukaryota; kingdom Metazoa; phylum Chordata; class Amphibia; order Anura; family Ranidae; genus Lithobates; species Lithobates sylvaticus. The sequence continues at coordinate 454,755,401 of CM053027.1, read as the reverse complement.
AAAAATCCATATGCCACCTAGAATGTGTAGGTAATACATACAGTAGAATGTTGTATCATAGCTGACACATGGCATGTGCAGCAAAAGTCCATGTCGCCTATGCTGCAACAATGCACATGTTACCTAGGCAGCATATGTAGCAGATGGATTTTCATTCCATGACTAAAAAATATTAAATAAATAAACAGTGGCTTTAATCCTACAACACTATGAGCTGTGTTTCCCATACTATTGTCTTGAATAATCTGAGGGACAATAGAAATGTAAGCAGAATTTTGTTGTATTACACTGGTTAATGTGATATGCTACACTATGAATGGAGTGTTGTTGGTTTTTGCATTAGATGATGTGAGAGCCATAAGGACAGTGGAACATCTGGGCATTAACGGCAAGAAGGAAGTAGACATCTGGAGGCAAGACACTTGCATTGAGACTGATTCAACCCATTGATACATAAGGATCAGAATATTCGGTGAAAGTTTATTCACAATGAGGGCACAGAAACAACAGAAAGATGTGAGATTTGAAGAATTCACATGTTGTGGGGACTATTTTGTGTTTTGATTTTTCACGCTTACATGGACTATAATAATATTCGATTAGACTGGGGTTATAGTACATTTTTGATTTAGGAATAAAGCACTGGTTTCTGATTCACTTTATTATACTTACCCAGGGGGATAAGAAAATTTGCAGTTGGGAGTTTCATCTGGGGTGCTGGATAATTGATAATTCTAACTAAACAATAAGCTAAAAGGTGATTTGGGGTGACATTCATAACAAATGTCCCCACAGTGCGTGAGGTGAATTGGCCCTTACATTTTAAACACACAATAAAAAGTATTTTTATTAACTACAGTACTACCTTAACTGCATTGGCCCAGGCAACAAAAAAGGAAGTATGCGTTTGGCGCATGTGCAGCAGTCTTCCAATTCTAACAATTTTTTAGGCCATCTAGCATCAGCCCCATGCCCAACATCATTCCTGCAAGAAGGCCCCACCCCAGCATAAGGCCTTCAAGGCGACCCACCCTAAACCCCAGTGGCAATGAATAATGCCCCATACACACGGTCGTAATTTCCGGTGGAAATTGTCCGATCGAACCATGTTGTCGGAAAATCTGACCGTGTGTGGGCTCCAACTGACTGGATATCCTGCTCTCAAATCTTCCAACAACAAAATCCGATCGGACTTTTTCCCATCGTGTGTAGAGAATTCTGACGAACAAAGTGCCACGCATGCTCAGATCAAATTACGAGACCAAACCTATTGGCTAATAGCCTCTACGTTGTTCCGTCATACGCAACGAACGTCACCACGTTCAAATGATCGCATTTTCTGACAACTTTGTCCGACGTGTGTATGCAACACCAGTGTCGGACAAAATCCGTCGTAAAAAGTCAGACGGATTTTGTGATCGGAATTTCCGACCGTGTGTACGGGGTATAAGAATATTGCACATTGGGGTGGGTAGAGACAGGAAGCTTTACTAGCAACAGCTGCTGTCCAAATAAACAAGGTGAGCAGCAGCAAGCAGGCACCTAAACTCTATGGGGGAAATTAATTAAAACTGGTGTACGAAGAATCTGGTGCAGTTGTGCATAGTTACCAATCAGCTTCTAACTTCATCTTGCTAAATTACGCTTTGCCAATAAAGCCTAGAAGCTAATTGGTTACTATGCACAGCTGCACCAGATTCTGTGTGCACCAAATTTTAGTAAATCTCTTGGCATGAGCCTAGTAAATCAGGGCCTACAGGAGGATCCTCCAGTGATCAGGAGGGGCACTTTAATAATTTACCCTTTAAATTGTATTTCCACTTTTGCTGCCAGATTTGATAACTTCCCTCCCCCCATATATTTTCTATGTATTCTAATTCAGACTACTTTCCTATGAATAATTAAAAAAAAAATGTTTTACCTTTTAGATGTTTCTGAGGAGAAGGTGTCTTGGCTGACTGCAGTAATTTCTTTTATAGCTAGCTAAGCACGATCTGACCCAATAGCTGGACTAGGTACTGCTGAGTCCAGTTCTCATTAACATACAATGGAGACTGGCAGCTCCTAAACCTTCAGGCTGGGTTCACACCATTGCAAATTGGATGTGGGATCTCCGCATCCAATTCGCCAATAGCAGGAGATTTTAACCGGCTGTCTATGGAGCCAGTTCACATATCTCCGGAGTGAGTCAGGTGCATTTTGCGTCTTTTGGTCAGTTTTAGGTCTGAATTCAGCCCAAAATTCAGGCTAAAATCGGACACGAAATGGTCAACCAGCACGCACCGGACCCCTGCTGTAAGCCGCATGCGGGTCATATGTGAACCAAGCCTTAAGCCCCGTACACACAGGTCTAATGTCGGGTGGCATTTGGCCCGTGTATACTGCAGCCAGTCCGACAGAAGCCAGCTTCTGTTGAAGGGGCATGACCAAAAAGGTCTGCTGACCGCCTCCCCATCAATGCTCTCAGTCATTGGCTAGAAGTGCTAGTACAGCTGATAAGATGATATGTGCCTACACAGTACAGACAGGGTTAATTATGGTAAATACAGCTTCTAAAAAAAGTGAAAATGAATGGGATAAACATTGCCATTGCCTCTGTAATGTCAAACCAGTCTACTGGCCCTTCTTGGCTGTATTTATATAGAATGCAAGCAGATTGCACTGTATGAAAACTGATTTAAATTACAATCATCACATACTTTTTCATTTGTTCAGTACTGTAACTACAATTAATATATTTTACACTTTTAAAAAAATGAAAAGCACATTTCTGAAAGTTTATCAAACTAAAGATTTAGACTTAAGCAAGCTTTGCCCATAAATGCTGCATTTTAGGAACATTATTGGCTAATGTAATTGTTCCATACAGTAAGAGCTAAATATACTGAGTACATCTCCCAGTTGTATAACCATTTAATCCCTTTCACACTAAAGTAACCTTAATTCTAAACTGGAGATTCATTAATACAAAATGCTACATATTCAGCTTTTTAGCTGGGTGCTGAGAAACAAATCTTGTAAAGCTTCCTGCAGAGAATTACACTTTAAATATTCAGTACTGAAACATTACTGTCTTTTCTTTCTGCCCATCCTTTATATGAATTTTAATCTCATGATAATAACATTGCAGGTTACTTCTTGAATGAGAAACCTATTAGTTGTTGAAAGCTGAGAACACCATTTCTAAGGAATATTGTTTTATATACTCTTCACCCTTAGCTTTTATTTCTGGTTCAGTGATGGGTAAGATAAGGCTCTTAATCTAGTTTAGTTTTACGATATAATGTTCTGTATTCACAATATTTCTGTACAGCCCAGAACAATTGTAGCTAGAGCACAGGGCATTTACCTTTGCCCATAAGAAAAAGAGAGATTCAAAAACAGATTGAACGCTGGTGTTAAACCTTGATGCTTTGCATTAGTGGGATAGCATGACACTATCATTTGGCTTAGCAATAGCTGCAGCAATTGAGCAAAAAGTGAAAATTCTAGTTGGCATTTCATGCCACTAGTGCCACCAAAAGGCAGCACATGATGCCAGTTCTAAGGAACCACACTCAGAGGACATATTGGAGTTTGGCCTTTAGAGTGTATGTCTGTAAATAAAATACATATGCAGTACATCTCTGAAATACATATTTTGCATTTTTGAAAATAATGCATAAGTGCAGAAAATAACCCATTGATCTACCAGAAAACCAGCGTGCTCTTAAAGTGATACTAATGTCTCATTTTTTTTCTTTAAAAATAACAAACGTATACTTACCTGCTCTGTTGCAGTGGTTTTGCACAGAGCAGCCCTGATCCTCCTCTTCTCGGGTCCCTCCTTGGCTCTCCTGGCCCCTCCCTAAATGCCCCCACAGCAAACTAGTTTGCTGTGAGGTCACCTGATCTGAGTCATAGCTCTGTGTTTCCATTCAGACACAAAGCCATGGTTTGGGCCCGCCCCCTCTCTCTCCTGATTGGCTAACTGACTTTGATTAACAGCAGCAGGAGGGAGTGTTTCCGGGTGGCCGAGACACTTGTGCACATCGCTGAATAGAGATGGGGCTCAGGTAAGTGTTATACGGGCTGTGGGGGGCTGCTGCACACAGAAGTTTTTTTTGCATAGAATGCATTAAGATAAAGAACCTTCTGCCTTTACAACCACTTTAATTTCCTGTTTGAGCTGAACTACAAAACGCCTCCCCTCACCTTATCTCTGTAACATATACAGTAGACAAAGTGTTCTGTAGTCCACAGAAGAGAAATAGCAAGGGCTGACAAAACGGAAGAGATTTCAGTGAAGCGGAGGATGAGTTGTCAACCCATTAAAGAAAATGAGAAGCTCAGGGGGGTTTCTGGCAGCATCAACATAATTTTTATGTCTTCAGAAACAACATAATTAACGTACTGACAAAACCACAAATATGTCAACAGAAACATAATTACTACCCTAGTGATACAGCCATTAACATCCACAGAACATAATCAGTACCTTACTGACAAAAGCAGAGAATGCAATCAGTACTGTACTGACACAACCAGAAAACAATCAGTGCCATACTGACTTAACTAGAGATATATTTGAGGACACAATTGGTATTGCACAGATACAATTCTGTATCTACAGAAATACCATTAGTACTGTACTGACAAAACCAGAAACCTGAAAGTGTTAACATACAGTACATACAAAGATGGATTATATCCATATAATACCCATTTGTTACCACTTGCTTACTGTGCACTTAAACACCCTTCCTGCCCAGACCAATTTTCAGCTTTCAGCGCTCTCGCACTTTCAGTGACAATTGCGTGGTCATGCAATGCTGTAACCAAATGAATTTTTGGAGCTTTAGTTTGGTGGTATTTATTCGCGACTCCGTTTTTTATTTTTTGCGATATAAGCGAAAACATAGCGAAATTTTGAAAAAAAACAATATTTTCTCCTTTCTTTTTTAAAAGAAATCCAATAAAATCAAATTTTGTCATAAATTTAAGCCAAAATGTATTCTGCTACATGTTTTTTTGTAAAGTGTATAATAATTGGTTCGCGTGATCACAGACATATGTACGCAAATGATCATGTAAAAGGGGTGTGCAGGTGATCACGGACATATGTGTGCAGATAATCATTGGCACATGTTATTTTACTGGGACATATGTGAGAGACATGTGTTTTTATTATTTGGGGACATGTGTGTTTTGGGGACATGTGTGTTTTGGGGACATGTGTGTTTTACTGTGGGGACATGTGTGTTTTACTGTGGGGACATGTGTGTTTTACTATGGGGACATGTGTGTTTTACTATGGGGACCCTAGACTGGTGATCAGTGAGTAAAAAAACAGCTAATACTCACTTATCACCAGCCGGCTGCAGCGATCCGCTCTCCTCTCCTCACCGATGACTTCCGTGTGAGGAGAGGAGGGCCGATTGCTTAGCAACCGGCTGTTTGTTTACATCACATGACGGCTGTGATTCGACACGGCCATCATGTGATCAGGAGGGCCAATCACCGAGCCCTCCTGCCGATCCGAGATGCGCCGTGTCCGGGTGACACGGCCGCATCGGGACCGCGCCGCTGCGCGGGCACGCGCGCGGGCACGCGCGCGCGATCCCTCTACTTCTGAAGGACGTTCCGGAACGTCCGATCAGAAGTAGACAGCTCCCACCCGGCCGTATATGTACATTGGCCGGGTGGGAAGTGGTTAATAAAATATAAAAAGGTGGTTGTGTCGAGTAAATAGATACCAAATATGTCAAGTCTTTAAATTGTGTGCGCCTGTGATATCGCTAAAAAACTATGGTACACAAAAATCTATGTAGGTGATGCTTTAAAAACCAGTTCATCATTTTAGAGTTAACCATGAACTCTTGTGCTAGATTTCTGCTCTCACTCTGACATTCGTGGTGATATGTCACACGTATGGTGCAACAGCAGTTTGCTTACGTGTGAGCACCCTGGGCATGCGTTTGCATTTGTGCATGTGTGCAGGGCAATGGGGATTACGGTCATTTTTAAACAGTTTTAATACATTGTATTATAATTTTTAAACTTTTTCCATGTATGTATTTATTTTTATTTGATTGCTATCCAAAGGGGTTAATAACCCCCATGTGATAGTCGTGAGCAGGTCACAGGTACCCTTTTCGTAGACATTAGGGGCCTGATAGACCCCGATGTCTACTTTGCCCTTCATACCATCTTACCAAGTACAAATCTACTCGGTTAGATGTGTCCTCTGGCTGTACCAGACAGGAAATAGTGAATCTAAAACCGGAAGTGAAAAAATGATGGTTTCTGGTTTCTTTGTTTACATGTGAGATTGAGGCATGGATATACATTGCTCTCACACCACTCTCCTGAAGCCAGCAGTTGTGGCCCTAGGCTCCAGGTAAAAGCGGGAGAGCCAGAGAACCACAGGGGGAGGGGGGCCATTACTGCCAGCATGGGGAGGGTACCATACCACACCGCCCACTATGTTAAAGTGATCAGTGGCTATACAGCTTTTGCATCACTTTTACTTTATAGTCTTAAGGGTTCTGAACAAGCAGAGAAAAAGCTGATGGCTGCATCCATCCATCCAGAGCTAAACTAGTTAATCATTCTGCCACCTATGTCACATTGAGACACATAAATTGTTGTAGCATACCAGGTACATAGATTGTTGCAAAGAAAATCACTGTGTTAAGTGATAACCTTTGCTTTCCATATGCTGAGAATTAAAAAAATGTTCATAAAATAACCTGTACACATATGGAAAGCATTACTTTTTGCTCTACACTCTTAAGAATGCTATTAGTTGTTAGATATAACTGAATGGAGATTTATTTTAGGATAGCAATGTCTGCTATGATTTATAAAGATGTATATAGTCCTTTATTTAATTTTGCTAGTTTATTTGTATTTTACTGAAGTCACTAGTTAGTAACATGTGCAAAGCTGTATATAACACATCAGTATCCAGACTAGGTCTCAAAATCAGAGCATGTCCAAAATCTCTATATAATGAATGCATAGAGCAAAAACTAAGTGGTAAATATGTGCAGAATAGTAATGGTTTTCACACTTTAACAATGGTTTAAACAGTGTAAAGACTAAAACCACCAATATCTGAAGAGGTGTAAATTTCAAAAGTGTGGTTTACTAAACTTATGCATTTCATATCAGCCTTGGAATGCAATGTTTACTGCAAAGAAACAGGATATTTATTGAAATAAGAATTCATACCGGACATTCTTACACCATGTCCGTGCACTTGCAACAACACAGGCAAATGCTGTCCATGATACTTTCTGTATTTGGGCACACAAAATTTGTAAATTATAATGTGATGTGAAGAAAAAATACAGGAAATGCAGTTAAAGTCATTACATTACAAACATTACATACAATACGTACCAATATGTACCATTTTTAAAAGATTCCCTGGGCCATTTCAGTCTAGGTAGCAGTGAATAATACTATCTATTAAGGAGGCCTTCAGATGTAGGTAGTGATGTACTTTGGTTTTGTGCTGCCCTAGGCAAGACAAAGTCACCACCTACCTCCTACTGTGCTGCCCGGTCATCAACAGACCATGGACTGGTACAGTCCACGGCCTGGGGGTTGGGGACCCCTGCATTCGCCAACTCTTGTTAGGGCATGTGTCCCAGTGTGCCCTAGTAGGATCATGGAGAAGGAACGTAGCTACCCGTAGCTAGGGTTTAGTGTCACTTTATTTAGACACCCTCTCCCACTGTGCTTATACTCACCTTTCCTTCATGTGGGTGTAAGTAGAGAGTTCTGAGCCCTGTAGAAACCCTTAACATGACCTGGAGCTTGCGCAACATTTTTTCTAATTGCTGCAGCAAGTAAATAGTGTGATGGGGGCCCCAAGCTGTACATACTGTAACTCTTCATCCCCTCACATCTAACACAGTGCTGTGAAAAAATATTCCCCCCCCCCCACCTTTTTTTTTGCATATTTCTCACACTTAAATTATTCAGATCATCAAACAAAGTTTAATATTACACAAAGATAACCCGAGCAAATCCAAGATGCAATTTTTTAATTATTATTTAATTTATTAACCACTTCCCGCCCGGTCAATAGCAAATTGATGTCCGGGAAGTGGTTCTGTTATCCTGACTGGGCGTCGTATGAAGTCCTTCAGGATAACATGCCAGCGTGTGGGGGCGCGCATCGCGGCGAGTGCGGGGTGTCAGTCTGAGGCTTCTTACCACGTGATCAGCTGTGACCAATCACAACTTATCATCGCGTGAACCAGGAAGTGCCGTTAAATGACATTCCTCGGTTCGCACTGACAGGGAGAGACGATCGGCGGCTCTCCCTGTCAGAGGGGGGATCTGCGCTGATAATCAGCACATTGATTATCAGCACAGACCCCTCAAATGTACAAATCACAGGCCAATCAGTGCCCCAACAATAAAGTTAGCCAGTGCCCACCACAGTGCCAATCACTGCCCACCTCAGTGCCAATCACTGCCCACCACAGTGCCAATCACTGCCCACCTCAGTGCCAATCACTGCCCAGCAGTAACACCTGTCACTACATATCAGTACCTAATCATCAGTGCTGCCCATCAGTGCCACCTGTCAGTGCCACCTGTCAGTGCCAATCAGTACCGCCTATCAGTGCCAATCAGTGCCTCCTCTCAGTGCCCATCACAGCCGCCTGTCAGTGCCCATCACAGCCGCCTGTCAGTGCCCATCAGTGACGCTTGTCAGTGCCCATTAGTGTCACCTGTCAGTGCCCATCAGTGCCCATAAGTGCCGTCTGTCAGTGTCCATCAGTGCTGCATATCAGTGCCGCCTATTGGTGCCCACCAGGGCTGCATATCAGTGCCGCCTATCAGTGCCCATCAATTCTACATATCAGTGCCTCCTCATCAGTGCCCATCAGTGCCACTTTACCAGTGCAAACTCATCAGTGCCCATCAGTGCCACCTCATCAGTGCCCATCAGTGCCGCCTCATCAGTGCCCGTCAGTGAAGGGGAAAACAACATTTTATGAAAGAAACTAGAAAAAAATCTTTTTTAAAAAAAAATTCTGGCTTTTTTAGTTTGTTTAGCAAAAAATAAAAACTGCAGAGGTGATCAAATACCGCCAAAAGAAAGCTCTATTTGTGGGAAGAAAATTATAAAAATTTAGTTTGGGTACAGTGTTGCATGAGCGCGCAATTGTCATTCAAAGTGTGACAGCGCTGAAAGCTGAAAATTGTCCTGGGCAGGAAGGGGCGTAAGTGCCTGGTATTGAAGTGGTTAAGGGAAAAAAATATGTTCAAACCTGCCTGGCCCTATGTGAAAAGGTAATTGCCCAATCCCATGCTGAATTGTGAATAAACTGTGATTAACCACAATTTTTTTGGATAGCTGTGTTAAATTTAATTTGCCACACCCATGCCTGATTACTGCCAGACCTGTTGAATAAAGAAATCACATAAATAGAAGCTGTCTGACAAAGTGAAGCACGCTAACCAATCACAAAAAGCCACACATCATGCCACAATCTAAAAAGAATTCAAGAACAGATTAGAAACAAAGTAATGTTCATGTATTGGTCTAGGAAGGGTTTCAAAGCCATTTCTAAGGCTTTGGAACTCCAGTAAACCACGGGGAGAGTGGATATCCACAAATGGAGATAACTTGGAACAGTGATAAAACTTCCCAGGTGTGTCCGGCCTACAAAAATTACTCCAAGAGCATGACAACGGCACATCCAGGAGGTCATAAAAGAACCCAGAACAACATCTAAAGAACTGCAGGCCTCACTTGCCTCAAGTAAGATCAGTGTTCATGATTCAACAATAAGAAAGAGACTGGGCAAAAATGGCATCCATGGGAGAGTTCCAAGGCCAAAGCCACTGCTGACCAAAAAGTACACAAAGGCTCATCTCACATTTGATTATCCCCAAGACTTTTAGGAAAATATTCTGTGGATTAATGAGCAAAAAATTTTACTTTTTTAGAAGGTTTGCGTCCCGTTACATCTGGCATAAAACTAATACAGCATTTTTTTTTAACAAGAACATCATACCAACAGTCAGACATGGTGGTGGTAGCGTGATGGTCTGGGGCTGCTTTACAGCTGCAGGACCTGGATGACTTACCATAATTGATGGAACCATGAATTCTGAGGTCTACCAGAAAATCCCAAAGGAGAATGTCTGCCCATCAGTTCATGACCTCAAGCTCAAGTGCACTTGGGTTATGCAGCAGGACAATGATCCGAAACACAACAGCAAGTCCACCTCCAAATGGTTCAAACAAAGCTAAATTTAGGTTTTGGAGTGGCCTAGTCAAAGCCTGGACTTAAATCCAATTGAGATGCTGTATCATGATCTTACACAGGCTGTTCATGTTGGAAAACCCTCCAATGTGGCTGAATTAAAACAATTCTGCAAAGAAGAATGGGCCAAAATTGCTCCACAGCAATGTGAAAGACTAATTTCCAGTTATCGCAAATGCTTGATTGCAGTTGTTTCTGCCAAGGGTGGCACAATCAGTTATTAGGTTTAGGGGGCAATTACTTTTTCACATAAAGCCAGGCAGGTTTGGACAGCTTTTTTTACCTTAATAAATGAAACCATCATTTAAAAACTGCATTTTGTATTTACTCGGGTTATCTTTATGTAATAATAAAATTAGTTTGATGAGTCATTTAAGTGTGACAAATATGCAAAAAAAAAAAAATCAGAAAGGGGCAAATACCTTTTCACAGCGTTGTAGATGAGAGAGCAGTAACTTACTCCCCATATCCACACTCCAGGTCTGTCCTAGTACAGATTCAGTCTGCCCCCAGCACACGTTATACAGCTCCCATAGACATTGCTGTATAGTGCCACTATGATAAAGATCAGCAATGACACAGCTCACCTGTGTCCAGTCCTAGGCACACCGCCCCTCTCATCTCCGGTCTCTCTCTCCTCCCGGCATCTTCATGCTCCTCTGAGCACTCGCTCCACACAGTATGAAGAGCCAGGCACGTGTGAAAGGGGAGGAGGGGGATGTCAGCAGAGCCCCCACTGGATACAGGGAACAGGGCTCTACAGTGTGATCTAATCTTTGGTTGGCAGAGTGTGTGGCAGTGTCTAAGCAGCCATAAACAGTGAGTGGAAGGGAAACCCTGGGGAAGCCAGCTCTTGTTAGGACATGCAACCCGGTGGCCCCAATTCACCGGGCAGGTGCTTGGTGTGCCCTATGGCCAGTCCGGGCCTGCTCGAAGTGTCTCTTCTGCCTGCGTGTGGCGCCACCCCCTAAAAAATGCCACCCAAGGCAAACACCTGGTTTACCTCATGGTAGGTATGCCCCTGGATGTGGGTCCCACAGTCAATGTTGCTTTCTATCACAATGTAGAAATTTAGGATACTAAATGGGGATTTTTTGGTACCTAAACATTTTGTGAACTGCTCCACATATAGGGTAATGTATTCAGGGGCATTTTAAGAAATCATTGGGCATGTGTGCAAGATCATACGTTGGACCTCATTGCTTGCTTAAAAAAATAAATAAATAGTGTGCTTAGTGCACTGCAGTGACAATTGGGCACGGTTTTCATGTTGCCAGGTGTGTTGCTAGGATTGTAAAAGATCTAGGGCACTATTGGTTACAGAAGGAAGAGTAGTAGTGAGGCGTGTGTAGTGCGCCGAAGCGGAAAGTGGGTGTGACCAAATTGCGGTAATGGCAGGAGGGGCTTAAAGAGGCATGTTAAATAAAACAAAAGCCTTTTTGTTCACATACAAATGTTTACATTGCTGTGTCACAAGTAAGAGTCTCACAGATAATGTATAAACCTCAGCAATCATTAAAAGAAAAAAAAAAAAACTTCTTCTGTTACATATGATTTGTTTACATTAAAAATAGACAGAGATCTAATACTTTGTCTGAGACTATCTAAAGAAGAACATCATTAAAATAGACAGGGTCTGCTTAGCAACCAGCAACTGTTAAAGAGGAAGTAAACCCTGATGGGTTTACTTCCTCTTTGTTTCCCTGCAAAGGTAAAGCATAATGCATCGCATAGTAGCCCATTATGTGTCACTTACCTGACACAGGAGCCAGCGATGTCACCGCTGTCCCCTCTTCCATGGAGCCTCCATCTTCTTCCTGGGTATCGCTGCCCCGGCACTGTGAGTGGCCTGAGCAGCGATGACGTCACTCTGGCGCATGCGCGCGGGAGCCGTAAGTGACGGCATGTTGGCCTTCACTTGCGGCGCGCCCAGTGCACCTGCACCACTGTCTACTGTGCGCATGCGCCCTAGACAGCGGTGCCCCTTTTTCAGAAAATATCTCCTTAACCATGCAGGTTAAGGAGGTATTTCTTTACATCTTACATTTACAAGTTTATTACATCAGAAGGACATCAGTGCTCCACCCCCAGAGTTGATAGCCAGCAGCAAATCCCGATCAGCAACAGGTAAGGCGACACAGACAGACATTGGAACACAGATAGCTGAATACAAGCAGTGGGAATCAGGTTACAAGCAGCAGAACATAATTAGAGCACAGGCAGCAGGAATCAGGATACAAGCAGCAGGACATAATTAGTGGGTAGTGGCAGGCCCGGCTGCAGGGCCTAGACATGTAAGGGGCACAGCGAACAAGCAGCAGACATAATTAGTGGGTAGTGGCAGGCCCGGCTGCAGGGCCTAGACATGTAAGGGGCACAGCGAACAGTCATTTTTGGAATGAAAATTTTCCTCCATGGTTGCATTGTATGTCAGAGCTCAGTGGTCTCCTCCAGGGAATGCCAGTCTATGCAAGGTGGAGGACTGTAACAAAGTCCCGCCTCCTAGATAGACAGAACACTGATCCAATGATACATTGAATCAGTGTGACGGGATATTCAAATCCATGACATGACAGAGCTCTGTGTGGTAAGGCTGCATTTCATTAGCACATGTCAGGTTGCATTTCATGAGACTTGTAAGGTTGTGTTTCATTGGCACTAATCAGGCTGCATGTCATGGGCACAGGTCAGGCTGAATTTCATGGGACTGGTAAGGCTGCATTTCATAGGCACTGGTAAGGCTGCATTACATAGGCACTGGTAAGGCTGCATTTCATTGTCACTGATCAGGCTGCATTTCATGGGCACTGGTAAGGCTGCATTTAATTGGCACTGGTCAGGCTGCATTTATTTGGCACTGGTAGGGCTGCATTTAATTCCCACTGGTCAGGCTGCATTTATTTCACACTGGTAAGGCTGCATTTAATGGGCACTGGTCAGGCTGCATTTAATGGGCACTGGTAAGGCTGCATTTAATTGCCACTGGTAAGGCTGCATTTAATTGCCACTGGTCAGGCTGCATTTAATTGCCACTGGTCAGGCTGCATTTAATTGCCACTGGTCAGGCTACATTTCATGGGCACTGGTAAATTGTAAATATTTATTTTCTTGTTTTCCTCCTCTAAAACCTAGGTGTGTCTTATGGTCAGGTGCGTCTTACGGAGCAAAAAAAGGGGTTTGAACTTCTGAATAATGTATTAATTGCTGTTTGCGACTTCCTGCCCTGGTGACTACAGCTTCATCTATTTCTTGTGCACACTTCACAGGAAAAGAAATGGGAAATCTCCTCAATAGAGCCACAGACAGAAACAAATACCTGACAAAATGTAACACTTTCCAACTTTCCAAGGCTTAAAATAAAAGGTGAAATTTTACTTTAGGCCTTACAATTTACTTAATTGTAATCAATTGACTACAGGCTGAACATTTACACGCAGGTTGATAACAAATTCTAAAGGCAGAAGTCTGTTATCTTCAAAGGGCATTGGTGCTATACTGTACAGTCAGATATTAATTATAAAGTGAAATAATAATATACAAAAAGAGGGCAGGGAAGGAACTGGCAGACACATTTTATAGCAGAATTTATTGTACTCTTGAAGTTGTGAATGATATATCGGGGGTTATTTACGAAAGGCAAATCCACTTTGCACTGCAAGTGCACTTGAAAGTGCAGTCGCTCTAAATCTAAGGGGTAGATCTGAAATGAGTGGAAGCTCTGCTGATTTTATCATCCAATCATGTGCAAGCTAAAATGCTGTTTTTTATTTTCCTTGAATGTCCCCCTCGGATCTACAGTGACTTTACTTTCAAGTGCACTTGCAGTGCAATGTGGATTTTCCTTTAGTAAATAACCCCCATTGTCTCAGATTTTTTTTTTAACCTATGTTTGTCTTGGGTTAACCTTACCATGGTATCCTTTGGAGGTTAGGTTAACCACCCTTTACTAACTACCAATTTAAGTCAGCACTGCAGAAAATGCAACTAGCTTTAGCACCATCCCAAATCTACACTGTCTGTCATTAGGAATGACAGACTCCAAAGCAATAACCCCCACCATTCAGACAGACAGGCAGGCAGGCTCTTGGGTTTTTGATCCTGTTTCAGTGTGCACTATATGAACTATCTGCAGCACAATGCAGCCACAATGCTTCTGTGGTCACATAAAAAATCTTAAAGATGTATTTTTGCCAACTTTGAGATCTTCTTTGATCTTCACTGGTCATCTTGGAACAGGGTAGAGCTGATTTATTTCTGCTTTGACCCTCCCTGCAGCATTTCTGCAGCAGTGATCTTTTACTGTCTGTCAAAAACAAGCAATAGATCAATAAAAAATAAAAAATACCCTCATTAACGCCTTGCCTTGAATAAACACATTGAATGCTCTGTGGGACATCTTGTTTAGGAAATAAACATATAACTCCCGATAAAGGGTTTCCAGAGTACTAAGTGTTATCTAAAGAGGCAGCGCAGCAGAATGGCTTGCTTAGCAGTTTCACTTGTCTGAAAAACAAACCTCCAAAATATCTTATACTGGAGGAAACACTACTTATTGACTTATTGACCATAAAAATGGTTTCCTTTAGCACAGCTGAAAAGAAAACTAGAGCTCCAGTCTCTGATTGTATACAAGACTGCATAATATGTATTGCTAAATCATCCACCATTTATATCATATTACATGTTGCACCCATATTTGGGGTATAACTTGCAGCATGCTGTCAGGGTTTTTTTTTTTTTTTTTTTTTAGCAAATGTGGATGCATTTATTGGTTTGATTTTTTGAAAAAGGTTGAGTTAACATTTTAAGTTTTTGTTTCCTTACATATCACACAAGACTGCTCAATGTAACTTTTTTTTTTCTATAAAAATCAGAAGAAACAGCACCATTGCAACAATGCCCATTTTATTAGAAATCAGGTTAATTCCCATATTAGTGTTACACTACTGGTTTATGCTGAATATTTTAACCTGTGTGTGTTGCAATGTTAAAGTCTATACTTGGAGATTAACTTTAACATTAGGCTTACCATATAGCTTTATCATAAAAAAATCACATCTGTGCAAATATCTTGTACTTAAACACATTTTCAATTATATCTTGGTGAAAATATTCAGTGTTACATTGCCGGAAAGTAGCTTTAAGAAAAAATATCTTTTATAACACCTTTAAAATAAAAACTTTAAAAATAAGAACCATATAAATGAAATGTTCTATTTAATGCCACACCACCTGCCCACAAAAAAGGAAGAAAAAGAAAGAAAAAAATACATTCTGATTCTATTTTAGGAAAATATTGTGGTACAGCAGGAGTTACTGGTGCAAGAGAAAGCTCCAGACAGCAAAAGCAGGCACTCTTTTTCATAGACTTTTTTTTATTTTTATTATAGCTTATGCTCCCACAGACACACTGAGCATGCATTGCTAATATTGGCAAAAAAAGTGCAGTAAGATGATTGGATTAATCCTCACAAGAGAGGCATTAATGCTCCTTCACACTGTCCTGCATTAAAAATAAATGTGACCTGTGTCAAGTTGCATCTGTCACTATAATCCTATACACCTATTTGGCTCTACTAGGCTGCTACTGTCCCTGTTAAATCCACTGAAAATCAACAATGGGATTTAAAGGGAACCTGCAGTAATAGAGAAATAGGGAGAGATTTACTAAAATGGTGCACACAGAATCTGGTGTAGCTCTGCATATTAACCAATCAGATTATAGTTTCTGTCAAAGCTCAATTGAACAAGCTGATGTTAGAAGCTGATTGGTTGCAATTCACAGCTGCACCAGTTTTAGTAAATATCCCCCATAGTGGCTGCCATTGCCGACATCCATTGAAAAATTCAAGTTGCTGGTTAGCATTGATGAAATGTTTTCCGTTCTTTCTGAAACTTATACCAGTGATGCGCTTGAAGGTTAACATATCACCATTAGCATACTTTTTCTATGTGAGTGAAAAGACAAAGGATCAGTATGACAGCCAAGCAGCTAGTATTTTTTTTTTTTCAGATAGAGTTTTCTTTAGGAACAGGTATTTTTCTTTTCTTTGTTGTAAATGTTATTAGATATGACAAGTTTTACAGTTTGGTTCCTAAAACGAAATCTGTTTCAAGAAATTAGGAGAGTAATATAGTAAAATACTTAATGCATAGCAAGATAATCTATCTCACTCAGATTGTTTACCCATGTGTTTGATTTTGACACTAATATCCTATTTGACTGGATCGGATCTTGCTATCAAAACAACAAGCAATTTTATGTATTTACTACACACTTTTGCTCAGAATTTAAAAGAATAAAAATGTAGGTTACTACAAGTAACGCAAAAAAAAATGTCTCTTTGCAAATATCAAAACCTACTAAATCGTAAAGCAGGAAAGCCCCATTAAAGAGTGTTACAGTATATCCATGGCAACAACCTTTTTAAATTACCATGGAAATAGAACATTTTCTCTCCTGTAAGACTTTTATTATATACATAAAGAAAATATTTGGCATCGACTTCGAGTAATTTTAAGAGGTATACAAAGATGTTTGATAAATGACAAAAATGAATATGTGCTAGTTGTATTGATATTTGAGTGATGGTGAAAGCATTATATGTTGCATATGTATTCTTTTGTAAAGATTTGAGAACCAACATAAATATTAGAAATTATATAGTTATGTTAAGAATAATAATACTAACAACAAAACCATCACACACAAATAGAGCATTTATAGAGCAGAGTGGGTATGTTTTCATTGGTAGCCCTGTATTTACTTTAAATGCCAATGCACAGTGGACCTATAAAAAAAAATAAAAATAAAAAATTGTACAGTAAATCAATCCCAAAATGTGTTTTAATACAGCACTGCTGTTTACAAACCAATTGAGGAAAGAATAAATGGCACAAAGTAGGCATATAAAGAAATACAAAAGTTACCCCTGTACAGTGCTTTTAGACCAAAGATCTAAAACAAAAATGTGTGTACCCCTTTTTCTGGTTTTCTGAATCAGTGGCTCCTAATGTGGGTTATAATTTTCATACAAGATATACCGGTAATTAGTAAATACAACTTTTTATAACCAGAAACAATAACAATTTTATCTTTATTTATTGCTTTTTTTAATTAAAGGGTTTAACAATCAAGGTAATTGATGGAAACATATGTGAATCCTAGTGAAACTATTTAATTGGCAATAACTTCAGTAAAAACTGTTTCTGTAGCTGCTGTTCAGAGCAGTATATAGCATATATACCACTATATATACAGTATATCGTGGTTATCAGATATTTTGGTCCTGTGCTTTATCAATAAAGTATATTTTTGGAGAAATAATGCTGAAAAGACTGCTGTATCTTACACCACAGCAATTCAATGGGGCTGAGGTCAGAACTCTGACTTGACCTTTATACAATAAAGAATCTCTTCTGTTTCAGCCACTTCATTATTGTTATACTTCTGTGTTTTGACTCTATGCCATATTTCATGACTCAACATCTTTTGCCAGTGTCACTAAGAGATCGTTTTTCTGATCGCTGTATTAGTGTCACTGCTGTCGCTAGGTAACCATTTTTTTTTTTTTAGGTAACCGCCATGTTTATATAGGTTCATAAATAGGTTTATAGGTCAGGTACCCCCATATTACAACCTAAATAAAGGTTTTAACCCCCTGATTGCCCCTAGAGTTAACCCTTTCACCAGTGATCACAGTATAACTGTCACTGGTGACGCTGGTTAGCCAGTTAGTTATTTCGTT
The DNA here is from genome assembly GCA_028564925.1 of Lithobates sylvaticus. NCBI lineage: Eukaryota > Metazoa > Chordata > Amphibia > Anura > Ranidae > Lithobates > Lithobates sylvaticus. The sequence goes on along the minus strand of CM053027.1, from coordinate 454,737,376 downwards.
ATTTAGGTTCCCCGTCAGGTTTTTATATAGCGTCAGGTACCCCCATATATTACCTAATAAAGGTTTTAACCCCCTGATTGCCCCTAGTTAACCCTTTCACCCCCTTTTGCCAGTGTCACTAAGCGATCGTTTTTCTGATCGCTGCATTAGTGTCGCTAGGTAACCATTTTTTTTTTTTTAGGTAACCGCCATGTTTATATAGGTTCATAAATAGGTTTATAGGTCAGGTACCCCCATATTACAACCTAAATAAAGGTTTTTAACCCCCTGATTGCCCCTAGAGTTAACCCTTTCACCAGTGATCACTGTATAACTGTCACTGGTGACGCTGGTTAGCCAGTTAGTTATTTCGTTATTTAGGTTCCCCGTCAGGTTTTTATATAGCGTCAGGTACCCCCATATATTACCTAATAAAGGTTTAACCCCCTGATTGCCCCTAGTTAACCCTTTCACCCCCTTTTGCCAGTGTCACTAAGCGATCGTTTTTCTGATCGCTGCATTAGTGTCGCTAGGTAACCAGTTTTTTTTTGTATTACTGTTACGGGTGACGCTGGTTAGTTAGCTTGTTTTTTATACTGTCAGGGCACCCGCCATTTATTACCCAATAACGGTTTAACCCCCTGATCGCCCGGCGGGTGATATCAATTAGGTTTTAGGGTCAAATAAGGTCTGCGTCGCCCCAGGTTAGTGCCAGTACCGCAAACACCCACGCACAAAGCATACACCTCCCTTAGTGGCACAGTATCTGAACAGATCAATATCTGATCTGATCAGATCTATACTAGCGTCCCAGCAGTTTAGGGTTCCAAAAAAAAACGCATTGTTAGCGGGATCAGCCCAGATACCTGCTAGCACCTGCGTTTTCCCCCTCCGCCCAGCCCAGCCCACCCAAGTGCAGTATCGATCGATCACTGTCACTTACAAAACACTAAGCACACATAACTGCAGCGTTCGCAGAGTCAGGCCTGATCCCTGCGATCGCTAACATTTTTTTTGTGGTAGCGTTTTGATTCAGTCGCTTCAGTCAGGAGCTTTTTTACCTGTGAATCTCAAAAAAATAAAAAAAAATAAAATAGTTGTCGTTTTATTGTTCTCTCTCTCACTCTATTCTCTCTCTATTGTTGCTCTTTTTTTACTCCATTCTATTCTGCAATGTTTTATTATGTTTTATTATGTTTTATTATGTTTTATCATGCTTGCTTTTCAGGTATGTAATTTTGTTTACTGTGTGTTTTAGTGTTGAGCATTTTTTTGTTTTCAGGTGCGCCATTCAGTTGCAACGCGGATTTATTTATCTTGACAGCAACAGCGTTTGCTCCCACGATACATAAAGCCGCGACTCCAACGCTGTAGGAGGTGATTTCACCACCACAGTTAAAAAAAAGAGCATATATGCCGAAGCAGGGGGGCAGCAGGGGGGGGGGGGAGCGATTGGCTCCTAATGCCACGTACATACGGTCGAAATTCCGACCGTGTGTACACGGCATAACTTTTGCGGGAGGATGCCCCCATGCATCGGCATATATAAATGGTGCATGTATGCCCATCATTAGAAGTGGGTGGATGAAGGGAGGTATTCTAATGGTGGGCATACCCACCAATCAATCTCTTTTTTTCGTTCAGCCAAGAGGCTGCATGAAAAAAAAAAGATTACAATATATGTCCAGTATGTTGCTGGACTTTGAATGGTTATACCAGAATGATGCCTGCAGGTTTAGGTATCATCTTGGTATCATTCTTTTCAGCCAGTGATCGGCTTTCATGTAAAAGCAATTCTAGCGGGTAATTAGCCTCTAGACTGCTTTTACAAGCAGTGGGAGGGAATGTCCCCCCTCCCGGATATAAACCGCGCCATTGGGAAATTGGGAAAGCATTTTATCACACCAATCTTGGTGTGGTCAGATGCTTTGAGGGCAGAGGAAAGATCTAGGGTCTAATAGACCCCAATTTTTTCAAAAAAAGAGTACCTGTCACTGCCTATTGCTATCATAGGGGATATTTACATTCCCTGAGATAACAATAAAAATCATAACAAAGAAAAAAAATGGAAGGAACAGTTTAAAAATAAAATAAAAAAGCTAAATAAATAAAAAAAAAAAAACAAAAAAAAAAAAAAAAAGCACCCCTGCCCCCCCTTCTCTTGCGCAAAGGCGTACACAAGCGTTGGTCTGGCGTCATATGTAAACAGCAATTGCACCATGCATGTGAGGTATCACCGCGAAGGTCAGATCGAGGGCAGTAATTTTAGCAGTAGACCTCCTCCGTGAATCTAATGTGGTATCATGTAAAGGCTTTTAAAGGCTTTTAAAAATGTATGTAGTTTGTCGCCACTGCGTGTTTGTGCGCAATTTTAAAGCATGTCGTGTTTGGTATCCATGTACTCGGCCTAAGATCATATTTTTTATTTCATCAAAAATTTGAGCAATATAGTGTGTTTTAGTGCATTAAAATAAAAAAAAGTGTATTTTTTCCACAAAAAATGCGTTTGAAAAATCGCTGCGCAAATACTGTGTGGAAAAAAAAATGCAACACCCACCATTTTAATCTGTAGGGCCTTTGCTTTAACAATATATATAGTGTTTGGGGGTTCAACGTAATTTTCTTGCAAAAAAAAAATATGTTTTCATGTAAACAAAAAGTGTCAGAAAGGGCTTTGTCTACAAGTGGTTAGAAGAGTGGGTGACGTGTGACATAGGCTTCTAAATGTTGTGCATAAAATGCCAGGACAGTTCAAACCCCCCCCAAATGACCCCATTTTGGAAAGTAGACACCCCAAGCTATTTGCTGAGAGCAATGTTGAGCCCATTAAATATTTTTTTTTTTTTGTCCCAAGAGATTGAATAATGAAAAAAAAAAAAATATATATATTTTTTTTACAAAAAGTTGTCACTAAATGATATATTGCTCAAACATGTCATGGGCATATGTGGAAATACACCCCAAAATACATTCTGTTGCTTCTCCTGAGTACGGGGATACCACATGTGTGGGACTTTTTGGGAGCCTAGCTGCGTACGGAACCCCAAAAACCAATCACCGCCTTCAGGCTTTCTAAGGGTGTAATTTTTTTATTTCACTTCTCACTGCCAATCACAGTTTCGGAGGCCATGGAATGCCCAGATGGCATAAAACCCCCCAAAATGACCCCATTTTGGAAAGTAGACACCCCAAGCTATTTGCTGAGAGGTATTGTGAGTATTTTGCAGATCTCGCTTTTTGTCACAAAGTTTTGAAAATTGAAAAAAGAAAAAAATTTTTTTTTTTCTTTACTTTCTTCATTTTCAAAAACAAATGAGAGCTGTAAAATACTCACCATGCCTCTCAACAAATAGCTTGGGGTGTCTACTTTCCAAAATGGGGTCATTTGGGGGGGTTTTGTGCTATTTTGGCATTTTATGGCCTTCGAAACGGTGATAGGTAGTGAGGAGTGAAATCAAAAATTTGAAAAAAATTTTTTAAAATTACTGACACCCTAGAGGTCATTTACTAAAGTTAAATGAAGTGAACCTGTACCTACAACAACATATTATGTTGCTCAGATCAGAGCTCATTTAAAGGCTATTCATGCTAAAATTTGAAAACAAATAAACCTAGAAGTTTCACAAACAAAGCAGTATGCATTAAAAAAAAAAAAACATTAATAATTGGAATATTTCTTGGGTCTTTTTTGAACTAGAGATGAGCAAATTGGAGATATCAAAATCTGAACATGCATATGTGAATTATAATTTACTTATCCATTCAAACAAACCTTTATGTTCTGAGTAAATATTTCATAATATGTATACTCAAGTAAAAAAGCACCCACGTATAGGTCAGATTCCCATTTCTGCAGAGATGTTACTATAAAAATCTAAGTAATAAGTTAAATAAAAATACCTACACATTTAAAACCAGACTTTATCCAGTGATTTAAAATTTTTGGTAATGTAACAATAACCCTTTTAATGAGTTTGTGTTATGATTACTTTAACTTTTTTTTTAGATAATTTACTTTAAAGCCTACAGTATTTATCTAATTTCCAATTAAATTTGCTAAACAGCAGACATTTGAAAGGAGTGTTGAAAAAAATTAAATATTGTTAAAATTTAAAGCAAAACTCTCAGCCAATTAAAACATTAAAAAAGTCCCATCTAACTTGTAAGCAGTTTATTACCTTTAACAACCAGACAACACTACTGTGAGCATCTCTGATTCAGGTCGGCCGTAGATGGGATCCATCTATGGGCAGGCTGGTTGTACCGAAGATGATCCATCAATAGACTTCAGTACAATCAGCCTGTCTTTTTATTTCATGTGATAGCCGCTGGCAGTGATCATTGTATTCTAGCGGATGGGAAACCTCCCACTGTCAGAATACAATAGCACAATGGGAAGGATTTCCCCATCAACACTACCTGTGTTGATGGGGTAATAAAGCATTTTTTTTCATTCATCTTGTGGTTGTATGTCTTGCTTGCTATAGTTTTAATTTGCTACAGGGGCTGGACTCCTGGGTTAAGTCCTGCCTAGCATCCCTAACTGGCATATCTTTAGGGGCACCGTTACTGGACAAAATGCAAAGTGGGCTGCAAACTTAATCTGAAGGACACACATGGGATTCTACAGGTAATAGTGCATATCTTGTGGTACTTGCACTTAATCAGGAATTTTGTTTAACCTCCCTGGCGGTATTCCCGAGTGTGGCTCGGGGTGAACTTTCAGTACCAAAAACGGTAACCCTGAGCCACACTTGGGATCGCATAGCAGGATCCATTGTCCTCAGGCTCCTGTGATGTCGTCCCGCTGTGTGTGCGAGCTGTGTCCTCCGCTCGATTCATCACAGTGCTCTGTTCTCTGCGAGCATTGCGGCGCACGGCGACGGAGCACGGCACCAAATTTAAAAAGTTAAAAGCACACAATACATACAGTAAACTGTACTTTTACAGCTTACATTACTGTATCAAATTATTTAACATCCCTTTTGTCCTTAGTGGTTTGTCCAGTGCCCTGCATGCAGTTTTATATTATACACACTGCTCTTTTTGCCTGGAAACTGGAGATTGTCCATGGCAACCAAAAAGTGTCCCTTTACGTCAAAAGTGGTTTTAGACCAGCTAGAAAACAGTGATAATAAATTAGAATCACTTGCAGAATTCAGCGATAGTGATTTGTGGGGAGATCCGTCATAAAAACACTGAAAGTAATGACAGCGACAATTCTGCAACTGAGCACATTTTAGTGTTTTTGATTTGATTACATTATTGAATAAATTGTATTATTATTATCTTATTATTTGTTATAATTATTTATAGTTATTTATTATATTATAGTTTATGATTTCGTGTTTCAAACGTTATCATACCCGGGATGTCAACTAGACTCTTGTTTGGACCGATTTAAGTGTGTTATTGCTAAAGAATTAGGCCAACAATATAAAATGTCACATTTCTATGCAAAATATTTCGCCGCTTTGAGCATCAAAAATATGGCATAATCATACCACCAGGGAGGTTAAAGTGGCACCTACACTTTCTTTTTTGTCAGTCGTTAAAATATAACATAAAAATTATTTTTGACTTTCCAAATCCTTGCCCTGAGGCTAAACATTTAGCCTACAGCATACTGACCAACTTGAATGTATTTATATATTTTATCCCTAATCCTTGGTATCTAAAACTGAATTAAAATCTGCCTCCAACAGTCATAACATGCAAGTATACATGACATATTTGCACATTATGGCAGACTTACCTGCCAAAGGAAACCCTTCAGCACTGCAATATGTTGACCATCACTCTATCACTACTGTGAAGTGCTAATAGATTCACCCAGTTTTCTTCTAGGGTCAGAATCTCCAGCCACCTTGATTGGCTAGCCCAAGATGACATAACTCCTGTGCAAGCACTCAGGAGTTAATTCATTCTGGGTATTGTACACTGAGCTGTATTTATATTTAGAAAAACATTGCTGATGAGCTGATCCAGAGGCAAGAATGGTCCAATTTTTTCCAAAAACCTTTCCTGATCCCTAAGGGCAATGGGGTAGCTATCACAATCATACTTTCCTTTATGAGTCCTGGGTTACTACAGTGTGAATGATCTAAAGTTTTGTAAAGTTAGCCTTTGTTCACATCAAACATCTGAACATGGGCAGGGAAAGCACAATTGTTCTAAGATATTCACTGATCATGTTTGGTTGCTTGTGTTCATATCACTTTAATGCACACTTTAGTAATCCACCACCATAGAGAGAAATGCTAATAAGGTTTGATGACTCAAAGACAACCATTGCAAAAGACACTTTGGTTGAATTACTAAAGCTGGAGAGTGCAAAATCTAGTTCAGCTCTGCACAGAAACCAATCAACTTCCAATTTTTTCTTTGTTTTGTCAAAGCTTAATTGAACAAACTGAAGTTTGAAGCTAATTGGCTACCAAGCACAACCGCACAAGGTTTTGCACCCTCCAGGTTAAGTAAATCAACCTCAGTGCATCTCTAGAGCTAACATGGGCAGGCACATCTCCTTTTGGCAGATATTTTTGTCACAATACAGCCACAATTTTGTATTGCAGAAGCACAGGCACATGTGTGCTCTAAAATGAAAAACCTATCTGTACATTACCGATCTGTTGGAGATTAATTTATGGTGATTATAATGATTAAACAATATATTAAGCTGTAAGACAGAACATTATATTAATTTCAAAAGATTCAGTTTTGGGCAGAGAATCGCTAAATAATTAGTAGCCACATCACTGACCTTTACCTTTGTGATCCAGTGTTGGCAGCTATAAGACACTGTGAATGACTGTGCTGGGTCATTTCTATCTATTGAGTATACAGTATTTGAAAAGCTTGTTTTTGTAGGTATTATAGTGGTTAATCCTTACTTTGAATTATTCTGACAGCTGTGCAGCAATTAATAAATCTTTCTCAAACTGCTGAAGCCAGACAAAAACACTAACTCTGATCACGCTGGGTGATTGCATTTTTTTACACTTGTTTTTAAGATGTGAAAAAAATATAAATGGTTTTATATTGTGTTTGCAATAACAGACATTATAAGGGTCTTTAATATCTAAGATGAAGTAGTATACACTGAGTAACAGGCATTATAATGCCCCGTACACACGGTCGTAATTTCCGATGGAAAATGTCCTATCGGACCATTTTGTCGGAAAATCCGACCGTGTGTGGGCGCCATCTGACTTTTTCTATCAGAATTTCCGTCAGAAAAAATTTGAGATCCTGCTCTCAAATTTTCCGACATCAAAGTCCGATCGGACTTTTTCCGATCGTGTGTAGCGAATTCCGACAGACAAAGTGCCACGCATGCTCAGATCAAATTACAAGACCAAAGCTATTGGCTACTAGCCTTTACGTAGTTCTGTCGTATGCAACGAACGTCACCACGTTCAGAATGGTCGGATTTTCCGACAACTTTGTCCGACCGTGTGTATGCAACACCAGTGTCGGACAAAATCCGTCGGAAATAATCCAACGTATTTTGTGGTCGGAATTTCCGACCGTGTGTATGGGGCATAAGGTTTAATGACTGTCACGCATAGGGAATTACCTTGTTCACTTGCACCTTGTTCATAAACACAACTTCCTAGTATCTACTAAGCTAAGTAAACAGTCACTTTGCAAATTGAACATTACCTTGCTAACTAAACATTTTGTAGAACTTTAGTAAATCAAACCCATAATGTTACAATGACTTTATTGATGCTGTCCTTTACATCATCAGTGTAACCCAAAGTGTAACCCAAAGAGGTAATGATGATATGAATAAGCACCAGTGAGAGCGGTGTGAAACGCGTTAGGGGTTTGTATTTTATCCTGTTTTTGTATGGACTGAATCTTCAATAAAGGAATTTTCTTGGGGTGTGGCTTTTATTTTTATCAATAGATTTTTTAACTAATTGGTTGGTCATATTTTCACTTTATTTTATTTCTCACAATTTTTCATTTGTGGATTAGCACAACTTTATTTACTATTATATGTTAAGACTGTATATATCTTACAGCATAGTTGCTGCTTTTTTTAGGTTATATAGCACAGTTACCATTTTTTTTCGTTGTTTATATCAGAAGAAATTAAGCTATGGTATAGATGTGAAGTAGGTGCAGGGCACATTTGGACTGTATCCAAGCAAAGGTTGTTTGGCGCTGGGAAGGGGCACACAGTGAAGAGCTCAAGACGAAGCTGACAGTAAAGCTTTACCTTTGTTGGTTACACTGAGGTTGGGGAAGGGGGAAGCTGTAAAGGACAACTTCACTAAAAGTGAAGGCTGTAAGTGAATGTATCTGATATTTGGATGACATAGACATATTGCTGTAATGAAAAAAAATGTAGTACAAGATATAACATTCAGTCTAGAAAGCAAAAAAAAATTGAATTGTTTTTTTTTTTATATTTGTCAGTATGTAAAGCTGTAATTGGGCTTTTGTGGTTTATACTAATGTATTTAGAAATAAGTCCAAACGGACACAGGTCCAGATGTGTTTTATGGAGACACCAGTTTAGAGAAGATTTACTAAAACTTGGTGCACACAGAATCTGGTGCAGCTGTGCATAGTAACCAATTAGCTTCTTGGTTTTAGTGTCAAAGCTTAACCTCTTGATGCCTTTTTCTGACACGGGTTGCTTACAGGTTAAAATCAACCCCCAAATATTATATATATATTTTTTAGTAGAGACCCTAGGGAATGAAAATGGTGATCGTTGCAATATTTTATGTCACACTGTATTTGCGCAGCAGTCTTTCAAATGCAATTTTTTTTTTGAAGAAATACACTTTCATGAATTTAAAAAAAAAAAAAAACAGTAGTTAGACCAAATTTTTTGTATAATGTGAAAGATGACGTTACACCAATTACACCAATTAAATAGATACCTAACATGTCGTGCTTTCAAATTGCACACACTCATGGAATGGCAACAAACTATGGCACTTAAAAATCTCCATAGGCGATGCTTTAAAAAAAATTAACAGTTACGAGTTTAGAGTTACAGAGGAGGGCTAGTACTAGAATTATTGCACTCCCTCTAATGATCACAGCGATACCTCACATGTGTGGTTTGAACATTGTTTACATTTGCGGACACGAATTACGTTTGCTTCTGCGTGCGAGCACGAAGGGATGGGCCGCTATAACCACTTCAGCCCTGGAAGGTTTTACCCCCTTCCTGACCAGAGCACTTTTTACAATTTGGCACTGCATCGCTTTAACTGGTAATTGCGCGATCATGCAATGCTGTACCCAAACTAAATTTGTGTCCTTTTTTTCCCCACAAATAGAGCTTTCTTTTGGTGCTATTTGATCACCTCTGCGGTTTTTATTTTTTGCGCTATAAACAAAAAAAGAGCGAAATTTTTGAAAAAAATCACACTATGATCAGCTGTGATTGGTCGCAGCTGATCACATGGTAAGAAGCCTCTGTCAGAGGCTTCATACCACGATCGGAGTTGTGGTGTGTCAGGCTGATACACAGCACCTCCGATTGCTGCGCTGCACACCCCCGTGGGCACGTGCTGGCTGTGTTATCCTGAGCACATCTTATGACATCCCATCAGGATATCACAACCACTTTGCCGCCATCATTCTGCTATATGGCAGGTGGAAAGTGGTTAAAATCATTCAAAACACCAAGTTTGACTGTTTTGAATACTGAAATTTTTTTAAATCTTGCGCCTTTAAGGCTCCAGTAAACTGGAAGTTGTGTCATGACATCGCTTCCGGGTTACTAGATCTGAGACCCGATCAAAGCCAATTTTGGCTTTGTTCGGGTCTCCGGCCAGCTGGCGGACGTAGTGGCTGGTCCCTCGGTCCTTTCGGTGGGAAGGGAAAGACTGGGTGAGCCGCAGAATGCGGCGGGAGGGGGTACGTTGCACTTTCACTGCTTGTAATAACAGCCGAGTGGCAAATTAGCTACATCGGTTGTTATTATAAGAAAGCCAATCTTTGGCTCTAAAAAACAGTACCGCGGTGATGACTACAGCTGCAGGCATCCCCCTGGTGCAACACCTTGAAGCAGAAGGAAGCATATTTGCGTTAGGTCAGTGTGAAGGGGTTAATTAAACAGGCTGAAGTTAGAAGCTGATTGGTTACTATGCACAACTTCACCAAATTCCATGGGCTCCAGTTATAGTAAAGCCGTGTACACACAGGGTTGAACGTAAAAAAATAACTGTCAGCTCCAGTCGGCTATCTTACCATCTGAGCTGTTGTGTTCTGACAGGAGGACGGCCATTGGCTGAGGGCGCTGATTGGGAGTCAGTCTGCTGCTGGTTTTCCAGCATGCACATCTGACATACACACAGGCAGAATGCCGGTAGGTATTTGTTGAACCGGCAAATGTCTTCCTGCCAAATGCATGTATACTAGTTGTAGCCCAGTAAAAAACTGCAACAATGAATAAGCATAGTTTATATCAGAAATCATTATAGTAACCACTTTGAGATACATCTTTGAGATGTATCTTAACCACATTACGACCGGCGCACACAGATGTACGTCGGCAGAATGGAATAGACAGGCAAATGGGCGTACAGGTACGTCCCTTTGAATTTGCCGCCGTGCCATCCTTGTGCGCGCCGATGGCGAGCTCCTTGAGTCGGGTCGCAGGGATACCCACGATCGTCTCACGGAGTGTCAGAATGGGGAGATACTGATGTAAACAAGCATCTACCCGTTCTGCCTAGTGACACTGTCACTGATCAGCTCTCCCTGTAATCGGGAGAGCTGATCAGTGTAGTGTAACACACAGCCCCTCCCCCCTACAGTTAGAAAACGCCCCTAGGACACATCTAGTAAAAAATATTGATTTTTTTTCCAAAATTGTCGCTCTTTTTTTGTTTACAGTGCAAAAAATAAAAACCGCAGGGGTTATCAAATACCACCAAAAGAAAGCTCTATTTGTGGGAAAAAAAGGACATAAATTTTGTTTGGGAGCCACTTTGCATGACAGCGCAATTGTCAGTTAAAGCGACACAGTGCCGAATCGCAAAAAGTGGTCTGGTCTTAAGCCAGCAAAATGGTCCGGTCTGAAAGTGGTTAATACAAACTGATATTTTCTTATTTTCTAAACCAATATATAACAATGTAACACCACTTGCACAGCAATCTGGCTCAAGCTGAACTATAGACAAATTCTATCTATTTTGCAAAATTTACATAAAGGTTTACAAATTTTTACAATGATTTGCTAAGCAGGGAAATTTGTGAGTACATTTAAAAAAAAACAGAGCAAACAAAGTTCTAGTGAAAGTGGAGCTGTTGGTCATAGTACCTACCATTGAGCTTTCTCTTTTATTCTGTAGAAGACTAAAACAAGGAATGTGTTTGTAATGGATTGCAGCCCTAATTTATCTCCAGAATTCTTTGCTCCAATGTACGTAAATCAGTGTGAATGTGTGTGTGTCCAGATAAAGGAAAATGTATGCATTTTAAGGTTTACCAACAGCTTACCAGGATCTATTCAAAGATAAGGATACGGAATGGCTGTGCTGAGCACCTTACTTATTTATAGTTTTGTATATTATATATTTATACAGCATTTATATACAGTATATATACAATATATATATATATATATATATATATATGTTTATTTTTGTGTGGGCATCCATATAAATATATACATCTAAGTACATACTTTACATACATGTAGATGTTATATACTGTATAGAATTACACTTCCATTCTTTTTTTTTGTGCACAAAGAATGAACAGAGGACACCTGCTCTATTAACATATACCCACGTATTCTAACTTCACTAATCAATGTTGAAATAGTGATTATGTTCTTATGTGAATCATATTATGCATTCCGAATATTAATTGTCTCCTTGTGTAAAGGTGTGCTCAGGCCTTCAATTCACATTCAGCTGAATTCACCGCATTAACCATAGCATACTTCTATTTCAACAGTCTCATTAAAGTACTAAAATACAACCACCTAGAAAAAGTTATCTTCTAAAGAAAGGGGAAAAATATGACCTTCATTAATGCAGCTCTGCCAGGAAAAGTACTATATGTAGCATCGACATAATGCAAAGAGCTTTGATAAAAACCTTTTCAGGAATGGAAAATCTCAGAACATTGGAATAAGTGGATAAAGAAACAAGAGGGAACAATGTGTGTCAAAAAATGGCTTATGTTCATATTCACATGACATGCAAATACACATTCTGTATGCATTTGCTGTGTCTCCGGGTAAATTTCTAAAGTCACAATTAACCAGCCTACCTCCTGTTGATCCTCAGACAGTGCTTCCCCACATGTGGCTACTTCCATATTCTGTTTCCATTACATTTGTAAAAAATGAGAATTTTCTTTTCTTGATTGGAGCATCAGGCTTCAGTGGATGTTTTTAAGCTTCATTTCAACTGACAATGCTGAATTGAAGTCCATATTAAGAATGCAGTGAGAAATTTATGAGATCAAAGACAGTCTTGTTGCAGCAACAGCAGGCAAGTGAAGAAACAGCATCTTCAGTATTGTCTTTGTGACAATTCTAGTTATTAAAATGTATGTCATTTAAACTTTGATTTTCACTTCATTTGAATAATTTAAAGTCGTTTTAGCAAGAAGAATGCTTATTTTATTGCTGTTTTTCATTATGAGCTCAATGTGAAAATAACATTTACAATTTTTTTGGAAACCACTCTAGAATTTAGGGTTAATTTTTTTTTTGTGTGATTGTAGCAGTAATAGATGTAATGGTATTCAAGTTTTATTTTTAATGTCCTTTGTGTTGATGCAAATAATGCATCTAAGGCCCCATTCACAAGGGACGGATCCGCTCATCGGACTCCGCTAGCTCAGCGGGGGATCGTGCCATTGATCCCCGCTAAGCAGGCAGATAACAGGTCCGTGTCTGCTCACTGTGCAGGGACAGACCTGTCAGAGCCCCATTGTTCTCTATGGGAAGATCAGATGAAAAACTGACAGCATGTCCGTTTTCATCCGATCTGCTGGAAGGATGGCAAATGTATCGCCATCTGTCTGTTTTCAGTGGATCTTGTTGGATCGGATGGCAGGTGGGTGTGAGCGGACACATCTCTGCTGACACCCGCCTGCCCATACAAGTCAATAAGTGACCTGCTCAGATTCACCTGAAAAACTGACACGCGGATCTTTGAGGCCCGATCGTGTGAAAGTGGCCTTATGCAAGCCATCATTTTAAATTTGTTCTTGCTTTTGTTATATAATGAGTGTTATGTAAAATCTCCATTAACAGATGTAAATAATATTGTAATTAGAAATATATATTTAATTAGATGGAAATATATTTAAACCATTGAGTGTGTTTCTCCATTATACCACTTCTATCTTTCCAGTAGGTGTTACCATATATATATTTCTACTTAAGGGCCTGGCATTGTTTATTCTTATCACATCTCACATAGGTTGTATACAGTAGCCTTTTTAGAATCTCCCAATCAGGCTGCACCCAATATACACTTGCTAGGTATAGTGACCAATTAGGGTATATTACCTTAAGCTGGGTACACAGAGTAAAAAATCGGCTTAAAACAGTCAGTTTGACAGGAACCGGATGACTTTCATCCCGTGTGAACAGCTGACTGTTCTACAGAATCCAGTGTTATGTCTGGCTTCTGTCGAATGGCCATGCTGGAAAACCAGCATCCAATCAGCTTTGCCAGCCAATGGTTAGGAGCACTTATGAGTTTGTTCTGCCAGGGAGTAGTCCCCCTGTCGAATACAATAGCACAATGAGCAAGATTGTTACTTTAGTGTTAGTACAGTGATTTCTAATTTTTTTTTCCATTTAGCCAGCTGCGTTGATTGAACAAAAATCTTATAGTGTGTATTCATTGTGCAGAAATGAAAGGGGGATAGAATGAATTGTTTCCAAGCTATGCTTTTCTCTTCAAGCTGGGACACAAAAGCACTCAGTATGGCCGGACCTGAAGCTGAGAGGTAAATTAACTTCACACTTGTACTGTATACTGTATTGTAAATATGGTTTTGTGTGGAATTTGTAATTGTCATATAATCATATAACCCACCAGATGTATACTATACATTGTATTTTAAGCACTGTTAAGTGTGTAATTTGTGTGTGTATATATATATATATATATATATATATATATATATATATATATATATTTATATATCCCTATCAATAAGTGTATATTACAGTTGGGACTACTTCTTTTGATCCTCATATCTAACTGTGCATATGTAAATACTCCTATATTGACTGGAAAGTATTCACATATACACTTAACCTAGTAAACAGATACAGTAGCAACCATGCGTTGCATGTAAACGTGGTAGTCTCTTTCTGTATTATATTTTAAGTGGTTGCAATATTTAAAAAAAAATGTAATGAAGGGTTTCTAATGAATATTAATAATGAACATTGGGTGCCCTATATGCTTGATATAGAAGTGGGCTATGACAAATAGCTTTGTTGTACAGTTTCTTATCAATTGCTAGCATACTGGTAATATATTAAGGAACACATAACGTTAGTTGTACATTTTAAAGGCTAAATATAATATAGATTGTGTACAGGAGTAGTCCAGATAGGGCTGCCAATTGGTGTCAATCAATAAAAATGTAAGCAAAAAAGTAGAACTGTTACTTAGGCTAAACAATTTGATTTAATGTCTCTTTCTTTCTAAACTTTGGAAGAAAAAAGCCCAACCTTCACTCATTTCCATGAGCAACAACATGGAAGATGCAAACAATAATATAATGCGTGCTATTTTGTTAAAGTGGAACTCCAGTATAACGTTCTATATATATTTTTTTCTTAAAGAAACATTTTAAAGAAACAATAGGGAAGGGCTATAATCTCTAAGTTTTTTTTTCATTTGTGTTAGGGATCACTGAAAGCAATACCATCATGAGTTTTGCCTAGATTACATTTAAATTACATTCTAAAAGGTTACTGTCTTTATTACCTACAACCTAACTATTTTTCTTTTTTTTTTTTATCCAAACAACTTTATTTAAGTAAAACAAGACATATACAGTTCAAGTGTCAACAGTCAAATACTTCAGTTACAATGAAAAGCCCTCATCCCTCCTTCCCACCTTCCCGGTGTATCAATATACAGACATTATTATTCTTTTTTTTTCCTTTGTCCCTGACCCTCCTCCTTTCTACACATCAACAGTCTCCTCCCCCCTCACTACCATAAGTACATATCTACGGCATATTACCGACAGTAAGTCAATTACACATTATATTTTCTGTCTCCTGATTATAGCATGTTCAAGCCAGTTTACCCATTATTAAATTCCACCCAGGAGCCTGTCCAGAACCATGTCGTCCGGGGCCAGGCCCGGAGTGTCTAACCACGTCCCCAGAGCTTCTCAAATTTCTGTGGGCAGCCTCTATGCTGATAAATTATCTTTTCCATTCTGAGAGTGTCTCCTATCTTAGAGATCCATTCTGTGCGAGTGGGTGGCAGTTCCGACTTCCAGTGCATCATTATCAGTTTACGGGCCATAAACAAGGCCCTGGACAGGACCTCTCTTACGTGAGGTTCCCATTCCATTCCGTCTAACAAATTCAGGATGCAGCATCTGGGGTCCCATGGGATTGACACCTGGAACACTGCGTTCAAGGTGTCTATCACCCCCCTCCAGTATATGTGGAGTTTGGGACACCGCCACAGCATATGTATCAGATCTCCATGGTCTCTTTTGCATCTAGTGCAGCAAGGATCAGGTGATAGGCCCATTTTGTGTAATCTAAGGGGTGTATAGTATATTCTCAGTATAGTGTACAGCTGTGTAAGTCTTTGTGCTACATTCAGCGAGCATACGGCCACTGACTGCAGTACTTCCTAACTATTTTTCTACTTTTTTGTTAGGTTTTCTCCCATACAATGCATTGTTACAGTAATACTCTTACAATGTATAGACAAAGAACAACTAAAAATGAATGTGTCAAAAGACATATATCTATGGCTAATGACACAGGTGTCTGCTTTGGACATGGTATGATAAAAACTATATACTGTAACTGTATATGAATTTTATATGTTTTCCCCCTACCAGCATATCTGTTTACTATTTTTTTTGGGGTGCAATATGAGATGTTTAACCTCTGGTGAACAACAATGACTTTGACTATCATAGTTTATTCTACATGATTAACAAGGGTTACTTCAAGGGGCATTGCATGTAAGTGCAAGTCTGCACATTTTTATAAAAATGAATTATTGGCCCACCCAAGTGCAGACCCCTGCTGACATGCAAGTGGCTTGCACTAACCTCCATTCATCAAAGATATAATAGATGAATAGAGGTGCAAGAAAATACAAATGAGCAGGCAGAAAGATCTTGAATGCCTTATGCAAAGTTTAGTAGGAAATATTAACTATTATTATTCTTATTTTTATTATTTTCATTATCATTTTATGTCAATGATCTGGTGTTCAGTAAATTACCCTCTGTGTTTCACTATTCTTGCCGGAATTCTTGCAGGAATGTGGAAGCAGCTTGTCTATGTGGATAATTTGATGTATATTAAACTCTGTTAGATTGCAGCAAACACTTTTAGATTGCATAGATCAGTGATTAAAAGGGGTCTTTGTGAATGATTCTGGGAACAGGTGGATATGTTTGCTAAAGGGATTTATATGAGTAAAACAAATCTTAATGCAAGAATTATTTGCTTTCACTTAGTGCACTGCTTCAATTAACTGATATAATTCTGTATTTGGATTTCTGTTGATAGGGAAATGGGGAGGGGTGGAGAGTGATGCTTTCGCATAATTAAAATCAATGGCCTATTTGCTGATATTAGTAGAAACACAGCAACATCTACAAAGATAGATGTGTGCTCACACAACTGGCTATATAATATATTTCAAAGTAGGTCAATGGAGCAGCATAAAAGGTTCATGGACAAACTTCTATGGATTCAAAAATCTGCACTGATTGCTGTTTAAAAAATATGGATTAGGAATTTATGATTTTTATGATCTTTAGGAATATATGATTTTTTTACTAACATATAAACAACTATACGCTTACCCATTGTTATTCTCATATATAGTCCCGTTTTTTTACATTTAACACTTCTATTGTACATTAATTGATGCTATTTTTACTTAAAATTTTCAAATCAACCAAGTATTAAATTATTTAAAGTAGTGTGCAATGCACATTTAGACTAATCAGTTTGATACCATATGCACACATTTATATGTTGGCATAAGGTACTCTGTGGGAGCCATTCTGTACTGTTTTTAGACCTTGATGGCTGTGTGCACAATATTAAAAACAGAATGTGTGCATGCATATCTGATAACATTGGCTGGGTTTAATATTTGACTTGTGTAGTGTACAATTATCGACAGTATTATGTGAATTCAGCAAACACAGATGCCCATATAGTCTTATGGAACAATTGCTATTATTCAGAATGATTCAACTGGTCCAATAAATCCCTCTGACACCAAGACTGATCAGCTGAAAATATCTACTTTCCAATGTGAATGACAATGGATATTACAAAACTGTCAGGTTTGGGTTATGAAGATCTTTTGTGCATGGCACCTTCAAACAGACCTTTACTCTCTCGACCCACTTTCTGTTATCCCACTTTTATCCCCTCTTCTCTAACAATCGGATATTTTGTATTTAATTATTGTTTAATAACTTGTATAGGGAATCCTTCCTGCACCTTCTGGATTCTTGCCTGGGCAAGAATTACATATTTGAGCTCTCAATCTCCTGAAATGCGCATGACACACATCCAAAGAGGTCTTGGGTACTTTACAAGTTACATCATCAAGGGGCTGACTGTCTCTTCCTAGTTCTTTCAGTGGACTTTCTTGATGATGCATCATGGAGCATGCAAGCTGACAGAGGGCCGGCTGAAAGAACCCAGGAGAGCCAGCTGCCCCCCGATGACACTAGAGAACAATATGATGCACATTACCAGGGCCGATATAAAGAAGGCGGAGTGTGGGAGGGGGCACAAAACATTGGAACACCATGCTTTGTCTCAGCCTCTGTGTTGCTAATTCTGTCTAAAAGCCGAGAATGTGCATTTACCTGCTGCAGGCTTCCCTGAAAAGAACGGAGACACTCTTCTGGGCACAGCGTGCCCGAAAAAGGAAAGGACGTACCCATATGGGATTTCCCCCAGGGGAGCCATTTTGCTGCAGTATATCTGCGCGAGCCGGTCGGGAACCGGTTAAAGATTTGACCATAAACAGCAAGTAATGGGATGCAGCCAAGATCCAGCAAAGTAAAAAAGTCCACCCTTGCAGTGCTGGAGGAAAGTTTGTACTTGCTCCAGCCAGCTGCAGTGTTCTCCTCTCTCTACCCAAAGCCTCAGCATCATCACATATCATACAGAAACATTAACCCTGTATGGTATAATGAGGCTGGAGTGTGACCACAGCCACTCACAATTCACCCAGGAGCTCCACTGGACCAGTCACAGCAATGGGAGAGCCTACTGGAGCAAGGCATTAGGTAAATCTGGGTACACATGGATAAAAATGTGTTTGGTTCAGCAGGGACCAGCTGAAATTTGATCTATGTTTGGCCTTGCCTGTTAGAAGCTGCCCCATCAAATCAGCTTCTGTATAATAGGACTGCTGGAACCTTGTTCAAACAGCGGCTTTCAGCCAATCAGCTGCAGTGAGGATCAGTGTATTCTGACAGAGAGTCCCCACTGTCATAATACTTCTCAGTAAAGGGGATTTATGCATCCACCTCTCTTGTGTGGATGGATGAATCTGTTAGACTAGGCTCACGCTGCTGTGCAGAGCTGTTCACAGCAGGGGTCCGGTGCGTCCGTGTTCTCTTTTTCAGGTCTGATTTCAGTTTGAATTTTTGGATAAATTTGGACCTGAAACGGACCATAAGACACACAGGACCCCTGTGCAATTTGCTCCGCAGCCGTACCAGAGCTGTGTGAACTGGCTCCATAGAGAGCCAGCCCCAATCTCCTGACATGCAAATTGAATGTGGGGAAACCCACATAATATTTTCACTCATGTGAACCCAGCCTTAGTGTTTTTTTTATTCAGCCCGATGGCTGAATGAAAAAAAAAACTATGCATGTGTGCCAGTTTAGGTGGTTTTTACCCTAATCCTCTGCTCCTAGAAGAAAAGGCCCATACACACAATATTAGAATATTAGACAATTTTTTTTTCCATGCTGGTCTCATATGGAACACAAATAGGTTACTAAAGTTACAAAAATTCTCATTAGACAGCATGCAACTTCAGAAATGATGTATTGTAATGTGTCATTTTGTGCTTATTTTTTGATATTTTCACATGAACTGTGGTAATCAGCTCTTAAAAGCTGTGTACTAATGATCAGATTATCAGACAATCGCTCCAAATGCACTTGTTTTCATCCAATGTTCTCACCATATGTACTAGGCATTAATGAGCATTAAACCCATGCACAACCTTGGGGGGCGCAGTTTGGCATGTTCGCCCTGGGCGCTGGATGACCTTGTCCCATCCCTGCACATGACATGATAGAATAGTATGGTGGCACGGGACTGGCTGTGCAGTAGCGGAGTGGCAGACCCCTACAGAACACCACTTGATCGCTATGTTTGTCAGTATGTTTTTTGTGCATAGACCAGCAAAAAAAAAAGGTAAGAGAGGAAACCAGGGGAGCTAAGTTCCTCTTCAAATGAAAAATGAATGCATTCCATACCACCTCTAAAATAAATAATGCTCAAGCATTGAAAAAGCTTCTTATATTTGAGGCCTGAGGCCACAAAAATTGCTCTATGTAAAAAGAAATAAGTAAAATGATAATTTCACAAAACTTATGTTTGCCAATAAATAGTAGAAAAGAACTGGCATTTGTCAGACAAGAAATCGACATGCTGTTAAATAGCTAAAGTCAGCAGGAACAGGCCAATATGTTCATATGATTCTGTAAATGTTCCTGAAAGTGGCCAAGTATCAGATGTTCACTCAACTAAATGAAAGCTAAATGTAGATAAACTTATCAAAATGACTTATTCTTGTTAATCTTCGATCGGGTCTGCTTGATTAAAAACAATATACTTCTTTCAATCTCTATTAATGTGATATACAGTACTCACAATGCACATGATATAGACTGTTGATAAAATACTTTTGAACAACAAACTCTGCAGCAGTGTTAATTTTGGCAGCAAATTCAATTTAGTTTTAGTCTTAGGACTAAAATGACATTTTAGTTTTAGTCCCATTTTAGTCTTCTGCAATTGTTTTAGTTTTAGTCGTATAAAGTCGACTAAATCTCCAGTATATTTTAGTCGACTAAATCTCCTACGTTTAGGTGACTAAAATCTCCAGTACATATAGTCTACTAAAATTGAATGTGTGTAATTCAATTGTAATGCATTAGTTGACATTTCTCTACAATTTCCTCATTATATACTGCTGGAGTGAAAAATCGAATATGTTATTATTTATGGTATTGAGGTATGAACATGCACTACAACCCAGTGTTAATTTTGAAGACAAATTTCAATTTAGTTTTAAGTCTTTTGTCTAAAATGGCATTTTAGTTTTAGTCGTATTTTAGTCATCTCAATTGTTTTAGTTTTAGTCGTATTTTAGTAGACTAAAATAGTATTCATTTAGTCGACTAAAATTTTTTAGTCGTTTTAGTCGACAAAATTAACACTGTCCTCCAGTAATCCTTTTAAAGGTTTTATGGGATGAAAGAATCAGTATGTGGCCATTTAAGAATTTTTATCAATCAGAACATCTAATTTTACTAATGCTGGTTAAGCCTCCTATATGATGTATTAATCATCTGGCATATGTGATCTGTTGGCCTGCAAAACAACGAATAGCACAATCAACGTTTGCATCAGTTTTGTATACAGTAGGGTTAAGTTACTAATTTAGTAGAGGTTGTTCATTTACCAACATCAATAATCACTTTGCAAACTGATTATAAGTAAATCAGGTGCAGCTGTGCTCCCTTTAAATATGGAATCATGTGCTAGAAAAAATTTTTTTGTGTTTTTGTTTTATTTGTTTTTCTCACATCTAAATGGGCATTCAAAGTGAACACAGTTTCACCCCATTTATTAACATTGACTTTTTAAAATGAATATTTACCAATGAATCTTTAGTAAATCATCAACAATGTGTAATATCTCTTTTTTTTATTTTTTTTTATAAATTCTTTATTTAGCAGGTTAACAGAAGGGCTGACAACTGTTTCATATTCATAGTGTAATATCACTTTTTTACTTATTCTGAAGGCTTTTTTCCAAGTGGAAAGTATAGCCTTGGTGGCTAGTTCTACTGCTTGTTTTATGTTGGGACACCATTTTTGATGACAACACACTGAATTTATAGCAACTCAAACACTGTTACAAGGAAATTATCTGTTAATGGAAATGGTGAACTATGGATAACATACTGCCTGGGACCCGGCTGAAAAAAGCTTAATGTATTCAGTTTGATGTATGTAAACATAAGGTGATTTGGAATGCACAGAGCTCCCAGCTGTGAAGTTCTTCTTTACAAAACAATGAAGAAATACTTCTAGAGGGTTATTGGTCGTAAAACAAGAGATCCAAGACAAACTCAGCAATAATGAATGTAATGACTCCTTTTTGTCCCTTTCTGATGTTTTCATCTTCTGCTCTGCATGAGGCTTTTGTGCACCTATAGTTCCCCCCTAAGGATGCTTAAATAATGAACATGACAAAAATGCCGTCCTTCTCAAGTGCCAAGTCAGATGTTATCCTTATTACAGGTTAAATGTATTGCACAAACCTTTTCTTTCTTTCTTTATTTTTCTTTTCTCTCACTTTTCATGTAATAAAATCTAAGGCCTCAGGCACACTGGACGTTATGGAAATAGTAGTAGTGTTAGCTGTAGAAAGCTTTAGCTGTAGAATGAGTTTTACAGCGTTTTTGCAGTAGCGTTTTTTTTAGCTTTTTTCTGCATTATTTAGCTATAGAATTTTTGTTTTTTTTAGTAAAACTATACTCCCACAAACGTTTATTGCTCAAAAACACAGATAAACGCTGAATAGCCATGTTTTTCATTGTTTTTTTAAGCATTTTTCATAGTTTTTCAGCTTTTGTCAGAGTAATGCCCTGTACACACTATAGTATTTTCCGACAACAAAATCCATGTTTTTTTTCTGACGGATGTTGACTCAAACTTGTCTTGCATACACATGGTCACACAAATCTTGTCAGAAATTCCGAACGTCAAGAACGCGGTGACATACAACACGTATGATGAGCCGAGAAAAATTAAGTTCAATAGCCAGTGCGGCTCTTCTGCTTGATTCCGAGCATACGTGGGACTTTGTGCATCGGAATTGTGTACACACGATCGGAATTTAAAACAGATTTTGTTGTCGGAAATTCCGATGGAAAATGTCCAATGGAGCCTACACACGGTCGGAATTTCTGACAACAAGCTCCCATAGAACATTTTCCGTCGGAAAATCCTATTGTGTGTAAGGGGCATTAGAGTGTTTTTACTGAAAAACTCCCCTTAAAACCCACTAGTTCTGGGGTTTTTTACAGCCAGAAAATGCCCCTGCCAAAAAATGCTGATAACAGCCATAAACTTAGTATAACATGCTGGGGAGTTTACTGGCTGGAGAAAAAAAAAACAGCAGAAGCCAGTGTGCATGAGGCCTTAAAATTGTCACTATCCTAAGCATATTTTTAGATCAACGTTTAGACATAAATTAATTGTTTAAGCTACCTGAACCTGGAAAATATATGAGATTCATTATCTGGAAACACTTTAAAAAGGAAAATAAACAGAAGAAACAGCCACACTCATGGTGAAGAATAGGGAGTACCTGTGTTATATTCTTGTATATGGAACAGATTTCTGACCTCTTTAACCTAAACTGAAGGTAGTCAAATGCCATCTCCATTCCCTTCCACAACAGGTGGTGGCAGCATGAAGTGTTGATCATTTCAAAAAACTCTTAGCAAACACAATATACAGGGGTATGGGGTATGGGGTATACAGGGGTATAGGACATAAATATATACACACTCCTACACCTACATCCACACAGGTTGAACCGGTTGGACTGATGTCTTTACTCAACCTCACCAATTATGTAACTATATGCTCAACAGAAAAACACAGGTCCCAATTCAGATATGATCAGGCAATATGTAGCTGGGAGCAGCCTGATGATGTCATCACAAGCTCTCACAAAACAGGGCCCACTGAACCATCTTGTATTGAATTGTAATTTAACTGTACCATTTCTCTGTATTTTGTGAAGCACTTTGCAGACTGTTGATGCTAAATAAATCCTGTATACTATTACTAGTATTAATCCCAAGAAGAGACATTCCTGCTCTAGTGGTGTATTTTTAGCCAAACTATTCAGACAAAGCTTTATTGCTATGCTTGCACTACCAGTGCAATGGTATGAATTTTCTCTTATGGTGGGTTATTTTTTTAGCAATATCACTGGGTAGTTAGAATGAATGGGCCCTGGGACATAATACTGAAGTTATGATTTTCGTAAAACAATTGCAGGACTATGTTATGTGGAGGAGAGGAGATGCCATGTATCTATCTTAAAGCACAGTCGTTTAAATGAGAATATGAAAAAAGCCATGGCTGGATGGATAGATGTTGATGTTGATAGATAGTGTGATATATAGATAGATAGATAGATGATAGATAGATAGATAGATAGATGATAGATAGATAGATATACAGAAATAGATACAAAAATCTATAGGATAAACAATAACTTATGTTGTCTATTATCAATTTGCATTTATATTAGCAACTGGCAATATACATTAAAAAAAAATTTAAATCAACAATTTTACTTTGATGGTATATATTCAGTTGCATAAAATGATTGTGACTCACCAGGGAAAAATGCACACATAATGTTTTAATGCTAGCAGTGCATTTTCCTTTCTACATATATTGTATTCTGTAGCTATAAAAGGCAGACAGGCTCTTTTTTTTCTTTTGAATAAACACCTCCACAGGCCCAAGAAATTCTGTCATTCAACAGAAATGAAATATACGCTCCAATGGCTAGTCAGTAGCTCCTTTGAGAAATGTGCTGTAGGATAATGTAGAGTTTTAGACTGCATCATAACTGCAATCTCAAGGACACACATGACTGACTTTTCTAACATTCCTTGGCTATAACTAAAGAAAATTTGTTCAGCCACACAATGTTATATTGTATTAATAATGTAAATTGCTTACTTGTTTACTGTCTCTTCTATTTAAATATGTGACAGCCCTTTACATCCTTAGTTATTCTCCCTAACTCGTCATCAAAAGTAAAATCTACATTCGGCTTCTCTGTATGTGAGAATGTAAAATACTTGACCTAAGGAAAGGATGTTATTGTGCTAATTTAGAAGAATCAAAAGAAAGGGGGCACATGCACATGACAGACCTGAATGGAAGCACATTAGTTCATAGCCACACACCACGGACACTCTGACCATCCCAGCCAAACTTTGGCTGATCTCCTCCCAACCTTCTCCTAGAAGAATTGCAATATCAAGGGACCATACCTGGACCATGGGTCAACCGCAAAAATTAAAAATATAGTAGCAAGCAGACTTGAAATCTCTTTGATGACTTACCAATGGTGCCGGCTCTGCCAGTGATTTTCTAGCAGACTCCAATGAGTCATCGAGCACTCTGGAACAGTTTGCCTCTGCGCTAAGGCTATGAGATACTGAATCAGACACTTTTTGGATAATGTTGTTCATGATAAGTTCCCAGCTGTTTCCCTCAAACCCTCCCCTGACTTTCTCAAGGGGATTTAAGAGCTAGACCAGTGCTTGATCCTCTTAGAGAACCAGATGGATGACACCACTATCATGCTGGTCAGCCATGGACTGACCTTAAAAGCCTACAAGCTGAACCAAAAACCTTTTTTTTCTCAACTGGAGGATGCTAAGAACCAAACAGATTTGGGGCCTACTTAAAAATATCACTGATCTTCAAGATTCTATTCTAGTGTTTCTCCAAAAACCGGTCCCTGACATTTCAGCCAAACAACTCAAATAGGGCCAAAGTCACAGAGCTACAACCCTCAGACAATGAGACAGCCCTCCCAGGGACTAAATGTCTCCCAGGTCACACATTTTTTTCAAGGAAAACATGTTAAAGGCAGCCAGGTAAGCTCACATTCTGTATGTTGAAGGATATACCTACCAAATGTGTGCAGACCTGGCCTAGTCAACCATCACTAAACAGCAAGATATAGGACCCTAACTGCAAGTCTTACAGTTCCACCACATGCAATATAGATGGGCATTGCCCTTTAGACTAATGCTTTACCCCCAGAGTAAGCATTTTAAAGAAATTAGCTTGACTGAACTCAAGATCTGATTCATAAATCTCGGTTGTGGGACCCTGACTGATCAGTGCTCCTAACCTTCTATCTCCATGTTTTGCCTGGAACACCTATGCCTGCAGATATAAGCATGAAACCGCTGCTCACCATAGCTGGTCCTAGTATGGATGTATAGATGTAAAAGCCTCAGTCAATGCCTCACCATGGGCCAGGCCCCCTGACATGTTTCACTCAACCCACTGGGCTTAATCATAGACCTATGTCAAAGGGCGTGGCCTGATAAGTGGCATTGACTGAGGCTTTCACATGTATACATCCATACTAGGACCTATGGTGGCTATAGGCTATGGTGATTTGCGGTTCACGCTTAAATGTTCATTGCTCCCTTGATGAGTTTTTCTTATGCTGGTATCACTGCAATCCTGAGTGCCGATGGGGCTCTACATCTCAGCCTGGAGCAGCACCACCAAGTATTGTAGGCCTATGTCTGCAGATAGTACATCCTCTTTCCTGCACCATACCTCACTTGTTCTATTCCCACACCCACAAGTGGGCTTATGAGTACAGGATTACCACCATGGCTTGTTCCAGTTTGTGAAACATAGTTACATAATTGCTAAAGGTCAATAAAGACGCCAGTCCATCTAGATCAACCTGTACTAGTGAGTGTGTGTGTGTGTTTATGTGACTATTAAGGGACCTGGGACTGAATTGTTTCCTCCCAATGCTACGATCACTATTTAGATATTTGAATATTGCGATCATATCTCTTCGTATTGTCCATATCCCCATCGCACACATTCCTGGACATAGGCTCTTCAGTAGCGGGTGCTGTAGCAACTGCCAGCTGCAAACTGGGCTTGTCATGAAACAATGCACATATTTGCCAGCACACTGTGAGTCTTCAGATGTTGCCCAAAACTTTTATTCCAAAAAGTTAACATCACAAAGGACCAAGTGCATATCATAGGATGTGATGCCTGACAAAGTTGCTAACCCTGGGTTCCTGCTTTGCCGTTCCTTGGCAGCCTCTAGCCCCCTCCCCTTTCCCACTGAAATGTGAAGACTTGGGGCACATCTTGTGTAAATGTTTCTAATGCCGCGTACACACGAAGGGACTTTTCCCGGCTGACCTAAGTCCAGCGGACAATCCGCTGGACTTTCCAGCTGGGTCCGCTGGACTAAAAAGCGAACGGACTTGACCACACACGATCACGCAAAAAGTCAGACGGTTCACGCGATGACGTACAGCACGTACGACAGGACTAGAAAAATACTAGAAAAATACTTGCTACTGAGCATGCGTCCTTTTTGGTCCGCCGGACCATACTACACACGGCCGGATTGTCCGCTGGACTGCCAAGTCCAGCGGATAATTTTAAAACAAAACTTAAAACTTTAGTCCGCCGTACTTTGGCCAAAAAAATCCGCCGGCGCCCACACACGAGGGGATTATCCGCTCGACTTCGGTCCAGTGGATAATCCCGCGGGATAGTCCCTCGTGTGTACGCGGCATTAGTCTGACTTGTGATTGTGAATATGGGTCCGCTGAACCATAATATATCCACTATACTAACCTTAACCTTAAGGATAATTCACACTTTTTAGCCTACTCTAATGCACATCAACACACATACACAAACATTGGCCAGTGTTTTAAATGGTGCTAGTACACACATGGTAAATTCATTTACATGCTTTTTCTATTTATTTATATATGAACGTGCATTATAGGGTCTATTGATGACACTGACAGCACAAAAAAAGCATGATTGCTGACACCATAAATAAACATAATGCAAACATAAATGGGAAAGAGTGAATCCAATATTACAGTTTGCAAATCATTATTGTACTAACAGTTTGAGAATGTGAGTAATGCAGACTTTATTGCCAGTGCTGAATTTTGCTAAATGTTAACTCAATTTTGTGTGACTTTTTAACTATTTTATTTGCACCTGGGAAATCAGATCATAACTGGCATTTCTACTGATTCATTTATTTGAATTCAGGCAATAAAATTGTAAATTAGAATTAGTGCATAGAAAGTAAAAACCTTTGTAAGAAAGAGTTTACTAAGTGCACACAGATATTTGAGGACAATAACAAATAGGATGAACAGGTGAAAAATGTCTCATAATGTTTTGCTATCAATAAGTTACAATACATATAGGGATATTTGAGTATCAGTTATTACCAATAAATGTGATTTACTGTATTTAAACAGTATATATATATATATATATATATATATATATATATTTTTTTTTTTTTTTTTTATATATATATATATATGTATGTGTGTGTGTCTGTCTGTCTGTCACATGTCAGCCCAGACCTTCTGTTACAGTGATTGCACTGTCACTTTCATGTTAAATTTTAAAATGCAATACATCTCAGACTGTATTCATTAATTTGCTGTGGATATATGTTTTAATTAAAGGTTAAACCAATTCATGCTTTAATTAGAAGAAATTATAATAAAGCGTTGACAGTGTGTATTTACTTTGCATCTAAAGAATAAAAGATAATTGTTACTGATTAGTTACACACCTACCTCTATGTCAAGTCAAGGCATAACAAAACTAAAACTAGTATATTAGGCTTCTCCTTAAACACTAATATGGTTAGATTTTAAAATTTTGTAGGGATTTTGGGTTGAATTTACTAAAAGCAAATAGACTGTACACTTTGCAAGTGCAGTTGCACTAATTTTCTTAGTAAATGTAAATACGGTACAACTTCACTTTGTAAAGAATATCCAGATCAAGTGCAAGGAACATTAAAAAAAAAATTTTTTGCTTGCACATGATTGGATAATAGAGATAAGCTTTACCAAATTCACTAAACTCTGAGGAAAATGAGTGCAATTGCACCTACAGAATACAACTGCATTTGTAATGTGCACAGTCTATTTGCCTTTGTAAATCCACCACAATGCCTTGCTTATTTTTTTAAACATGCACACACAAACACAGACATTGTTCATACCATGTGCATACATACAAAATCAAAACAATTGGGTGCACACGCATGATCACATGGGGCTTATTATTAAACCCTTTACAACCAATTTTTACTACAGGTAAGCCTATAATAAGGCTTACCTGTAGCTGCCCCAGATATCTCCTAAACCTGCACGGTTTAGGATATATCCCCTGTATCTGCATGTGACAATGTCATCAGAACATGCACACTGAAGCAATGGCAAGTACGTGACGTTGCTTCAGTTAGTGTGCTGTTACCGTTGGCTCCCACGCGCATGCGCAGGAGTGACGTCATCGCGGCTCCAGCCAATTACATCGCTGGAGCCTGCAATACCCAGAAGTAACTCCGGGAGCGATGTCGCCTGCTGGAGCAGTGTATGAGGACCGCTGCGGGGGCTTCGATCTAAGGTAAGTAATTCATAATGAGCTAGTATGCTATGCTATGCTCATTATGCCTTTGTCTTTTTTTTTTTTAATTATGGGTTTACAACCACTTTAAAGTAGACATTTTCTCAATTGTTATCACAAAGGTTTTGTTTAAAGGGTCAGTAAACTCACTTTCTTATTTGTGTCATTAATAGTTTGTTCTCTTTCTGACTGCAGAAGCTTTTGGTAATGTACAGCATATTGTTATTATTAATAAATACTTAGTTGATCCTGCTGTTTCTATAGACTTCCCTATTGTCAGAGGCAATACTATAGCAGCAGATCCACCTGCTGCTGCATTTCAACTTTCAGCATGCATGCTCTATCAGTAACTTCCTTTTGTCATTGGCTTGAAGGTTGGCTCAAGCAGGTTGACGTGTTCCTTTCCCCTTCTACAGTACTTGCCCCATGTGATAATCTGCTTTAGAATGTGAGGTGGCTCCTGAAGAGATGATTGATAGAGGCTAGAACTTACCTTTTTCAGAAAAAATGTAGCTCCATGTAGCATTTAGTACCAGGCACATGCTTATAGACTGAACATTTGATAATTAGATCTCTCGATTCTAATCTACTGTTTTAGCAGAGATCTAGAGTTAAAATATTGGGACTTTTGGTTATGCAAACAACACTGAAGTCAACCTGGGGCAGCCTTTTCTCCAGGAAATTCTCTCCCCTCTGGGATATTGTATTCAGCTGCTGCCAGAATACACTGAACAGCTGATTGGCTGGAGCCACTAAGTGACAAAGGCTTTCCAATATGTCCCTTCATGATTGGCTTTGGTCAAGGGGATGGCCATGTACCGATTTAAATTTGGCTGGTCCCACCTGACCCAGACACATTTCAATTAGTGTATGGCAAGCTGAAATATTTTAGACTTTAGATGACTCTTTCTGCTATAATTTTTACACGTTTACATAATACAAAAGCAAAATTTTTTAGAAACCTATAACAATCAATCATGTTCCATTTTCATCAGTTTAAAATAAACAGAACTATAAACATTTACTTCTGATTTGTTATTGAGTTACTTTTCTTTTACCATTGCTTTTAGGCTGACCATGGCTGACCATAGACTATGCTGTTTTCATAAGCAATTCAAGAGATTCAACAGGTGCTTACTAGTTAAGTAGTATATGTGTGCAGCAACATGCAAGAATATTTTTTTTTAAAGAAATAAACAAAACCATATTATCAATCACATACATGGTCCACTCAGTGAAATTGAAATTGATCTTTCTGACATGGCATTTGAACCATCAGTTCTCAGCTCTTTTTTTTTTTTTCATCTGAAAAATGGCAGTTGTGTATGTGAAACTATGTCATTGCATTATAATTTTATAAAAAGGCCTTAAATGAATGAATGAGCAAAAGCCTTAAAGTGGAGTTCCACACACTTTTGAGAGGTGGTCTTAAATTAAAGACCACTTCTCCACCCCTCGTTTTTGGCTAGCAATGTTTTTTTCTTCTAACTTACCTTTTTATGAAATACAGCCTGTACTTCCGATCCATCTGGTCCGCAGCACAGGACGTCATATCCTATTTTTCGGCGAGCCCCCACCGCTGTCTTCTGGGACCTGTATGTGTCCCAGAAGACAGCCAGCCATTTGCAGAGCACTGCGCGACTCGGGCATGCGCATTAGGAAACGGGCAGTGAAGCCGCAAGGCTCCACTGCCGATTTCCCTTAATTAACAATGGCGGCGCTTGCACCCGATCTGATGGACGGATTGGCCTCGGAGGGCTGACATTGCAGGCTCTGTGGACAGATAAGTGTTCTTATTAAAAGTCAGCAGCTACAGTGTTTGTACCTGCTGACTTTTTAAAAAAAAGAAAATTTGTGGGTGGAACACTGCTTTAAGTCTCTACAAGTTATGTTAATGCTATATAAGCAAGAGGTGTATGTTAGTTTTCCTTTTTAGCAGGTGCAGCAATATTTCTTAGTAAACAAATCTACCGGTCTTCAGCAGCATGCAATCTCAAAAAACTGCGACCTAAAGTAAATGTTTTTTGTTTTTGCTAATAATATGCTAATAAATCACTATTATGAATCACCACTGATATACAGTATGCTATATCAGTTTAGATGGTGCAAAATAAATGCCGAAATTTCCATCACTCTTGGTATAACGATAACAATAACTTGTGCCATCTGCCATGTAAAGCTATAACAAGGGTGTTACTGTCTCTTAGATAGATGGCATGGTTCTCTATTATTTATATAGTATACATAACCAGGTGCACGGCACATAACCATTTTTTGGCTTTGCAATGGCCACAGCAGTTTGACAAGCCTATGAATTCTAGAAGGCATATAATGACATCACAAAAGAAAGCACAAATTACATAGACCATACTTTTGCCAAAATTGAATAGCAGTCTTGGTACAGCTTAACAGAACTTAAAATATACATGTTTGGATAGAACATGAAAAATATATGTTTGGGTAGAGCTGTATGTGACTCTGTAGGGAATATGACCCTTTACTACTTGTCCCAGTGATAAATAGGGTTATAAACAGGCATAACATATTGATATTAGCCTTCACTCAATATATATATATATATATATATATATATATATATATATATATATATATATATATATATATATACAGTATATATATATATATATATATATATATATATATATATTAACTGTATGTATGTGTGTGTGTGTGTGTATATATATATATATAATCCAAAAAGAGAGAACAGCGTTTCAATGAGGCACAAGCTCGTCTTCCTCAGGGCAACAAACAAGTGAAGTAACACAAAATATATATACCCTAAAACCCATTCTATCATTATCATCCATATGTGATGACATCAACAAGTGCAAAGGTCAAAGTTCCAGCTAAAAACAATCATGACCAAATGTCCACATTTGGGAGAACAGAAAAATAACAAGAAAGGTAGCTAGAAAATAGGCATCAATAAAGGAAAGAGCCAAATCCAGGCACTAAAGACAAAAGTAAGCGTCAAAAAAACTGCATGACAGAGTATCATGCTGCCTGGGCAAGATGGTCACCCATGCTGATGCAGAACTGGATTAGAAGAGCATGGTGAGCATGTAATGTGTATAGGAAAAAGTACAAGGGGGGCGCTGCAGAACAGCTTTTAGCACCAGGAATGCAGATTAAGAGACAAGTACAAAAACAGACATGAACCCAGTGTAAATTCACCAAATAAATTGGGCTTGTCGAAACATCAAAATAAAATCTTCACTTTGCGTTCACCTGTCAAGACCCATGTGTGCCGCTCTCTCTTTTGGATTATACAGTGTATATAGTTGATGCTTGTATCCCTGTCCCTGAGATATCTGTTCTTACAGACAGAAGTATAATCTGAAAAGGGTTCTATTCCTACTATATCCAAACTTTTTGGCTGGGGTTCTACTTTTTCAAATAAGAATATTGTGTGACTCCATTTTATTATATTTTTTTACACATTTTGTAACATAGTCTGTATACGACTAACAAGTAAATTCAGGACAAAATCTCCAAAGTTTATAAAACAACTTATTAGACTTTATTGTTAATTTTACAGTGACATTTAGGAAAGAGTAACGTACTTTTTTATAATGAAATGACGTCTGTAAGAAAAAAGTCTACATACGATAAAGCAAAAGGCAGGACAGATCTTATAAGTTACAAAATATACATGAATGAGTGCAATTAGCTTTTAGACACATTATACACATTATATAAAATAATCCCTTTGGAAAATAAATTAACTTGCATACATTTGAACAAAAACATAACAGAAGGTAAAATGGCACACATTACATTGTCAAATATCATAGGATCTCAGTTATCATTAATTGTGTATAAATTATAGTTTACAAAGGCCTATTATATTACTGACAGTTTCAATTAGTATGTCCAATAATACTTAGCAAAAACAAGTTTACAGAGCAAGGTTCTCAGACTGAACTGCTAACATCATTCAGCTACCATAGACAAGTAGGTACCATGGGCCATGGTTATTTGCCACACACAACAGGAACAAATGAAAACATTCTGATATTCAATATACTGTCAGGTTTGCAGGAAGATTTTAATGAACACATGGCTGGCAGGGTAACACTTTTAAAATGTTGCTTCACACATATGGAATCTGTAATAAATTCCTTAGCACAAACACTTTAATTGGATATATATATTTTTTTTTAGATATACACGCATACAAACACCAGGAATGTTATTAATCATACATGAAAAACCAACTAGTATTTTTTTTCAGTGTCTCTATTAACCATATACATACTGCCAAACAAATGCAGGAACTGACATATTAACCTAAAGCTTTAAAATCTGTGGCTGTACTCATAGCTAGAATTGACTGGTGATTCTAAAATTTGTTAAAACAGCAAAGAAAAGCCAAAATGTTTATTGTTAACAGTATTTACCAAAACGATGTCCCTTTTTACAGAATTACTTTTCTGGAATTTTAAAGGATAATTTTACACAGTACAGGTATAACACAATTTAGTTATATTTATGCTATTACATATATTTATCGTTTGAAATAGTTCTTTCTTGAAATAAAACAATTTCTTTCCATGTTTAACTTTAGCTCTGCTTGACATTGTTATCTTCAGATTGCAGTCATTCTCAAGCATACCCTTATATTTACAAAGTGGCCAGTGTGAGACCACCCCTGTGTGATGGTATGGAATAGCCATCGCGGTCACAAGGTATGATGGTTCTTAGAGTCTTTCTCAGAAAAAAGATGGGGCACCAGAGTTGTAGATACTTGTCTAGTGGCTACAGATTCTGATTTATCCATGATGATTCCTGCATCCCCGGTAGCCATTTTCTAATTAATTTAAAAATTAGAGAGGAAAAATCAGTGACAAGTGTAATCCACAACCTTTCATTAAAATGAACCTGCCATCAGCGAGTTTAACATGAAATAATGCTAAGAGATAATATTGTTACTTAGGGATAAAAATAATTGCCCCTTTCCTGGAAATATAATCTGTTTCTACTCTGCATCTTTAGTCTACTAATTGCATATCTAAATCCTTTACCCAACATTCCTCCAATATTAGGAGTTTTTATTTGTAGACCCCTAACTTTGACCTACTGGGAGTTCACCTATTTGAAGAGCCTATTCTACCTTCGAATGTCACTTGAATACCTGACCCCACAAGTGTAGATACAAGACAAGTAATCAAAATGTGGAATGACTTTTGGATTTGAGTGGGAAGAAAAAGCATAGTGCCCAATTATCTCAGCAGAGGGGAATAAAGTAATCATCATTGTAACAACATCATTTATATATTAAGAGCAATATTATTTCATGTAAAGCTAGGTGAAAGGGCCTGTGCATGTCGATGCTGAAAGTCTAACAACAGAGTTTTTTCCTTGTGTTCCCTGAAGCACTCGCAGCACTAACATGCTCTATGTACAAGTATTAACTATAGAGGAGATATGGGTCTACTGTGTGAATAGCAAGCTCTTGTGGTTTTCATAACTTTTTTTATACACCACAACCACCAATAAGATGTTTTGCTTTGTGAATATCCCGGCTGTGCTGTCCTGGCATAAGCTAGCATCCTCTATAGGGATAAACGAGGCTGCTTCAACAGAATTGGAGAGTTTATGGAGATGGTCTATGGAGAAAGTTGTGGCTTTGGGCAAGCGAATGCCAACTGCCAAGGCTGCATTTGTATCTGTGCTTACAGACAAATACAGCAAAAATCTGTTTCCTAGAATACTATCATGCGTATTTTCAACAAATGTGTTAGCTTGTGGCTAAGGCTGATCTACTAAACATTGATTTTTATACTAACAGACTAAGCAGAAATTGTATCTTTCCCTAAATCTGGATAAAGTAACACAGGCAAGAAAACAAAAGTAACTTCATTAGTAAATTGGTCCCATAGCCTTCACCTGAACTCCCTCCCTCTCTCTGAGCTGACTTGGGTTCAGATTTAAAGTTTAATGATCCAATATATAGGCTTTTACTACTTTTCAGGCTTTTTCAGTAAGGCAGTGAAAGGAGCAATGTTGATGTGCAAAATGTGATAATTCATAGCAACCAATCTAATTTCAGTTTTCTGTGAGTTCTGCGTGTATTATACTCTGCCTAATCAAATCCATTATAGGTGAAGTGATAACATGGGCACAAGGCCATAGAGGGTAATTTACTAAATGATTTATTTTTTCAAAGTTCATATGTTTTTAAACTACATTAGCTGCAATGATTTGGTGTTTTTATGTGAACAAAAATTCTTTAAGTCTAATATAGAAATATTGGTCTACAAAAAAACACCCAAAAGTCAAGGGTTTTCAATACCACACAGTTTAAAATATTTGCATAATCTTGTTTTTTTCTTGTTTTTTTTTACTTTGGGATAAATTAGGAAAGGGCGAAACCCCTATCATGTTCCTTTTTCTTATATATGTCCCATTGAGAAAAATTCCATTTGCTTCTTGTGATAGAGCAGTGATGGCGAACCTTGGCACCCCAGATGTTTTGGAACTACATTTCCCATGATGCTCAACTACACCGCAGATTGCATGAGCATCATGGGAGACGTAGTTCTAAAACACCTGGGGTGCCAAAGTTCGCCATCCCTGTCCTAGAGCAACCAATGGGAAATCTTTCCAAAGTAAAGAGAATTCATAGCTAGAACAGTGACATCTAAAAATGTGACAGAGGGTCTTCACTTTAAAATTGACATTAAACCATCATTTAAAAAAAAAAAATCATGTTTTACTTACCTGCTCTGTGAAGTTTTGCACAGAGCAGCCCTGGTCCTCCTTTTCTGGGGTTCCTCACCAAAGCTTCAGGCCCCTCCTCTTCAGGGACTGCAAGTGGCTTTCCATGGGGGGCACCCATGCGTGCGTGTTTGCGTCTATTGACACAGACCGGGTGACTCGGCTCCCGCCCCAGCTCATAGAATGCATTAAGGTTAAAAACCTTGAGGCTTTAGAACCTCTTTAATTCTAATTAAAGACAAAATATTATTGGTAACCCCAGGAAACTGCTCTCTATTTTCTCTTCTTTGCACTTTACTCATAACTGGTTGAGCCATAACAGTGGATAGGAAAGAGTGATAAGGCAGAGTTGTGTAACATGGCAGTAATAAGCCGAATAAACATATGCTCACATACACGCATTAAGATAAAATACGTCTTAAATGCTCAATTATATGACATTTGCAATAAATTACATTTTTTTATACCTGTTCTTTTAAAATTACATGTTCACTTTTGTTCCATTATAACATAAGATTCATTAAGGATCTAAAAAAATCCACTTAAAAAAAGGACATATTTTCCTACGCTTCACAATATAGCATTATATTTGATTTTCTTAACTCATATTATGCTGGTTCAAAACTTCAGAATATTTTAAATATAAAGCTGTATAGCATGCAATAAACTACAATAAAATCTGCTGAATTCCATCATGAGGTTCCAGTAAAAATATACTATCAACATTTTACCTACTTTTTTTTTTTTCATTTTTAATATGAATGAGTCATGATTTAACTAATTTTTTAAAAGTTATTTACAGTTTATTTTCAAGAAGATTAAAAGGTCAAGTTGTTTTCTCAGTTAATTCATAATTTATGTTTGAAATAATGAGTCATTTTATTTCTTCCTAAAAAAACCCTTTGCATTGTTTGTATAAACCTATTTTATTGCTGCTAGGGAATACTGTTTGGCAATCTGAGATATACCGGTCATATAAAAATGCACACTTAATCAACTTTTGTCGTGCTAATAAATCTGAAATTCCAGTTTGCTTGGTTGCTATGTGTGTGGAGTGTCTCGAATCTGGCCATCAGTTAGATGAAAATGTCATGGGAACTATTAACATTTAGTTTATGTTAGGAATGCATATGCAAATTGACTATAAAGTGACTTTCAATACGTCAGCCCAAAAGCTGTGCACAACAGGAGAAAGAGATAGCTGCTATTTGTATCCACTGATTAATTTACAAGTAATATTGGAGAAGGTCTGGGAAATAAAATAAATAAGAAGTCTCCCGTGTAAACCAGAATAACTGTTATTAGCATGACTTGCCACAGCAACATACTGACCTTTAAGCTGGCGCATTCTCCTAATTATTTTACATTTGTTATACGTGGCACAACTTTCGCTTAAACTCACTCGACAGACTTTAGCAGGGGGTAAAGAGAAACCTTGGCAGTTTAAGTATACATATCATTGCAGATTGCTGTGCTACTCATCTGGGTCTGCAGAGAAAAAAAAAATTCTAATGGAATTAAATAATATCTTGCTGGTCTGCTGGCAAAAAGCCTGAGCATCGAGATGACCTTCACTGCGGCACATTCATATGATTAACACTACTAAATCTAAACTGGATTAGTTTTTTTTTTTTTTTGCTAAATTACTTTTATTATTACTTGTGCAGTTTCCACTGTGCTACTGAAGTTTGAAAGTTTGGTAAATAAATTAGAAAAATGTAATCACAGTGTCTAATTTACTTAAGTGTGATGTGAGATGAAGTGAAGCGTAACATCCAATCATATGCAGTAAAGTTCCTTTTTTATATTTCCTATCACTTGTTTAGAGCTGACTTTAGACTTCATGATGCCATAGAATCAAGTGAATGATAACATCTTCCTGTACAAGTTCCAGCCCAGGTGTCATGTGATTACATGGGACTGCACTATAGTAAGCAGCATGTTGACTACTTTATGTAGCTACCCTCAACTGTACAGACCACTATACAAAAGAAAGGAGACAGAATTCCATGTTACCTGAACAATAAAGAACTTTATAATTCTTCTGTTTCAGGCTGCAAAAATAGTGATTGCTGATGCTAACACCAAAGGAGACCAGTTGGGAAAGTAATTACCTACTGAAGCTAAGATTTTGATCCAGTGTTGGTGGCTGCCACTACAGCAAACTAGAGAGCAGGACACACTTGTGCAGAATTATATGCTCTGAAACTAGAAAAACTCCCAAGTGTTGAGGATTGGAAGCCTTCAGAATGGATGGGAACATCAAGGATTACAATTATTGTAGCACTAAATCACTGAAATACAGGCACACTAAGGTGTTTGAACAAATCATTAATTTGCTTCCCAAGCTTTCCAATTTCACCCCTTTACCCCTTTCAGGGCTCCTTTGGTGCTCATGAAGAGATTACATGCAGGTACCTGGGAATGCCTCCTTTGTGTTCACAGTATCACTTTGCATCATTTTATGCTTTACTTAACCTACACAGTTTAGGAGATATTTGTAAAAGGACAGGCACCGCTGTTAACGGCGATATGCCGCGAGTGGCGTCTCCCGCGCGCATGCGTGGGGGTGACGTCAGCGCGGCACCGGCAAATCACAGCGCCGGTGCCTCAAGACCCGGAAGTCACTCCGGATCTCATGGCATCGGTGGAGAAGAAGAAGAAGGAGGACCACTTCGGGGGCTTCGTTCTCAGGTAAGTTATTCATAATAAGCTAGTATTCTATGCATACTAGCTCATTATGCCTTTGCCTTGCAGGTTCCTTTTTTTTTTTTAATGTTACAGTGACTTTACTTCCTCTTTAAACACAACTTTATAATATAATGTAGATATTATATCCAAACAACCAATTGCAAGTACAGGTTTCAATGTCAGACTGCGCTGAAATGACTAATCTTGGAACTGCTAAATTCTCTGTGAAGTAAGAGATGTTATACTAAAATACCTGATAATTCCACTTAATAGACTACATACATGATGCGCACATGCACCAGCAGTAGCCCATTACAACTTGATGCCAGAGCTGCTAATGCTGCTTTGGGTTCAACAATTGGCTAAATAGATTATATTTTAGAGCTGTCCTAATTGAATTTATGAATATAATTAGACTAAATAAGTATAGAATCCTTCCTGGTTCCTTCTTTCCCTCACTGCCTTTGAAGACTTAAAATATCAACAGTAATGCTGCGTACACACAGTCGGACTTTCCGACGGCAAATGTGCGATTGGAGCTTGTTGTCGGAAATTCCGACCGTGTGTAGGCTCCATCGGAATTTCAGTCACACAAAATTTGAGATCTGATTCTCAAATTTTCCGACAACAGAATCCGTTTGCGTAAATTCCGATCGGGTGTAGACAATTCGGACGCTCAAAGTGCCACGCATGCTCAGAATCAAGCATGAGAGCAGCACTGGCTATTGAACTTCATTTTTCTCGGCTCATCATACGTGTTGTATGTCACCGCGTTCTTGACGTTTGGAATATCCAACCAACTTTGTGCGACCATGTGTATGCAAGATAAGTTTGAGCCAACATCCGTCGGAAAAAAAACATGGGATTTTTTTGTCTGAATGTCTGATCGTGTGTAAGCGGCATAAGGGCTCATTCACACCAGACCAGACAGCATTACTGTGCACCTAACATGTGTGCGATGATATGCAGTGTGAGCTTGTGGTGCCCTCTGTTACAATAGGTGAAATTAATGATATTAAATGCAATGCAGTTCCTGACACACTTTACGATGTACAGGACATACTGCACAAAATGCAACATGTCCAATTATTTTTCATTGCTCATGAACACAGAGCATTAGTGTGAACTGAAGCCACACAGAAAATGGCCTAACTATTGAAAACACAGGCATTTATTATATATTAAATATTACATAAAAAAACAATATCTGTTATTACAATGGTACAATTATAATAACAACAGGAAAGAAAAGGAAGGAAAGCCTAAACGTAGAGGAAAAATG
The DNA here is from genome assembly GCA_028564925.1 of Lithobates sylvaticus. NCBI lineage: Eukaryota > Metazoa > Chordata > Amphibia > Anura > Ranidae > Lithobates > Lithobates sylvaticus. Next base: position 454,697,957 of record CM053027.1, on the reverse strand, counting down.
AGCACAAGCACCCAAGCGCCCTCTGGAGCCTGGTGATTTTTCTGCTTTTTTCCTTCCTGGTGAAAATCTGTGTATCCATGCCAAGAGGTACAAGGGTCTGTGATGAAAGATCTTAGTGGAGTTGTAAAAATTGAGAAAGTTCCTAGAAAAAATACTAGTTACTTATTTCATCTGCACATGATTGGATGATTGAAGTGGATATTCATATAATTTGTTGTGTGAACATTCTCAACTCCTTCAGTGACCAGCCTAAATACTGGCTGCAACATAGTGGTAGATTTGGTTTATTTTGTATCTCCACAGGACCTAGGACTAGCATGGCAGGTACTGCTGGGTAGAAGGGTGGACCAGCAAACATTCATTTGCTGGCTTCTACTTGTAAAGATTGACTTTTGGGTCCTCATTTCACTTTGCTGGCTTTGCAGCAGTTGTGCTGGCTGGGGAAGAAGCTTTTGGAATGTGATCCACATTCCATTAGCTTCACTGGAGGACAGGTGATCCCTGATGTCTCATTGAAGAGAACCTGTCAACAAAAAAATCATAACTTTTTGTCCCCTATGTGATTAAAAAAGTTTAGGAAAAATAGTAGAGTGAAAATAATAATTAAAATGCCCCTCCCAGAACATTTTGAGCTTTGCCATCACCACAAACAGGAACATACAGACATAAAAGCATGTGTCAGGGGGACCTACGCATGAAAACGTTGATTACACTAAATATGCTACATATCACCACACATGCCAGAGTGAGAGAAATAATTCTAGGCCCATTATTCATAGTAACTGATGACCTGTAGAAGTTTTTAAAGCATCACCTATGGAAAATATAGGGTATTAAAGTTTGCTACCGTTTCATGGGCCGCATGTAATTTTATTGTTTGACATGTTGGGCATCTATTTACTTGACAGAACCTCATCTTTTATATATTTACTGAAAATTGTGTAATTTATTGTGTCTCAGTGTCCTAAACACTTTTGTGTATTTTTTACTAAAATGTTTCATTTCCTAAACTAAAAGAATTGAAACTAACACTATTTTATTCTATAGTGTGCTTTCAGAAAATATATTATATTTTGAGGGTTTATATAATCTTCTGACCTAAAATTATTTTCTAACCTTGTGCACAAAAAAATGCAAAAGTGACTGTGGCAGCAAAAGGGTTAGAGCCCTTTCACACCGAGAGCACGGCCACGTTAGCGGTAAAGTTCCGCCATTTTAGCGGTGCTTTACCATCATTTTTTAGGTGCTTTTCAGTCACTAGCGGGGTGCTTTTAACCCCACTATCGACCAATGAAGGGGTTAATAGCTCCCGCAAAGTGCCGTTGTGGTGCTTTGCAGGTGCTTCAGCGGCCCATTGATTTCAATGGGCAGGGGCGCTTTAGGGGCGGTGTATACACCGCTCCTAAATCGCCTCAAAGATGCTGCTTGCAGGACTTTTTTCGACGTCCTGCCAGCGCAGTGCCCCAGCGTGAAAGTGCTTGGGCTTTCACATTGGGATTGCAGATGAGGCATTTTTCAGACTCTTTACAGGCGCTATTTTTAGCGCTAAAGCGCTTGAAAAATGCCTCCAGTGTGGAAGGGGTCTTAAAGCTACAAGGGGAGACTTTAAATGATGTTAAATAACATTCTTTAGGAAGTACACAATCTTTATATACAGGTGGGTTTTTTCTTCCATTAAGTTGTAAACAGAACAGCATTTTGCTTTTTATCGCATAACAGTGACTTATTTTATTTGCATAAGTATTAACATGAATGTGAAGAAACAAAAAAGCTTTTGTAGATTCATGGAACTTTGTTAATCTCTGCTCTCAATGATGTAGCCTGATCTGCACTTGAAAAAGAATACATTTTTCTCATATCCAGTGCCCACAATAATATACAAACATGTAACACTTAAATGTAATTAAAACAGAGAATATATGAGGAAAGATATGTTAAGTTCATGTCTTGCCAGTAGTCAAATTAATAAAAAATAAATAAAAACATTCCTGAAGCATGACAAAAATGTCCTAAAAACAAAAAAACAAAAGCTATTCAAGGTCTTAAGAACTAGAGCTGGTTAAACATGATTTAACTGAGTGTGACAGTTTAAGCCACAACTTTGAGACTGGTTGACTTCCAGACACTTGTTTCCTAAGACATCTATGTACAAGGAGCAATAGCAGTTGCCAATATGTCTGATGTTTCACAGTACCACACAAAAATCTATACAGACGTTTTACCCCAAGCTACATTTTTGTCATAATTCATTAGTTCTCTCAATCTTTTCCAAATCTATTGGACATTTATATGATAATACTTGATTGTTGCAGGAAGCATATTGGAAAGACTTTGTTTTCCTAAAGGCAGAATCTTATAAGAGAAAGTCTATAAAATGCCACTCCTGTTCATTTCGGATTGATCAGTTTTTCTAAAATCCCAACCCATAGCACTTCTGTCAGTACCGATTTGCTTCAGAATAGAGACAAAAATGCATCAGTTTATAGAAACAAGGGCTGGACATATGGTTTTCTGTATCATTTGCCAATTTAGCATTTTATGGTACATTGCTCCTACACGGATTTAAGGCAGATATGGCATCACCTTTATCCTGCAGGACTTCACTTTCATGAAGAATGTAGGTGACACTCAGTGACAAAGGTGTTTACCATAAACTGTGGTACAGTTACAGTGCACCACTCTTGGAGTTGGAGACCTTTACCGACACAGTGGACGGTTGACTTCTGTCCAAATAATACGACGGTAGAGTACATTTTTCTAGAGGGAACAGTGCTGATCAATATTTCTTGATGATCAGTGATTAAACATGATAGGCCTGCCTAAATTGAAATAGGAAAATACATAAAGGGTGAATCAATTGTTTTGCTAATGCCCCCTCCCGCCAGATAACCTACTCAACTTTGCTACCCTACTATTTCTTTAAAGCATTTCTAAACACAAAATGTAATATATTGCAGCTTAACAGTCCCAAAATGTGGAGAGCATGTGTCGTGCAGGGTACATCTGGACTCATTCTCAGTATGCTGAGAATAGAGATGTGTGCCAGGGACAAAACATAGAAACATAGAAAAGTGACAGCAGAAAAAGACAGAGTAGTCCATCAAGTCTGACAATTTTTTTTGTGTTTTTTCATTAACTTTTTTGTCTGAGTATAGATCTACTGTATGTTTGTCCCAAGCATGTTTGAAGCCATTTACTGTTGACTGTCTCACTACCTCTGCTGGTAGTATTTTCCTCCAGTGAGGGAGGTTATGTCCCCGTGTTCTTGATTTTTGCTTCAAATTGAAAAAACTGCTCTCCTGGACCTTATTCACCCCCTTGATGTATTTAAAAGTTCAAATCATGTCTCCCCTTTCTCTTCTTTCTTCCAGACTGTACATATTAAGTTCCTGAAGTCGCTCTCGATATTTTTTATCCCCCAGACCTTTCACCATTTTCGTTAACCCTTATGCACATGTGCTGGAATTACATCACCTGTGGATAAAGTGAGACATTTTAGTAAACTATTGTTGCCTTATCAGTTTATGTGAAATCTCCATTAATAGCTGTAAAATATTGTAATTATGAATATATTTCAGTTAGCTTTGTATCTATGTAACATAGCGTCCCAGAAGTCTATGTTAGACAGACAAGTCAGTGCCTAGATTTGTGTATCAAACAATGGGACCCAAACCATATTGTTCTACACATACTCACTTTAAAAGAGCCCATGTTTGAATATGCAACGAGGGGCCGTGGCCAGTCCACCATGAATACTTCATTTCCTGAAAATGTAATCTACTTAAGGTTACGTTTCCTGCTCAAAATAGTCTGGGACAAGGATTTGCATTAAAGGGGGCTGACTTATGCAAAGTATAGGGATTGGAGATGTAGCCAGTCCTTACCCAGGATTAGAGAGGCCCACCAATCAGAGCCACGCCATGCCAACTAATGAGGCATCAGCCTGTAATGATATACACAGACTAGATGGGAGGAAAACACACACTCTCTGGTGGAGCGGTCACCCGAATGGAACCTTTGTGGGTCATAGCCTGGTAACTATTGGAACTAAATATGTTTATCTTATGTCTTTTCTATCCTACTGTTTGTAGATTCATGTTTTAAGGAATATACTCTGTATTCCTTCATGTAATCCATGATTTTTACCCTTTTCCTGTACAATTAGATAGACCGCTGTGTATTAGTCTAGGCCTACTTTACTATATACCAACACATTTTTGTTATTGTGTTAAAGCTTTCACTCATGGTCAAAGAACTCTCATTTAACCCAAATTATATCTGAGAGATATTACATCTCAAATATAGTAAATGGGTAAAACTATGTTCAGTGTGTTTAAGAATAGATATTTTGCCTTTCTTGTATTTCAATTGAATTGGACTGTTAAGGAAGCCATGTTACATCATCAAGGGCGTATTCATTCTATGTATTGCCCTATTGCATGTGCATCTACACAAATACGTTAACACATGCGTTTTGGTGCATCTGGGTACATTGCCTTACTTTAGATAATTGTTTTTAATGCAGAGCTAGTTCACATTATTCACAGTGAACCCTAATTATGTAGGCAAATACATTTTGTTGCACTGTATATGTTTTAGGGTGCCAGTGCAATGCACATATGCATTTGTGAGTGAACATTTACCAAGTAATATTGCAATGCATATGTGTGAATGGGCTCTAAAGAAGCTCATAGACATGATATGATCATTACGAGGTCTGTTCAGGTCAGCCTAGATGGAATTTAGGACCTCTCAAGCATATTTAGTTATGGTGCAAGAAACACTTTTCCACAAAAAGAGGTTACCTTGCCTCAAACCCTTCCAGGAAAGCAGATGTGGTTATCTTATCTAATGTTATCAGTGGTCTCCTCAAAAATAGTATTAATTACCTGATCAGCTCCTTCCCCTATAGCCTTGGACCTTGAGGTGACACATGCTAGCCCTAGAACATGACACTGCCGCTTAAACAAAACACTTCTCTGTAATGAGGAGATTAAAGCCTGGTACACACTAACAGCGTCGGAGCCGCTGTACTAACCATCTGACATTAGTACAGTGATCTCCACCGCTAAGCTGTTGTGTTCTGACAGGGGAACGCCTCCTGTGCCAGAATACTCCAATCGGTGCTCTCCACTATTGGCTGATGTCTGTCTAGGTGTTTTAAATAGCCTTGCTGGAGGTAAATGTCAGTTTTGCATGTGCGCTGTAATATGTTTGTTTTGTTGTATGGTCTTATGGCAGCACCATCTTTATGCATTTTTTAGGGTGTGCCCCCCAAATATCTATTTTGTATGATTGTGAGTCAGTCGGCTGCTGGTTTTCCAGCATGCTTGACCGGACAGACTGACATACACACAGGCCGAATGTCAGACATTTTTTTTTTGAACTGGCAAATGTCTCCCGACATTCAGCCCGTGTACTCCGCTTAAGGCTCAACTGTCCAAGGCTCTGGAGGATTTTTATTATATTAACCACTTCAATATCAGGCACTTAGACACCTTCCCGCCCAGACCAATTTTCAGCTTTCAGCACTGATGGGTGGCACTGATAACACTGGGTGGCATTGCTGGGTGATGGGTGGCACTCATTGCTACTTGATGGTGCCAGCCAGTGCCCATTTGTGGGCACTGACTGGCACAGATTGGGCATCATTTGCACATGTGGATGGCCAGGGGGTACATACCTGGCCATCCACATGTTGCCCACTTCCCTGGTGATCCTAGTGGAGTCCCTGGTGGTCCAGTGTGGGCATCTGAGGGGGGCTGCGCTGATAAACAATCAGCGCAGACCCCCCCTGTCAGGAGAGCCACCGATCGGCTCTCCTCTACTCGCGTCTGTCAGACGCGAGTGAGGAAAAGCCGATCACCGGCTTTTCCTGTTGACATCGTGATCAGCCGTGATTGGACACGGCTGATCACGTGGTAAAGAGCCTCCGCCGGAGGCTCTTTACCGAGATCAGTGTAGCGGTGTGTCAGACTGACACACCGCCCCACCGATCGCCGCGATGCGCGCCCCCACGGGCGTGCGGCGGCTGTTATCCTGAAGGACGTCATATGACGCCCAGTCAGGATAACGGAACCACTTCCCGGACGTCAATATGCTATTGACCGGGCGGGAAGTGGTTAAACACTGACAGTCCCACAGGCTTCTACTCTATAAGAAGCTCATAAAGCTTACATTAGAGGTCAGTGCATCTCAGAAGGTACTCGCCTCAAATGAAAGTAAAACTAAGCTATTGCAAAAACTATGTAAGGCATAATCTCAATTGTTATCGTCATCTACAGTACCCCGACTGTGAGCAGTTGTCTTATCGTGAAATCAGCTAAAGACAGTTGATGCAAATTTTTTTTTAAAAAGTCTCTTATGGACTTAACAAAAATGTTATGAGCACCCCAACAAACCCCATAGGATGCTGGTGAAAAAGCATCAGCCAGATCATCTCAAACATCCCAAGTTTCTTTTCCAACAGGATGGTACTCCTAGTTATTGCCTTCATGCTATTGCAAAAATCTTTGAGACATTTTATAGTAAGCAGTATAATTGCTTGTTGCCAGAGATCCATCCTTCTTTAAGGGCCAATTCACATTATACAAGCCAGCAAATCACATAGCAGCTGGAGCAATCACTGCATCAGCATTGCCGGTTGCACTAGGGGGCAGTGTGATGCATGATTCAGCGCATTGCACTGCTCCCTGTTTTTGTTTTGAACAAGCTTAATTTGAAGTGTACAAAACATACACTTCATTCACTGCAATGTCGGGTGGCACTCTGCACTGCCTGACATCGCTGTGCAATTCAGGTCAGTGAGCTGTGATAAAATGCAGTATCCCTTTTCACTGATCTAATCGCATTCAGATGCCATTCAAAAATCAGTGGGTCATCTATTACTTGTCCCTATGATTTTTACTGTCCTTAATATACAATTCTCATGTTTTGGTACAAACCCCCTGATGCTCTCCATGCTTACAACCTGATGGTGCCAGAGGTTTGTTGGAGATGCGAACAGGACAAAGGCACTCTATTTCGTATATTTTGGCAATGCATTAGCATAAAATCTTTTTTGGGTATCCACTCAAAAGATCAAATTCTAGATACCTCCCTGCCTCTGGATCCTCTCCACTATCTCCTAGGACTGCCTTTTCAAGGTGTTGCTAAGTATTTCAAAAAACTCACTGTGTACATTTTAACAGCAGCTAGTGGACTTATTTATCAACACTAGAGATCTACTGAGACTCTAGTCAATCCCAACTCCTTTCCACCATCGCAGATGTAGTGTGATGGAGTGATGGGGATTTGGGCTCCATGGGATTACTCTCCTTTTGGTTTGTTTTCCTACAACACCACCTCTCCCTGATCTCTCCCATGATCTGTCTGAGCTGATCTGACTCTTCTAAAGGCATAAACACATTGTACCATTGTGTTGAGTGAGCCTCAATAATCTTTTTGTTTTCTATATGAAATATTCTTTGAATATATTATTATTGGATCTGGGACTCCATAGGGGTCCTTGCTCCTGTTAAGATAATTTCATGATTTGTTGAAATGCTTTCTTATTAATTACATTTTTTATTTTTTTCTTACATATTCTGCAGTGTTTTTTAATGTCTGGAACCTATGATACCATTAAGGACTTCTTGTCACGTTCTCATACTTTTTATGAGATAATATTGTAGACCATAAAGACCATAATGGATGCATTTAGATGCATTTTTTACTCCAAGGCATGTGGTGTGAGTGTATACTTGCGATTGAAATATTTTCTGTCTATTGTAAAACTGTAAAGTTCTAATAAAATCTGCAATTAAAAAAAAAACAATGATTTGTGGCCAATATTAAACAATCATGATTTACCTTTCATTGTTGAACAATTTAAATTAAAAAAATGTGACCAGTCACCATGAATCCAAAACAAATTTTGTTCTCTTTTTTCTTTCTCTACATTTTACTGAATCAGTTCCGATGCATTTTAATAAAAACAAAATGTATTCTCCAGCTGCTCATTCCTACATATTCTATAACTTAATAGGAAACATAACATATAAAACAAATTATAGTTATGTAGAATCTACTGATTATATAGAATAAAATATTTATAAAGATAAATTAAATTAACTATTTGCCCAGTCTGGCATATTAAGCAGGAGGCTCATCTTAGTCACAATTTCCTACTTCCTGATCATAAACAAAACAAGCCAGAAGGAAATAGTGAGATTAATTAGCTGCAGCTGGTAATACCCAGGAGAATCTATTGCCATGGGGAACAGGAGGTTACATCCGATTTCTGCTGCCTGCTTTGGGATTTATGCTTCATGGCCTTGATCTTCATTTGAGATAGACTAACACCCAGGCAACTTTTCCATAAACGCTAGGGAATAACTTTTAATAATAAGATAAGCAGCATTACAAGCCTTGTCTATATTGAAAACAAATGGGCAGAATCATTACCTAACTGATAATCATCTGGAGGAGATTTTATTTATTCATTTTATGTGAATAGACAAACGTAGGCAATGCCATCACTGAATAGTTATATATATAACTGATTGGGCCTGAGAATAGCCAAATGTTACTAATAATGGCTTTAGTGCCTGAGCACCAAAAGCATTTATTATCAGCAGGGATTTCAATCCTAGTCTCAGAAATAGTATATTGCCAATGCCAGCTGACTTGTCAAAAGACAAGAGAATGCAAAGTTTCAGAAGTCTATTTGATTATTTCCGTACCATGAAGAAAGACCAGCAGGAAAATAAGGTAAAATTTTCAAATATAGTGGATTTCCATTGCTCAATGCTAGTCTCTAGGGGTCCTCTGTTAGGCCCCTTTCACACTGAAGTGTTTTTCAGGCACTACAGCGCTAAAAATAGCGCCTGTATAGCGCCTGAAAAAAGCGTGTCCTTTCACTCCAGTGTGAAAGCCGGAGGGCTTTCACACTGGAGCGGTGCGCCAGCAGGACGGTAAAAAAAGTCCTGCTAGCAGCATCTTTGGAGCTGTGAAGGAGCGGTGTATTCACCGCTCCTATACCGCTCCTACCCATTGTAATCAATGGGGCAGCGCAGCTATACGGCCGGCAAAGCGCCGATGCAGCGGGCGGTTTTAGCCCGGTTTTAACCCTTTTTCATCCGCTAGCGGGTGTTAAAACCTCCCCGCTAGCGGCCGAATACCGCTGCTAAAACGACGGTAAAGCAGCGCTAAATATAGCGCTGCTTTACCGCCGACGCCCCTCACCGCCCCAGTGTGAAAGGGGCCTTACACTCTGCATGCTGTGAGATTGTACCAAAATAAATTCTAATGCGGCGTACACACGGTCGGAATTTCCGATGGAAACAGTCCGATGGGAGCTTTTCTTTGGATTTTCCGACCGTGTGTATGCCCATCGGTCTTTTTCTGTCAGAATTTCCGACGGACTTTGAATTGAAAACCTGTTCTCAATTTATCCGACGGAAAACCTTTCTATCGGATTTTCCGATCGTGTGTATGCAATTCCGACACGCAAAATTCAGACGCATGCTCGGAAACAATTCGACGCATGCTCTGAAGCATTAAACTTCCCTTTTATAGTGCTGTCGAACGTGTTTTATGCCGCTGTTTTACAGACCGTCTGAATTTGGTGTGACCATGTGTAGGCAAGACAGTTTGAGCGAAATTCCGTCAGAAAACCATCAGAGCTTTTTCCGACGAGAATTCCGACCGTGTGTACGCGGCATAAAAGTTCCGACAGGTTGGTAGGATGGAACAATGTGAGTATAGTGGCCAGAGCTATGCTTTTATTTTGAAGGGCTGCTGAGGGATCCATTTTTTTTCCAGGCTGAATTGAGAATCCTGGCACTATCCTTTTTTAACACAGGTATTATGGTTGAGAATAATATTTTCAAGTATATACAGTAGTCTACTTTCTATGCCATAATCACACAGAGGAAAGCAAATATTGTTTTTAAGCCTCCTTTTGCCTGACATGGGAACTGACATAGAGCCATAAAGCATACATAACAGAGAATTAAGTTACAGTAAATATCTATGTTGTATACAGGTATGGAGATACATAAATAGTTGCATATTTTATTTAGTAATGCTTTTACATAATATATATATATATATATTTTTTTTTTTTTTTTTTATTTTAGACATAGTGCTTTTTTTCAGTTGGTCATGCCCTAGGATACAAGTTACAGAAAAAACTGTTTTGGAAATTGCCATCATTTTCTTTTTTTTTAATCAACCTTTATATTTCCTTAGGAATATCGCTTAGCATTTGCCTTGGCAAATAGTATCATTATCTTCAATGCTATCCATTATATGTAATAATAATGAAATAATCTGATAATAATTATATATTATTATATTTTTTTTTTTTGTAAACCTGCAGCTCTTTCTATTTTCACCTGAGCGTGTATCCCCCGGGTGGAAAGCCAACACCTTGTGCAAGTGATACAACATAATTATGTAGCCTTTTTTTTATCAAAGCCTTTCCACTTGTATTCATTGAAGCTATTAATTTCTTTTCTCATTTGCAGTAAAGCGAGAAATAGCCTGTTTTGTATCTATAAAGTTACTATAACGCGTATTAAGACCAGTTTTATGGGATTGACCTTGCACTTTTTACTATCCTTTATTTCATCTTCTTCATTCTATTTGTGTCTATCTAGTCATTGGAGATGAAGAGAGCAGCGTGGATAACAGAAACAAACTTACTGAAGTAACATCATAGCACATAATATGAAGTTCATCTATCAAAGTAATCAATAAACGGATTCCATTATGGAACATACCGGCAGTGCAATTACTAAACTCTTACCTCATTAGTTAAATGTTTTTCAACATTAGCATTAAAAGATACTGTATTAAAGTTTGAAAATCTTTTTCTATCATATGTGATCATTGACCAAGAACTCAATTCAGTTGGGCGAACTGTTAAAGCAAATTACAGTAGCTAATTACACAAAATGTACAACATTCTTACTTCTGAACTAGCAATGGCTTAACATTGTGTCATCAGCTAGACTTAAAGTCTAAGGACCCATGCCGACTAGCCTGGTCTTCTATTTTGTCTTAATTGAAATATATTTGGTTTGTGAATTAATGTGTGTTGCATTAATTCAGCCCATTTATTTGAACAGACCAAAAATCATGCATACAGTATTTTGGGCATCACAGGTCACTACAACTCATTTAACCATACATTGCGCTGCATTGCAAAGCAAATGAGCTGAGAAAGTGAGATTCAGAATGCCATTGCCTTGCACCAATGCACACATTACCATACAATAATGGCCACCAAAATGTAAAGAAAATAACAACCCACATTAATTGAATACATTCCAAACACTGATTTTGAACATCAATCGCGTCCTGCCTGGCTTAAGTTCTGGTACCATGTGATCGCTGTGGTCAATCACAGCAGATCAGATGACAATTGTACACAATGGATGGCTTTTATACATGCCATTTATTGTTTGCTATTGTGTTGATACTGTCACCAGTCAGTTTCCTTGATCACCACCACACCAGTTATATGATGATGCTGCACTGCACTGGGGAACTGGTGATAGTGTGTAATAAAAAAGTACATTTTTAAATTTGTTTTCATTATTGAGAAAAATTGCGACAAAAAATTACATCTGCAAAAAACTCACCATGCCTCTAAATAAATACATTGGACTGTCTACTTTCCAAAAAGGTGTCATTTGGGGAATATTTGCACTGTCCTGACATTTTCGGGCCTCAAGAAACGGTATAAGCCATCAGTACATCAGGATTGATTGATTTTCAGATATTTATACCATAGTTTCCTACAGACTAAATAATATACACTGATTTAGGTTATTTTCACCAAAGAAATGTGGCAGTAACCATCTTAGCCTAAATTCAGGGGTCAAGTCCTGGGGAAAAAAGTGTGGGAACTCCCACCCGAGATCCACTCGCCCACCAAAAAAAATAAATGATACGCTCATATGCACGAACGCTTCAAAAGTGGTATTTTTCATCCAATTTTCGTATTGTGTGTATGAAGCTTAACTGTTAGTACATAAAAAAAAAGTCCCCAATAAACATAAATACGGTAATTCTACGAATAATCAGCATTCATTCAATTGTGCTTCCATGCAAATGTGAACATCATGTTCTGATCTTTTATTGGGGATTTTTATTTTGTATATAGAGTGTTTATGTGGTGAGTTTACACTTTTCATTAAACAGAGTTTGGATAACACAGGGTTAAATGGAAAGGTCATAAATTAACTGCACATTATCTGGACAGAATGCTTGGGGAGATAGTGATGTGTTCCTGCTTAGGAGATGTATGTTAGTTTGGGGGGCTGCAAACTCTGCAGGGCACCAACACATACTCGCTGCTATTCCAACCCTTCACATATTTCCACATAAACTTCCCTCCTGGCATTAAACTTTGCCAGGTATTGTGCTCAGCTTTCCACCCCAAACTGATGTTCCTCCCTCAGCACACCTCTCTCCCTGCATGTCCTGTGAGCAGAATAGCTGTGCTCCTCCTCTGGGTTTTCCCATCATATGGCACTGAAGATAAAGGAGGGGGGGGGGGGGATTTAGCGGGACACACAGAGCAAGTATGCAGGAGACTGGGGGGGAGGGAGATGAGGAGACAGAAAATCAGGAGGGGCCGGTGGGGAGGAGCGCATCACGAGAGGTCTGACTAAATACAATCTCTCGGACCTGATCTACCTGTCCGCTAGCTGTGATTGACAGGTATATCCCATGCCCATGGCAGTGGAAGCTGCCATGGGGCCCCCTACTGGCAATGCCTGAATGGTCAGGTGTGCGGCACTTACTATTGCGAGCTGTGTCGGCAGCTGCTGGTGTAGCACCTGCTACATAGCTCGCATACTTAAAAGTCTTGCAGGACATGGCTGCTAATGGGAACTGAGTTCCTGTTGTGGAAAAAGTACAGGAACTCAGTTCCCATGCGTTCCCGCAGGACTTGAACCCTGCCTAAATTTATGTAGAATGATTATTTTACTTCAAAATATTAAAAGCCCAGCGGTGATTAAACACTTAACTGACCACAATATGTATATATATGTTGGGGTTTGCAAGTGGTTTATCGGGATTATGGCTAAAGATATCAGCCATAACCCTGGTATTGTTTTTTAACAGGAATAAAAGTAATCAAAAAAATTAGAAAAAAAATCAAGCAGCCCATCCCTCCATGTGTGCAGAAGCGAACACATACGTAAGTCACGTGAGAATCTGTCTCCTAAAAAACATAACATATAGGACTTTTTGTCTCCTATGTAATAAAAAAAAGTTAAGTAAAATATTATGCATTTTTTTGCAAAAATATAAAGTTACACCCCCACATATACGCACATATGATGTATGTGTCGGGGGTTCCTACGCATTAAAAAATGGATTTCAATACACATGGTACATATCGTGCCAGAGGGAGAGCAATAATTCTAACACAAGACCTCCTCCCTAACACCAAACTGATATCTATAGGGAGCTTTTGAAGCATCACCTAAAGAAAATATAGGATACTGAAGTTTGTTGCCATTTCACGGGCGCACAAACATTTAAAGTTGGACATGTTGGGTATCTACTTACTCTGTGCAACTTTGTCTTTTATATTTTACCAAAAATGTGGGTAGTTTATTGCATTTATTTGCCCTAAGATTCACTTTAGTGTGTTTTTTACTGCACATTTGGGTTCCCTAGACTATTGTGGTAATAAAGTGTGACATAAGAAATTGGAAATATCCCTATGTTATTCTCTAGGGTGTCTGCTTTCAGAAAATATATAATGTTTGGGGTTTTTGTGTAATCTTCAGGCCAAAAATGATTTAACATGTGTGCAAAAAATGCAAAAACGGCTCTGGCAGCGAAAAGGTTAAAGTGCATTTAAAAAAACAAAAAGCTCTAATTGTGTGAAAAAAATGGTAAAAATGTCATATGGGTACATTGTTGCATGACCGTGCAATTGTCATCCAAAGTGTGACAGGACTGAAAGCTGAAAATTGGCCTGGGCAGGAAGGTTGTGAAAGTGGTTGAACAGTTAATACATAGTTATATACCCATTTTACATAACTTGTATGCTGTGACTGACATAGCAATGTTTGCTGCTCCACTGGGATGTTTGTTGTGTCTTAAAGCAGTTGTAAACCCTGCTTTGTTATTTTTAACTACAGGTAAGCTTATAATAATGCTTACCTGTAGGTAAAATAATATCTCCTAAATCTGCACAGTTTAGGAGATATCCACCCTGCATGCAGTCGCTGATGTTAGCGGTGCATGCGCTCTGAAGGCATACTGTGGCAGAACTTCAGAGCTTCTTGCCGGAACCGTAGGCTCCCGCATGCATTTGGGGAATGACGTCATTGCAGCTCTGGCCACTCACAGTGCCAGAGCCCGCGATCCCAGAAAAGAAAGGATGGGAGAAGATGTCAGCCCTCTCAGCAGCGACTGGGTGCCGCTGAGAGGGCTTCGTTCTAAGGTGAGTATTTTATAATATGCTAGTATGCGATGTCTGTGTCTTGGCAGGTTTTTTTTTACTCGGTTTACAACCGCTTTAACTGTCCAACTACTTTAACAATATGTAGTCAAAGAGATGCATTTTGGAAATAAAAAATCTGTGATTTATTTAGGTAATGCAGAGTTCAGTTAAAGTCTTATACAGTTTTTTCAACTAAAGTACAGTATATTAAAATTGGTAGCAAAATGTGTATTGACTAAATATAAATTTCTGCATAGCTTCAATTGGGTTTTAAGGAATTAGTGAGTCAGCTATTTTAATATTGAATTGCAACAACCTATGTGGATTATTGTGTTTTTAGATTTGTTTTCAATTTATTTCTACTATCAGTAACCAGTGAGGGTCATGTATATCTCCAGAGAATAATTTAGCATTACTGGATCAGATGGACTTGTCCTTCGGTATCCTAGAGTTTTTGATTTTTATTTTGGTTAAGGTAATCAGTGGTTCTAGTTTATGTGATATGCATGGACATACTGTACATAGTATGTTATACATATATTTTATTAAAATAACATATTAAATAATTTATAAGTATGTATATCCTGTGGGTTAAGTTCACATTATATAAAGTAGGCATTGAACATTTTTTTCTTGTATTGTGCTTAATATGGGGTCTTATGGTTCAGGTTTAGGGAAACTTATAAAGCAGTGAATGTGACATTCACCAAATATTCAGTGTAGTAATTAATTCAATGCAGTGGTTGCCCATCCATTAGGGGCACCCTGGCTCCGCCCCCTCTCTCCATGCCACCCCCTATATGAATAATGGATAAATGTATATCCATAGTTGCCACGGCCACCCCAATTCAGGCATCCAGCCCCTTTCAGGACACTGGTCTCCTGAATTACAGTGGCGAGGGTGTTTTATTGAAGTACCTGATTAGAGCCATAGGCTCTAATAGACTTTAACATAGGATGGGCTCGGAGCGCAGAGCATTGCGCCAGCCAATGAACATTCGCTGTTGTAACACTGATCCTCAATCCGGCCAATCAGAAGCAGGTCTGAGACCCGTTTTCCGATTGGCGAAAAGAGAAATGTCCCAATTGGCCGCTGAGGAGGAGGGAGGAAACGGAAGCCGCCGATGCCTGTGGAGAGCCGTCACCGCTGTCGAGGAGAATGGAAGCCACCGGTGAAGCGATGCATAGATGGGGTAATATGCACCTGACCCACCCGTCGACTGACCGCAATGAGGGGGGGGGGCAATGGTACTGTTTGCCGCCCCCCCCAAAAAAAAATTACCACTGGCCGCCACTGATTCACTGGCATTTAAATATGTCCAATGGTATGAAAGCTGTATACATTTGATATTTATTTTAAAAAGGACTACATATGCAATGTGAAATATACCTCTATCAATGTCCATACATTGCTGAAAATCATTTTATCTGCCTAATGGGTATTCTATGAAAAAGTATAATAATGGTTGATGATAATTTAGAGGAACCTGAAAACGCCATTACTGTATTGATTATAAGGGTGGGGTTTAGGTTTTAATAGGTTTAATGGCACATTAAAACAGTATTAGCTTCTTTTTCAAACTGCAAGACTTTTATCTAAAAGAGGCTGCAATGCTGCTGGTTTCCAATGCCTCTTGTCAACCTGTAGGTCATCTGGAATGATGACTGCAAAGTTTCTTTCCTCTCTAATAGCATCAGTGTACCATTAATCCTTGACTCTTCTTTTAGATTCTTGCTGGCCCATGTGTGCTATCTAACACGTTGTGGCATTGAACTGCAAGCAGAACATTTCCAACAATCCCACTAATCTGCCTAATTCATTAATCACTGGTTTACCCAAAGGAATGTCAACTTTTTCTTTGCAGTACCTTGTGTCATTTGTTAAGAAGTCTACTTTTCCTTCTAGACAGTCTTTTACAACTAATGAATATCTTAAATAGAACAGGTTCGGAAAGAGATCCCTGGAGCTTGCCATAGTTAACCTGTCCTTATCATGAATATACTCTTGTTGCCAAAAGCTGTTGCCAACAATCCATCAACCAGTTCAAAGTTAAATCATCTGACCTTGAGCTATATAGTAGTTTAATTTGAGTAACAGCAAACACTGAATAACATTTTTAGATGACTAAACATTAAAACTGAAAAACAAAAATACGTAATAAAAAAAAAAATCAACCAGCACCAACAATTGACACACTGGACTTACTATCATGGAGCACAGAGTAGGGTTCTTCTGATATAAAAGTAAGAATGCTTCACCATAAGACCCCTTTCACACTGGGGCGCTTTGCAGGCGCTACATCGCTAAAAATAGCGCCTGCAAAGTGCCCAGAAACAGCCGCTGCTGTCTTTCCAATGTGAAAGCCCCGAGGGCTTTCACACTAAAGCGGTGGGCTGGCAGGACGCTAAAAAAAGTCCTGCTAGCAACATCTTTGGAGCGGTGAAGGAGCGGTGTGTATACTGCTCCTCCACCGCTCCTTCCCATTGAAATCAATGGGGCAGCGCTGCTATACCACAGGAAAAACGTCACTGTGGCGCCATTTTGCGGGCAGATTTAACCCTTTTTGGCCGCTAGCGGGAGTTAAAACTGCCCAGCTATCGGCCGAATATCGCAGCTAAAACGACAGTAAAGATTTACCGCTGACGCCCGGGCGCCAGCAGTGTGAAAGGGGTCTAAGACTGATTCTGTTAGTTGGGGCAGCAAAGTGGGGTCCATGTCAGAAATCAAAATGAGACATTGTATTGCTGGAAATGTTACCATTTACAGTTGTTTGGTTTGCTACTGTATTTCTTTTTTCACTGTCAGACCAAACTGATTACAGTGTGTGATTGTATTAGTTGCATATGTACAGTATATCCTTATTGACTGTATGATGGCAATTTTCTGGAGTACAGCCATATTGATCCGTCTTTAACCACAAGGCACTTGAAAAGGCAGTGACCATCAGAAATATTTTCTAGGGCCAACAACATAATACATTCTTCTAACATGCAAACTCTGAGCCATTGTCAATTTTAAAATTGCCTAGCAAACAAAGTAAGAGTTAGTATGTTCCCTTTACTGTCACTCTCAGGGTGTTAATGGTCTAATATGTTATTTTTAACTTTTCAAATGTATATTAAACAGAAGTTGCCTATAAAGAGCAAAGGCCCTGTTGCCCAACTTATAGTCACATGTGACCCTTTGCTGCTTGCCATGCTACCCTTGAATCACCGTAGTCTTTACTGGAGGTGGAAATATTGATCATATAACATGTCCTTGTCTCAAGCTCTCTCCTACAGCATGTCTCTACTCTTCAACTACACCTGTTGCATGTCTGCAGTGTTCAGTGTTCAGTGCAGTGTTCAGTGTTCTTTAGTAAATCATATTTTGGGCCCCTTGATAACATCGGGGGCCACAGTTGAGGTTCCCTATACCTCAGAAGTTGACAACTAGTGATCTAAGATAACAACAAAATTCAAGTGCAGACACCCTGTGATACACGAAATTATCTGTGTTTGTACAGTATTTCATTTAGTTCCTGTGACCCTGTGGGTTTCCCCAACCATCCTTTCCATTCAAATTTGAATGGTCAGAGACTCAGAAACCAGTACAGACTCTGATTTTGACATTTTAATTCGTCTGTTGGTTTGGTCTATAGTGCAGGAAATAGCAGGGGGTAAGTGGCAACTAGGACACAACTTATGTCTCTGTGTATAGAATGGGATCCAAGGGACTCTAGAAGGACACAGAATTGACTGAAAGACTATTGATCTAATTATGAAATCAGCATATCTGATCTAATCTAAATTTTTCTTTTTGAAAAGCTCATGCCAATCAAAGATGTGCGTTGTAGCAAGACTGCAGAAAAAAATGTCAAATGAGTCATCGATGTATAATTTTACATTAATATTTATGCAATTTTGTTTAGCAAATCAGTTGTTAGCCACCATATCTTAACAGCAGAGGGCACTTAATTATTAATTATAGCCCTTTCCTAAATATTATCTATATGAGCATTTGCAAGCATAGCACATCTGCATTATATGCTATAAACAATATGGTTAATTTTCTTTGGCAAATTTATGGTTTTAATTAACAGTAATTCTTTTTTGTTTCAACTTCCTTACATAGCTCTTTTCCAATTAAGGAGACGGTTTCCTAGCTTAATTCACAACTAACAAAAAGGATGCGTGGAACCTGTAATTGTTATTTCCCACTTGAAAATAATAATAATAAAAATCTTTTTATGCAACCTATTTGTGGTTACCAAGTGACCTCTTATAATTCTGAACCACTGACTAATTAGCTGCACAAGTATCTATGTTAAGTGACATGCTGAACAACAATGTTTAATTAGAACAATAAACCCTTATTCATGCAAAAGGTTTAAAATAAAAAGCCACTGTAAACCACAACTGTGACAAAAAATATAGAACATTTTCCTTTATTTATCTGTGTTAATGAAAGTAGCTTTATAAAAAAAAAAAACTTAATACAGAAAGATTAGATATTATATATACTGCATATTTTGTATTTTTTCTACACTATTTATAAGGCCAGGATCTGAAGTGTTCTTTTTATTGTAGTGTTTTGCAAATTAGTGTACTGAATGATGCATTATTATTAATGCATTTGCTTTTACAATTGAATAGTTTGTATTGAATAAAAGCAATCACAATCAAGAATTTCCAGTTAGCAGCAATCAATTAGCTGGGTTGGTAAATAGCTTAACATGCTATTGTTCCCTGCTAACTGTGTGGAGATAAGCCTGTGCTGTTCACCTTAAATCCACTTAACGCTCACCCCCACCCTTGGCAATGTTCTGTGGATGGGTGGCCGCTGCAGGGAAAGCGAAGCACCAATACATTGCTGCCTACGTCCGGGTATCGATGCGCACCCTCCGGGACAAACCCACTTTGATTGCACACAGCTGAAGCCTGTGAGCAAATCCCAGCCAATGATTCCCATCCAGGACCTACTGATCGACTGTGTTCAATCACAGCCTGGAGCTTTGTACTGACATACATCACCGGGCTCTGTACACAGGGAACAGTCTCTATGCAAAGCAGGGATGAGAAACTTAGAGATCTATTAGTAATAACAGCACACTTGATCACCCTAGAGCAGTGTTTCTCAAACTGTGTGCTGTGGTACAGAATTGCAAGTGTGCCATGGGAAGCATCGGGGGGGGGGGCAGGCTGATCCTCCGCTGGCCTCTACTGTGGCCGCCGCACTGCCGTAGGATTGCCTGCCGCAAAACGTCTAGCAACCAGTGACATCACAACATCACAAGAAGAGAGTGAGGCAAGGCCCCAGCATTCAGAGCAGAAGAGGATTAAAACTCCTCCTCTGCTGCTCCGCGCCTAGTGACTCAATTTTGTCTCCAGCTCCACCCACCTCATTCCACCTCCCTTCATCTTTTTCAGCACCAGATGGCTTAGAGCCTGTGTCTGAGGGAAGGGAGCATGAGCACCGCACCACACGTCTGAGAGAAGAGCTTGTCCAGTGTCCACCTGCACCTGCCTGAGCCTGAGGTGAGGCGACCTAGCCGACCTGTGTGAAGTGCTTCTGGGTAGGGAGGATTTAACAATGCTTGTCCTAACTCTGCCCCTTGCTGCCCACTACTTTGGGGGAGTAATGTCCATGCTTTGGATAGGCTGTACATACAATCTATAAATGTGTGAGATAAGATTTCAGAAAGTGCTAATGGGAATGGAATAAAATATATTTTCAGATTATCTGTATGTATATGTACTGATCCAGGTATCGGGGCATTCTATGGATGGAGGGCGGAAGGGGCCCTCAGTACACCTCTATGCCAAGATGTGAGCATACCCCATCAGTACACATAAGTACAAATAAATAAGATCTTCACCACAAAAATTGTTAAATCTTTTCAGGTGGGCCACAAAAATTGTTAGATCTTTTTGGTGTGCTGCAAGACAAAAATGTTTGGGGAACACTGCCCTAGATGTTAACCCCTTTCCAGCCAGTGTCAGTACAGTAACAGGGTATTATCATTGATCACTGTATTAATGCCACAGGTGATATCAGTGGCAGATAGTTCTCCCCAACATCACTTAGCGTCAGATCGCAGTCCCATTATAAGTTGCTGATCACCGCAATTAGTAGAATAAATGAATAAAAATGAAATACTATAGTTTGTAGGTGCTAGAACTTTCACCTAAGCCAATCAATGTACACTCTTTGGGATTTATTTTACCCCAGAAAACATTTGGGCCAAAATGTATAAAGTAATTTGATTGAAAAATTATTGGATATGTTTTAAAGCAGAAAGTAAAAAATATTGTTTTATTTTATTTTTTTTTTTTTGGTTTTGTTTATATCACAAATAATAAAAAACCCAGTGATGATCGAATACCACTCAAAAAAAATAAAAAAAAATTGTGTAAAAATATATAAATTTTGTTTGGGTGGCTTCACCCGATATGTAAAGTGAAAAAGGTTATTTTGCTTTGTTTTTATTCATAAGAGAAAGATAATACAGTATACAACCAATATACAATAAAACATGCAGGCCTATACAATGAATGTTTTTGTTTTGCACACAAATTTTAAAAAAAGCACAGTGTTTATAACTAGAAAAACTCTGCTCACCAGTGAATTAGATCAGAAACATTTAGAATAGACAACTGCATGTGGTGAACTTATTGAGCAAAGGAATGTGATGTATTTTTGCGCGTAATAAACTATTTAAAAATAAACAGGGCTTTCCAGAGAACATCGCGAGAGAAGCTCATAAAATAAATTACTGTATAGAACAGGTCACAAACTCCGCCAATCGGTTCATAAGAGCTGGGGTAAAATAACCTCTATCTTATAGTCATTTATGAGGAGGGAGAGGATCCCCTTGGTCAGGCTTAGTGAGCAGCGATGTATGTCCCTTTTTTTTGAAGAGGGATATCTCGGTAACGGCAGCAGCTGCTACCACAATCCACCACGGATTCGCCGCGAGATCACCGCTATTGGTGGAAGGAGAGGTGAGCCCACCCCTCCCGCCGCTACTGGCGGCTCTGGTAAGCGACAGAGGGCGCGGGAGAGCGGCGGCGGGGGGGGTGGGGGCATCTCTCCTTCCGCCAATATCGGTGATCTCATGGCAAATCCGCCACGGAGACCACCATTATCGTAAATAGGACCGGCACCTGAAGAGATGGATATCTCGATTGTGGCAGCAGCTGCTGCTGTTACCGAGATATCCCTCTTCAAAAAAAGGACATACATCGTCGTGCGCTGCTCACTAAGCCCACTAAGCCCGCCGCGGAGACCACCATTATCGTAAATACGACCGGCACCTGAAGAGATGGATATCTCGATTGTGGCAGCAGCGGAGGCGATCGGGTCCTTCACACTGCTGGGTATGGAGACGAGTGAGGCTAAGATGGCCCTCACCCGTCTCTATACCATAGCAAGGCGGAAGCGACGTCAAAACGTCACTTCCGCCCATACCTCTTAAAGGAACATTTTTTCAATGTCATTTTTTCAAATCACATTTTGTTTTGCATTTAAGTCCATATATGAGATCTGAGGACTTTTTGACCCCAGATCTCATATTTAAGAGGACCTGTCATGCTTTTTTCTATTAGGCCCCTTTCACACTGGGGCGGTGAGCCGCGGTGACGGTAAAGCAGCGCTATATTTAGCGCTGCTTTACCGTCGTTTTTACCGCGGTTTTCGGCCGCTCGCGGTGCGGTTTTACCCCCCGCGAGCGGCCGAAAAAGGGTTAAACACCCCCGCAGAGCGCCGCCGTAGCGGCGCTTTGCGGCGGTATTGCCGCGGTTTTACCGCGGTCTCCCATTCTTTTCAATGGGAAGGAGCGGTATAGGAGCGGTGAACACACCGCTCCTATCCCGCTCCAAAGATGCTGCTAGCAGGACTTTTTTTTTCATCCTGCTAGCGCACCGCTCCAGTGTGAAAGCCCGTCGGCTTTCACACTGGAGTTAAAGGGGCAGGATTTTTTCATGCGGTGAACAGGCGCTATTTTTAGCGCTGCACCGCATGAAAAACGCCCCAGTGTGAAAGGGGCCTTACAAGGGATGTTTACATTCCTTGTAATAGGAATAAAAGTGACCCGATTTTTTTTTAAAAACAGTGTAAAAATAAATAAAATCAAGTAAAATAAATAAGAATAAAATAAAATACAATTTTTAAAGCGTCCCGTCCCGACGAGCTCGCGTGCAGAAGCGAACGCATACGTGAGTAGCGCCCGCATATGAAAACAGTGGTCAAACCACACATGTGATGTATCACCGCGATCGGTAGAGCGAGAGCAATAATTATAGCCCTAGACCTCTGTAACGCAAAACATGTAACCTGTAGAATTTTTTAAACGCTGGCGATTTTTGAGGGTAAAAGTTTGACGCCATTCCACGACCGGGTGCAATTTTGAAGCGTGACATGTTGGGTATCAATTTACTCGGCGTAACATTATTTTTCATGATATATTAAAAAATTGGACTAACTTTACTGTTGTCTTATTTTTTATTCAAAAAGTAAATTTTTTCCAAAAAAAGTGCGCTTGTAAAACCGCTGCGCAAATACAGTGTGAAACGACCGCCATTTTATTCTCTAGGGGGTTAGAAAAAAAACAATATATAATGTTTGGGGGTTCTAATTCATTTTCTAGCAAAAAAAATTTTTTTTAAACATGTAAACACCTAAAATCCAAAACGAGGCTGGTCTTAAAGTGGTTAAGAAGGTGATGAGAAGAAGAGAATAAGAGAAAGGAAAGACATGAAAAGAGAAGGGAGGGGGACAGGGGAGTAGGTGGGAAAGGTATTGGTAGATGAACAGGAAGAAAACACCCCTGAGGGAGGAGGGAATACCCCAGAGGCCTAAAGCATAAATAATATATGCAATAGCGCCTAGGTTAGAGCTGCAAAGATCATGATGTCAACTGGGAGGGTGGGAAGTGGTCGAGGTAAGGTTGCCTGGTACACATGAACCTGTCATGGTGAAAAAAAGGTTCTGGGAAAGCATTATTGATGCCACAAGAATGACCAGAAAGTCTTGCATAATGAAACCTGTCATCTAAATCTTAGCTATTTCCCCAAAAGTTTTATATAGACCAAGTTCCCAACAAATTAACAAATTGCATGTAAGCAGGACCCTTTCTGATGCTATGAGGCTTGATACATTACTTAGATATCCACCTCTAGTGAAAATGCTCTTACACTGATGAAGTACAATATTTTAAGAAGAGTACAAAGACTATAGAATGCCTATCCCCTTCCACTGCCACTGCCCCATTTACGTGTTAGCTATTTATTTATTAATGAATTTTTTAAACGCTGGCGATTTTTGAGGGTAAAAGTTTGACGCCATTCCACGACCGGGTGCAATTTTGAAGCGTGACATGTTGGGTATCAATTTACTCGGCGTAACATTATTTTTCATGATATATTAAAAAATTGGACTAACTTTACTGTTGTCTTATTTTTTATTCAAAAAGTAAATTTTTTCCAAAAAAAAGTGCGCTTGTAAAACCGCTGCGCAAATACAGTGTGAAACGACCGCCATTTTATTCTCTAGGGGGTTAGAAAAAAAACAATATATAATGTTTGGGGGTTCTAATTCATTTTCTAGCAAAAAAATTTTTTTTTAAACATGTAAACACCTAAAATCCAAAACGAGGCTGGTCTTAAAGTGGTTAAGAAGGTGATGAGAAGAAGAGAATAAGAGAAAGGAAAGACATGAAAAGAGAAGGGAGGGGGACAGGGGAGTAGGTGGGAAAGGTATTGGTAGATGAACAGGAAGAAAACACCCCTGAGGGAGGAGGGAATACCCCAGAGGCCTAAAGCATAAATAATATATGCAATAGCGCCTAGGTTAGAGCTGCAAAGATCATGATGTCAACTGGGAGGGTGGGAAGTGGTCGAGGTAAGGTTGCCTGGTACACATGAACCTGTCATGGTGAAAAAAAGGTTCTGGGAAAGCATTATTGATGCCACAAGAATGACCAGAAAGTCTTGCATAATGAAACCTGTCATCTAAATCTTAGCTATTTCCCCAAAAGTTTTATATAGACCAAGTTCCCAACAAATTAACAAATTGCATGTAAGCAGGACCCTTTCTGATGCTATGAGGCTTGATACATTACTTAGATATCCACCTCTAGTGAAAATGCTCTTACACTGATGAAGTACAATATTTTAAGAAGAGTACAAAGACTATAGAATGCCTATCCCCTTCCACTGCCACTGCCCCATTTACGTGTTAGCTATTTATTTATTAATGTATTTAATACAGGTACTTACATAGCACCATCAATTTATGTGGCTCTAACAGATAACACAGGAATCCAAATAAACCGCCCCTATTCGGACACTTCCCACCGCGCCCAGGTGATATAGGCCCTAGACTATAGCTGCCACTTAAACATAAATTATATAGGTGAATTTGCGTGACAAAAATCTTAAATTAAAAAGACTTATAACAAATAGTGGCGCTGCAATATATATCACACTTCTATACACACAATGTTCCAGTGAAAAAATGTAGATATAGTAAACTCAACCTATATGTGTATAATAACTCAACACACCATAAAGTGCTTAGTGCTATATATAAACATATGAAAAACATAAAAAATAAAATATATACAAAAAATATATATATGTGTAAGATGATTAGCAACGGCCAATCAAATTCAAGCGGAAAATAAAGTTCAAATAACCGCTGGTGGTTAGTGTGAAAGTTCCATAAATAAATACTTGAAGTGAAATAAATCAATCAGGCATCCAGAGAGACAGCATCTCATTCTGAGGAACAGTCAATGACAGCCTAACCAGCCAACCAATTAACCAATCATATCATTGATCTGTGGGAATTCGATTGACCCCCCTTGGAGGGACTTGTATGCGCAGTGGCCCTTCACGAAAGTGTGGGCATATCTTTGTGGTGAGTGCGTTTCTTTTGGGAGAGGAGGCACAAGTCACTGTGGTGTGGTGGAAGAGCACAGAAGATCTTATTTGATTTATTTGATTGATTTATTTCACTTCAAGTATTTATTTATGGAACTTTCACATTAACCACCAGCGGTTATTTGAACTTTATTTTCCGCTTGAATTTGATTGGCCGTTGCTAATCATCTTACACATATATATATTTTTTGTATATATTTTATTTTTTATGTTTTTCATATGTTTATATATAGCACTGAGCACTTTATGGTGTGTTGAGTTATTATACACATATAGGTTGAGTTTACTATATCTACATTTTTTCACTGGAACATTGTGTGTATAGAAGTGTGATATATATTGCAGCGCCACTATTTGTTATAAGTCTTTTTAATTTAAGATTTTTGTCACGCAAATTCACCTATATAATTTATGTGGCTCGTTACACACACATATATATATATATATATATATATATATATATATATATATATATTGTACAGTCACATCAAGCCCTGTCAGTTAATACATACAGTATTTGTCTGTCCAGTGCCACTTTTATATTATAAATAGTTTTTTTTGCCTGAAATTTGGAGATTGTCCATAGCAACCAAAAAGTGTCCCTTTATGTCAAAAGTTTTTTTAGACCAGTTAGAAAACAGCAATAATAAATTAGAATCACTTGCAGAATTGAGCGATAGCGATTTGTGGGGAAATTCGTCATCAAACACTAAATCTAATGACAGCAACAATTCTGCAACTGAGCAAATTTCAGTGTTTTTGATTTGATTACATTATTGAATAATTTTTATAGTTATTTATTATATTATAATTTATGATTTTGTGTTTCAAACTTTATCACACCCGGGATGTCTACTAGATTCTGGTTTGGACACATTTAAGTGAGTTATTTCGTAAGAATTGCAGGCCTACAATATAAAACGCCAAGTTTCCATGCAAAATAATTGTACCGCTTTCAGCACCTAAAATCTGAAATAATCATACCGCCAGGGAGGTTAAGTAACACAAATTCTGCCCCTTCCTCAGTCTGTGATAGGGCAGCGAAGGAGAAGCAGCACTCTGATAAGCTTTCTGTCACTTTGCTTTCCCCTCCTGTTAACATGCTTTTTGTTAACACATGAGCACTGCAGCACAACTGATTGACTTGTTTTTCTGCCCTTTCTAGTCTGAGCTTTTCTGTACAGTCATAATATGATACAATAGCAGGTAGTTACAATCATTGTATAAACAGAACTGCATTGCTGCCTGGAGTTCAGTCGTTTTCTTATATTTTATGTGGTGTTACAGCACACGTATAATGGCAGCTGACATCAGCTGGAATAACATCCTGTTATTCATAATATAATGTAAGATGTGTCTTGTCTCTAGCCATGACAACTGCAAATCTCAGAATACAGGGGCAACTGAACTGTCCTTAAATAACTTTTTCAACACACTTTTTAGCAGAGTTTCCAGTAAGTCATACTTGATAGATTCAGAAGGGTTGATTATGAACAGGAAAGGTAGGGATTATATGCGTTACCCATAGAAACCATTTAGGTTTTGTTTTTTTAAGGACTTTGGGAAATGGCTTTGGCCAAAAGTGGGACACATTTTGAAAGACAGGTGTAATGAGGTTGTTTGTTGATATTCCCGGTTTATAACAGTTTTAAACCTAATACAGCACAGATCTGAGCTCCTTTTCCTTTGTTTCCTGTGTTCTGTGGATTTATCTGATCCTCTGGCAGCTTCAATTTAATCTTTCACTGG
This sequence comes from Lithobates sylvaticus, assembly GCA_028564925.1. Classification (NCBI taxonomy): domain Eukaryota; kingdom Metazoa; phylum Chordata; class Amphibia; order Anura; family Ranidae; genus Lithobates; species Lithobates sylvaticus. Next base: position 454,670,827 of record CM053027.1, on the reverse strand, counting down.
CAAATTATTTCTTGGTTTGTATTTCTAGAACACATATTAAATTGCTCTTTCAAAAACAATATACACAGTATTTGTCTGCTGGGCTGCTCACGTGACCACCAGAGCTTAGTGTACTGCATGCAATAATGATTACTTTATAATAGTTTGGTTAATGTGCTCCCTTTTATTAGTGGCAACTGGCAAATAATTATGTTTAGACTAATCCACCCTTGAAATTTCTACATTCATCTGCTCTTTCATGAGAAAGAAAAAATACATATTTGGTGGAACAGAATTTATCATAAAATGCATCGCTACACGGACTTTTAGCCAGTATTTCTTGCTGAAACAATGATGTATAACATCTGACAAACATCTGAACTGTGGAATTAAACTGAACGCTTTGTTTTGTTTTGTGTGGTCTGACTTATTTTACTCAGATTTCAGACACTGACAGTTCCTCCATTATTTACAATAGGTACATTACTTGAATTGTAGGGGTTTATATTCATTTACTTGTTATTGTCCCGCATACTTGTATATTGTTCTATAAATATTTCACATCAGCAGCACTGGATGCCACTAGTTTAATACCATGACTAAAGAATATCTCCTACAAATGTGAAAGCTGAAACTTAGTCCATATACTGAACATAAATAACACAACAGGCAAAGCTGTTAAAACTGTGCTATACTTTATTAGCAAGAAGTCCAAAATAAAGTTGCGCTACACAAATATGATGAACATATAAAGGAAAGTCCATTGAGTGATATGAAATCCAATGAATCTTTCAGTGCTTTAACCTTTCACCATAATGATAAGTGAATTTCAGAAAAAAGCCTCTATCTCTTGAGACTGGCTGCTTACCAGCTCCTTATGACCTCCTGTTACGGGAGGTCCTTCCCGCTTGTGGCTATATACCCAGCCAGGGCCTTTAAACCTCCAAGGGAATCTCGCTGTCAAGCCTCTGCCACCAAAGACGGGCCAGATTACAGTTGAACCCCAAGAATAAATAAGGCTTCCATAGTGTAAAATCCAAGCAAATAAGATACAGTATACACAAAACAAGGACAAGGATTGGGGAAGATCAGGTCAGGCAGAGAGGGGCAAGCAACAGCAAGTGAGATGGTTCAGGAAGGGGGCCAGGGGGGTTCAGGTACAATTGGAACAGGCAGAGGCAATGGAATATGGATAACATTGGAACAGGCAGAGGCAATGGAATATGGATAACAGTTTAAAGGCAGCAAAGGCCACGGTAGCCAGTACAAAAGCAGGATCAAGGGCAGCAGAATTAGCATGTGTGAAACACAGGGAAAAACATTGAGGCCAGTATTAGCAGTATGATTCATTTATTTCAAAATTTAGTCATCCCCTCTAAAATATTTATGTCAGAGCAAACAAACAAAGGAAAGCACATGGTTAACATAAACCACATAAACAGCACTGGAAATATCTACAAAATGTGGTTGAAGCTGATCTTAGCTTTTGTTCCCTTTTATTGGCCTTTTGTTGTCAATGTGTATTTGTTGTACGACATTACTTTTTATGTAATAGATGCAAGTAATCATATCTGACTGGTGTAATCTAATTAAAACACAATGGACTGAATGTAGGTCCTACCTGCAGCTCATATTATTGTGTATTGTGGCTGAACAAAGTTGATTTTTACATAATACTAAGGGGGCCAATTTATAAAGCATCAATATGGCCTAACTATAGCCATATGAATTTGAATAGCTCTGAAGTAAGCAAAGCCCCATTCAATTTAATGAATGGACGGGAAGGGTCAGGACTTTTATTTGGAAAATAGTGTTATGCAGAATACACACATAAGGATGCTGCAGCCTCCCTTGTATCTTGCAAAATAAAGAGGAACTGCAGTCTGCTCACATTTTGTAATAAAACCATCTTTGCCATTCTGAAGTTTCCCTCCAACCACTTTGTATATTATTTTATATATACTGTGATTCTCCACTTGCCAAATATGCTGCAGAAATCTCCCTCTACTGAGTCTGGCTGCTACCATTTTAACTGTGGGAAGCTGAAGCTGCTGCCTGTGCACTTCCTGGATTTTCACCTCCTCCAGCTCTGCAGCTCTCATTGGCCCTCTTATGACTCATCCCCCTCCCTTCCTGGCAAACTCTCACAAGAGTGAGAGAGAGAGCTGTGCACAATGTCATAAGCTTAGGCTAATGACCAGACAAGAAACAGGAAGTGGGCTGTATAAGGTATTTACTGGCAGAAAGAAAAAATACTAAGCAAAGTTAAAACAACAAGGGTAGAAGCATGGAAAGTTGAAAAAAATACTAAAGTTCTGCTTTAAATGTAAAATTATGGCACATGGTATTTTGAAGAACTTCTGAAAGCAGATATTGCTTTCTGTTACAAATGCACCCCCCAAATGTGCATCTGCTGAAAAAGTCGATTTTAAAATGTTTAGAGTAATAACTCAAAAAATCTAGGTCCTAGACATCAGGGTAAAGCAGCCATATTCCATGGACACACTGATGAAAGCAATAATTTATTTTAAAGAAAAAGTGAAATCCCTTGAATTAATTTTTTACTGAGATATCTAAATGTCTTTTAGAATAAAAATATTTCCTATATATTGAATTTGAAGTAGCATGTGCAATTTAAGGCTTGTTCTAGCCTCCAGTTTAAAACCCTAATTTACTGTGTGTACTACTAAGCATAAGAGCAAACAATACTTTTTGTGTGATGTGTCTTATTACTATTTCTTGTCTTTGTATTTATTGAACTCTGTGAAGAGCCATCTGTTTTGTCTAAAGGCAGTCAATGGGACTCGAGTTCAGAAACTCTGGTTGGAATTTGAAAATCGAATTTCATTTGCATGCTATGAGGCTATGCAAAAATGTATTAGGTCAGATATGTTGGGGTTGATTTAGACAATGTTTTAGCATTGCAAACTAGCAAAGCAAATGTAAATTTAGTGAATAAAGGGTAGTGGAGTTCATTGCAAATATCCAATCATGTAAAAAAAAAAAAATAGGCGATTAAAGGAAATTCAGCATCACCTTTCTGAAGCTACACAAACGTTCTTTTTGCAAAGGTAGTGATGAGCCGTACCGCCCTGCATTCAGTTCAAATAGGGTTTGGCAATTATCAAAGAAGTTCAGATTGTGAACCCGAACCCCATTGGAATCAATGAAGGTAAATCTGTCAATTCAATACCCGATTTTGGGCTAATAGGGTTGTATACAAATAGCATGGAGGGTACTGCCCTGGGGAGCATGTACCTGAGCAATAATTTTTTATTTTTTTTTAACTCTATTTGGCCAGGAGCATTGATTGGTGGTTACAAAAGAAAATGGTTTTAAATTGCCAGCAAATGACATTTTCCTTCTTGTGTCTAATAAAACACACACAAACCCCTCCAAAGGGCCCCAAAATAGCTGGGAGACCTTTAAAAGGGCCTGTGTGCGCTGTTTTTTATTTTTATTTTTTAATAATCTCATTTAAATCTCATTGGCTGGCTATTTAAACGGTATCATGTTTTTTTCCTTGTAACATCTATTTTGCAGCAGCACATTCTATAGCATAAATGAAAAAAAAAAACTGTGTAGAGCACCCCCCCCCCCCCCAAATGCATAGCAGTATGCATCTGGTATTGTACAATAGAACTGAATGGTAAGCATTTCTGAGAAGGAAACACCTATGTCTCAATGTGAAAGGGTCACAAAGTATCTGCTAGTGAGCTGACAACATGATAATCTGTAATTCTCCTAATAAAATCTGTTTTCTCCAGTCCTGCCCCATACAATATCAAAATGAAATTTAATTCAAACCCTTTAATAAGATCACAGTGTGACTTTGGGATTTGTAATGTTATTAGGGAAGCTGGCTCAAGAAGCAGCACAGTATGACAGAGAGAATTTCCCAGTGGGCACTGCACATTATTTCAACACTTTTATTTATTTACTTTTTTTATTTATACAGAGATGACAAGTTACGCAGCGCTTAACAAAAGACAAAGAACCATTCAAATCAGACCCTGCCCCAAAGGAGCTAACAATCTAAGATCTCTACCACAATCATGCATATATGTAAGTAAATATTGAGGCTAATTTGGGCAGAAGGCAATTAACCTGCTGGTATGGTCTTGTTTTGTAGGAAAAAATGCAGAAGAAAAACTTGAACAAACGGTACAAGTAGACAGATCCCTGCAGGAAAATAAACCTAGAGCTCCAGTGCTGCAATTCAAAAGTGCTACCAGACCACTAGGCTCATTATGAGCTCTTCAGGTTTCTTTAGAGATTATTGTTATTTTTATTATTATACAGGGTTTATATAGCACCGACAGTTTGCACAGCGCTTTACAACAGTAGGGCAGACAGTACAATTACGATACAATTCAATACAGGAAAATTTAGAGGGCCCTGCTCGTTAGAGCTTACAATCTAGAAGGGAGGGCCAAGTGATATGAAAGGGTAATAACTGTGGAGGATGAGCTAATGAAGAAAATAAAAGAACAGTTGTTAGGTGGCGGCAGGTTAGGCTTCTCCGAAGAGAAAAGTTTTCAGGGATCGCCTAAAAGTAGATCAATTTGGAGATAGTCTGAAAGATTGGGGTAGGGTATTCCAGAGGATGGGAGAGGCTCGGGAGAAGTCCTGGAGGCGAATAAGGGAGGAGGTAATGAGGGACCTAGAGAGCAGGATTGGCAGAGAGGGGTAGCAGACGATGAGTGGTTTGTAAGTTGGATGAGTCTGACAACAGTATTCATGATGGACTAAAGGGGGGGTAGTCTATTTAAAGGTAAGCCAATAAGGAGGGAGTTGCAGTAGTCAAGGCGAGAGATAACCAGGGAGTGAATCAGGAGCTTTGTGGTTTCATTGGTTAGGAAGGGACGTAGTTTGGAGATGTTGCGGAGGTTGAGACGGCAAGCTTTGGAAAGGGATTGGATGTAGGGCCGAAAGGAGAGTTCAGAGTCCAGGATAACACCTAGCACCCTGGCATGTGAGGATGGGTGGATGGCTGTGCCATTGGGCTTGGCAGAGAATTAAGGGGAAGAGGCATGTGGGGGAGGAAATATTATGAGCTCGGTTTTGGACAAGTTGAGTTTCAGGAAGTGGTGTGGCATCCATAGAAAGACCATGTAGAGATGGTTAGCTTCATCAATGACACTTGGCCTACAGATATTTGAGAGCATTTGCCAAATTTGGTAATTCACAGTCAGATAAGGGAATAATTGGATATTTGTAGACCCCTCTGTGACTCTAGCTTATGCTCCCTTGTTAAGGATGCTTCAGGTAGGCTGATTGGATTTTTATGACTAATCACTATTGGTAATGAGACAGACCAACATTTACACAGCTCCCCCTCTAGTGACATAAATGTAAACTTTTTGGTAAAGTTTTTTGCTCTTGCATGGCCGGCTGCTGACTAATAGTTGTGGAAAACTTTAGAAAATAAATATGATTCACAATGCAAGTAGTGTGATGGGATTCCTTTATACATACATAGTTTTAAATGCTGAATTGCCTTTTAATTTATGTAAAACATTTAACAACAGTCTATTTAAACTGCCATGTTAAATCAAAGCTTTCTGGAAACATGCCACTATACACTAGGCTATAAAAGAATCACTCCATGAAATAAACAAACATGTCTTTCATGCACTCTCCATGGGTTAAACTCATCTAGAATAGATAAAAAAGGAGGCTCAGTTTAATCAGAAATCACAGCACACAGCAAGCACTTGGAAAAACAGCATTGGAAAGATCAAAAAATTTGACTAAAGCTGACATTAGCAATTTGGGGTTTTCTTCTATAGGTCTTTTGTTATCAATTATGTTTCTGTCATATGACATGACTTTTCATGTCAATAGATGCAAGTAACCACATCTGACTGGTGCAATCTGATTAAATTACAATGAACGGCACTTGTGTCAAACAATTCACTGCAGTGAATCGAAACGCCCTACATGTTGCAGGTTTTATTGAATACAAGTAATCATTTTTATATCTTGGCATACATAATACACTACTTCCTCCTACACATGCTTCAAACTAGCTTTACTTTCTATTCTGCCTTGTTTCATAGATACGCTTTGCTTAAATAGGCTTGCTCTGTTAGATCATTAAATAAGAGAAGAACTTCTCACTAGAATTTGGTGTGTGTGTGTGTGTGTGTGTGTGTGTGTGTGTGTGTGTGTACGCTGTATTTGGAGAAGAGATGCCTACAGACATGCAATGTCGGTAAAAAATACTTCGGTCAGGAAATACTCTCACATCTTCGTATATGCAATTCCAAACCATCGCTGGTTAAACCAGCCAATTGAATAGATGGGAGTTCATCCAAGGCTCTCCGAGACCATTGC